>JAKFHU010000901.1:32582500-33325000 GCA_023783475.1 Daubentonia madagascariensis | reverse complement strand
GTGGGGACCTGTCAACCTGCTACAGTGAGCAGAAATACAGCATCTGGAATGTCTATGGACCCCACAGTTCCCAGACACATGTACAGCCTATCATTTCCTCCATAAAATGCAGTGCAGTACATCTGGATATGTAACTGACAGGAGCACATTATATAACACCTCCAATACCATATTTTCTAGATCGTCTCACACAGCAGGTAAACTTCTGGGCTGAGTAATCAACAGTGGCAAAATCAAAGATATCTCTTCCGTCAAGTGTGCTTAGGCACTCAGATTGATAATGCCCAAAAAAAAAAAAAAACCGTCTATCACAATTAACTTATTCTAATATTTGGTGTTTTATTTTGTAGGGAAGATCTGGGCAGACAAATCTGCGTTAAAATACTGTCCAGAAGGAAATGTTCTGGGGCAGCAGGTTTAATATTCTTTCATGAAGAATATTAAAACTAGTGACTCTTATTTTCGAATCTCCTAGGATGTGCTATAGCTTCACAGGAATACTCGCTTAATAAGCCCCAGTTCTAGTCAGAAAAGCATCTCTTTTGGATTACCTCCATTTAGAGACGAGCTACCCTTCCAATCAAGTAAAAACATAAGTAAGATTGAATGATGGATTTATGGAATATCTAAAATATATGTTCTTTTCAAGTAAACAAGTAAACAACATAGAATAATTACCATGCAGAGTTGCTGATAATATACCTAGAAATCAAAGAGTCAACTAAGATACTCTTTTCTGAAATCTTCACTACCTGATTGTACTAGAGCATTTCATCCAATTATCAACTGTCAGCTTTAAAAGAGAACTTACAAAGCATTTAGCCCAATATAAGCTCCTTCAATATTAAATTTAAAATAAAAATGTTAATGCTTTAGTCTATGGCTCTCATTAGATCCTTAGACACTGATACTTAAGTTTCTTTAGCCCATATACTACAAGCTGGAAATAATAATATAAGAATCAAAGACAATTTTTCCTAAAAACATTCCTAATCACCATCTGGGAATTATAAAGATTATAAAAGTGACCATCAGAATTATACCTACCTATGGGTTTTCATGTGCTTTTTGCAATTTAGTGAGGTCTTAAATGTTTTTTGGCAATAGGGACACATGTAGGGACGAAGGTCATTATGTATACCCATGTGTCGCCTTAAGCTACCACCGGTAGTGAACGCTCCGTTACATATCAGACACTTGAAAGACTTTAGTCCAGTGTGCGTTCGGACATGCGCTTTGAGCACTCCTGCAGAAACAAAGCCTCTTCCACACTGAGAACATTTAAAAGGTTTTTCACCTGTATGTGACCTAAAAAAATAAAATTTTAATGAATATGTTTCTTACACTTTTATAATGCTTTACAACTAGAATGCACTTTTGTATATTCTTTTACTTGCTCATCACATTTTTTAAAGCTAAGCAGCAAAGAAATAGCTCGCTACATTTCACAAATGAGGACGGCTGAGACTCAGAGGGGTTAAGTGACTTGCCTAAAGAGATAAAACCAGAACCCCAGTGGTCTTCTAAGTTCTATACTTTTTCATGACATTATACTGTCTCCCATGATCAAGTCTGGAATACACCTGAAAAATGTAAACATAATTCTAAAGAAATAAACCAAATGCTTCTTTGATATTTCCTGGAAATTGCAAACACTAAAATACAATGAGCATATAAATAAAATTCAGTGGCAATTTCTGAGTAAAATACTTCAGTCAAGATACTAAAGAATGAAAATATCAGTTATCAATAAATATTTTGGAGTCAAATGTGATATTTTAAGTACCAAAACCTAACACTACCATCCTAAATACTTCTAGAAGTCACCAGATCACTAAATCACTGGAATCATATTAAATTTCCATCTCTGAATCTATGTTACCTTACCTGATGTGTTGTTTAAGGTGGCAGGATTTTTTATATGCACGATGACAATAAAAACACTTGTACGGTCTATCTGCTTCATTTACAAAATTATTATTAAAATAACTTTGGAAAAACTGGTTTCTTGGAATGGGCTGGATAAGACCTACAAACAAACAAACAAAAAGAGCAGGAATAATTCCCTGTCAATACAACTCATAACATTGAACATCACAAGCCATCTGCTTTACTCAGAGAGGAAAATCCTGATGAGTTAAAGTCGAGATACCCATGTTGCAACTATTAATAAATATTATTTTAATCATGTTAGGAACTGGTCATTTAAAAAATACCTATAGGGAAAAATTTAAAATAACATATTTTCTCAAAATGAGGATTATCTATATTGTCATAATTACTTCCCTTGGTTGTACAGCCATTTTTAATGGATTTCTAAATTTACTCGCTATACAAGCATTTGTGGATATGGAATTTACATAACTATATCCCAAGTTTAGGTTAATCAGGATTTTAAATGCCTTGTTTATTCAGGATTAATACTGCACAACAGGTACTATAATAAACTCAAAACACAAGTGATTCTAACATGATCTTTTGTTCTAGAAAATGTCAGTGTTTTACTAAGGGGATATCTGCAAATAGCCAAATGACTAACTTCAGTATTTCACATTTTACATACACTTACTAAATAAAGAATTCCCACAGGTTGACCACCTACTAAATATGACCTGATCAAGCTATTTGTTATATACACAAATCAGGACAAACTTGGGCGTAAACTTTGAATTCCTGAGCGTCGCCTGGAACGCTGGGCATAAGATGCACTCAGTCAGTCTGTGTCCATCCTGGGCTGCTCCTCAGGCTCAGACAAGGCGGGCACTCCCAAGATTCTGTCCTCTGCCCCCAATGTTCCCTTCCTGATCCTCTCTCCTCCCTTGCTGTACCACCAACTTCCATGCAATGATTGTTACTACGCACCCCTTAATACACTCTGTTTTTCCTGACTTTCCCTAAAAGTCCAGGTTCTGTTTCAATTCTTTCCCCTAAAACCCACTTCTCCCAGCCTTCCTAGGTGTGCGTATGTGTGGACCATTCTCCTGGCCCACCAGGCTGATATTTCAGAATCCCTGAGGCCTCCCTTCTGGCTTGACACAGTCATCATATGCCAGTCCTGGAGATCAAACCTCTCCAGCATGTCTCAAACTTGCTTCTTCCTATTTCCACTGCCATCAAACTCAAATAATGGAGAAAAAAGTTACAAAGCTGGAGAGAATTCAACAGTTCAGCTAATTCACCTTGCTCAGTATTAGACATAAGGAAGCCAACCTATTCCTCCTGATGCCTGCATCAGAAACTTACTTATTTCTCAAAGAGAATTCAGAACCTGCCCTCATGATGTGCATGTGATCTACACCACACAACCCTAAGAGCTGCCAAATCTTTTCCCATCTCATAAGCTTATAAAAATTTGTAATTTAAATGCTCATCTCAGAACGTCTCACTAGTGATGCACAATGGGACTATTAGGCACAACCATCTGGAAATTTATACAGATAGGTTCAATAACTATTAGCTTAAAGGTACCACTTAATTAAATTTATAAGCTTCAAATAATATCTGATAAGCTATTTTCTTGTTTCTTATTGAACTTAATGGAATGGTTTCTTAAAAAAAAAAGCCAATAAAAATTTTTAAAAACTCTCCTCCCACCACTAGAATGAACTGTATAATATACAAATATGAGAAATTTATTTTCTCTCCTTTATTAGATAAGTTATTCCTAAAACAAAAGCAACAAGAGAGAAAGACATAGGAAAGTGAAATAACCTTAAGCAATTAGTTCTATAAACTCATGAAAGCAGGTAAATAGGATTCCAATGATGTAGGTGAAAAAAAATTCCAAATTCTCAAGGTAATTTTTAAAAAGTAAGAACCCTCCAATGGCTGTCTTATATCTGTCTCAGGAGGGATGTAAACAAGTTACTTCACAGATAGGAAAATACATTATGGCTTCTGCCATTTCCCACACCAACAGAGGATATGTCTTACGAGAGGGTGGGAAAAGGCTGCTCAAAGGCTTCCTAACTAGTCAGTCCAGAAGTCAGTTAATAACGTTAGGAGTTCAGGTGACTATCTCCCTGGAGCTCTGCAATGCAGACACTAAGCTCATCAGATGGCACAACTGTGTTTTCACAGGAGCTGTCTAGCCTCAAACTCCTCCAGGCTTTAGGCTACACCTGTGTTAGCACCTTCGCATAGGCAACCACCTATCAGCAGGTCTAGCCCCTGGCACTGGTACCCCAGCCTACCCTGAAGCAAACTGACACCAGAGGCTTATCTAGAGACTTCCAACCTGGCCTCATGGCGCTGAGCCCTCAGGTGGCCCAGGGACTGGGATTCTTCTCTGTTACCCCCACCCTGAAGCAGGGTCCCCCCAGCCACCTACCTATGCAGAAAACACCCCACCCAGACTCCCACTATTCTCCTTTCAACCCTTTCTCCTGTGGCTTCTGGAACCTCCATTCCATGATAAACAAATTTTCCATCATAAACAGCTTCACAAAATGTTCCGTCCATCGTCTCTTTTCCATAATGGTCTATCTCTGATTGCACGACTTTCCCCAAAACTCTCTCAAGCTTACTTGTAATGATCTGTTCTTTAACTCAGTGAGCTGCAGCCTAGGGTCTCAGCCTCCCTTCTGTCTCCCAGTCACTCAGGCCCATCTCTCTCCACCCCCTTCCCAACCCTGCCCCAGCTCCACGGACAGAATCACTCAACCCAATCCGTTGCCAATCCACACCACACAAGCTCCAATCATGTGGCCCCTTCTCAAAAAATTCCAAAGATCACAAGAACGCACAAAAAAAGAACCTGTGCATTCTCAGTAACAGCTCTCAGATTAAACCATAGTTAACAGTTTGGTGCACAGTCTAACAAAATAGTTTGTTACCTACAAACATAAGTGGGTTCAACCATACCCACCGTTCTATAATTACCTGTTTATACTTAACATAAACACCTTAACATCCTTCCAGGTCTTTACATATGACCTCATCATCATCTTTGGATGTCTACACAAAATTCCACTGTAGCAACATGCTTGGTTTACTTAATACACTTTGGATGGATATTTTGATTGCCTCTAACTTTTCACTATCATAAACAATGTTGCAATGAACAATCCTAGTACATACAACTGTCGACTAAATTTGCCTCCTAGCCATGGAATTATAACCCTTGCGGGTGGTACCCAGGTACACATGTATTTTAAAGCAGATCCCTAGGTGATTCTGAGCCCTCGGTGGGAAGGGATGTGTTCCTACTTTGAGCCATTAAGGAACTAAAATAATAGGCTCATTTCTCAAATGCTTTATTTTTCACCTTTGCTAATTTTACAAACACAAAATTATGTTTTCTAACAGAACTTAGGCTAATTATGAGGTCTCAATCTTTGAAGGAAAAAAATCAAGGATAAATTAAACGTATATAAAAGTCCTAAGGTGCTAGCCATATTAGTCATTTCTACCAGACTATCAGTCCTTTAATGTTTGTTTTTCTAAAAAGAAAACTAATCTCAAAGAAAGGCATGAATAAATTTTAATTAATTAATATACCTCAAAAACAAAGTAGAAATATCCTTGAAATGTCCTAAAATTCCCTCTATAGTAACAGAAGAAAAAGCTTTATCCTGTTATGATGCTTGCTTGAGGGAAATACAACTAGTCTTATGATAGCTTCCATATACAGTATTGTAAATAGTAACAATACAAATATGAAAAATAGAATGTGGACATAGCATACATCATATATAACATATATATCATAAATTTGATATACAAAGTTTAGACAAATGTGTTAACAGTAAGTGTATTAATATGATTAAAACATTAAACTTGAAACATCAATCATTATAGCCTTGAGATTTAGAATAATAGATAACCAAAGCTGGCTCATATCGAAGGAAAGATATTTCAAAAATTTACGCTAAGCAAAATGGGAAAATGGTGATATTTTTAATATATATGTGTGTATATATACAGTGTCATGTAATATAGAAAAATAGTTTAAAATGGACATATCATATATGATTTGAAAATTCAGAAGCAGCTCCAGTTCAGAATATTATGACCACCCTGACTTCAATACTTCCTTAGTCTGCACATTTTATTTAAAACTGAGTTCCTGAATTTGAAGAAAAAAATTTTAGAGTATAACAAAGAGAGTATCTAGTGAAATACAATCCCTACAATGCCATAAAATATATAATATTCAAGTTCAGTAAAGACTAATAGTGCTTTAAACCAAGGGGTAATTACTTGAAAATCTTGGTGTGCACTTCCACACTTCTGTGCCTGGCAGCACACTGGCAGTGGACTGAAATGCAGCACAGCCCTAGTCTACAAGCCACAAGATCTGGGTTCTGGGCCAACCATGAGCACAACCCAGATGTATGGTGCATGAGCAAAGTCATCATCTCCCTAGACCCCAGTTTCTACATCTGTAGAAATGAAGAATAGGGGATGTAGAGAAGTTTTGGAAGGAAAGTTTTTAAGTTCCCATGAATCTCTAAAAGCTTTTTAAAACGTATGACCATATGGTACTATATATCCTCCAAGAGTGCTTCCTTAATAAGCAGAGATTAAATAACTTCAACACACACACACACAAAATAAATAAATAAATAAATAACTTGACACAGTATTTTTAATGCATTCTGGTACTTTTTAAAATGACAGTCTTGGTGTAAAACAGGTGTTTTAAGTGACTAAGCTGAACTGGAATATGTTATCTCCAAATTAGGTAAAATAACTAAGTATTCTATCCTAAAACCTCTTCTTATGTTTTACCAAAATCTGTTGCCCAAAGGTTATTATAGCCAAGTCTTTTCTATAGTCCCCAAGGAGCTCAGAGTCTGAGAGAAGAGATGGACACAAATATAAATAACAATGAAATTCGCATAAGAAATATTTACAATATTTTACATTTTACAGTGTAAAGCTACCACCCCTAGGAATCACTTCCCTCATGTGTCTCGGTCAGCCTAGACCAAAGGAGAATTCAGCTTCCACAACCTGGTCTAGCATGCAGGCCATCTGTGAAGCCAACAAGCAAAATGCATCCCATTTTAACCCTGGAAAAATTCTGGAGAATCAGGCCTCTAATTTAACTCAACTAAAGATTCATAAACTTGAAATCAAGAAACCCATAAGGGTTTAATTTGATTTATAGCAACCTGAAAAAAGAGACTGGTCTGTTATTTTGTTTTGAGCTACTAAAGCTGGACATGGATATCATTCTAACCTATCTAGGGAGTTCTGTTCACTTCCTGTGCTCTAAAATTGTGGTCCCCAAGCCCCCAGGCCATGGCCCAGTACCTGTTAGAAAAACAGGGCTGCGCATCACCGCCTGAGCTCCGTCTACCCCCACTGTCCCCCACACCCCTGACCCCGTCCACGGAAAAACTGTCTTCCAAGAAACCAGTCCCTGGTGCCAAAAAGGTTAGGGACCGCTGCCCTAAAACAATTAAATACCCTAACAACTATAGTTCCTGGGAGGCTCGCAGAACTCATACATAAAGTCATCAGAGACTGGTATTTTGGAGAGGAGGATCTGTTACTATCTGGTCAATTTGCTGCGTGTTTCGGGATTTTCCATGTCTTCTGGAGTCAATGCTGGAAAGTATTCCAGAAAAGATCCATTTCATTGAAATTTTCAAACACATTAGCAACAAGTTGTAGAGTACTGGCAAAAAACTTTTATCTCATTCGTATCTGTACTGATAGCTTTTTTCTCATTCCTTATACTATGTTTTCTCAGTTTTCTTTAGTTTATTAGTGACAAGTCATCTATTTTACTATTCATTATTAAAAGTTTCACAAAATTACTTAAATTCACTAGAATTTTGTCTTCTATTTTAAATCCTTTTATATGCATTAATTCCTTTCTACTACTTTCTTCTCATTTTTCTACTTTTTTGAGTTAAATATTTTATTTATTTTCATTCCCTCTTATTTAATAAGTAGTACTCAAAAGTCTTAATTTTTCTGAGGACAGCACTGGTACATCAAATCTGTTTATATAATGCTCCCATTTGTAGCATGCATTGTCGGTTTTGAGTCTTTCTTTTCCATATAATTAAATTTTGGATAGCTATTTTTTATTATGTTTTCATTGATCTATAATCAAAGATTATATCTAGTAAAATATCAACTTTTGAGAATTTATTTAAATTTTTCTATACCCTAGAATGTGATCAACTTCTGTGTCAGGCATATTTCAGAGTATGTATTTTAGGGTAAAACATTCTATAAAGCTATTAAATAACCCTTTTAGTATGTGTGCTCAACTCATCTTCAGTTCTACTGTTTACGTTGACCTGAGGATTTCTCATTACACTTGAGAATTTGAGTATTTCTCCTTTCTTCTAATTGTTTTTGGTTTATATATTTTGATGTTATGCTCTTTGCTCTTAGACACACAAAGGTTTATTTATGACTGTTGATCATCATATTGGTGGCCTATAATTTACATCAATCTAAAATATCTGACTTTCCAAACCTAGAGAATGATAACAATATTCAGGTATAAGAAGGTCATAGAACACTAAGCAGATTTAAGCCAAACAAGACTACCTTAAGGCATTTAATAATCAAGCTCACAAGGGTCACAGATAAAGAAAAGGTCCTAAGGGAAGCATGAAAAAAGAAAAAGAAAAAACATGGAGGAGTGACGTGACATGCTTACAGTGCTAAAGGAAAAATGCTTCTAGGGGTGGGGAACCTGCGGCCTTGGGGCCACATGTGGTTTTACGGATCCTTGAGTATGGCCTTTTGAATGAATCCAAATTTTACAGAACAAATACTTTTAATAAAGGATTTAATAAAGGATTAACCCTAAAATAATATATCCTGAAAAATTATCCTTCAAGCATGAAGGAGAAATAGACTTTCTGAGACAAACAACTGAGGGATTTCATCAACACCACACCTCTCCTGCAAGAAATGCTAAAAGGAGTTCTTAAATATGAAAGAAAAGGACATTAATGAACAACAAGAAATCACCTGAAGGTAAACAACTCACTGGCAACAGTAAGGACACAAACACAGAACACTCTATTGCTGTAATTGTCGTATATGAGCCACTTATAGTTTGAGTAGGAAGACTAAAAGTTAAACCTATCAAAACTAATAATTAAACAGCTTTTTGAGGAATAGATAGTATAAAAAGATATAAACGGGGAAAAAAGTCAAAAATTGGGTGGGGTTAGAGTTAATGTGCAGAATTCCTTTTAGATTTCTCCTTGCTTATTTGTCTGTTTGTAAGCAGAGTTGTCATATGTTTAGAATAATTGCTTATAAAATGTTTTTTACAAGCCTCATGGTAACCCAAAATCAAAAACCCTACAAAAGATTCACAACGTATAAAAAGAAAGAAATTAAAACACAATATCAGAAAAAAATCACTTTTAATGAAGGAAGACAGGAAGCAAGGTAGAAAGAGACGACTACAAAACAACCAGAAATCAAATACCAACAAAAAGGTTTTTTTCCCTCAGCACATTGAACATGTCATGCCACTCCTTATGTTACATTTTTTTTCAACAAATCAAATAACAGCATGGCAGGAGTACGTCCTTCCCTATCAATAACAACACTGAAAGTGAATGGACTAAACTCTCCAATCGAGAGACGCAGAGTGGCTGAACGGATAAAAAACAAGAGCCAAACACATGTTGTCTGCAAGAAACACACTTCACCTATAAAGACACACACGGACTGAAAATCAAGGGATGGAAAAAGATATTCCATGAAAATGGAAACAAAAAAGAGCAGGAGTTGCTATACTACTATCAGATAAAATAGAGTTCAAGACAAAACCTGTAAGAAGATACAAAGAAGGTCATTATATAATGACAAAGGGGTCGATTCAGCAGGAAGATATAACAATTCTAAACATATATGCACCCAACAGTGGAGCACCCAGATATATAAGGCAAGTATTATTGGAGCTGAAGCGAGAGATAGACCCCAATACAATAATCATTGGAGACCTCAACACTCCAACTTCAGCACTGGACAGATCACCCAGATAGAAAACCAACAAAGACACACTGGACTTAACCTGCACTATAGATCAAATAGACCTTATAGATATTTACAGAACATTTCATCCAACAGCTGCAGGATTCATGTTCTTCTCCTCAGTTCATGGATGGATCGTCCTCAAGGATAGACCATATGTTAGGACACAAAATACGGTTTTAAAAATCCAAAAAAATTGAATTCATATCAAGTATTTTCTCTGATCACAATGGAATAAAATAAGAAATCAATAAAAAGAGGAAAATTGGAAACTATACAAACATGTAGAAATTAAACAAAATACTCCTAAACGACTAGTGGGTTAACAAAGAGATTAAGAAGAAAATTTCAAAATGTATCCAAACAAATAAAAATGGAAACACAACACATCAAAACCTATTGGATAAAGCAAAAACAGTAATAAGAGGAAAATTTATAGCAATAAGTGCCTACATCAAAAAAGTAGAAAAGCTTCAAATGAACAACCTACCAATGCATCTCAAAAAACTAGAAAAACAAGAGCAAAACAAACCCAAAATTAGAAGAAATAATAAAGATCAGAGAAGAAATAAATGAAATTGAAACAAACAAAAAATTACAAAAGAACAATGAAACAAAAGGTTGGTTTCTTGAAAAGATAAACAAAACTGACACACCTTTAGCCAGACTACAAAAAGAGAGAAGACTCAAATAAATAAAATCAGAGATGAAAAAGGAGACACTACAATTTCTACAAAACTGTTCTGCATTTTCTACAAAAACTGCAGAAATCCAAAGTCCTATAAGCAACTATATGCCGATAAATTGGAAAACCTAGAAGAAATGGATAAATTCCTACACACATACAAACTATACCTACCAAAATTAAACCAAGAAGAAATCCAAAACCTGAATAAACCAATAACAAATTATGAGATAGAAGCAGTAATAAAAAGTCTATCAGAGAAAAGTCCAGGACCTGATGCCTGCACTGCTGAATTCTACTAAGCATTCAAAGAAGGATTAACACCAATCCTACTTAAACTATTCCAAAATCAAGGAGAGAATACTCCCAAACACACTGTATGAGGCCTATATCATCCTAATACCAAAACCAGACAAAGACACAACAAAAAAATAAAACTATAGACCAGTATTCCTGATGAACGTAAGTGCAAAAATCGTCAACAAAATGCTAACAAATCGAATTCAACAACATATCAAAAAAATTATTCATCATGATTAAGTGGGATTCATTTCAGGGATGCCAGGATGGTTCAATATATGCAAATCAGTCAATGTGACACATATCAACAGAATGAAGAACAAAATCTTTTACGATCATTTGAACTGATGCTGAAAAAGCATTGGATAAAATTCAACATCCCTTCATGACAAAAACTCTGAAAAAAATTGGGTATAGAAGGAACTTACCTCAACACAGTAAAAGCCATATATGGCAGACCTAAGTTAGTATCATACTGAATGGAGAAAAACTTAGAGCCTTTCCTCTAAGATCTGGAAGAAGACAAAGATGCCCACTTTCACCGCTGTTATTTTACATAGTACTGGAAGTTCTAGCTAGAGCAATCAAACAAAAGAAAGAAAAAAGGGCATCTGAATTGAAAAGGAAGAAGTCAAATTATTCTTGTTTACAGATGCTATGATTTTACATCTAAAGAAAGCTAAAGATTCCACACAGAAAACTTGTTAAAACTGATAAACAAATTCAGTAATGTTTCAGGATACCACATCAACATACAAAAATCAGTAGCATTTCTATATGCCAACAGTAAACAATCTGAAAAAGCAAGCAAGAAAGTAACCCCATTATAATAACTACAAATAAAATAAAATACTAGTAATAGACTTAACCAAAGAAGTGAACGATCCCTACAATGAAAACTATAAAACACTGATGAAAGAAATGGAAGAGGACACAATAAAATGGCAAGATATTCCATGCTCATGGACTGGAAGAATCAATATGGTTACAATGTCCATACTACCCAAAGCAACCTACAGATTCAATGCAATCCTCATCAAAATACCAATGACGTTCTTCACAGAAATAGAAAAATTAATCCTAAAATTTATATGAAACCACAAATGACGCAGAATAGCCAAAGCCATCCTGAGCAAAAAGAACATAACTGGTGGAATCACATTACATGACTTCAAATTATACTACAGAGCTGTAGCAACCAAAACCGCATGGTACTGGCAAAAATAGATACATAGACCAGTGGAATAGAATAGGGAACTGAGAAATAAATCCACACATCTATAGTGAACTTATCTTTGACAAAGGTGCCAAGAACACACAGTGGGGAAAGAACTTCAATAAATGGTGCTGGAAAAACTGGATATCCATATGCAGAAGAATGAAACTGGACCCTTATCTCTCACCATATACAAAAATCAAATCAAAATGGATTAAAGACTTACATCTAAGAGCTGAAACTATGAAACGACTAAAAGAAGACGTGGGGGAAACGATTCAGGACATTGGGCCGGGCAAGAACTTCTTGAGTAATACCTCCAAAGCACAGGCAACCAAAGCAAAATTGGACAAATGGGACCACATCAAGCTAAAAAGCTTCTGCACGGCAAAGGAAACAATCAACAAAGGGAAGAGATAACCCACAGAACGGGAGAAAATATTTGCAAACTACCCACCTGACAAGGGATTAATAACTAAAATATATAAGGAGCTCCAACAACTCAACAGGAAAAAATCACATAATCCAATTAAAATTGGGCACAGGATCTGAATAGACGTTTCTCAAAAGAAGACATACAAATGGCCAAGAGGTATATAAAAAAATACTCAGCATCATTAGTCATCAGAGAAGTACAAATCAAAACTACAATGAGATATCATCCTACCCCAGTTAAAAAAAAAAAACCCAGACAGTCACAAACGCTGGTAAGGAGAAAGGGAAATCCTTGCACGTTGTTCGTGGGAATGTAAATTAGTGCAACTACTATGGAAAACAGTATGGAGGTTCCTCAAAAAACTGAAAATACAACTACCATATGACCCAGCAATCCCACTGCTAGGTATATATCCAAAAGAAGGGAATTCAGTACATCAAAAAGATATCTGCACTCCCATATTTATTGCAGCACTATTCACAATAGTCAAGATTTGGAATCAACTTAAGTGTCCATCAACGGATGAGTGGATAAAGAAATTGTAGTACATATATACAATGGAATATTATACAGCCATAAAAAAGAAAGAAATCCTGCCATTTGCAACAACATAGATGGAAGTAGAGAACATTATGTGAAGTGAAATAAGCCAAGCACAGAAATACAAATCTCACATGTTCTCACTCATATGTGGGAGCTAAATATTAAAAACAATTGATCTCATGGAGACAAAGTAGAATGATGGTTACCAGAGGCTAGGAAGGATAGTGGGGATGGAGGGATAAAGTGAGGATGGTTAATGGGTGCAAAAATATAGTTAGATAGAGTGAACAATATTTGATAGCACAACACAGTGACTATAATCAACAATAAGTTAGGGTATACTTTAAAATAACTAGAAGAGTTGATTTGGAATGTTCCTAACACAAAGAAATGTCAAATGCCTGAGGTGATGAACACCCCATTATCCTGATTTGATTAATTCACATTGTATACGTGTATCAAAACATCACATGTACCCTATAAATACATACAACTATTACATACCCAGAATAATTAAAAATAAAAAATCTTTTAAAAATAAACTCTTTGTATACCATTTAACCTTTATTTACACTGAATTATATTTTGTTTAATATTAGTTTTGCTTATAGACTGGATTATCTTGCCTAGAAGATGATAAAATGCAGAAAATGCGTAAAAATATTAAGTTCACATGTAGAATTTAATAGGTGCTATGGTCTGAATGTTTGTGTCCCTCCAAATTCCTATGTTGAACCCTAATTCCCAATGTGAGAGTAATAAGAGGTACAGCCTTTGGGAGGTAGTTGGGTCGTGAGGGCAGAGCCTGCGCATTAGTGCCCTTACGAAAGAGGCCCCTGGGAGCTGCCCTACCCCTTCCTTCTGCCATTAGAGGACAAGGCCAGAAAGCACCGTCTATGAGGAAGAGAGTCCTCCCGACAGTGAATCTGCCTGCACCCTATTCTTCCATGTCCCAGTCTCCAGAACTGTGAGAAATAAATTTCTATTATTTATAATCTACCTAGTTTATGGTATTTTTTTTATAGCAGTTCAAATATACTAAAACAATGGGGTTTCTTAAATTTTGTTCTACTACTTACAAAAATTGTTTCTCTAAAGATTCTAACAAAGAGTGTATTCTTTCTGGCTAGTTAACAAAATCATAGTTTGGATTGATTATAACAACATTGAGCCTAAAAAGAACTTAAAAGCAGGTAGGCTTTTCCTTTCCTTTTTAATCCAAAGATTAAAGCAGCCCAAATAATCATCTGTCACACCCCACATGGGAACTCAAAGATGGAAACAACAAAGCGCACTGCGTGTTTCATGGAAAAGCCCGTCACCCTCAGCAGTTTCAACCCAGCAGCAATGTCTCTTCAAGGAGGACCGTCTTCACTTATACATATTTCTCTCTGAACCAAGAACACAATTTTAGCAGTTTAGACACAAGTAGGATTTTAATCTTGACTGTGGAACATACTAGCCCTTAAAGCAAAACTAGGCTTAACAAAGACTTCATTATTACCATGCCTAAAACTATTTACCTACACAGTCCATAACATGCATCTGCAATTCATAAGATACTAAAGAAAAGATTACTCAACAAATTGTAAAGACACCCTCCAACCCACCTTACCTAAGTCGGTTATGAGAATCGGTTCTTGCAAAGGAATGTCAGGCACTGGAACATTTGTCTTGCCTACACGAACCTTTGCAGGTTTACGCTGGTGCCTCATCTTCCTTAATTCCGTGTGTTTAAAGTGGGAAGCAATGTGAGTCTTCCTATGGCCTGAGGTTCGAAATTTTTTGTCACAGTGAGGACATGCAAAAGGTCTAACTCCTAATAAAAATAAAAGCACATTTTAGAATTATTTCAAGAAATTAAATCTCAACAGTGAATGCCAACATAAAATGTTAGTATTTCCAATATTAATTTGAATATTCAATGTTATTCCATGCTTACAATTTCATAGATATTATAAATTAGGAGTTTTTTCCCTTGTTTGTATACAGTGCATATTAAGCACATTATAGATGTCAAGGCATGTAATAAGAGCATTGTAAATAAAATAGAACATTTACTACTTTCAGGACAAAGCTTTAAATTGTAAAACAATGGCACGTGTGCTGTAAAATACAGATATTCAAACAACTAGTAGTCCTTAAGAATTCTAAAGTGTATAAAACTACTCTCTCTCAAATTGTCATCTGTAAATTGGCATGACAATGCCCACCTCCAGGATTGCTTCCGGGATTATACACACTAATGTTTAAATAGCACTCAGCAGTGTCTTGCATTTTGTAAACAAGCAGTAAATGGTCGTTGCTATTGACTGTAAATAATGATGATGACAATAGTAATATCCTCTTAATGACCCTTTACTACTGTGCCCCATTTCTAAACGGTATTTCCTCCTTTTCTTATTTTATTGGTAAATGAAAATGTGGATTCCAAAGAAAGGCATTATTTTCAAAAATTGACTAATTTCACTTTTTCAAATATTCATCTACATGGTCAGCCCAGCCGAGGAACCCTGCGGGAATGTGGGGAGATACTGCTAATGAGTACAGAGTTTCTTCTGGGGGTGATACAAATTTTCCAGAATCAAAGAGTGGTGTGGGTTGCACAATTCTAAATTCCACACTTTAAGAACGTGAATTTTATGATATGTGAAGTGTATCTCAATAAAGCTGTTATTTTAAAAAATTAGAGCACAAACATGAAAGATTTCATGCCTTCATACTGATTAGAAAAACATCTGAATGGAAAGTGGGCATTAAGTTCTCCCTTCCTGCTAAAGGCCTCAGTACAAACGGGCCCCTGGGCCCAAGGGTGCATGCCCTCCCCCTGCTGCAGCTAAAACCTGCAAGTCTTCGCAGACTGCGGAGAATGCGTGTCTTCCTTAGACAGGCTCGCTGACCATAATTCTTAAATCTGGTCCCCACAGGGAGCCCCTCTCCACCCTTTGCAATGTATGTTCATAAACGTCACTTGTTTGACGCCTCCCCATTACATCGTTAGCTCCCCGAGCGTCAAGGTCGCACCTTTGTTCTCCAGCCGTGGATACCGCCTGCCTGGCCTGCAGAAGGTAACCCACGCACGCTGGCGAACGGAAGGAGAAAGGCACCCTGCGCGTACCCCGCGCCCGCGCCGCGCCCCGCGCACCTGTGTGCAGGCGGATGTGCACCTTGAGGCTGCCCGACGTGGAGAAGCTCTTCATGCAGTACTGGCACTTGAACGCCTTGATGCCCGTGTGCGTCTTGATGTGCGCCGTCAGCGTGCTCTTCACCGCGAAGGCGCGGAAACACTGCGGGCACTTGAAGGGCTTCTCGTGCGTGTGGATGCGGATGTGGCGCACCAGGTCGCTGGGCTTGCGGAACTCCTTGGTGCAGTAGGGGCACACGTGCCAGCGCACGCCGTTCTCCTCGCGGACCGAGCCTGCACGACAGGAGAGCCACACGTCCGCGCCGCCCCGCGCCGCCCTCCCGCGGAAGCTGCGCGCCAGAGCGAGCGCGCGGGCCGGTCGTGGAGCAGCCCACGTCCCCCCGACCGCCGGAATCACAGCCTGGGATTAGCCTGGCAGAAGACCCCAACAGTCCCCGGGAGCACAATGCACAGCCTCGGACAGGCACGAGCCCCAGCTGGAAAGGGAACCCGCGCAAGCCCAGCGCCACCGTTGGCGCGGAGCGAGAACCAGCGCAGCTGTGAGCAAATGACTCCATGCTTAACTCAAAGCACACGACGAGAAGGCAAGAAGTTTGGATCAGTATTTACTGCGCCTGTCTGAGAACGTCAGGGACAGGTGCAGGCTGGAGCCCTAACCACTGGAAAGGAGGCGGCGGCAGAATTGAGGCCAATACGCGTTTAGAACCGAACCCGCAACCAGGAACTCGCGGTTAGGGACGGCCCGGCCAGGAGCACGCGCAGAAACCAGGCGCTGGCGTCTAAAGGTGACCTTCTCCTGCTTAACACACGTTAACATAGTAAAATCACACTCCCAGCGCCGGGACAGCTTACAAATGCCATGGCAACCCCTGGAAGTTACCCTATAAGGGGAAAATTGGGGAGGGCCCTTAGCTCTAAGAACTCTCCACCGTTTTCCCAGAGAAATAACGAATATTCCAGCCACCATTTAGCGCATCATAAGGAGTAGACATAAAAGCAGAAGTGCAAGACCCCACGTCTTCCCCACGCGCGGAGACAGACCCGTGTCGTCTCAGGAACCGTCCTTGGCATTCTACCTCTGTGCAAAAACGCCTGCAGCCAAAGCTGCTTGCGGGAGCTGCGCGTGTCTGTCACGCTCCGTCGCACGGGCCCGGCTTGCGATTCTCCCAAGCCAGGAGCCAAAGAACCGGGGCTACGCCTCTCAAAAAATCAACCCCGACGATATCACAAATAAAAAATACTACAAATGCAAATAATTTTTGGCAATGGTAAGTTCATATGCTACAAAAGGGGATTTGCAAATTGTTAAGACATAGTATAGACGAATTCATGGTCAAATATAAAAGATTCTGTCTTTTGTAACTCTAAGTATTATTCAACTTTGAATCAAGTTAAAAATATTCCTAACAGAAGAAAAATCACTAATGAAGTTTGTGGAAGTTTGGTAAGTACAGCAGTCCCGCCCTTACCTGAGGCATACACGTTCCAGGACCCCCCCGAGGATGCTGGAACCGCGACAGTTCCCAGCCCTATGTGTGTTTCTTCTCTGAGAACCAAGACCGCTACTAAGCGACCAAAGGTGGGTGGCATATAGAGCAAAGATAGGCTGGACAAAGGAGTCATTCACCTCCCGGGCGGGTGGGGCAGGACAGCTACAGACTGAGCCCCACGCAATTTAAAACTTATGAATTGTTTGTTTCTGAAATTTTCCATTTAACATCTTCAGACCTCCGTTGACCTCAGGTAACTAAAACTTCAAAAAGTGAAACTGCAAATAAAGGGGAACTACTGTAAAATGATTTCGAAAATATAAAAAATTTCAAGCAACAAAATTCAGCAGAATCACTATTTTTAAAATTTTTGATTAGACTTATGCATCTGAAATTAAATGGACATCTACAGTAATTAAAAAGATAATTCAGGTAAAGAATATACATGAAATCAAAGATTTTGGCCAAGGTAATGAAGTTCATCAAAAAATTTCAACTGAAATTTACTTAACTGTGTCCCTACAGTTTTCTTAGGAGAAAAAGAAAATCTCATTTATTTTTCTCTGTTATCAGTGAATACAAGGAATTCTCCATATATGCAAGTGAATCTGTAAAAGGAGGAAATGCATTTTCCCTAATAGACTATTCTTTAGGAGAATAATTCACATAGAAAAGGGAATTCAGTTAAAAAAAAAAGAAAAATGACATTTTTTAAAAACAGTGACAGAATAGAAACAAGGACAAAGAAAGGAACAGACAAGAACCACAGGAATTTTAAAAAGTAGGAAACAAGGAAAATGGTTTTTAAAATGAAAGACATGTTATGGTGAAATTGCTTATTTTAAAGAAGTCTAAAACTTAAGACTGCTTAAAACTAATAGGCAAGAGTTAATTCAGAAACACGCATAATTACTAAAGGTCTTACCAAGACAAATTAGAAATGCAAGGTATAAAGAGGTACGAGATGCTTAAGTAGGGATTGGACTGAAAAAAATAAAATAAAATAAATTAAAAAATGAAAATAAAATAAGTATGAGGGAACTATACTATCTATTAGCTAAAATTAGGAAATCATCCCAGAAACCAGATTTTTTCAAAATAAAAATATATAATACATAGTTAAGACTGCCACCAGGTTCTGATTATTTCTGGGAACAGGCTGGAATAGAGACTGCAAACTGTGCTGCAGCTGTCTCCAAATCTGGCCTGCATATGTTTTATTTGGCCCACACAGTGTTAAAAAAAAAAAGAAAGAAAGAAAACGGAATCCAAATTTCTAACTCTTGACAAATTGAAAGATCTGGAAAACCAGATCTGCATTCCTACATAGCAAGCTTCCCTGGAGCTGAGCAATAACTCTCTTCTTCAAACATATTAATAAATTTAGAAAGAAAAAACACATAAATTCATCTTCAACATGAAAAAGCATCTGCTAAAGCTCAATATCTAGTCTTAACTTTAAAAAACTGTCTAAAAACAAGAAGAGGTGAATAAAACATACAACTCTATTAAATTTTCAACTTAATAGAAAAATACTAAAAGCATTCATATTAAAGTCAGGGAGAAAATCTATTAATGACTGCTATTAATTTATACTATTCTAGAGATACTAGTCAATGACATTAGACAAGATAAAGAAATATACAATATAAAGTAGAAACAAAAAGGTAAAATCATTATTTACAAATGATATGATCATATAATCTAAAAAACCTAGAACTCAGAAAGATGCCCAAGTTGGTTTTTTAAAATTATTATTATTATTTCCATAGATTTGGGGGTACAAGTGTTTTTGTTACATGCATGTACTGTACAGTGGTGATGTCAGAGCTTTTAGTGTACCCATCACCTGAATAGTGAACACTGTACCTAATAGGTAATTTTTGATTCCTCACTCCCTCCCAACCTCCCCGCTTCTGAGTCTCCAAAGTCCATTATTCTACTCTATATGACCATGTATACCCATTGCTCAGCTCCCATTTGTAAGTAAGTGCGTGAGGTGTTTGTTTTTCCATTACACTTCACTTAGGATAATGACTTCCAGTTCTATCCAAGTTGTTGCAAAAGACATTCTTTCATTTTTTTTTACGGCTGAGTACTATTACGTGGTATATCTACACCACATTTTCTTTATTCAGTCTTTGGTTGGTGGCCATTTAGGTTGGTTCCATATCTTTGCAATTCTGAAATGTGTTGCAATGAACATACAAGTGCATGTGTCTTTTTCATATAATGACTGCTTGTCCTTTGGGTAGATGCCCAGTAGTGGGGTTACTGGATCAAATGGCAGGTCTACTTTTAGTTCTTTAGGAACCTCCATGTTGTTTTCCATAGAGGTCGTATTAGTTCACATTCCCACCAGCAGTGCACAAGCCTTCCCTTTTCACCACATCTGTGCCAACATCTGTTGTTTTTAGACTTTTTAGTAATGGCCATTCTGACAGAGGTAAGGTGGTATCTCATTGTGGTTTTAATTTGCATTTCCCTGATAATTAGTGATGTTGAGCATTTTTTTCATGTTTTTTGGCCATTTGTCTATCTTCTTTTGGAAAAAACCTGTTCATCTCTTTTGCCCACTTTTTGATGGAGTTATTTGGTTTTTTTTTTTCTTGCTTATTTGCTTGAGTTCCTTATAGATTCTGGATATTAGTCCTTTGTCAGATGTATAGTTTGTGAATATTTTCCCCCATTTTGTAGGTTGTCTATTTACGCTGTTGATTATTTCTTTTGCTGTGCAGAAACTTTTTGGTTTAATTAAGTCCCATTTATTTATTTTTGTTTTTGTTGTATTTGCTTTTGGGATCTTAGTCATAAATTCTTTGTGTAGGCCGAAGTCCAGAAGAGTTTTTCCTAAGTTTTCTTCTAGAATTTTTATGGTGTCAGGTCTTACATTTCAGTCTTTAATACAAGATGCCCAAGTTTTAATACATGAAAATCAACACCCTTCCTACCTAAAAACAATACCCAGAAGAAAACTTTAAAATACTACAGAAATATTTTTTAAAAAGGAAAAAAAAGATGAATTAATGAAAATGCATACCTGTTCTTTGGTACAAAGACTAAAAGTTATAAAGACATCAATTCTCCCTGGTTTAATTTATCCCTTATGTACAAATACCAAGGATGACTGATTTTTGGAACTCAAGTTTTTGGAATTTTAGCAGAAGATTCTAAAGTACGTCTGAAAAAATAAATATGTGAAAATAGTCAAGAATACACCTAAAAAAAAGAGTATCAAGAGAGGACTAAGCTTCCTGTTATTAAAGTACACTGCAAAGCTACAACTTTGGTACCAGAACACATGAATAAAAAGACAGACTAGTGGAGTAGAATAGAATCCAGAAAAGACCCAGATAGATTTGGGAGTAAAAGGTGTGATAAAGGTGGCATTACATTTCAGTGGGGAAAATATGACTTATTTAACAAATGGTGTTTGGACAGCTGGGTGGCCACCTGAAAAAAATACAATTGAATCAAAGATTTAGTTTAAAACATGAAATTATAAAAGTGATAGAAAAAAGACGTTATGTTTCCATACTGTCAGTGTTGAAGTCTAAATATCACACAAGCCCAAAAGTCATAAAACATTGACAAATTTGGCTATATAAAAGCAAAACATTTCTTCCCAGCTAAATGAGTTTTTTTTAACTCAAAAAGGCAAACAAATTTTAAAGGAATGTACAGTTGACCCTCAAATAACTTGGGGCTTAGGGGTGCTGACCCCCATGCAGTTGAAAATCTGCCTATAACTTTTGACTCCTCAAAAACATAACTACTATAGCCTACTGTTGACCAGAAGCCTCAACCAGTAACAGTCGATTAATATATATTTTCTATGTCATATGTATTATATACTGTATTCTTACAATAAAGTAAGCCAGAGAAAAGAAAATGTTATGAAGAAAATCATAAGGAAGAGAAAATATATTTACTATTCATTAAGTGGAAGTGGATCATCGTACAGGTGCCTATCCTTGTCATCTTCCCGTTAAGGAGGCTGAGGAGGAGGAGGAAGAGGAGGGATTAGTCTTGCTGTCTCAGGAACAGCAGTGGTGGAAGAAAATCCACGTATAACAACACGCAGTTCAAACTGGTGTTGTTCAAGGGTCAAGTGTATGCCACAAATATAGCTCATAAAATACTATCATCTTTAACATATCACGGCCAATAAAAATCAAGAATTAATCTAATGGAAAAACATAGCTACTCTTGAACATGAAAAGCGCTCGACCTTACCTCCTTATAAGAGAAATACAAATTAAAACTGCAACAAGTTAGCATTTTTTAACCTATCAGATGAGTAAAAGAGATCCCTAAATTTTGAAAAGAATCTCTTGTAAAGGCTGTGAGGAAACCAGACACTTCAATACATTACTGTTGGGAGTGAAAATCCACACAACTCAGTGAAAGGAAATCATAAATATTTATCAAAATTTTAAAGGTGTGTACAAGTTTTTTTTTCTTTTGTTATCAAGCACATTACTTACAAAAGTAATGAAATCTGAATAAGGTCTGTAGACTGGATAATAGTACTGGGTCAATTTTAATTTCCTGATATTGATGATTGTATTATTATTATGACTATGTAAGAAGATGTCTTTGATTTTAGGGAATACACACGGAAGTATTTAGAGTTAAATGAGCATTTTACCTGCAAGTCACTCTCAGAAAATTCAGGGAAAAAAATAGTTAAAAAGAGACAGCAAATGTAGTAAAATGACAACATTTGGGGGAATCTGGATGAAAGGTATGTATTGTTTTTGAAACATTTCTGTTAAGAATGAAATTATTTTAAAATTAAAACCTTAAAACAGTCTTTATAGAATTTACCCTTTGAAACCTTTGCCATTTCTAGAAATGTCGCCACAGATGAATTTACATGTGTGAAACGACAGGGCCACAAAGATACCACTCAGCATCATTCATGTTAGCAAAAGGTGACACATAACCTGGATGTCCACTTATCTAGTCAACAGCAGACTGGTTAAACTGTGATACACCCACAAAACGGAACACCATTCAGGCATTTTAAAAAATAAGATAGGAGGTGGGAAAAAAGTAACCTGAAAAATAATATACATATTCTATTATATTTTGGGCAGGATGCCACCCATTCTCCTGGAAAACAATACTACAGATGCCTGTGCTTGTTTAGAATGCACAGAAGACATCGGTGACATGGTTCCCTGGGGACTGGGGGAGTTAAGGAGGGGGATGAGCCGTGGACCTTTTACTTTTCACTGTATACCATTTTGTATCTTTTGGATTGTGTGGCATGAGCAAGTTTCACCTATTTAAAAAATAATTTTAAAGCATGTTTTCATTAAGCACTCATTATGTGTCAGGCATTCTGCTACACACTCTGCATGGATCTTCTCATTCAATTCTCTTCCATTTATTCTATCATGAGCCTCATTTTACAGAGAGAAAGCTGACTTGCTCAGGATCAGCTGGCCAGGGAAAAGCCAGGGTTCATACTAAGGTCCATGTGATCCTACACTCCGAATGCAGTTGTCTCCAATAGGTCTGTGCTCCCCGCTTTACTTCAAGAAAAGCATTACTATGTGCTAAGTACCTTGTTAGGCATCAGAGAGTATCAAACAAGTCCTCCCCCTGCCTTTGAAAGGACTGAACTCTAGAGGAGAAGCCAGCCCGGCTGTACAACCAAGCATGGACAGTAGAGCATAGGAGCTGCCAAGACAGGTGCAAAGACAATGCTAATGGATTCCATGGGGAGAAGAGTGCTCAGAAACTTCTGCATAAATAAAGTGGCCCTCTAGCTGAGCTATGAATGTAGATATTTGCCAAGATGGACAGGGTCTGAGGTACATTTATCAGACAAAAGCAGCAGCAAAAGCCAGGTATGAAGGTAAGTTCCAAAAACTTAAAGTTGAATATGGCTGAGGTATGGGATGTCTAGTGGGAATCACAAGAGTCAGGGCTTGAGATTCGGGCAGGGCTAGATTACAGAAAGCCTTACATGCCGTGGAAGGGCTCTTGGCAGGAGAGAAAAGAGTCTAAATGTGTTCCCTTCACTCTCCAGTCAGCTCCCAGGCAAGGGAAGGCACCAGGGGACACGGACCAGCCAGCTCATGGCCAGCATTAGCTGCACCACAGTGGAGGAAGAGGGTGGCGAGGACGAGGGCCACTCTCCGCTGGCCAGCCCTGGGCAGTACAGGCAGAGTGGCAGGATGGAGTGACCAGAAAGACATCTGTGGATTCTTCTGTGAGGTCAGAGGGCACCTACTGTAATCAGAAGGCTCCAAGTACAGCAGCTGGAAGGGATGTGCAGCCTCCTCTGGGGCAAAATCCAAATGCAGGTTCCGACAAAGGCCCCTGGCCTGACAGCTGGCAGGTGTATACAGAAGCTCTAGCCCAGATGACACACAGTGAGGACCACATGAAGTCTTTCTGCTCTTAAGTACTAGAACATCAAATTAAATGCAAATATTCAGAACTGCTGTTCAGTAACTAATTAGGGAGACACTCATATCTTGGCTTCAAGCTCAGATGCTGACACCCCAGCCACAGAAGACCTTTGTATGAAATACAGCTGCCCAAGTCATCTTCCTGCTTTTCGTTACAGAATAGCTCACTGAATGGCCCAAGTTTTTGCTTTGTTGTGTGTGTGTGTGTGTATATATATGTGTGTTTGGGGGAGGGGGTTACGCATTCTCCTAGCAGTGGACCTAAATCCAAGGGGGGGCAGATCTACACCTGCTCATGGGCATAGATTCAGAGTTGGTGGATCATGATGTAGTACAGATATCAGAGTTGGCTTTTAGGAATATCCTAATAAAAGATACCATGAGGGAACAGTGCGTCCCAAACCTGGTGGAATCACGGTACCAAATTTCACAAAAGGACTGGTATACTCACTCAGAAGTGACATGTCAGTGCTGTGGAGTCATTAGGACTTCATACGTATGTCTCATACATAAACTAATCCCTTATCGCCAATGACAGTTTGTAGATATGCTCTAGGTCATAAGTCAACAGAGGTTCTACAGGAAGAAGCATCTGACTGGTTGTCTGAAATGGCAAATAAAGGAATAGACCCTGGTGATAAAATGAAACTAGGAGAATCTTTGTGTCAAGTACTGCAGTTTGCTGGTTTCTCAGCCTTGACCAAGAAGATGATGGTGACCTTATGGCCAGATTTTCCTGGCTGGTAAATGGAAAGAGACAGTCACTGAGAGTTAGCTGGACCAAATTAATCAAGAGAGGAGGCATCAAGAATGCTCAGAGGCAGCACGAGACACTGAAACAAAAGCGCTGCTGATGCTGCAGTGGTTGGCTCACGACGCTGACGACATCTCCTCTGATGTTACTGGCTTTTGCTATGCTTATCTTTGTATTTTGAAACAGCTTACAGTGTTCTCAGATCAGCGAAAAGCTGATATAGAGGCAATCATGCTGGCTGTTAGGAAAAAACTGACTTATGATGAAGAATATATCTTTGAAAATGAGGTGAAGATGAGGCCATGTCTGTAGAATAGAGAAAACAACTAAAGTTATTGTCAGACAGTCTTGCTCAAGTATCACCAGTTATTGCTGGCTTCTGCTCGCAGTTTTTATTTCTGCACTGCAGCACTGGCAGACTACGTGGTTTATGGAAGCTGACGTAGCAATAAGAGTGCTATCTATGTTGGCAGAAGCTCTTCCAGAATCTCACGGTGCTCCCTCTCAGGTGATGGTTCAATAGCTAGTGTTTTGCAGGATATGATTTGGACTTTGGTAATGTCAGGAGTTAGCTCCTATTAGCACAACTCTGTGACACTGGAGTTCTTCAAAATGGTTGTCAGTTATGAAAAGTTTTCCACGGTTCAACATCAATGCACTACCTGGGTACGAATGGCTTTCTTAGATCACAGAAGCCTGCAACATTCTAGTGCAAAAGCATGCAAAACTGCTTACCTGTTTTCTAGATTTGTCAGATCTCTCAAGAAAAAAATAGATCCTGTTGTTGAGGATATTCTGAATAGAACACAAGACTTATTAGCACTTTCTCCACCTGAGAATGGTACCAGTCCTTGTTGAATACCCATAATCAAGTGTTTGTTTATGAGACAGCTGAAGTACTGACTATTGGTAGCAAATACCCAACAAAAAACAAAGCAAGCATTAATGCGGAACCTGTTGACTTCACTAATGGAAAAGTTTAACATTCTGTTAGAAAAACTAATAGTGGCACCAGAGGAAGGCATGCACGCAGGCATCTCTAGCAGACGGTCTCAACCGTGCTGTTGGGCTTGCCAGCAGGACCAGCAAAGCCTGTAGCAACAAGCAGATGGAAACAACGTGGCCATGCTCAGTTTATCAGGACTGCCTACATTCTTGCCAGCCCTCGGCCGTCCCTTGCAGAAGGACATTCTCAGAAGTGGAGTTCACACGGTCCTTCCTTGCATGATTATTTGCCCAGGGAAAGAAGTCCTTCCATGCCTCTGTCTGCTCAGACACACGTTCAAAGACTGGGAAGGAAGAGACCCCCAGGAGCTCGTTCCTCTTATCAAGCAGAGTACAGCCAAGTCTGAAGCGCAGGTGCCCCCATTTTACGGCAGATGCTCATGGCTCTCCTCATGCGGTTGTTGAAGAGTTGCTCTGACCAGCAGAAGAAAACAACAAGTCTGCTGCTTTAGAGAAGCAGATGTTGCAGAGGAGTTACTTCACTTTCCTTGAAACTTGCACAGGCAGTGGAAAGAGTGAAGTCATGGCAAACCGCACAGAGATGAGAGAGTGAGTGCTGGTTACTCTTACCCAATGAGCAGTTGAATATCCAGATCCAAATGCACAGAAACTTGTACCCTCCAAAGTTGCAGAATTCAGGGGAGGCAGAGGGACCAGAGGGACCTGCTGATCTTGGTACAAGCACATTGCTCCCATGTGGTTCCTAGCACCTTTAGGCTAGGATGCTTGGCAGATGCACAAACAGTACTGGCTTATCTGGGTTGCAGTGACACTGAAAACAATTCATCTCAGACGAGGCCCAGAATACACTTAGCATTTTCAACAGGGACACCTGCCCTCCTGCAAATTGCTCCAGAAATAATTCAGGACTTTTGTCAAGCACTTTAGCAGCATAAGGCTAAAGTATTTTTAAAAATTATTTAAAGGTGCTGTTCCAGGGAGGAAAGCCCTAAGGACGGGATCTCACTATGCCTACCTCATGATCAGGAATTCCAGTTAATAACTAATACAGAACAAATTTTTGTGTGCCATTCACACTCGTATTTTTAACACTGCTTTGAGTTTATTGCAGTATATTTACTGGGAATTGTCTGTTAAATGGGCATAATTTTCCCTAAATACAGGTATGTGACAACAAGAGAAGTTGCCTGCATGCTGACTCAAATTGTTCTATGTAAAAGTGCTATTAAAAGATACAGCAGAGTTATCCTAGTACCTTAATTTTTTTTAATTTGAAATCAGTCCTTTATAAAGACCATAGGAGTGGAAAAGAGTGTACTTGTTTTCAATGCTGAATATAAATGTTTTAAAAGTTTCCTCTTCTTTTATATATGCAGACACAAGTACAGATGGAATACAACCACCAAAACTGATTTTTTGCAAATAGTAATCCCATTTCTTTAAACTGTTTCAATGCCAATGTATATTCTACCACAGAGAATGGCTTAATAAATTAATTGATTAAAAAGTAGATGCTGAGGTAATACCATTTTTACCAAACAAAATAAATTTTAAAATCTTTACAGAAAAAAATTGGTCGAGCAAATCCAACAATGTGTTATAAAGAAAACATAAAGGAAAAAAAGAGAAAGAAAAGGAAAGGATAAAAGGTCATAGCCCAGATGGAATGCATGATCTGTTTTACACCAAATCAATTATTCTAATTTACCACATTACAGATTAAAAACAATATGATCTTAACAATAGATGGAAAAATGCAATCTCTTAGCAAACAATGTAAGAGAACTTCCTAAATCTGAAAGATAACTAACCTACAGTAAACAGCCAAACTCATTTATGAAACATTAAAATCATCCTCTTTAAAAATTAGGAGGAAGCAGACCACTATCAACACTTCTCCGCAATACTGTATTAGAAGTCCAAGCCACTGTAATGAGAACAGAAAAACTACTATTTTTCATACACAATACAATTTTCTACATGGAAAACCCAGTATCATCTATAAATTGCTACAATTAATAGAAGAGGTTGTTAGGTTTAAAATCAATAAGCAAAAGTCAATTACCTTCTATATACCAATAACAAACAGGAAATGCAACTTAAAGATAGTTTACAGCAACAAAAAAAAAAATAAGGTAAAAGAATAAGTCTAATAGAAGATTTGCAAAAGCTTTGTGTACCAAATGACATCGATGGAGGGAGAGACATGTTCATAGATATAAAAGACACCGTATAGTCAGCCCTCTCTGTATCCGTGAGTTCCACATCTATGGATTCAACCAATTGGTCAAAAATATTTGGGAAAAAAAAAGGGACAGTTGGATCTGTACTGAACATGTACAGATTTTTTTTCTTGCCATTATTCCCTAAATAATACAGTATAACTACTATTTACATAGCATTTACATCATATTAGGTATCATAAGTAATCTAGAGATGATTTAAAGCAGTGGTCTCCAACCTTTTTGGCACCAGGGACCAGTTTCATGGAAGATAAGTTTTCCACGGACTGGGATGGGGGGTCAGGAGGGGGGTAATGGTTTCAGGATGATTCAAGCACATTACATTTATTGTGCAGTCACACCTCTCTGCTAATGATAATCTGTGTTTGCAGCCGCTCCCCAGTGCTAGCATCACTGCCTCAGCTCCACCTCAGATCATCAGACATTAGATTCTCCTAAGGAGCCCACAACCTAGATCCCTCCATGCGCAGTTTACAGTAGGGTTCGCACTGCTATGAGAATCTAATGTTGCCGCTGATCTGACAGGAGGCAGAGCTTATGCCGTGATGCCAGTGATGGGGAGCGGCTGTAAATACAGATGAAGCTTTGCTTGCTTGCCCACCACTTACCTCCTGTTGTGCAGCCCAATTCCTAACAGGCCACAGACCCAGTACCAGTCCACAGTCCACGGCCCGGGGGTTGGGGACCACAGATTTAAAGTATACGAGGAGATGTGTGTAGGTTATATGCAAATACTACACTATTTTACATCCGGGACTCGAGCATTTGTGGATTTTGGTACTGTGGGAGGTCCTGGAACTAATCCTCCATGGATACCAAGGGATGACTGTATTTCAAAGACATCAATTTTCCTAACTAAAGACCAAGATAATCCTGAAGAGACTGAAAAATAAGATCTATCATATGCATTTCAAGAGTGACCTCCATTTCAAAATAATGGAGATGTTGTGGTATTGACAGTAACACAAAGGAACAGAACTGGAACAGAACTGAAAGTCCAGAGCTACACATACATCTGGATGAAAACTAGATCTGCAACAAAATTGGTGTTACACATCACAGAAGATAGGTATTTCAATAAATGGTGGACAACTACTTACCACAGAGAAAAAAAATCAGATTTCAATCCTACCTCTTATCATATGCAAAAATAAAGTCTAAGTGAGCTAATGAATTAAATGTGAAAGGCAAATCTTTAATACTTTTGGAAGAATATATGGGGGAATTCAACATGGGTAAGGAGAGATTTCTTAAAACACAAAATGCACAAACTATAAATAAAAAGACTGATCAATTTAACTTCATTAAAAGTAAAAATATCTATTCATCTATTCATCAAAATATACCTTAAAGAGAGTAAAAGGAGAAGTTCAAACTAGAGAAAATATTTGAAGCACACATAAACAATAAAGAATATCTAGAATATATAAAGAACTCCAATAAATCAGTAAGAAAAAGATAAACAACCCAACAGAAAAAGAAACAGGGATCTACGTGGAAAGATAGCAAATGACTTTTCAAGTGCCTTCTAAAACTTAAACCTGGGTAACAGATGATGGTTAAAATTTGACTCTTAGGACCTGTGCAACAATTTGTGTGTGTACACGTGACTAAGCCAAACACACCCTCATCTAAGTGTATGATTTGCATAAAATGGTAGCAATATGTTAACAAAATTTAATACTACAAAATTTGGTTTTTTTTTTAATATGGAAAAACACTTAAAATGAAACTGTTAAAATGATCCTTAGAGTAGAATGTTCTCCTGTCTCATCTGAATCTAACTTAATACTCCATTTGCTTCACACAGTTTCTATTACCACTTGGTTCTCCATCCAACTCAGTAACGCTTTTACTTTCTTAATATGGCCCAGTGACTTATCTCTCAACTTAGAGCACTTCTTTAATCGAGCAATCATCTGACATTATGACTCTATAATCTGTAAATTGTTTTATATTACTACGCATTGCCTATGCACTGACTCTTCACCCACATCATAAATTCCTAGTAGATAGTTATCCTTTTTAAAACTTGTATATTTATACAGTGTAATATGTTACATTTAGTAGATAATGGGTACCCAGCTCAAAACCAGATTACCATTTTAAAAACTTCAAGAAGGTCTCAAAGAAAGATAAAACTTATACTGAATTATAAATGATATTATTCAAAACAGAACCTAAAGAAAATCTCATGAACTCTGAATATCTATCAGAGAATTTTACACAAATAAGATAAACTGTAAAATTTTCAAACTAAATTCAATTATGTCCAAATGAATAAGAATTTTTAAAAGTTCTTCTAAAGTACATTCATATAAAAAGTGTGACATAATATAGAATAACAAGTAATCTGTATGAACCATGAATATAGAAATCTTTATTTCTACCACATAGGCTCCCCTAAAAGAGAAAGAAAAGCAGTAATAAAAAGGATCTCTTGAATTATTCAAAGTATATGTAAAAATCCAAACATATTCGTGTAATTTATTTGCAGAAAAACTGCAAAGGTTGCAAAGGTTCTCACCAAGAATAAATTTAAATAGTTGGCCCTCGGTATCCATGGGGGATTGGTTTCAGGATCTCCCACAGATACCAAAATCCACAGATGCTCAAGTCCCTGATATAAAATGGCGTAATACTTGCATATAATGTATGCACATCTTCCGTATACTTTAAATCATCTCTAGATTGCTTATAATACCTAATACAATGTAAATTCTATGTAAATAGTTGTTATACTGTATTGCTTAGGTAACAATGATAAGAAAAATAAAGTCTGTATGTGTTCAGTACAGACGCTTTTTTCCCCCCTCGAATATTTTTGATCTACAGTTGGTTGACTCCACAGATGTGGCACCCATGGGTAGAGGATGACTGTACTTAGTTTGTTACACAATTATAAAAATCAAACTTCTCAGAGCTATAAGCACTTGGCATATTACAAGCAGCAAAAGAAAAATGTGGGGGAAGGTCTGAAATTAAAAACAGCACTCAGAGATAAGAAGTATGTTTTTTAAAAGCAGGTGAGCCTAAGAACCACAGCATCTTGGAGCCCACGTACTGCAAGGTCAACAGGATGCCAGCCTGTTACAGCACAGTACAATAAACCAAAGTTCACAGTGATGACCCCAAGTCATCAAGAAAATGGTTAACAAGATCACACTCTGGTCTAAGAAGGTAAAGTGTGCAACAGCTTTTAGAAAGGTTTCCAGACAAAATAGTTGTATCATTTTCATACTTAAAGGAATAAATCATCAGCTGTCTAAAACGCCTTTCGCTATGATTTCTAGATAGCCAATAACTCACCATGATAAATTCAAACTTTACTAAAAATTCACAATGATTTACCTGTCACAACTTGTATGACAACTAGAAAAACATATGCTAAATTTAAGTAATATACAAACCTCCTAAAAGAAAGAAGCAAATTCTACCAAAAAATTCACTCTAATAAAACTGAAAAATAAAACAGTAATAACTTTACTTGGCAAAGTATGTTCAAGTTGGGAATATAATTAAGGTTAATTATAAGCAATTAAGAAAATGTTATGACTTATGAGAAAAGAATGGTTTTGCTCATGGTCTTCCTAGGATATCAAATGTTATTCCGTCTTTGAAGAAGTATTTTCAGACATACGCACTGTGTTAAAAGTTTACTGGTCACTGAAAATTTTCACTGAAAGGACTATCTTTATATAGAAACATGCCCCCAATAATTTTCTCATCACAATATCAGAGAGATCTTTTTTTTTAAAAAGTGCTGGCTCCAACTTGTACTAAGGATCCCATTTAATCTAAAATTACTAAAATTGCGTACACTTGCTCAGTATGCTATATATGTATTTAATTCATTCACGTATTTCAGAAACTCATTTACATAATCTTTACCACCTCTATGCGCAGAGTACTCCAAATAAGAACGCTGTACGGGGAAGGTCCCTTGCAATTCCATCCTGAATTCCCCAGCCAGTGCTCAGTGCAGGGGAGAAAGCTGGGAAAGCTGTTTCCAGCACTGAAGGTCTGGAAGGGGCGTCATGGGGTGAAGCTCACCTTCTCAGTCTAAGGGGCTGTTGCTATCTGGGATTTTCAGAAAGGGAAGTCTGACATCACTCCTCACCCAGCACTTTGCAGCCATGTGAAAGTATCTTTAATTTAGCACAATAACTAGAGACAACAGCCCACGGAACTCAGGAGAGCTTTCCCACAGGCAGTGGATTTGCATCAGTATAATAGGACCACATAAACACCTGCAACCCGTAAGGCTACTGGAAACCCTGGAGGATGAACTACTTAGATTCCAGAATCCTATTTTTCACTTGGGGAGAAAAGGGCCAGATGAAGGGCAAGAGGAGGACTACAGTGTCATGCGGGTAGAGAAACAGGACTTCCCAATCGCACCATAAGTGAGAAAATTCAGTCTAGGAAGGAAGTGTTAACAGAAATGGCAGTGTTATTCCATGCTCTGCAGCAAGAAAGCACTTATTGCCCAAGACCCCTGGAAGAGGTTTTCATAGGAACAGTTTTGCCCAAAAGACAGGAATCTATCTTATCTGAGAAAGATTTAGTAAATGTCTGCTCCTGTGCAAAGAGCCATATTGAGCTCTGTGGGACATTCAGAAATGAACAGGATGTAATCCGGGCCAGAGACAGCTGATTAGCTAGAAGTATCATTAGATTACATCTGTGCAACAATTAACATGAGCGAATGTAAGAATCCTAAAAACCCTCAGTGCTGTAGGAGGTGGGAAGAGGAAAAGCACCCCTCAGAGGCAGCAGTTAAGCTGGCCTTGAATGACGGCCAAGATTTGGCAGAGAACGGAGGGAAGGTGAAGAAGACATTCTTGATGCAGAAAGCGTGCAGAAAACATCATGTTCTAAAAACAGGGGAATGTTTACAGACTGTGATATAAGCCTGTACCCAGAAGAGCAGTGGGACGGAAGCCTGGAAACGCAGGTTGGACAGGTCACGGAGGACGCAACAGCCAAGAGGTGGATGTGGGCACATAGCAACAAAGCGCCAGGAGCGTGAGGAAGCTGGGCTGCAGCAGGCACCTGCTCATGGCAACATTTAGATGGGACATGCGGGAGAGACGGGTCAGGAAATGCCAGAACCACGTGGCCAGACATGGGAAGCACCTGGGGCGAGAAGAACTGAAGGAAAGCAATGGTGCTGAAGCCTAAAAGAGGAAAGTCAAGGACAAGGCAAATCTCAGGCCCTGCTGACTAGTAAGGAGAAACTAACTGAAGACAAGTTAAGGAAAGAAAGAAGTTTAAGAAATTTTATGGCTCTCATCCTTCCTAAATACCAATCAACTACAGTGAGATTCAAAACATTCAACAAACACATAACCTTCAGAAGAAAAAGGAGGTCATATTTCATAAAAACAAGCAATATGCTATCCAAAATGTCTAAATGTTTAAAGCTTATTAAAATTACCAGGTAGAAATGGTGATTTCTTCTTTATAATTTTTTTTTCTTTCTTATCCAACTTCTCTGGGCTTCCCTGTTCTTTCTCTTGCTCTGCATCTGCAGGGCCAGTCTGCTCATTTGAAACATTGGGAACATCTGGATTACGAATCTGCATTCCAGAAGCCGTGGTGTGGCTGGGGTCGTTAGGGTGTGCGGCAGCTGGAATTGAAGACAGCCCACTGTTTTCTAAGGCTTGCTAAGACAGAACAAAACTAAAAGGTTAGAAGAGACGATGGCCCAAATCTGCCTACCAAAATCAATCACAAAGATGTCATAAAGCTTTACCTATAGACTCTACTTGCACTCCAAGAAATAAAAATCTACAATTCTAAGTAATCATTTATAAGTGAGGCTTCTAACTCTTTGAGGCTGTAACATCCCTTTGATATGTGACATCTCACCCCCACCCAAAATATAAGCATTTACATTTCTAACTTAAAGGAAATTAAAATTAATTAATTTGACTTTTAGAAATCTTACGTCAGACAACTATGGTTGTCTCTAAATAGATCTAGGAATCCCTATTTTGGGGCATAAGTTACACTGGGTTTACCTTTAAGATACTGGCCATGGAATGACATCCCGATATTCCTCACACCCCTGGCCAATTTTTCACCATGAAGGTATAGCAGGGAGGTCAGTTTAACAAATACCAGAGGGAGAGGGGAGGGGAAGGCCACCTCTGCTTGGAGTGAAGAAGTTTTGTGAATGTAATGCTGGACTAGAAGAATCAGAGCGAGCTCTGTGCTCTGCGCTCCTCCTCCTGTCCCACATGTGCGTGGACTACTCACACACCCGACGGAGAAGGCCAGTCCTAATGCTCGCAGAATTGTAAACACCTACAACTGTCTCAAAATCATACACCAGAACCTCAAGAAAGAACAAATTATGTCTTCCACCTTTGTCAACAGATCCAAGTTCTGAAAAGTGTATTCTTTTTGAGTAAATTCACTTATGGAGAAAAAGTAAGGGTTTTCAAATATTTTAATTTGTAGATTAATAAATCATTTAGAATTCTGCACTGTCCATAAGCAATTAAATAAGCATACTTGTTTCACTATAATTTTTTTTAACTCAGACACATTTTTAATTAGGATACCTTTACTTTGACAAGCCCTGAATATTTATTTTTCAATAATCATCCCTGGTTTCTGACACAGGATAAGAGTATAAACCTCAGGCCATCAGGCAAACGTGCTTCACCTGTAAAATGTCCTGGTTGATGCCCACTGTGATACTTAGTTGCTGCCCAGGCGGAGGGCACTGGTTTGACTCCACAGGCCCTGGCTCTGAGAGTTCCAGAAGCTGCTGGATGACGTCAGTCACTGCCTGAGAATTCTGCTGACTTGAGGCTGACGTGACTTGAGCCTCTGTCTGTTGAAGAGGTAAAGTCTGAAAGAGTGTGGCCTGAAACATAGCAATTTTCATTTAAAATACAATTTTGCTCTTCAATTAAAAAAATAAATAGGCAATACCCTCCTTAAGAGCATTAAAATCTCAATGTAAATTTTAAATACGATGCCTCACTGATTTTTGTGTTAGGCACAATATTGGCTCTTCAAAGAACATACTCAATGAATTGTTCCACTACAATTTTTTTAAAAGTGTTTTAAGTGGGCAGTGGAGACTACCAATTCAAGACAGTAGACTAAGCACACAAACCCTCATCTTCCTGTTAGCCCGCTGAAATGAAGTGAAAGAATTTAAAAAGTATAAAGTTACAAAATTTTTTTTAAAAAGAAAGAAAGAAACCACTGTAGTCAAAAAAATTTTAACGAATTTCTGAAAAACAGGGAGACTGGAAGCATAAATGCTCTGTAATGCTACAGCCAAGAAGATCTAAGAAGGGGGCCATGGGGCAGAGGGAGCCAACCTGACTCCTGCGGAAGCTCGGGAATGAGGAGGCCACGTCCAGGAGGCCGTGGACGGCAGAGAAAATACTCTGTTTTACTGTTACACAAAATACTCTGTGATACTGTTACCGTGGAGACAAGTACAACACCAGGAGTGAACTCCAATGTAAACTATGGACTTTAGTTAATGATAATATGTCAATATTCACTCAACAATTGTAACAAATGTACAACACCAATGCAAGGTGCCAAAATAGGGGAACCTGTGGGGACGAGAGATGGAAAGCACAAGGGAGTTCTCTATACTTTGTGCTCAAATTTTCTATAACCCAAACTGCCCTAAAAATAAAGTGTATTAATTTAGAAAAAAAATAAAGACAGAAGAAAAATACTTATACTGAAAATGAACCCCCTTATCTTCCTTCACAGAACAAGTGGCAGATAGGCACTTACATTTAGGCAAAAAAATAAGGAATTACCTCTCTAAAAAAGATTTAAGAGAATAAACTATCTGGGGAGAACCAGGGCACCTTTTGTGGCACTTAGTCCCCCAGACTATTATAAAGCCTTTTGTGTTCTGCCACCAGGGTTCCCTGCCACTCACACTTCACGTGACCCTGAGGATCAATGGGCACCATCCACAAACAGCTCACGCACAGGGGCTGGCTGCTGCCTGTTTCTGAAACACAACAGGCAACCGCAGATTACAAGATTACAAAACATGTGCAAGAGGGAGGAGGGGCAGATAACTCAATGAGCAGAAAATCACTTTTAAAAAGAAAATGCTCATTAGGTTTTAGAGAAAGTGCATGAAACGAGAAAAAAGTCTCAAAAAAGGAACAATCAAGATCACAAAGGAGAGCTCCCAGAAACTAAAAATCTCACTACCAAAAAAAAAAAAAAAAAAATCAAAAAAATCATCAAAAGATAAAGCCAAAGAAACCTCCCAAAAGTAGAACAAAAAGGCCAAGAGGTAGAAAATGTGAAAGGCAAAATAAGAGACACACATAATCAACCCAGAAGGCTGAACGTCGATTCCTGGACAGTCCTAAACAAGAATATATACATCTAATTTACAATGTTCTTACATGCCCAAATTAGGGTACCAGGTAGGGTAGTAGGTTCCAGGTTTCTAAATCCTTGTACTGCATTTATTTGGTTTATATTGAAAATATGAATTTTTTAAATGACCTAGATTATTTTTCCAGGTTATTCACCACATCTACATTTTGATTTGCATATCGCCAAAGGAAATGATGAAAACTCTAATAATTTGGCTGATTTATACAACATTGAAAACTTTATTTTAAAAACTATTCAGGCCAAAATAGAATTTTCAAGACTTAGTTGTTAGACTCTAACTATTCTCCAGTTTCATAATTTGTTCTACAGCTTGCCCCTAATCAGGAATAAACTGAGGAAATCACCCCAAGCTGCAAGTGAGAAAAGATCTGTGGGGGGTGTGTATGTCTCTGTGTGTGCCTATGTGTCTGTGTGGGTGCATGTGTGTGTTAAGAGTCAAACGATTTTTTAATACATGTACTGGAAAATACAATTTAGTTTCAAAAGTCCAAAGACTTGGAAAAAATTATCACTGTCACATTAGAAAAGGAGAGATATCTATAGAGAATAATTCTTAAATTATAATGTAAGATAAAGAATATTCAATAATCATCAACAACACTGGCTGAGATCCTTTTGCAGTTCATAAGCGTGATGACTGGGTTTTCACGCTCATGTGTGAAATGTGCCTCCCTCAAACTTTGTTACGACGTCAGCACATTAACCATCTGACGAGAGAGGAAAAAAAGAAAAAAATAAAATAAATTTTAAGAAAACACTGACTATAGGAATTACAATTTTATAAATTAATGATTACATTTTGTCTTATTTTTACAGGTTCAGATGACAGTCATCTAATATTATTCTAAAGTTTAAAAAGATTAACTTTCACTAATTAAAAAAAGTAGCACCTTATCTCCATAAAAAAAACTTTCATAGCACCTTTTTGCTACTAAATATCCAATTCTAAAGGCCATATTAAAAATGACAGATTTTAGTTAAAAAAAAAAAATCCTTCTGTAAACCAAATTGCTAAACTTACCGTTAGAACATGAGCAGTCTCTGTAGAACTTGTTGAATTCTGTGGCCCACCCATATGCATCTTGCTGATATGTGTGTTTAGGCTGCCTAAACTTTTAAATACACAACTACATTCTGTACAATTGTAGGTAGGACCATTCTTGACCTGAAAGAATAAGAAAGAAAAAAATGATTTTATACAATTCATTGTTAGATCAAGATATTTAAATTATGGCAAATCATAATCTACAATCCCATTCAAAGTGACAGCAGTAATCTAACCCTTCAGCTTTGCTTTTTTTTTAAATAGATAGCTCCAGAATCAATAAACCAACTCTTTAATCAATATTGCCAGTATGAGATTAATTAAAATTGAGACTTTTCTATAAATTAAAAATGGTTCAGGAGTGAGAAAACATATTTTTCAGTTATTGTAATTTGATAAAAATAAAATGTCAAACATATCATGTTCTCAATTTTTTAAATGGTTCGATACAGTGTCCAGTAATGAAAGCCAGACAGTTAGCCATAGATATGTATTACACTGAATAAGCTTTGGGGGCCAAAACATACAATGTGTAAATTTTTCATCACCAATTCTGATATTCTGTATCAATGACTAATTTTAAAAACTATGATAAAGCCAGAAGCAGATGATAGAAAGCAGTAAAATGAGTAAGAACAGCCTTGAACAGAGAAAGCATCTAAAGTATTCTTTCACTATTACTCAAATCCAAAGTTAGTTACTGTTATAATTATGAAGGCTGGCTTGAAAACCCATTGCCCCTTCTAAACTTGAATAAGACTTCCATTCTATTTCTAGCACCTCGTTAAGAACCAAATTTAAGGCTCTTAGATCCTCACAGGATTGGTAATACGTACAAACCAATCTTTAGCGGCCCTTTCTGAAACAGTCTATCCCAGTACACATCCCACAGCGCCTCTCTCGCAGGGACAGGGAAATTGCCGGCACCTAACTGAGTTTTCTAAACCCAGGAGCACTGTGTATCTCACAGGGCTCTTCTAGGGTTCCAGTGAGGTACATCTGTGTGCTTCACAAACGCACAATTATTCCTGAGCAATCACCTTTGCTCAGAGGCAACTCCACAAGAATCACTCATGCAGCCCAAATTTACCCTCCTGCAATCTAAAGGGAACCTCACTGCACATTACCAGCACCTCACTAATATTTACATGCCCTTCCTAATGTCTCTGCATCTTAGGTAATGAAAAGATGAGCTCGTTGCAAATGGAATTCTCAATCTGTTTATAGACTACATGAAGTGTGTAGGGTTTTTTTTCCATTTTAGATTCCCTTTTTTCATTTTAGATATTATTCTGCCTATCTAAGATCACAGACAACTTCTACTTCTTGTTTTTATTAAGCTTAGATAAAGGTATACTATTAACTCTCAGTTCACTTAATGTTACTTAAGGTATTACACCAAGGAAAAAATTAAAATATACATATTTACGTTTAAGAATATTTATAGTTTTCATTCACAGAATAAATTGATCCATGATAAAAGTATTTGTGTTGTTTAAATATTTCTTTATATTCTATAATTAGACAATAATAAGACAACAAATCATGACAATTAGTAAGAGCCAAGGTTAACCTGCTTAACAGAAATACCTCCAGAGGATCTATAAATCAATATGATCTGTAGACAACAGAAAATTACAATAGAAAATTGTGCACATCATTTTAGTTGAAATAGTTAACATGCAGTGTGGTAGGAAATTAATAGACCAGGACTCTGTCTGACACAGAATGTGAATGTGCCATATGGGGCCAAATGTAAGCCTAGCAATATTAGCAGCAAGAAAAATACCTATTCAGAATAATGGATTGTAGCTAACAAAGGTGGTATGATTATTTTCAAACATTTATTCATCAAAGCTATTCTGTCAGCAAGAAGATAAAAAAGTGATATTTTGTATTTCTTCCATAAATAATAAATCAAAAACGTTCCCATATATATTTTCTAAAACAGGGTATGCTCAGTACAAACTCAATCTGCATATTTAAAAACTGGAAAAAAATTTCTCAGGTTTGCTCATTAACTCAGAAGACACCTGAAACACACTGTGAGATACTGTGCACACCCCAAACACTATGTTTACCTCCGAATGAACTCTCTGGACATGTGACTGAAGATTCCCTTTCTGAGAGAAGGCAGCAGGACAAAAGGCACAGGCGTGGGGTTTTTCACCTGTATGCTTGATCATATGCGTTTGCAATGCCCCCTTCTGGTTAAAAGCTTTTCCACATTCACTACATTTAAATGGCCTTTCACCTGGAGAGGGAGAAAAATGATCAAAATATAATTCCGTATTGTGTGAGCATCTTATGGATTAAAAAGAGAAATATCCAAGTTACCCAAACTCAAAACCCCAAACCTATTCCTTCAGCCAAAACATCTTCCCAGACTTCCTGACTCATATCTGCAATTGTCTACTCAAAATCCCAATGTCAACACGCCCAAAACTGCATTCTTGACTGTCATCTCCCAAACATACCCCACCTGCAGTCTTCCCCAGGCAATGCCATCCTTCCAGGAGTTCAGGCCAAAACCCTGGAGTCATCCTTATCTCTGGTTCCCCTCATGTCCCATACTCAATATATCAGCAAATCCTGCTGGTTCCACCTTCGAGACACATCCAGAGCAGCCCTGCTGCCTGACAACAAGGACCACAGGTAAGGACCAAGGCCCTGCACATCCCTCAGCACCCTGTTTCCTGGCCACAACTACCCAGGTAAGGAGTAAGGCCCTACACATCTCTTGGCACCCTGTTCCCCACCACGACTACCCAGGTGAGGACTAAGGCCCTGCACATCACTCAGCACCCTGCCCCCGACCACAACTACCCAGGTAAGGAGTAAGGCCTTGCACATCCCTTAGCACCCTGCTTCCTGCCACAACTACCTGGGTAAGGACTAAAGCCCTGAACATCCCTCAGCACTCCCAAACTGACCTTGACTAGACTCACCGCTTCCACCATCCCCCCGTTAGAGGCCGTTCTCAACACAGCAGACAGAAAGACCCTTCTAACGTGTTAAGTCCCAGCAAGTCTGCTGAAAACCCTCACTGGCTTCCAATCGCAGGCAGAGTAAAAGCCAAAGTTCTCACAATACCCAACAGAGGCGGCCGTGGTGCTGTGGTTCCCACGAGCTGCCTCCACGCCCCACTCCTGCTGCTGTGGAGCACTCCAGGCGGCTCCACTTCTCCTACCCACGTGGCCTCCCCTGAGGGCCCCTGTGCCTCGCTTCCCTTCTGTTTCCTAGGGCCTTCTCAAAGCCACCCTCCCAGCGAGGACTTTCCAGTCCATGCCACCTGACACTGAGCTCTCCCCGTCCATCCTGGGAACCCCTCATCCCCTCTCTGCCTTGTTTGCCTCCACACTGCGCATCATCACTGGCTTCTTACATTTTTCTCATATCCACCTTCCCTCACTAGAGCAAGTACTCCACGAGGGCAGGTGCTTTGTGCTCATCTCTCCTCAGCACCTGGAACAGTACTTCACACTCCTCCACAGTCAGTCATGAGAGAAGAGAAAACCAGGTTAGGGTAAAACCTAATCACAAGGCTGGTTTAATTTCTAGTCTTACCAAGTTCTCACTCCCTTAGAAAGCAGCTGAGTTAGCGATAATGTCAGAGCCCTGATTCTCTCAACAGGTTTAGGATTAAGTAAGTGAATGAAATGTAACAACCTTGGGGAGAGCGTGCCCATAGGAAAGAGTCCTGCTTTAACCTTGGGGAGTTGGGGTGCAGGCAGGCGGGAGGCACGGAAGAGCTGAGTGGCCTGGTCAGGGGCTACCTGAGTGGAGATATCCTTTGTGTTCTAGATGACACCTGAGATGCACTCAACCTTTCTTGGACAGGGACCTTGGTGGGCCACACCAAGAGGTGCGGTCTAGTAGAAGGCCCCTCCCATTACATCACCACACACCACGAGGCACAGCCACTCAAAGACCAAGCCCAGAACATGGAACCACCTGCTTGGGAGCGCACGAGAGAGCCGGGGGCAATGGGCACACAGGTGATTGCTGCCACCTCCCTCCCAGGCCAGCCTGCCTCCTGCTTAAGCTGTGCTGGCCTGTGTGAGCCCATCAGGGGCTGGGACACACTGCTCTCCCAGGCAGCTCACAGGAAGAATAAGTATTGTAGAATCCCAAAACTGTATGTATGTGACACTACACGTATACTTGTATCTGGGGTGAGTGTATGTTTATGTATGCATAGAAAAAATATGAAAGGGGTTGATATCAAACTGTCAAAGGTAAATGGCATCTGAGAAGTGGCCATGGGAAGCATTCTCTTTATTTTTACTTTATATGCCTCTACTTTGGGTAAAGTACGTAACATTTTTAAACTATTTTTTCATTGACTAAAACTTCAAAGAAGATAAACTAGAGCTTAATACTCTACAAATATAATGTATTGTCACATTTTTAAAGATGTTATTTTCTTTTCCCCTTGCTCTAAAAAATAAATATAAGCTGATACTCTGAAGATATCGACTTTATACTGACACATGAACAAACTTCAAAATCATCTGAATGACTCTACAATACTCTACACAGAGACATTTCACTAAAACACTGAAAAAGTTAAAAAGTGATATAGCATAATTAGAACTGGTTGACAAACAGCAGCAGCCAACCCAACAGCTGTGAGATTTCTTACTCTCACTATAAAGGAAAACCAAATCAGAAGTATAGATGAAAACAAAATGACAATGCATAAATCATTTTAATTTCAAATACTACAAATATATGTACCGTTTTCCTTTGTCCTTCCCTAGAGTTCATGTGTATTACTAATACAATATTACACACCAATTTTTTTTACAAAGTGACAAAGAGTATTCAGTCATGAATGCTGTGCTCACTTTCAATATTCAAGCAAACCTAACAAACGAACAAGATATGGCACAGAGAAATAAAGTTTTTATTATTGCAATGTTTTGCAGCCTAGTTAGAGAAGGCAAAATTATAAAAGAATATGAAGATCCAGTACTTTCTTTGTTAATCTAGATCTGATTAGCCCTGTGTAACATCTGACACACAACACTCAAATATTTACTGAGTGAATGAATAAATCCCATGCCAGTACTAATATCAACTCTCAGTTACTCACAGCCTACTATATATCAGGCACTTTTCTATGAGCACTACATGTTTTACCATTTATAATTTAGGACAACTATATGCAGATATAATAGCCACATTTTTCAAGCGAGGAAATGATACCACAGAAAGATTAAGTAATTTCACCAAGATCATCCAGCAAACTATGGAAAAGCCAGGATTAGATTCCAGGTCAAACTAGCACTAAGGAACATTTTCCTTCTTTCAAGCCACATAACAAATCATTCAGAAGTAAATGTTTTTCATACCTGTATGTATCCTAATATGTCGAGTTAATTGACTTGGCTTTTGAAACGTCTTTCCACAGTGTGGACATGAATATGTGAATCCACTTCTGTCAATGTTCCGATTATAAGACCTTGTACTTGATACCCTAGTGTAATACGGAGGGGAAATACATATTAAGTTGTCTCCCTTATATTACAACTTCAAATTGAAAATCCTACCAGCAAGTTTAGCTGACTGGTCAACAGAACATGTTTTAATGATAAATCAATCATATATATGTGTAGGACACACACACACACACACGTATTAGTTTTGTGTATTCAAAATCATAAAATTCATTTTTTCTATTTCTGATAAAAAGAAAAACTTGTTTTTTCCAAGTCAAAAACTGCAATTGCTGCCAGGGATGCAGAATGTCTCTTCTAGACGAAGCTCTACCTGCGATGATCAAAAACAAAACACGTACAGGCATAATTTCTACGTGGACACAAGATTTCTGCCATCTCCCCATCTCCCAGCTTTCAATACCATCTGGATGCTGATGGCTTCCAAACGTCCACCTCCAACAGCCCTGCACCTCCTCGGAGCTCCAGCCCCAGACAGCTACCTCTCTACTCCGCATCGCCTCGTGGGTGGCTAACTGGCAGCTCAAACCTAACACGTCCAAAACACAACTCTTCATTTATTCCCAAGCTGCTCCTTTCCATGTCAAGAAATGGAAACTCCCAGTTGTGCAAGTTTCCATCATAGCAGTCATGCTGGATTCTTCAAGTCCATCTCCAAAAGCTGCTGGTTTTGCTCTGAAACACCTCCAAATACGCGCACGACTCTTGGCTCTCCAGCCCCCATCACAGTCTCAGAACAGCACCATCTTTCCAGTGTGTTGCTTTGACAGCCTCCTAGAAGGTCTCCCCCTGCATCAATTCCTGCCCTCACAGGGCTACAGCACCTTCCTTAAGTCCCGTCCAGCCGTTCCTTTGTGTAAAACCCCCCAAGGGCTCCCATCCCACTTAGGGAAATGCACATTCCTGGGATGGGCTCTAAGAGCCCGCAGCCCCTGAGCCCTGTCTCCTTGTGAACCACCCAGCACCCCCCTGCACCCCCCCCCCAGACTGCTGTCATCACACTGGCCCCCTTTCTGTTCTCAAACACAGGACGCTGCTGAGATCTTGGCAACTGCTCGCCCCTCGGCCTGGAATGCCCTTCCCCTGGATGTTCAGGGGTTCCTGCTTCTCACCCAAGTCTCCTGCCAAACGCATCCCCCTGAAAGGCCTATACACAACGGCCACTTCACCAAGCTCCCTGACCTTCACATCACCCCACATCAACCCAATTTTCTGTCTTGCTCAACACTTGTCACTATCTGAAACTGTCGTACTGACTAACTCATTCGCTTGGTCACTGTCTGTCTTCCCTGCTGAATGACAGTTCCGTAAGTATGAGGCCTCCTCTGTCTGGTCCATCCCTCAACCTGGTAGACCTAGAAGCCAGGCCGTCTCTAAGTATAACTACCAACTAAACATCTTCAACCACCTTTCTAAAACCTTCGAAGAAACATCAAAAATGCCTGTGTTAAAACTTCATCAGAATAAAAATCTGATGTGCATAGAGAACACGCATTATATTTTGGGGGTTTAAAAATCACTGAAATAGACTAGGTGAGTTGGCTCATGCTTGTAATCCCAGCACTTTGGGAGGCCAAGGCACTAGGATTACTTGAGGCCAGGAGTTTGAGACCAGCCTGGGCAACATAGCAAGACCCTGGCTCTACAGAAAATGAAAATAATTAGCCAGGCATGGTGGTGGCACCTGTAGTCCCAGCTACTTGGGAGGCTGAGGCAGGAGGTTCGCTTGAGCCCAGGAGTTCAAGGTTGCAGTGAGCTATGATTGCGCCATGGCACTCCAGCCTGGGTGACAGAGCGAGACCATGTCTCTAAAAATAAATGAATAATAAATAAATTGAATTTTCTCTAAAAAAGGAAAAGACAAGAGATGGTTGATCATATGGAGATGTTCAGTTCACATTTCTAAAACATAATATTTAAGAGGATAAATAAATACTAGAATCTTCAGGCATTTTATACACTTTATTAATTAGCTGGTGTAGGATTTCTTGTTGTTGTTAAAAAACACAGATATTTCCCAAACATTGGGGCTTAGAAGGGTGGCAAGCTAAGTTGATAATATAACAGTTAAAGTGGGAAACACTTATTCTATTTTACAGAATGAAGCATAACCCAGTTTTTAAAAAATAATAAAATAAAAAATAGTTGAAACGACGACTGATCTGCCTTGTACAGTTTGCTGGAGAAACTGTCTCGTGAGTGTGACAACCGTGATCCCCACCGTCAGCTGATTTGAGCACAGGCCAGGAAGAACTCTTTATTCCGTTTTATTAAGAAATGGAAATGCCAGTAAAAATATGTAATCAGGAAGAGGTAAAATATGAAATTTTGAAAAACATGTTAAATTTGACTAGGAATAAATGTACATATGCATTCAAATATAGTTACAGTTGTTAAGATTCTAAAGCCTAAAACCAGACTATTAGGGTTTACATCTCAAACTCTTGACTTATAAGCTGTAAAACCTCATAAAATTACTTGGTCTTTCTTAAGTTTTCTCATCTGCAAAATGGGGACATAAAAGTACGCTGGCCTGACTGGGCTGTCTATAATGATTAAATGGGGTTGTTTCTGTATATACTAAGAACAGTGTTGGGCACACATGACTTCTCAACAACTAGGTACTACAAAGAAACTAATTCATTAAAAAGAGTGCTAATTAAACCTTGTGAATCCACCTTACATATTTTGTTACCTGCCCATATAATTGTATTGCTAGTGCCTTGTTCTACAGCTTTTATAATACTAAACATTTCTACTCACACAGACTGACACTTACTCATTAATGTTCACACTTATCTTCCCTACTATAGGCATGAACTAGGCATGTTATAAAAGACATTCTGATACCATACCAAGTCATCTGTGTGGTTCCACTTTGCTGTGTTCTTGCAGCAAATATTTTTAATTGATCATGGTAAAGTATGCCAACTTTTAATGTATTACCTAGATTTTTTTTACCAAGCCCAAGTAATGACTCCTACCTAATTTTATAATGAGTCTTCATGTGCTCCTTCAACTCTGATGAGCTTTCAAACTCTTTCTTGCAGGCCTTACAAGTATGAGGCCGGGTTCCCGCCAGCTCCTGGCGGTGTTCCTCCATGTGGATGGCCAGCTGGCTCTGCAGAGTAAACTCATCCCCACACTCAGAGCAGATGAGGTTCTGGAAAGGAAAACGCCATCAATGAGCAGGGCAACATTCCAAAACCACTACTTCCTAAAAGAATGGTATTATAAAGGGTCACTATACCAAGTATACTTTTCTCTGGAACAAGCATCATTTTCACCTCTCAAAACATGTGTTTTAATATATGAAAATCATTTCTTTATTGGAAGAAAAAGACAGAAACACCTGGAGAAGGGCGAGAGAATGATACAATTTTTGAGCAAAGTGAAGTCCATTTCAGGTTGGGCAATGGGTCCACCTGTCCCATGAATACATTAGAGAAGCAGAATGGTTTCAATACCCCAAAAGGGTCAGGAGAGAATTCACATTAAGATTAGAGTTTGAGAGACTACCTTAAAACAGAATGACAGTGGATATGGATGTATGTATGTATCTATCTATCTTAGAGATGGGGTCTTGCTAGTTGCTGGGGCTGGTCTTGAACTCCTGGGCTCAAGCAATCCTCCCGCTTCAGCATCCTGAGTAGCTGAAAGCACAGGCTTGAGCCAACACGCCCAACAACAGGTAAGTTTTCAAGTGGATATACCTCATCCTTCTTTCAATTTTTCATGGGCAGAGCAGAGTACGACGTACAAGGCTCACTGAGGATGTGAACCAGGGACGGTCTAAACCCAGGTATGGAGTGAAAAATATACACAAGTATATGAGACTTGGTGCAAAAAACAAAGAATGTAAAATAGTTCAATAATCTTTAATATTTGATTAAGCCAATAAGACTGGACTGGTGAGAAAAAAAAGAAAAAATTTAAAAGAGGAAAAATAAAAGAAAAATATTTAATATTTGAATTAATATTTTGCATATATTTTAATAAATAAATACATTAAGATTTATTTCTATTTGGGGATTTTCTTACTTTTTAAAATGCAGCTATTAGAAAATTTAAAATTACTCATATTATATTTCAATTAGATGATGCAGGTCTAGATGTTCTAGAGCTGGATCTAGGTTCACCTGAAGGCTGCCAATTACCAGCTACATGGATTGGCGTGTGCTGCCCAGTCTGCGGCTATAAAATAGGGATAACAATACCACCTACCCTCACAGGGTGGTTATAAGGCTAAATAAAATGATACATGTAAGATGCTGACAGTTCACGGCCCAGAGTCAGTACTCAGTAATTACTTCAATCAGTACCAATGGCTGACTTAGCATAAATTTCAATTAGTTCACTCATTTGGAGTTCCATAACACAATTACAGTATTTACTTAAAAGATTCTCTAAATGAACTGTCCAAACATGAAAAGACATGAGTATCATCTGTCGATGAGCATAAACTGTTATTTCCAGATAACAAAATATGTACCTATTTCTATCAGACTTTCTTCTGACTGTACATACTAGTCTTATAAACCTCATTAAAATGAGGTCGTTAATCGACACTACCTAGCACTACACTGTAGAAAAAGACAAGCACAAATGAGATATTTTGAGCAATCCAATAATAATTTCAACTTCAATAACTTTAAATGAGTATTATTATATAATAATTCAAGAAAAATGAACTACTAGATTGTTAGTAATTTGCTGATGACAAAGAAAATTTGTTCTAGGAAACTGCCAAAGAGAAAAAAAAAATCTGTCACAATCTGCGGCACCTCTTTAGAAACAATTTATGACCTCGGCACTCCTGAACGTCGTGCGGCGAAGGAAAGCACGTCTCTTTCAGCAGCCACGACCCCACACGCCTCTCATGTCTCATCTCCCACCCCTGCTCCTCCACTGCCCGGGCTCAGCTGCATTCTCTCTTCACTCACTTTTCACCAAATGATCAGATTCACGTATTTCAGGGGATATCCACATGGATATTACTCAGACATTCATCCGATCTGAGTGAAAACCCTGGTTTACGCACAGTTTGGTCAGGTGGTGAGTGCGGCCTCAAGCACTCCCTGGGCCACTGCCAAGACGTGCCACCTTATAGAAGGAACATCACTGTCCCTCTGCTTGCCACCCAGCGAGCCAAAAGGAGAGGGTGCACCTCCCTTCCCCTCCATGGACCGACAGCACCTCTGTACAGCCACAGGCCACCAGGATTACAGACCTTCCATTCACTGCCTTCTCCACATCCAGAGTCAATTCCAGGTCTCTCCTCTAGAAGCAGAGACTGTCCTGGGAAACTCTGAGGATGCTTAGTGGCCAGCAGAAATCACCAAGGGAAACGACGGCACTTTAGTCACCTTCCACCTTGCTGAGGATATGAGAATCTCTAAAAAGCCAGAGCATGCAACGTGCTAAGACACTGCCTGCCTCAAGGCTGCCCTCCCCACACTGCTCTCCCTTTCCTTCTCCCACCCAGGCACGAGGAGGGCGGTGTCCGTCCACCAAGACCCTGCCTGCCTGGCCACGCTCCACCCCACAACACTGTCCCACCTCCTGCCCCAGCTTCCTCGGGAGCCATCCTCTCCTCCTAAAGCAGCCTCTCTTGGCCTCAAATGGAGTTCAACGCACAAGATAAACCTAAACCCCATCCCCAAAATGCTGCTCTTCCCTTGTCACTTACAGGACCCGGTCCATGTCACTCTTCATTTGTACATGCCGCCGAGATTATCAATAAATGTGAACCAGTGAGCCAGTGTGCATGAGTGCGTGTGGGTGTGTGTGCGTCTGCTGTTTCTCCTAACATCCTGCAACACCCCTTAAGGGATGTGATCTAACTCAATAAATAATGGGAACTTCAATAATTATGTGAATTTTAAGAAAATATTCCTAAGTGATTTAAAAACAACAATAATTTTTCTGGTTTACTTCTCTGGTTTTGAGATTTACTTTGATAGAGTAGTGATTACTATGAATTTTAGACTATTAATCTCAATAGAGGAGTAAGTAAAAATCACTTTACAGTGTTCTAAAATTAAAAACTCAGAAATGGAACACCTTAAACTAAAAAGTTAATTATATACTCCTTCCTTATTGGGTCCTTAAAAAAAGTTTTTTTAAAGGTTAAAAAAAATAAAAAGTTAATCGTAGTTCATGGGAACATATGATGTGTTCATAGGTTGTTTTAAAAACAATTTAATGACACATACTTTATATACAGCAAATGTATCCATTTTAAGTGTAACTTTTTACCTCTCTAGTCCAATAGCCATGACTTCAGAGTTTTACCCTTAGCAGGCAATCTTGGTCCTATTCCAAGGTTTCTGGGGACACTGCACTGGTGCCCCAGCACTCTCCACACCCACCTACACTCACCCCACTTGACCTCCAACCTCCCTGGAGCAGCCACAGCCTCTCCCCAGACTCGAGCTGCCCAGCACCTTCAGGAAACCTCACTGCTTTCCTCAGAAGGCTCTTCTCAGTGTCCTCGGACTAAAAGGTGAGTATTGTTAAGAAGTAATAATTTCAACAACTGTCACTAGTTGAGTCCCGCTATATACCAGGAACTGTGTAGGGCCGTTTCACATTTACAGTAAGTTTCTCGGAGACAATGTGCTGTTAGGTCATGCAGGGGTTTTTTTTTGTTTTTTAATGCACTCTGCCAATGTCTTTTAACTAATGTATTATATTTAGAACGTTTACATTTATCATAATTACTGATGCTTTAAGGCTGACGTTTGTCATTTTATTATTTGTTGTTTGTTTACTGTTTCTTGTTCCTCTGCTTCTCTTTGCTTGCCTTTCTGGATTACTTTTTAGAAATTTTTAGAATTCATTTTGATGTATTTGTAGTATTTTTGCATACATTACTTTGTACAGCTTTCCTGGAAACTGCTCCAGGTATTACAATATGCACGTAACTTACCCCAGTCTTTGTGTTTTGCCAGAGTCTTTCTGTTCTATTCAGGCCTTCAAGTGATTGAATGAGGCCCACTCATACCATAAAAGGCAATCTGCTTACTCAAAGGTCAATGATTTAAACATTAATCTCAACCAAAAACACTCTCCACATTTATACACAAAATTCACCACCACACCCTCCTGCTCCTTCCTTTCTCGAGTTACAAGTCTCCTTGTGTTTTCACCTCCTTTCTGTTGGAGAACTTCCTTTAGTGATTCTTCAAGGGCAGGTCTGCTAGCAATAAACTTTCTTAGTTTTCCTTCATCTGAGAATGTCTTTATTTCTCCTTCATTCCTGAAGGACAATTTCACTATATATAAAACTTGCAATTGACAATTCTTTTATTTCAGCAACTGAAATGTTGTGCTGTTTTCTTCTAGCCTCCATGGATTCAGATGAGAAGTTTGCTGACATTAGAACTGGTGTTTCCCTTTAGGTTACAGATCATTTCTCTCTAGTTTCTCTCAAGATTCTTTCTTGTGTTTAGTTTTCAAATGTTTGATTTTGGTGTGTCTTGGTGTGGACTTCTTTGGGTTTATCCTGTTTGGGATTCAATCAGCTTCTTAAATCTGTAAGTTATAACTTTTACCAAATCTGAGTCACTTCAGCTATTACTTCTTCAAATGGATCTTCGGCCCCACGCTCTTTCTCCTGCCCTTCTGCGATGACTGTGATTCCAATGCTGGGTCTTCTGTTATTGCCCTGCGTTCCCAGAGGCTCAGTAAACTTGTCTGCCTTCTCTCTGTTGTTCGGCCCAAGTCCTTCCTACTGACACATCACGTTCGCTGCTTCTCGCTGGCCCTCTCCGTGCCACTGAGTTCTTTGTCTCAGTCGATGGATTCTTCGGTTCTATAATTTCCCTTTGGTTCTTTTTTCTACCTTTTATTTCTTTCTCCTATTTTTTCATTTGTTTCCAGACAACCACAAAGCATTTTTACGATGGCTCCTTTAAAATCCTTGTCAGGTAACGCCTACACCTGGGCCATCTCAGTGTTGGTACCTGCTATCCTTCTGTGTTACAGGTGGGACCGTGCTGGTTCTCTGTCTGATGATGTCCTGGTTCGTGTCTCCATCCCAGACATTCAGGGTATTAAGCTGTGAGACTGAATCTCAGGCTCTCCTTTGGCAGGCAGCCACCCTGTCCAGATGGAGCAACTCACAGGGCCTCGCTGACACCAGGGGGTGGAAAGCACAGGGCAGACTAGTCCATCTCACATCACCTGGTTCAGGCTCGTTGCTGACAGGCAGGAGAAGGCTCAGCTCCCTCCTGGACCCACTGACACTATTCTGGCAGGGGAATCAGAATACCACCTGCTTCTGCTAGGGGGAGAACAGGGGTGGGCTTCCCGCTTCGCTCTGCCAACACCATCAGGAGGGGATTCTGGGAGCCGCCTCCTTCTGCCAGGGCAGGGATGCAAGATTAGCTCCTGCTTGGCCCCAAGCATTCGAGGGTTCGAAGTGCCGCAGGAAGGCGTGGAAGTTAATTCTCCACTCAGCCTCACTGAGCAATTTTTCAGTTGGTATTTGGCTGGAATAGGGTGAACATCATAACTTCTGTTCTATGAGACCAACCTTTTCCCAGTACTAGCTAGGGGAGCCAGATTTCTTGGAGTGTTTTTCATTTATGCTTGTTGGCAGAAAGCTACAGGCTTCTCCAGCACCCTGTCCAGGTGTATGGGAGGAAGAACGGAATCCAGGGAGCTCACTGCCACGTCATCCTCAAGCCCTCAAGTCCGCCTGCTGTCCACCACCTTCTTTCCACCTTTCAGAGTCTTTCTGTGTCTCTTGGTTGGATTATCTCCCGGTATTTTTAGTTATAAGGAGGACACCTAGGAGAATGAGGCTACTCCATCTTAGCTGGAACCATACAGGTTATTTTTAAATGCAACTAAATGTCAGGAATTATTCCTGTAGTTATTACTAATATACAATATTCAAATCAATTAACAGAGAAATAAATACACACAACATGGACACAGACAGACAAAAATGTATTATTTTAACATACAGGGAAAACACTGATATTTGTATTCCAATATCTGTTCTTCCTTTCTCAATGCAATAAAACATTTCTTAGCTAAGCATATAGCTAACCACCTAAAATTCTGTTTCCCAACCTTCCTAACCTCTAGCTTACCAGCGTGCTGACTATGTTCTACCCAGTTGGATATGAGCAGGACTGACATTCACCTTCTGGATCATGCCTTTAAAGAGAAGCAGTGCACCCTCCTCCTCCCCTTGTCATTGTAAACCATGTGACAGAAGCAACACTCAGAGACAGCAGAGCATATCAAGGTACTGGACAACCTCGGAGGGCAGGGCCACTCTACCAGCTCTGCACCGGCAGACTGTGAGGGGAGGGGAGAGGGATAAACTCTGAACCTGCGTGCTAACACAGCCACCTGAGAAAGGCATGAACTCTGAACCTGCGTGCTAACACAGCCACCTGAGAAAGGCATGAACTCTGAACCTGTGTGCTAACACAGCCACCTGAGAAAGGCATGAACTCTGAACATGCGTGCTAACACAGCCACCTGAGAAAGGCATGAACTCTGAACCTGTGTGCTAACACAGCCACCTGAGAAAGGCATGAACTCTGAACATGCGTGCTAACACAGCCATCTGAGAAAGGGAAAAAAAGAGCACCCTGTTTTTTGCATATTGCCAACATACTGTCCATATATGGCTCTGGAATAAGCACAAGAAAGCCTTTTTTTTCCTTCTGCTCATGTAAAATCTTGAGCTCAGAGTGAGGTTGCTAAGATCAGGTGACTGAATATCACAGCCCAACTTCAGAATGCTTCCCCTGTGCACAGACACATGGTGCAATGGCCAGATGAGCACCCTCACAGCTTCCTTCTGTAGCTCAGCAAAAGCCTCCTTTATGGCTCTTCCATCCTTTTCTTCTGATATTAGCATTTATTGATCAGAGAGTGCCTGCTGTATGCTGAAGAGGAAAGCCAGAAGAGGGGTGGGTTAGTAGTAATAGAAACGTAAAGTCAAGTGATTCCAGGAAACAGACATTTCTCAAAGGCCTTTGGAAAAAATTTTAAAAGGTCTCAGAAGCTATGGAATGTTTGAGTTCTTATAACCACAACAGTGAGAGACAAAGAAGCTGGAGATTCACAAACAGAACAAAGGGACTAGGCTGCACAAAGTTCAGATGAGGGGTCACACCTCAGGGGATTACAGCATAGCAAAACAACACAACAGCAACAGGGACCTCAGCAAGTGAAGGAAACAGTGAAGGACTATGAGCTCTACTTTGGGGAGAGATCTGGAAAAGAATTTGGACAAAAGCTGTTAAAGACAAAATATAATAAAGGGAAGATTTTGAAATTAATGTATAAAAACCTAAGAGCTAGCTTCTGGAAATGATAAGAGACTTTTATTTCTCTTTCCAGTTACAGAGGAAATCACAATAAATTTTAAAAAGGCATATCCAAAGAAACACGAAGACAGTAAAGCTCGTTGTTCTGGTGGCTGGTGTGGATAGGCTCAGAAGGCCATCTCCACCCTCCACGTTGCCCTGGGTGGCTGCCCAGAACGTGCAGTGTGCACAGACTCCTGCGGTCATCGGCACCCGCCTGTCTTCTGCCAGAGGATTAACACATGCAGCCCAAGTTTCACTTCTCCGCCTAGACCACATGATTCGTCATTTCAACTCTCTGGCCAACGTCCCCACGTTCCTGACTCCCTTGCTATTCCATAACACATGCTTCATGAACCCCAACCTCCACCAAACAAGCATCTCTGCGCCTCCCAGCCTGCTGAGAAGTGGAAGGGAAAGCACACCTCCCCAGGGCAAGGACTCCACCCGCAGGCCGAGTCTCGGCACTGCTGACAGTCCACGCATCTGTCCCACTCAGGCTCTGCTCCCATTTCCCAAAATAAGCTTCCCCCACCTGCCTCCATTTCCTCAGGCCACCCACCTTCCTGTGAAGACAGAGCAATGTATCCACTGCACAGAGAAAACCGAGGCTCAGTCCCAAACTGTGAACGGAGGCCCCCGGGCACCATGGCACACTCACAAGGGGACCTAGGGATAGTTGGTGTGTTCAGGAGAACAGCAGTGCCGACGTTTGTCCACTGCAACAAAAACTAGCTCAGTTTCCATAACATCATAATCTTGTGAAGGTGAGTTTCCACGGGTGCTGTGGTTAAAAAGCAAAGATGGGACGAAAACCATTTCAATATGAATTAATTAATATGAAAATGATTGAAAAATAAGAAATCCCAGGACATAAAAATGCTGTGCAACACCCAATGTATGTCTGTCAGTCCTTCAAAGGGCTAGTAAGTTATTAAGACATAAATACCTATTATATCCTATGAATCTCACCAGTTCATAAACACAATTCTTGGGTTTTGCCTGAAGGCCCATGAAGACTTACTGAGACACCAGGAAAACCTGGTCTGAGAAGGCCGGGAGACAGCAGGAGCTCTCCATGGCGACCTCCACTGCACCCCAGCTCCACCTGAGCACTCCCCTCCTCCTGCACCTGCACCCTAGCTCCACCTGAGCACTCCCCTCCTCCTGCACCTCTGCACCCTATCTCCACCTGAGCACTCCCCCTTCTTCTAGAGTCAAAAGAGAAGTATCTTTTGGTCAAAATTAACTTCCCTGCCACACTCTTGCAATAAGTCACTCTTTTCTCCTCCAGATGGGGACCCTCTGAAAATGAATTATTATACCAATGTTAAATTCTTGAGTGTGATTTTGGTTTGTGAAAATGAGGAAAAGTGCCTTTAGTTTTAGGGGATATATCCTGAAGTATCTACTGGTAAACTAACATGATGTCTGCAGCTTACTTCAAAATTGTTCAAAAAAGGAAGAAGCACGGGCTAGGCAGGTGGCAAAGGGGGTGTTAAGATCTGGCAAATTTTAAGAATTGGTAAGTCCAGAGAAATGTTATACAAATATCCATTGTATCATTCTTTTCAACTCCTCTGTAGATTTAAAATTTTACAGAATAAAAAGAGGCATTTGCCATTACTACCTACTGTAGTAAAAAATAATGGTTTAAAGGTGAATTTAAAAAAAAAACCTGCATATATGCTAGTTGAAAACAAAATGAACAACACTTACTTCCCAATTATTATTGGTAGATGAGGTTGCACACCTGAGAAGGTCAAGAGGATGTGGCAGGATGGTAGAAGACTACAAAACTAATACACAAAATGCACTGCTTCCCTATAGGCAAACAACGTTTAACTGAAAGACTCCCCTAAATGCTATCACTCAAAATCTTAAAATACTAAGAATAAATTTAAACAGGATATTGAATTCATATGAACAAAATATTAGAGTGATGTTTTGATATTCCACGTTCTCATAAAGATTCAATATTACAAACATGTTCAATTTTCCCCCAAAATAATCTAAAAATTTAATGCAATCAAAATTAAAACACCAGCCTATTTTAATGACATAAAATTCTAAAGTTCACCTGTAATAATAAGTCAGAAAAGAAAAATAAGAACACACAGACATTTGCTTATCATGACAAAGAGAAACCTATCAAAGATAAACTGGACGAACCAGGAGCTCCCCAGCAAAGGCTGAGAGGGATGGGGTGATGGGGCACCGGAGAGGCAGATTCTTACCCTTTTGTATCATTTTGACTTTTAATAGTAAGTGAGGATCTAAATATTCAAAACTTCGTCTCAGCCCTCCATCCCCCTTTTGCTCTGGGCTGTATCTCTGTGGTCCCTGATGGGGAGCAGCTGATGAGGGGGCTCATGGGGGGGGGGCCTCCAGGGAAGCAATTGGGGGGACTGGCTTCAAAGGGATGTCCACAAAGCCACAGGGAGGGGAGGGCAGGGCAGGGCCCGCATTCAACCATCCCCCTCCCTCTGGGGCAGGGTGGGGGCTGGGGGAGACGGGGGACACACCTGAACACTGTGGGTAGCATGGCTTTGGGGGGAGGACAGACATGAAGGGGGGTGGTATGGATGGGCTGGAATTGGAGGCACCACAGCAGCTCACGATTTCGCGATTTCCACACACGAGTGTACCACGCTGTCTGTGTGCGGATCTCTATGAGGCAGATCCATGTGGGATTTTTTAGACACGGTGGGATTTAAAAAATAATAATTTTAGAACTAGGAAGCATTTCTAATCAAGTCACAAGAACCAGAATCCGTAAATTAAAAGACTCACAGTCTGAGTACGTGACAATTTAAAACTTTTTGCCAGGAAAAAAAATAAAATAAAATAACAAAATCAGAAGCCAAGAATGAATTCTGTCACACAAGGCAGGAAAAACTAACTTTCCATGTATATAAATAGCTCACACAAATCTACAAGAATAAGACCAACAATTCCTACCAACTACCCTCCAAAAAAATAAAGAAAATTAAAAGACAAAAAATGCTAATGGCTAAAAAACATGGAAAGATGCTAAACTTCACTCATAATTAAAGAAATATAAATTAAAACAACAAAAACACACCATCTTAAAATTATCAGATTGGAAGAGACAAATTTTACAACATAGAATATTGAAAATGGTATGAAGAAATGGGCATTTTCGTACACTATTTATTGGCTGGAGTATAAACTGATAAAACCTCTTTGGAAAACAATTTGACAATATCAACATTTTCAATTCACATATCCTTTGACCTAACTACTCCATTTCTAAAATCAATCTCACATTTCTATTAGCCCAGGGTTTCCTCAGCCTCACTCTAATGACATTTTAGGCCAGATCGTTCTCTGTGGTTGAGGCTGCCCCGTGCACCGTGGGGTGCTCGGCAGTGTCCTAGGCCTCTACGCACTAGTTAACAGCGGCACCCCACCCCCAGCCCCGCAGTAGTGACAACCAAAATGTTCCCTGGGATACAACACTGCCCACCTTGAGAACCCAAATACATACAAGAATATTTGCTCACCATAGCTTTGTCTGCATACACAAAAGGCTGGAAACATCCTACGTACCTAACAGCGACCTGCTGAGTATGATACACACAGCACCTGTGCACCTGTTCAAGCGCATGAGATCGCTCTACGTTTAACAGACGTGGAATCACACTTAAGATACATAGTTAAGTGAAGAAAAGGCAGGGAATAATACGGGGTGATGAACAGGGGTGCAGCAGATCTACGCAGGCACAGAGTGTCCCTGGAAGGATACAAAAGACGCTGCTTCTGGAGAGTGGACTGCAAGTCGGGGATCCAAAGGCACTTAACTTTCCACTCTCTATTCCTTCTCTACCGTTTGACTGCTCACTATGTACACATAGTACTGATTCCAAAATATGTTAATACATCATTATTTAATACATTTTCTGCTTTTTTAAAATTAAAACTATGACCATTTTTGAATAGTGTTATAGTTCAGTGAGACAGGCATTCCTATACTCTGCAAGAGAAGATATAAATCGCAATGTACTTTCTAGAATGTAAGTGGCATTCTATAAAGAACTTGAAAAAAGAAGTCATATTTGTTAATTCGGTAAATACAACTGTAGGAATCTATCCTAAGGAAATAACTAAAGATTCATAAAAAGATTCATATACAAAGATGTACTATAAAATTTATAATATTGAAAAAATATAAACTTAAATGCTAAACAATAATTAAAATGATTAAATATTATTATTATAAGTCCAGATGCTGAAAACTTTAATAAAGTATTAATAATTTAAAATATTGATACGGGAAAACACTCATAGTAAGTGAGAAGAGGAAGGACATATTTACAATATATTATGGGGAAAAGGTAGGTTACAAAATAGTCTGTACAGTGGCATAATCCTATTTCTGTATAAAAAAATTTTTTACACATAGAAATTATGTAAAGTATGTATTTAAAAAGTCTGAAATAGTATGATTATAGGTGCTTTTTAAAAATTGTTTTTAATTATTTTTTAATTGACAAGTAAAAATTATGGTGTACAACTTGATGTTTTGATATATGTATACATTGTGGAATGGCTAAATCAACCTATTTAACATATGCATTACCTCACAAGTGTATTTTTTTGTGGTGAGAACACTTAAAATCTACTCTCTTAGCAACTTTCAAACATACAATGCATTGTTATTAACTGCACTACCCTTGACATACAACAGAGCTCTTGAATTATTCCTCTAGTCCAACAGAAATTCTGTGGCCTTTGACCAACATCTTCCCTACCCTCCCTCCCCCAGCCTCTGGTGACACCATTTTACTCTGTTTCTATGAGCTTGACTGTTTTAAATTCCACTACTGGTGTTTTGTTTTGTTGTAGAGACAGGGTCTTGCTATGTTGCTCAGACTGTTCTCGAATTCCTGGCCTCAAGCAGTCCTCCCACCTTGGCCTCCCAAAGTTTTAGGGTTACAGGCGTGAGTCACCACACCCATCCTTGCTATGGGTGCTTTTAATGTTACCTTCGTTTCTAACTTTTTCCAAAATAAACATGAATTATTTATATAAGATTTTAAAAGATAAAAATAAACTATTTTAAAATAAAAATTAAAGGCACTTATAAAAAGAGTATCCAAACCTATGCAGAAAATATGAATTCAATTTCTAGGATGTAAATTTTATACAGATGCTCCTTGACTTAGGATGGGATTAAGTCCTGATAAACCCACTGCAAATTGAAAATATCATAAGCCAAAAAACGCCTGGCCAACTGGGGGCTGCAGCTTGTTCAGCATCACAAGAGAAGTATGGTTTCCACTAAATGTATATCACTTTCACACCATTGTAAGTGAGGGACTGTCTGTACGCGCAATTTAAATAACGTATCTGTTTTTCTGTCTCAGGAAGAAAATATACCAAATAGTTATCAGTAATTATCTCACAATTAGATATGACTTTTATTTTCTCCTTTTTACTTTTGTATTTTCCTAAGAGGGGTGGGAAGCAGGAGGAGTACATTTTTGAAGCAACGGCCATTTGCACTTCACCTCAGTGCCAATCCCCTCCCCCTGCCCCCTCAGCACTGTGGTCCTGTCACCCTTAGGGCTGTCCCTAGAGCTGGGCCCTTGGAGCTCATGGGAGCCTTCGCCTTGGCCTATCAACCTGCTTCAACCACAGTGAGTTTCTGCTCTTCCCCCAGGCTCCCACGGTCAGAGGATCCAAAAGCCAAGCAGAGATTCTGCTTCTATCTTCAGAAGCAAAAAAATCACTTTTGGCCACTGAAGAACCCTACAAAAGTTAATTTCTTTTTTAAAAAAGCGGGGGGGACCTCTGGCAGCTAATGTGGACTACCATAAGGTATTGACTGTGATAAACATTTTATCAGTGAACTGGAGATTAATCAAGGCAAATTTAATGATAATTAGCTCCTAAAAATCTATACAAAAGGTTTTCAAAACTAGTTTATAGCTAAATCCTCCTAATGATTAGATGCATTTTAACAACCAGTTAACAAAGTATATGCAAAATGATTACAATTACCTCTTCCTTCTCATGTAGCATAATATGCGCTTTGAGACTAGCCACTCTGGAGAATTTCTTGTTACACACAGGGCAGGTAGGATCTTCCCCGTTGTGGGTACATTTATGAAGTGTCAGGTTGAATTCAACATTAAATGTTTGGGGGCACTGGTCACATCGATGTGGCTATTTGGAGAGAAAAGTAAAGAAGCCACTGAAATACAGGCTTTCCACAGATGCTTGTTCAATAATTGTTATTAAAACATTAACAAGTACCATAATCTACAGATACTAAAAAACTTCTGAAGTCTCGTCCAGACTTGAGGTCAGTAAGTCCAAAATGGACATAGTAAAGCTGCTGATAGAATTTCTCAAAGGATTATAAGGATGAAAACACATACCTGTAGAAAATATTCCTAGTAAGAAATGATGCATTTAAATTTGTTGGGTTGTAGTCTCTATGAAAATATATGTGAGAAACTTCAACTCATGAGGTTGGACTTTTTCCCTTCTATTTCTGACTGACTCCACTATTATAAACAAAATCATCTCAAGTAAAATAAGCAATCACATGAATTTTTACTAGGTTTTAACAGAGTTGCTTACCTCAGTCTAAAATTGCCCAAAGTGGAAGGCATTCTCCCACTTACAGAAAGAGAAGGTGACCACTGGTACCCCTCTGAAGCATCAAGATCCTAATGAGGAGTAAGTCAGTATCTGCAGATTGTCAACCTGAGAAAGTAACAGCGGATACTGGTGCTCGCATTACGTCACTGTAGCCAACGCATCATCATGCATGCTGGAAGTAAAGCCTGAGGTGGCCGTATCCTGTTCCCTAGAGAGGCTATCTCTGGCATTTTCTGGTCTCAAATGACTCACTAGCTTACATTCTCCTACCTAAAGAAAAGTCAGCAATCACTTTTTTAATTATAGTTTTAACTGCCACTTCCCATCTATCAGGCAAATCATTCCATTAAGACACTAAAATTTTTGACATATCCCATAAGAGACACTGCAAAACAGGGTTCAAATCTCTATTTAAGAAAGTATTGCTCCCTGCTGAGATAGGATCTAAAACATCTATAATACCACTTTAAAATGCAAGATCACTGAAGGGTAAAACTCCCTGCTGGAGAAAAATACTTCAAAATATACCAATTCTGTGTTTAGTCATACAGGAAATTGAAACTACTAAAAAAAGTCGTATTTCTAAAACATTTCTTTGTCCACTCATAAATAACACCAATGAATAGATTCACGAGGACAAGCTCTCGCTTTCTCTCATTATCTAACGATAGCTAGGAATGCAACTACAACAAAAAAAAATGCCAAAATATGTGTCTGTACAATACAAAATGTTCTACAATTTAAGAACCTAAATGATAAGAAAAATTTTGATTTTGTGTTGATTTTTACAATACCTCCAGTTTCAACGCTCACATCCCTGGCAGCCCTTCTGAAAATACATACCTTGTCATTTCGCTCGTGGTCCCGCATGTGGCGTTGAAACTGGGATTCTTTTGGAAAAGATAGCAGACAGATTTCACATTTATGGAAGTTTGGAGCTTGATAGGCATAATTAGTGTTCTCCGCATTCAATGTTAAAACTCCATCTATAAAATTGCATAAGTATAGACAATAAATACCAGTTGTTATTCTTATCACATAAATAAAACTAAATTATTTGGTTACTGTTTAAAAACCAAATATGTCAGAGATTTATGAGAGATTTTAGATGAAATTAATGATAGGCTGAATTTTTTAAATGGACATGCTTTATTTTAAAGTTAGAAATCAGAAGCACTGACTGAAACGGGGGACAACAGAGTTCTAAGTGCTTGTTGGTATGATTTTTAGAAAGCTGAGACTAAATTCCTGAGGCTTCACACACACACACACACACACACACACACAAGCCATGATGATGTTTCTTAAACCTTGCAAACCTCCTTGATATTGCCATGGAGGCACATCACCTCTAAATTACTTTGTGAGCCCATTGATAATTTACATTGTTTCTTAAATCACTCAGTAAACAAAACTCTAGTAGAAATAATAAAGCCTTTAAATGCTAATTCACTATTAAGCTATCTATGAAAACTGCTGCAAAGCAAAACAAAGTCAGAAAGAAAAAGCTTTGTTCTCTCATATAGTCACGGCTTAGGAAGACGAGGGATTGAAATGTTTTGGACAATCCTCAGTTTTCACAAAGGGTTTCTATAAACCCACCCAGGTAAACTGCTTTAATCTTAAAAGTACTTTCAAAGACGACTAAAGAGGACAAACAGCATATCACAGAATAATCACAAAACTTGTCAAGAATGTCATAAAACAAAGAGGTCCTAAATCTCTACAATTCTTTAAAATAAGTAAATATACTCCAAGTCTTATAATTTGGGCATAAATATATAATACACATTAACTATACAAAGACTAGAAATATGTTGCATACAACTCTTTGTATCAAATTTGATCCAAAAATATTAGACTTCAGAAATTTAAGAGTAGGGCGGGGGGGTTAAGCTTAAGACCCAAGTAACTCAAGAAAGACCCTACTTCTCAAAAGCCCGAATGGTAAACACAAGCATTCAACATTTTCTATAAACCCTTAAATCCCTGCTCTGAGAAACAGCCTGTAGTTCCAATTTTTGCCAACAGTCTCCCGGGCCTAGGTGGAATCTGCTCTTAGCAAGGATTGTGAAATCCCAAAGATGGGGAGGTGGGGTAAAGGCGACTCAGAGGTGCAGCAGAGACAGCTGGACGAACTCAGCAACAGCTTCAAACACCCTTCGGGCAGATCCTTGAGAAAAGGCAAATTCCAGGTTCAAGAAATACTAAGGAAATTCAACATAACAAATATGAACCCACTAAGAAAGAGATATACATAATTTTTATTCTACATATTCTTAACCATGTTCACATTCTGTTCGAAGACCATACTTTCAAAATTTCTGCACTGAAACTAATGGCAAAAATGCTTTACGACTCCCCAGACCAAACAAAATGATTGTTGGGATCATATCAATTGATATATTATTCCCTTTGGAAAAGTTTGTAGTATGGTAAGAAAGAGTTTAGAAGTTAGGAAGGGACAAGAAAAATGTATGTTGAAAATTGTGTTTTAAGAACTCACTAACAAGTGTTTTAACCTAAAGGCTGATGACAGTTATGAAAGAGCACCTCAATTTAATTTCTAAAATGCAAAATTAAAAAGCTGTGTCAGGATGTATAATAAAACAATTTTCACAGACTCTATGTTGAAACTACTTAATATGTTACCCAAAAATAAGAAGGGATTTAATTTATTGCAATTGATAGATAATCCTGAGACATGGAACTTTACATTTAAAATTGAAAAACCAATGTTATTTTACTTGTGAGTTAAGGCTTTTCCAGAAAGTTTTTTTATCTGAAGAAGCAAGATTCCTCTCTTTAACAAAGCTTGAAACATAACAAATTATTTTTTCAGTAAGTCCTTTCTTCCAAACAGTGATAATACAATATTAATTTAGTTCAAAGACTAACTTAAAGCAATAATTTGTAAATGTGTAAAAAAACACATTTTAGTGCCCACATTGAGCATAATTTTACAATCCAAAGCCTCTCTAGACTCCCACTCTGCCCAAGGAACAGGGCTACACACAAGCAGCTCTTTCTCCTTGCTGGGGAAGGCCCTGCCCAGCCCTGTGGCCCTCCTGCCAGGCCTGGCCTCTGCTGGCCACACCTCCTTTGCTTTCCTTCTGCTCAGTTGGCTCTTTCGGGGCAGCTCCTAGGCCTCAAAATAAACACTTTCCTCCATCATGTCTTCAAGTTCATTCAAACTTCTGGTCCCCAGAGTATGTGCTGTTCAGAAGTGTATGAGATTCATGTGTCCTTAGGTGAGGCTGTCACCAGACAGGGGCCGCACTGGGCTGCAGGAGATAATGGACCCTGCTGGAACTGCATGTACTCCCCATACGCCTGCGCATACCTCCATTGTTCCAGGGGTTTCTGCAGCCAAGAGGCCATCAGACTCTTAAGGGGGCTGAGATCTGAGAAAGATACAATTAAATGAATGGTGTCCTCCTGATGGGACGGCCCTCCAGAGGACAGATAAATTCTTTAAAAGCAGCTCAAAGAAGAACTTCACATGATATTTTTGGCAGCAAACATTCCTGTGTCTCGCAAGTCAGAATAGGTATTCTCTGCCATCCCCCTACACACACACACACACACACACACACACATAAAATAAGCACAAAGCCTCCTCCATTCAGCCGTTATCAAATCTAAGAGATCATCCAGAACATTTTTCAGCTATGTGTTTCTGCCTCCCGAGAAGACAGGGGTAAATCACTGTGAGATCCCACTGTTGTAAGAGGGACTCATATGTAGAATTCTACGGCAGTTTACCCAGTCACCTTACACATAAAAATATGACCACCATTCACTTTAACTGTTCATCCTTTCTGCTACCAAGAACTCCAAATTTACTATCAAAATTAAACAAAAACTGATTGTACAATGATCAGAAAATGTTTGAGCGGCTTTGCCTTTAGAAAAAATAATTTGGATACTAGCCTCAAAATCAATGTAACCCTTCACGTAAATAAAGATTCTAAATAGAACAAAATAATAGCTGTCTGTCTACTACTTTCAAAATAATAAAGCCTGTCTCAGAGTTGTGCAGAATGAATAATAGAATGCGTCCCGATGGTGCAGGAACAAGAGTGTACCAACAACGTGGGAGCATGCCGTCCCCCCACGGCCCACCCTGGCTGCTCATGCCCTCACTCCATAATCACACCATTCCAGAACTAGACTCCGGCCTGACTTGTCACGACTTGGGACCAGACAAGCTATCTTAAAAACCGCTATTCTCGACCCCCAAAGCAATCACAGCAGCAACAAAAATAAATACATGGGACCTGATCAAATTGAAAAGCTTCTGCACAGCCAAGGAAACTATCACTAGAGTGAACAGACAACCTACAGAATGGGAGAAAATATTTGCATGCTACACCTCTGATAAAGGGCTGATAACCAGAATCTATACAGAACTTAGGAAAATCAACAAGAAAAAATCAAACAACCCTATTAAAAAATGGGCAAAGGACATGAACAAAAACTTTTCCAAAGAAGACAGAATGATGGCCAGCAAACATATAAAAAAGTGCTCAACTTCTCTAATCATCAGGGAAATGCAAATCAAAACCACAATGAGATATCACTTAACTCCAGTGAGATTGGCTCATATCAAAAAATCCCCAAATAACAAATGTTGGCGGGGATGTGGACAGATAGAAACACTCATACACTGCTGGTGGGACTGCAAATTAGTACAACCTCTATGGAAAAGAATATGGAGATACCTCAAAGAATTAAAAGTAGAACTACCATTTGACCCAGCAATCCCACTACTGGGTATTTATCCAAAAGAAAAAAAGACATTTTATAATAAAGACATCTGCTCTCGAATGTTCACAGCAGCACAATTCACAATTGCAAAGTTGTGGAAACAACCCAGGTGCCCATCAATACACGAGTGGATCAATAAAATGTGGTATATGTATACCATGGAGTATTACTCAGCAATAAGGAACAACAGTGAATTAACACATCTGGTATTATCCTGGTTGGAGCTAGAACCCATTCTTCGAAGCGAAGTGTCACAGGATTGGAAAAACAAGCACCACTGGTACTCACCATCAAACTGGTACTAACTGATGAACACTTACATCACACAGGGCAATAACATTCATCTGAGGGCGGGCGGGGGGGGGGGGGGTGGAGGGATGGGAAAAACTCTCACTGAATGGATGTGGGGAGCACAGTTTGGGAGACGACCACGATTGTGGCTCTGACACGGGCAGAACAGGGGCAATGTGTATGGCCAAAGTGTTGTACCCCCATGATATTCTGAAATTAAAAAAAAAAAGAAAAGGCTGCTTCAAGGGCTCTCAAACTTTCTGAAGCTCTTAAAGCCTTTTGTGGTTATTACAACCCTCAGCAGCTGTGGGAAGAAAATGAGCTCTCCGCTCACTGGCTGTGTGTCCTGGGCAAGTCACCAGTCTTTCTGAGTCTCAGTTTCCTCATGTGCCAAGCAAGGAAGAATGATGCCTACTTTGTAGGATTGCTGTGAGAATTAAAAGGGCGGATGAATGTAAAGGTCTTGGATGTGGTAAAAGGCTCAATAAATATTTGTTCCCTCCCTCTCTCAGTCTAAAAGAAAAAAAACGATTTCATTTACTCTCATACCAGTACTCTGACAGCAAATGTGTGGGGCACTACACTTCAATTCTGACACTGTCTACCTGGAGTTAGCACAGACCCCCACAGGTTAAAGGCTCAGTCCCACAAGGCTGCCCCCCACTTTAGATGCCAGCTGCAAGTCTAGGTTGTCACCTGTGCTTCTGACCGACTGGCTATAAATTGGAGGTTCCTATGACCCTCTCCTCAGGTTTAGTAATTTGCTAGAACAGCTCACAGAACCCAGGAAAACAGTTTACTCACTAGATTACCCATTTATTATGAAAGGAACAGCCAGATGGAAGAAATGCACAGAGTAAAGCACGTGGAAAAGGGCCCGGAGCTTCCATGCCCTCTTCAAGCCTGCCACCCTCCTGGCACCTCCATGTGGTCACCAACTTGGAATCTCTCAGAACTTTGTCATTTTGGGGTTTTGTGAAGGCTTCATTATGTAGACATGATTGATTAAATCATTGGCCATTGGTGAAAAAAACAAAAAACAAAAAAAAAAAAAAACCGCTCTTCTCCCCAGGTCAGGATCAGCAAACCAGGCTAACCAGCTGAATCTTAATGGCGAAGGTCTTTTATCCCCATCTAAAGACCCTGGGTTGATCTCTTACCCAAAACGTCTCTCTGGGATAGGATGCCAAGATCAATAAAACCTACCGCACTTACGGCACTCCATGGATTTCACTGAAATTTGCTTCTCGTGACAAACTCTGAAGCACTGTGCATTTAAGGTCTCAGTTATCAATAAAATCCTGATGAAGTATTTGTAATATTAGAATGCGAGATGTATCAGTTTCAGTTCCTACAGTAATGGAGACAACCCTCAAACCTTTTATGTTTTTATTTTTATGTTTTGAATAAAAATCTTTCCACTATATGGTTGCCCTTGCCCTCCACTCTTGGTGCGCACCTCCGGTGCCACCCGCCCCAGCCGGGTGCTCCCACCTTCTCACCCTAACACCCTCGCACTCTTGCCGCCAAGCGAGTCTCTGGGAGTCCAACAGTTACCGCCCTACTTCAAATCGCCACCACTTCAGGTAATCGCTGCCATTCTCTCTCCTCCTCTTTACTTTTGTAACCTCCCTCCTCCTTTCTTTCCTTCCTGTTTTCCACTGTTCCTCCCACACGTATCAGTGTTCTGGTTTTAACGCAGCTGGACTTTATCCCAGGAACCCTTTCCGTTTCACAAAGCCTGGCATACAATGTTTACCTAACAAACATTTGCTAAATATTTGGAGACAGACAAGCAGTTTCTTAAGCTCCCGAGACCAATTTATCTAATTCCTACTTCCAGCCTCACTGGCTCATGCCCCCCATCTCAGAATTACCTATGTGAAATTTGATCTATTTCCACCTGCTATGTATCCTCTAACTATTTTTATTTTATACATATATACCGTAACCATTTGGTTGTTCCCAGCAGCTAGCTGAAATGTGTCTGCATTATTTTCTTTGCAGAATCTCTCTCAGACCAAATACTCCAATTGGGTTAACAGCACCAGGCCATAAGCACCTGCTTTCCTCCAGGAAGGAACACCTACCTGTTGACTCCAAAGCACCTGTACCTAGAGAGGTGGGGAGAACTGGAGAAGATTCTTGCATTTTTTTAAATTTTACCTATTATCTATTCACATGTATTTAGTCATAAGTAGATACTCATCTGGAAATGAAATGTAACTCATACGGAAAAATAATTCCCAAAATGTACTCAACAGAAAAACCAGTAAGTTCTGGATGCTATTTCTTTTTAAAAAAAAAAAAAAAAAAAAGCAGGGGGAGCAGAGATACACCGTGCATTGGCTTTTATATGCATAACACATTCCTGTAACACTACAGAAAAAAATAATAGCATTGGTTGCCTGTAATAAAAGACATATCTGACTGGGGAATGGGGGCTGGTAAGGAAGACACATAATTTTCTGGCTGAATTCTGAACCATGGTAATGTATTACTTACTCAAAAAGCATTAAAGCCAGGCACAGTGGCTCACACTTGTAATCCCAGCATTTTGGGAGGCCAAGGCGGGAGCATTGCTTGAGGTTGGGAGTTCAAGACCAGCCTGGGCAACATAGTGAGACCCCATCACTACAAAACATACAAACATTAGCTAGGCATGGTGGTGCGCACCTGTAGTCCCAGGTACTCAGGAGGCTGAGGCAGGAGAATCACTTGAGCCCAGGAGTTCAAGCTTACAGTGAGCTGTGATTGTGCCACTGCACTCCAGCCTGGGTGACAGAGCAGAACCCTGTCTCTAAAAATAAAAAAATTTTTTTAAGTAAATAAAATTTATTTGGGGGGAAAAAGTGAGTCATATAGTCCATGACCCTGTTGGACAGCTAAGGAAACTAACACCAGAGAAATTAACCCACTTGGTCAAAATCACATAATTAACCACTGGCAGAACTAGTACTAATTTTCAATTAATAATCCAAGGCTCTCTCCTAATTAATTAGGCTTCTACTTCTCTTAAGGTTATGGCTTCTGAGATGAGACCCCAGTTTCTACTTTGTGCCTAAAGTAAAAACAACAAATGAACCTGGAATTTATCAACAACATTATATACCAATGTGTAAGCCAAAGACTGTTTATGCAATTTCAGCCAGTTAAGAGCCAAGACAAAGTACCCTCATTATCAAAAGGATGAGTAGTTTTAATGAAACAGTTATATTCTAAAACTTTGGTATTCACCACGATAAATGATATGAAATTTATCTGTGACATAAAGATAAATACCTTTTCAAAAACCCATTAAATAGTCCCTAATAATGTCAGTTCACTTATATTCTTATAGCAAACTGTTCCCCGGGAACAGGGTCACCTCTATCTAGGTATGCTTTCAATGCTCTTTTGTCAGTACCTGTATGTATTTGTGTAAAGTCTTTCTTTTTCATGCTTCATATTTCTACATTCTCTCTCATTATTTTTAAAAACATCAACCTCCTTTGAAATATGTGTTTTATTACCTATAAACTTTTATTTCTAAAGAAAGACTTTAACTTGGGTAGATGTACATTCAGGCACTACACATACATTATCCAAATTTAACAAAACTACAGTACATTAAATTATAAAAAAATAAAACCTCAAGAGTCTACAGCGCCACCTTCTAGTTAGAACACTGAGAATTCTAGGCTCAAGATCAAGTAACAGGGCCTCTTTGAAATGATCTTGCAGCATATTCCTGAGTATAACACTTTCTTTGACAATGCAAACAACTAATTTCCTATACACAGAATAATTTCTTGTTCTGCTTGCTGCCATTATTCTATTTGTCATCTCCACAAATATACAATTGATGTGAGCACGAAAACACCACAAATATTTACTTTTAGACTAAGTATAGGTAAAGAGTGTCATAGAGAATTATGGAGAGCACATTCTGAGATTCAGTCCCCATTTTCAATAAAACATGCACCTTGAAAAATGGATATCTATAGATTAAAATACGGATACAGGTCATAGACAAGGAAGACAGTGATAAACACAGGATTTGGAGTCTGAGGTCTTGAGGGTGAGTCTCTGTCCTGCCAAGTTATCAGTTGTGGGTCTCTGACAAACCCAATAATCTATCTCTCAGCCTGACTCATCACACAAAGATAACGATTTCTGTCCTACCTCGCAGGGTTGTTGCGAAGATCCAAGTTATACAATAAATGTGAAACGATTTTTTAAATATTTTTTAAAAAGTTACCAACCCCTCATTGTCACAGCAAAAACAAACAAACAAGAAAAGTAAAGTGCACACCCATCAGGATGGCTAAAATCAAAAAGACAGACAGTACCGAATATTGCTGAAGATACAGAGCAAATGGAAATCTCAAATACGGCTAGAAAGAGTGAAAATTGCTACAACCACTCTGGAAAACTATTTTGCAGCATCAACCAAAGCTGAATACATGCATGATTTATAATCCGGCAATTCCTAGGTTTAACCCCAATAAAAATGTGTATGTATGTGCACCAAAAAGACATGTTTAAAATATTCACAGTAGCACTGTTTATAACAGGCAGCAACTAAAAACACCACAAATGACCTCAAACAGCAGAATGGGTAAATACATCGGAGCAGTTCATACAATGGAATAGTATCAAACAACCAGAATGAACAAACTGCTGCTCTACACAAAAACATGGGTGAATCTCAAATATTCAACAGCAGAAGCCAAACACAAGCCAGATGCATGAAAACAATCTGTTAGGTTTCATTTTATAAAAACAGTTTGACAAATAGGCAAAACTAACCCATGTTGTTAGAAATCAGGACAGTGGCTAGTCTGACAATGGTGCTGATTGGGATGGAGCATAAAGGACTTCTTAGGGTCCTGTTAATGTCCTGTTTCTTAATCTGGGCGCTGATAACATGAGTGAGTTCTCCGTGAAAATTCATTGAGCTGACCACAATTTCTGTTCTTCTCTGTGTTATATATCAATTTCTGTGTTATATATCAATATAGTTTACTCAAAAGTGAAGTGTTATGATATACAACTTTCTATTCCTATCTTTTCCTCTAGATTGGGGTCAACTAACAAAGACCTAATCTTTTCGTAAACAAAGTTTCACTGAAATACAGCCATGCTCAAAGAAAAAAGCTTGCCAACTCCCGCCCTACATAGTAAACCAGAATTCCATACAGAATCATGCCCATCACTACCACATTCCCTGGAACTTCCATTACCTTCCACCCTCTAAGGCCCCCAACCACAGTGAAGTCCCAGAGTTAAGAAGGCATTAAAGGTTTATATATACTATGTGTTATTTTCTACAGTAAACAGCCCTAACATTTACTTAAGCATAATCTCCTTAAAGCCAATAAGGCCTTTTGTCTTAGTCATAGGATAGGCAGACTCTCCTATGTAATAATTTTATGAAAACGAACACAATAAAGACAGTTGTCTCTGTGTTCACTGTTCTGGCTTAAACCTGTGTACTTCAGTCCACATCTAACATTTAACCCATCTGCTGAAAGTTCTCTGCCAAGCACTTCCAAGCTGATAAACACAGCAATGAGCATGAAGGCTTTAGTGTGTGGCCCAATACTGCACAATTACACTCTTCCTAAAAATGTACAGAGATAGAGTTCTCAAAGTATGACATGTACCGCCAGCAATTCCTGAGGTGACTCTAGGTGGTGCAAAAGTAACTAAAAATTCTAATGGCTATGTATTTATTTTAATGTATCTTGGTACAAAGTATAATTGGCACATCAAAGTAACTGACACATTAAAACAGTATGGTGTTGGCATAAAAACAGGCCAGTGGAACATAAGTGAGAGTCCAGAAATACATCCATACATCTACTGTCAATTGATTTTTGACAAGAATGCCAAGACCATTCAATGAGAAAAGAAGATTTTCTTCAACAAATGGTTCTGAACAAGTAGATACACACAGGTTAAAGAATGAAGTCAGAACCTTGCCTCACACCACATACAAAAATTAACTAAAATTGGATCAAGGCCTGAATTTAAGAACTAAAACTATAAAACTCTTAGAAGAAAACGTAAGGGAAAGGCTTCATTACTGTGGATTGGGCAATGGTATCTTAAATATGACACAAAAAGCTACAAATAACCAAAGAAAAAACAAATAAATTGGACTTCATCAAAATTAAAACTTTTGTGTATCAAGGGACACTATCAAGAAAGTGAAAAGATAAGCTATAGAATGGGAGAAAATATTTGCAAATCATGTATTAAAGGTCTAATATTCAGAATATATAAAATATATAAAAAATTCTTACAACAACACTAAAAAGACAGGCCAGGTATGGTGGCTCACACCTGTAATCCCAGAACTATGGAAGGCAGGAGGATCGCCTGAGCCCAGGAGTTCAAAGCCGCAATGAGCTATGATCACACCACTGCACTCCAGCCTGGGTGACAGATCGAGACCCTGTCACTAAAAAAAAAATTTTGAATTAAGAAATTTTTAAAAATTAAAAAAAGAAAGGATGGTGTTCCAACAAATAGTGCAGATAAATTGGATAGCTGTATGTTTAAAAAAAAAAAAAAAACAAAAAAACTGACCTTCCCCTCTGCAAATCAATTTCAGATGGAGTATAGATGAAAACACAGGAAAATGTCAGTTGTCAAAAGTTCTTTAAATAGGCCCCAAAACATAAAGTGCTGACTAATTAGGCAACATTAAGATTAATTAACTTCTTTCATCAGAAGATGTCTTTAAGAGAGTGAATAGGAAAGTACAAAGAACTCAAATCCAGACTACATAAAGAACTCCTGTGAATCAATAATGAAAAGGCATATGACCCTTTACCAAAGAATATCCACAGATAGCAAATAAGCCTATGAAAAGATGCTTGCCATATGTCATCAGGGAATTGCAAATTAAAATGAGATACCTACTACATTCCTAACAGAATGGCCAAAATCCAAAGAGCTGATTAAACCTAATGCCGCTGAGGATGTGGAACAACAGAAACTTTTATTTACGGCTGGTGAGGATTCAAAAGGGCCCAGCCACTTTGGAAGACAGTGTGGCAGTTTGTGACAAAACTAAACATGGTCATACCACAGGCTCCAGCAGTCACAGTCCGCAGTGTTTACCCAAATGAGCTGAAAACTTATGTCCAACAAAAACCTGCACACAGATGTTTGCAGCGACTTTACTCTTAACTGCTAAAAACTGGAAGCAACCAAGAGGTCCTTCAAAATGTAAGTGGGTAAATAAACTGTGGTACGTCCACACAATGGAATATGATCCAGCAATTTAAAAAAAACAAGCTATCAAGCCATGAAAAGACATGGGAGAATGCAAACGCATGCTGCTTGGTGAAAGCCAGTTTGAAAAAGCTACATACTGTATGACTGAACTATGTGACATTCTGAGGGGCAAGAAAAACTATACAAATAATCAAAGATCAGTGGTTGCCAGAGGTCCAGGAGAGAGGGGAAAACAGAACACAGGGCATTGCTCAGTCAACGAAACTGCTGTGTGATACTGTGTGGTAGATTAACGCCAGAACATACAACACACAGAACAAACCCAAAAGTAAACTATGGACTTTAGTTAATAATAAGGTATCAATATTGGCTCATTAATTGAAACAAATATATCACACTAATGCAGGATGTTAACAACAGAGAAACTGGGAGGAGAGAGAGGGTGAACAGGAACTCATACTATCTGCTCAATTTTGCGTAAGCCTGAAACTGCTCTAGAAAAGAAAGTATTAATTAAAAAAAAAAAAAAAAAGCCCAGTAGAAAAACAGGCTGAAGCCTTCAACAGAAGCTTCACAAAAGAGAACAAATGGCCTGTAAACATAAAAACTTTATTAGCACAGAACTCGAATTAAAAATCAAAATGGGATACCACTACACTTACCAAAACAGCTACTACAACAGAAACAGACAATACTAAGCGCTGTTGAGTTTACAGAGCACATGGAACTCATTCACTGCTGGTAGGAAAGTAAACTGCTACAATCACCCTGGAAAACTGTTTGGCAGTATCCACTATGTCCCAGAAATGCATGAAAGTTTGTAGCAGCACTTATTCAAGTGCCAAAAACTGGAAATAACCCAAATGTAATATCAAGAGTAGAAAGGTAATTGATGGTACAATGAGTATACAATGAATACTATCAAAATGAACACATTTCTGCTGCATAACAGGAATAATCTCATAAAAATAAATACTAAATGAGTAAAGCCAGAAACAAGTGAGTTCATGCTCTAAATTCAATTTAGTTCAAAAACAGGTAAAACTAACCTGTGGTATCAGAAGCCAGGACAGTCGGAGGAGGGCAGCAGGAGCCCCGGAGGCACCGACGTGCTCTGGGCGCTGGTTACATAGGAAAATTCATGAAGTTCATCGCTTAAAATGTGTGGACTTTCCCATTTAAATATTCTATTCAATTAAAATATAACTTAAATATAATAATAAAGAGGTTTCAAATAAACACAAACATTTCTGGCTTCTCTTGATAATCATAAGACAGGGCAACAACTAAACGGAGCAGAGTGGGAGCCTGCCCTTTGGACAAAATAACAGCTCTGCAATTCTCCCCAAGCCCCAGAGCTGGCTACCACCTACTCCTACCTGTTACCTTCAACTGCTTCACTAGTTTGCATTACCTGTCTGATCTATAGACAACTGAGGTTTTGACTTTTGTATTAAGAGCACGGAGTCTTTGTTCATGGCAGTTCATTGGATTACACAAATCCTTAATTTTAATCCACTAAAGCAATGGTTTTCAACTATACTAACAGACATTTTAGGAGAAGGCACCTCAGAGGTGTAGGCTGTCTCTAAATCTCTTGACCTCCCTATCTTCAACCAGAACAGCCTTGAGGCACAGTGGAACAACCTTGGGAGCTTTTCAAACACTGAAGATGCCCCCCCCATGGGCTCTGATGGGACTGGCCTTGACAGAGCCTGGTCACTGGGATCTTTAAAAGTTCCCCCAGGTGATTCCATAGGGTGCGAGCTGCCAAGGGCGGGGACCACCGCTGTGGGGCTGTGGGCCTTGCCCAAACACTGCTTCATGGGAGAAAAAGGAGTTCTATGATTAAAAAAATGTACAAAACACTAATTCCTTGAGTGTAGAGACACTATCTCTGCACACAAAGACAATGTAAAGAGCATGACACACAATACACATTCAAAAGTGTGGAATTGACTTTATCTAATAAGGAATTATGGTTTTTCCCAAGCTAGTTTTGTGTGAAAGACAAAAATTTCATGTTAAGTTACTACTTAATTCCAGGATTATAAAATCTTTAGAGGTTATCTAATCACACTTCTTTCAAAATACTAAAGACTCCCAAGTTACTGCCTACCTAAAAAGTTCAACTATGGGGAATGGAGGGTGCTCCTTTTAGAAGAAATCTTTTCATCCCAGGATAGTAATCTGATATTGTTAGAAAGTTACTATTTTAAGCAGAAGCTGTCTCCCCTTAACTGCGGCCCAGGCTAAAGCTACTACTCCATTGTTACCTTAAAGCCTGAGGGTATTATAGCCCCTCAGGCCACCGGAAAAGGTAAAGTCCTACTACCCCCAGCTTATCAGGCTAGTGCCCTGCCCTTGGGCTCCTGAAGTCATCCAAAAAAATCTAAAATGCCTGAACTGGTAATCTGATCAAGAAAGGACTTGTTCATTCCTTTGGCTCAAGGTCCACCTATCTCAGCTCTCTGGAAATGAACTAAGTATTACAAATATCCCTCCAAAAGAAAAAAGAAACTTCACAGGAGGCCAACTAAAGGTGCAAGCTAAGGAGAAAAATTTTGCACCACTCTATTGGAAAAAGCAGATGGAAGTCATACTAGATTCCAAAATGTGGTTTCCACCCAGGTAACATTATTGCTTATTAAGAGTAAACTAAAATAATCATGATGAAAAAGAGCCTCTCAGTCATCCTCATAGCCCCAAGGTAGTGCCGGCACACTCACTGCAAATGCTCAACAAATGCCTCCCCATCAATCCACAGATGCTGCTTACTTCTTCACTTATGTCCTAAGCCAACAATTTCTTCAAGAAATGTTTTAAAGTAGGGCTATTCTTACTCATTTCTTTAGGTTTCAATTTTAACATCATTTCTCCAGGAAGCCTAGACTTTAAATGCCTGTTACCTGCTGCCAAGAACAGTGTTCCTACCATCATGGGACACAGAGAGATCACATCTCTTGCCAACTTTGTACGCTAGCACCCAGCTCAATGCCCACCTATCACAAGTGCTCTAAAAATAGCTGTTGAATAAATGAATTACATGAAGGGCTTTATATTTATCAAGACAGAACAACAAAATATATGTTTTGGACTCAAAGGTAGCTCCAACTCTGCCGCTTACTAGCTGGGTGGACCTTCCAAGTCACTTTTCCTCTCTGAAAAATCCCTATATACCTTGCAGGGTTTTCTTAGGAATAAAATTCTTAATAGGGTAACACAGAAAATAGACAAATAATTTCAATTATGAGAAACATTACTAACAAAGTAACTGATAGAGCAATGGGCCTCAAACACTCTCAGGACCCCTTTACATTCTTAAATATTATCAAGGCCCTCAAAGACCTTTCGTTTATATACATTGTATCTATTGATATTTGCCTTATTAGAAATTAAAACTTAGCAATTTTAAAAGATTTATTCATTTAAAAATAAGTCTTACATGTTAACATAAATACGTATTTTTATGAAAAAAGTATATTTTCAAAAAAAGCAAGAAGAGTTTTCATTTTTACAAATCTTTTTAAAGTCTGGTTTAATAGAAGACAGCTGGATTCTCGTATCTACTTCTGAATTTACTCTGTTGCAAAATGTTATTTTAGACTGGAATGCATGAAGATAATACAGCGGTGCCACCACCACCTTGATTCGTTCTAAGGTGTCAGCAGTTGTGCCCACAATTGCTTCTGTACAATTGGTGCAAATGTTAACCAAGTGAAAAAGCCAAACAGTCTTAGTCTCACTATGAAATTATTTACCTCACAGACTCCTGAAAGCTCTCAGGGAACGCCCAGGGGTCCGAGAACCACACTTTGAGAACCACTGTGGTACAGACCAACTGGCGTAAAGAAGGGAACAGTTGCTTTAAGCAGGTTGGAGGAAGGACTCTCTGAAGAAGCTGAAACACTTAGATCCACATAATGAGCACAAGGGGGTGGTTTTCAGAATAGAAAATATTAACAGCAAAGGCCCTGAGACAAAAACTAATGTGCACTAAGGAACACAAAAGACTGCAAGGACAGAGAAGAGCTGCACAAGGGCCAGGTCAGTCAGCACCTGCAGGAGCACGGTTCTGTTAAAGGGATGAGGATTCCACTGCAGTTTCAATAGGGTATGGCCATCTGATTTACACTCAAACAGATCACCCAGGCCGACAAGCGGTGGATTTCTCTCAGAGGCCAGCAGTCCACCCGAGCCGAGCCAGGCCAGGCTGGGGTGACCCTGGGGATAGACAGAATACAGCAGACTGGAAGTATGTTCCGAGGCAGAAGCAACAAGGCTTAACTATGGAGTGTGTTGGGAATAACAGAAACGGAATCATTCTCGGGTTTGCGGCTTGAAACACCTGGGGACAGTGACGCCATTGGTAAGATGGGAACAGCGTGGGAGGAGAGGTTCCCCACCTGTCGATGGAAGGTTTATGCTCTTTCTCTGCACTAGGCCTCTTCCAAGTAACTGTGAGACACTGTACCCTACATTATTTTTGGCAGAAGGCATGTCAACAAATATACATATACACATATTAAAAAAACACTGAACAAAATAAGGCCAAGGCCAAAGCAGTGAGAGGCAATAAAGACCTCCTTCCAGACACCATCAGCCATTCATCAGAATTCTGAGCGGTTATTATTATCCAACTACAAATCTGGACACCTGTATTATCAACCAGCCTACGTTTCCCCATAAAGTAGTCCATAAAGGCGATAGGAAGTGTGTAAACTCCTGCTGAAATTCGTATCTGCTATGTCCACGTTAACTGGCATCAAGTACAACAATGTCTACTTTGATACGCCCTGTTAGTAAGTGCACGGGGATTCCCACCCATTACCTCTTTCTTCCTAACCGCTGCAGAGGACAAAATTAACATGTTCCTTTGTAGCTTCCAGACCCCATGTCTTCTGGGGCATCTCTGTTCTTCGGCAATGAGCCTCAGTTTACTTATCGCCCCCACCCCCACCCGCCCCAAGAAAAGGATAACACTGAGTCAGTAACCTAAGTAACCAGTCAAAGAAGGATAGAACTACATGGAAGTCAAGGCACACTCGACCCGATTCCTACGCAGGTTCCTAGGCACTATCGACCTCGAAAGTACCCATTAAAAATCCTTTCCAAACGCTAAGAACCACCCCAACTGGACAAATGTTCAGGTGGCACTTCAGCAGCAGGAGTGCTGAGACTAAGTACTAGCAAAGTGTTTTCAAAGGCTAGAAATAAACTACTGCCCTGCAGCAAATGTCTGTGCCTCCTCATCTGATCGCTCAGCTCAACTCCCAACAGCAGCAGCAGGTGCCCGCGCTGGGCAGCTGCACGGGAGGGGGGCGGGGGCCAGGGCAGAAGGGGGAAGGAGAAGAGAGGGCACAAGGGGGAGGGGGGGAAGGGGAGAAGGGGGAACAGGGGGACAGGGCAGAAGGGGGAGGGGGAGAAGGGAGAATGGGGCGACAGGGCAGAAGGGGCAGGGGGAGAAGGGAGAATGGGGAGACAGGGCAGAAGGGGGAGGGGGAGAAGGGAGAATGGGGAGACAGGGCAGAAGGGGGAGGGGGAGAAGGGAGAATGGGGAGACAGGGCAGAAGGGGCAGGGGGGAAGGAGATGGGGAGAGAGAGGAGAAGGGGGAGGGGCAGAAGGGGGGGAGGGGAATGGGAGAAGGGCGAGGGGAGGGAGGAGGGGAAGGGGGAGCGGGAGAAGGGGAGGGGGGAGAAGGGGAAGGGAGGAAGGGCAGAGGGAGGGAAGGGAGAAGGGGGAGGGGAGGCCAGGGAGGGAGCGAGGGAGGGGGGCGGCCGCCCGCGCCCTCGCCTCCCGCCTCCCGCCTCCCGCCGCCGCCGCCGCCCGGCCCAGGAAAGTAGGCCCAGCGCGCGGAGGGGCCGCGCCGCCTCGCCCGTATCATTCCGCCCGCGCTGCGGCCCGCCCGGCCAGTCGCGGCGGCGGCCCGGGTCCGCGCGGCCCGCGCCCCGCCCCGGCGCTCCGGCGCCCCCCGCGCCGCATCCGGGCACTGGCGGGCGGCCCCGCGCACCGGCCGCCGGCGGGTCGGGAGGGCGGGCGGCCGCCGGGCCTTACCGGAGTCGCCGCGCGCCTTGCTCTCCCTGGGCTTCGGGGGGCGGCCCCGCGGCATCGTCGGCGCGGCGGACCACCCTCACTCGCACACTCACACACACACGGGCGGCGGCGGGGGCGCGCACGCGCGGGCACCGGGGCGGGGGCGCGCCCGGCGGCGGCGGCGGCGGCGGCGGGGGCGGGCGGAGCGGCCCGGCGGCGGGCGGCCCGGTGCGAGCGCCGCCGGGCTCACGGGGGGGAGGCGCCCGAACGCGCGGACGGGAGCGCTCGAACCGCGCCGGTCTCGGCGGGTTCCATGGCCCGCGGGCCGCGGCGGGGGCGTTGGGCGCGGGCGCGGTGGGGGCGGGGGCGGCGCGGGGCGCATGCGCGGCGCCGTCGGGCCCGGCGCGGACGGCGGGCGAGCGCGGGGGTCACCTGGCGGGGCGCGGCGGGCTTGGGGTCCCGGGCGCGCGGCCGGGGCTGGAGGCGGGAAGCGCTTCCCGGTAGAGGCCCCGGAGTGGCCCGAGGGCCCTCCGCGTGCCGGGCGCCAGTGTGCGTGGACGGGTGCGTGCATGTGTTCACTTAATGCAGGGAGCGAGCCCCCCGCGCGACCTCGCCGTGTGGTGGCGGAAGGCCTGGCGCCCTGAGCGCGAGACGTCGACCTTGCCCGGGAGGACATGGCCGGGCGTCAGCGACGCTCCCTTCGCCTGACGTTGCACCTTCGCGCCGACGGTGCCCGACGCGCCGGTCGCGAGTGTCTCTGCCCGGGGAGCTTCCGCGAGGCTGCGGCCCAGTGGCGCGCCGGAGGCGACTGAGCGGGCACGGACAGCGGCCCAGCGCGCCCTCGCCGTCCGCCTGAAGTTAAGTCCCAGCGGGGCGGTGGCTGCCGGCTGCACGCGCGACGCGGGGGGGCGCGGGAGTAAGTGCAACGACCTGCCCGACACCTTGGAGGCTGGGGGGGCGGGGAAGACACAAAACGGGCCAAAATGTTACAGCGGAGGCTTTAAGGGTCCCCGGAGAGCTTTGAGATGAACAAGATTAATTACAATTACAACAATAGGAAAGATGCTCTTTTAACTGTCTTAGAAAGTGGTTGCGTGGAAATAGAGACGGTTAAAAAAGCGCTTTCCAGGTGGAGACAACAGGCCAGAAGGGAAAAACCCAAAATTAACAAGGATCTCTTATGTGTCAGGTGCTTTATATATATGTTCACGTGTGTTTGCATAGATTCATCCAGTCCCTAGGGGGAAGAAAAGTAGGCAGATAAGCTATTTTAAAAGAAACAAGATCCAAAGGCTGGAGAACCTGGGGGTAGGGGGGGAAAGAGAAGTTATTTAACTTCCAGGTTATTCCCTTCCAAGCCAGTGAGTGGCAAATGGGATTTAAGAATTATTATTTTATTGACATGTAGTTTTGCGTGCCCCTTAACACTTTAGTAATTTACATAAAATGCCTGTAATCCTAACAGTCATTTGCGGGGCCATTTTATGAATGAAGATGCGGAGGTTCAGAGGGGTTAAGTGTTTTGCTGAAGGCCACATAGCATGGAAGCAGATCCAAGATTCAAAACCAAATCTGGTTATCTCTTAATCGCATGCCACTTTTAGTTGCATCAAAGCAGGAATCTACATAATAAGTTTTTCCATATGCATTGGAGTAGGTTATAAGGCTGAGAAAATAGAGGCAAACCATAAAAACATTTGGACATATAAATCAATTTGGATTCTAGGTATGTGAATTCATATCCTATTTTATTCTGAAAAGGATTTGAAGCAATTTACAAAAATATATGTATATCTGGGTAAGAATAAATAGAGGAAATCAGGATGAAGGAATAATGAGTGAAAAATCAAAGACAGAGAGTAAGGACCTAAACTAATTCAGTGAAGTCCTGTATAGTTATAAAAGGTGAATTGAAAATTGGACTCCAGGTGTCTTAGCCCAGGAAGAGAGGAAGGCGTAATTAGCTACAGGATTCACGCTTACCCATGCAAATCAGACAGACCTGAGGTGTGAGTAACGCATACTCTCCCTGAGTGCTGAGAGTAATGTCTCACAGTTTTCATAAAGTCACTCTTTTGTGTAGTTACTAAAAGTTAATAAAGTTGCTATAATAGAGTCAGCATTATCTTCAGCCATATCCTTACCATAGTTTTATAAGATTATTTTTAATAACATCTCTTAACAAAAGATAAATATCTAATACCAAAGCAAAATTAGTTAAAAGCAAGGGCCCAAACAATTCAAAATAGGCAGTTTTCTCATGATCTGACTGAAAATACAGATAAAATTTCATCTAAAGCAGGTGTTTCTTGCAAGAACCTGAGACGTTTGATTTGGTTAGACCAGTTTCCAAAAAAAATTGACATGTGAATCGCCTCCCTCGTCCATTTCCAACCTACAGCCCTTCACCAGCAGCAGTTGGCTTTCTCTTTGGGTGTTGCCCATCCTGTGCTCTCAGCCACTAAATTTGGTCCCATCTCATTATATCCTATCTGACAGTGATTGCTCCAGCTTAGAAACAGAGAGAAAAGATACGTGTGGACCCGGCATGGTGGCTCACACCTGTAATCCCAGGACTTTGGAAGGCCAACCTGGGAGGATCGTTTAAGCCCAGGAGTTTGAGACCAGCCTGGGCAACATAGTAAGACCCCATCTCTACCAAAAAAACCTTTTTTTTAAATTAGCCAGGTGTGGTGGTGTGTGCCTGTAGTTCCAGCTACTCAGGAGGCTGAGGCAGGAGGCTCGCTTGAGCTTGGAGTTTGAGGTTGCAGTGAGCTTTGATGACACCACTGTACTCTAGCCTGGGCAACAGACTGAGACGCTGTCTCAAAGAAAAAAAGATGATGCGTAGAGTTTCCAGGCATAATTGCTTTTCATTTTGTCCCACAAGATTTGGCAGTATATGCATATAGTCACTAACAGCCTGGGGATGGAGGCAAGCAGAGAACTCGAAGCTCAGGTACTAGCCAATCCTATCTGTGTACTAAAACACTTAAAAATACCCAATTTAAATTAGGGACTCTGTCTTTCGCAATGAGTCCTGACTGATACAAAAATTAAGAGAGAAAGGTTTCTCTGGGATGCTAATCCAAGGCCTCTTCCCTAAACTTCATACATTTTTCTAAGTGCATTCTCAGTATGCCCAATTGTGTGTGTGGCAGTCATCTCAAACTTAACCAGACTGAAGCAGGTGTATTACCCGACACCCTGGTCCTTCAGCAATCTGCTCATAAAAGGGGTGTAAGAACCTCTGACTTCATCACTGCTCACTCACCGCTCCCCTAACCTAGGAGAGATCCTTGTTCAACAGTGATAAACTGTTGAACATACATATGATAAACTGTGTATGTTTGAAGTGTGCAATTTGATAAGTCTTGCCACGTGTGCACCGTGATGACACCATCACCACAGTCGAGATGATGAGTATGTCCACCACCCTGAAAAGTCCCTCCTGCCTTTCTACCCCTTCCTCCTTCCCTCCCCTCTTCCACTCGTCTGCCTTCTGTCACTACAGCTTAGTTTGAGTTTGCTGGAGTTTTATATAAATGGAATCATACAACATGACTTTGGGGAGGGTGTGGCCCCATTCATTGAGCATAATTATTTTGAAATTCACCCATGTATTCATAAATAGTTGAGTCTGTTTTATTGCTCAGTAGCATCTAAGAGTCATTCTTACCCTTTTACACTACAGCCCTCACTCCTTCCCCCCCAGTGCTAGTTCAATATAGAAGCCAAATCCAATCAGTTTCCACAGTCTTTCCCCCTGAGCCACACCTAGTCACAGCCTAGTCCCTGGTCATCTCCCGGCAACCTTGTCCTCAGCCGAGCGGGTCTTTCCCTATGGCTTGAATAAGCCGAATGTGTTCCTGCTCTCCTGAACAAGTCCAGTTACGAAATGGCCCTTCCTTTCTAGTAATGCTTGTTGCCTTCGTGTCAACCTTGCCTCATATGTAAATAACAACACCAGCTTTTGTGTATATGTACCTTTAGATTAAGGTGAGTTTGTTTTAAGACGCATAAAATGTTTTTTTTAATCCAGTTCGATAATCTTGGTTTTGGATGAAAGCAATGATTCCCAAAATTTGCTGCACATTAGAATATTCTAGGGAGCCTTTAAAAATCCCAGTGCCCTGGTCATACCTCACACAAATAAAATCAGACTGTCAGATAATGTGAACCGTGCATTGGGTGTGTTTGTTTTAAGATCCCCAGGTAATTTCCAATGTAGAGCAAAGTTTGGCAGCTGGAGCATTGAGTACATTTATGCAAAGCAATTACTGATATTTTTATATTTAAAGATGTCTTCTCACTTTGCATTTGTCTCATGTGTTTTATGTTCTTTTTACATGCTTTTCTTGGTTTCTCTCGGACTCCTGATTTTTAGAAATTAGTTTGGTACATATACCTGTTTTTTGAACTTTTAGTGGTACCCTTGAGACCACAACATGCACTCTTAGTATTTTTTCTTCCTCCCAGACAATGCCAAAACACTTTATTGGATATTTTAATTATTTTTATATTTAAAACTCCACAAAGCATATTATTTTTGATTGATAAAGCTGATTTTCATTTAGGTTGTCCACATATATACCTCTGTCACTGCTTTTTATCCTTCTCTGACCTTCTAGAATAATTTCCCTTGTCCCTGAAGTACCCCCTCTAGTATTTCCTTTAGGGAAGGTCGGTTGGTGATGAATTATCTCCATTTTATTTGTCTGAAAATGTTTTTATTTAATTTTCATTCTTAAAAGATGTTTTTTCTGAGTATGAGATTCCGGGTTGGCAGCTAGTTTCTTTCAGCACGTTGATGACATGACTCCACTGTCGTACGCATCCGTGTTTGCTGTTGAGGAGTCAGCTGACTGCTTATGGCTTTTCTGAAGTGAATCTGTACCTCTGACTGCTTTGAAGATTTTCTCTTCAATTTTCTGCAGTTTTACTATAGTTTGGATGTATATTTTTGTCTTATTTGGGATTTATTGGACTTACTGTATCTCTGGATTGGTATATGTCTTCAATTTTGGAAAATTCTTGGTTATTATTTTTTTCAGATACTGTTTCTACCCAAATCTCTTTCTCCTCTCCTACTAGAGCCTAATTAAATGTATGTTAGATTATTTTGTTATGTGCCTGTATTTTTAATCTGTTGTATATGTTTTATCTTTTTGTTCCTTCATGATTCATTCTGGTCTATCCTCCAGTTTATTAAATTGTTCTTTGGCTTTGTCAAAACTGCTATTACACGTACCCGTTGAGTTCCTTTTTTTTAAGAGATGGATCTCACTCTGTCACCCAGGCTGGAGTGCAGAGGTGTGATCATTGCTCACTGCAGCCCCGAACTCCTGGGCTCAGGCGATCCTCCCACCTCAGCCTCCCGAGTAGCTGGGACTACAGGTGCACGACACTACCTGGCTAATTTTTTTTTATTTTTTTGTGTAGAGACGGGGTCTTGCTGAGTTCTTAATTTTGGTTTTGGATTTTTCAGTTCTTGAATTTTTAGTTGTTTTCAAGTCAGCAAAGTAATTTTAAAATATGTTCCAATTCCTTGCTGACCATTTTTAAGTATAGATTTGAGCCCTGTGAGCCTAATTTTAAGTAAAGTGTATTCTGGATAATTCTATATGGAGTACCTGCGGATCTTTTTTGTTTTTGTTTTTTGGTCTTTGATTTGTGTTGCTTCTTGGTGGTGGTGTTCTGTCTCCTTGTTTGTCTAGATATATACAAGAAATGTGCAAGAAATGATGTGGAAAATCATTCATAGAAATAATTTAAGGTGTAGGATGATACTATCTTCTTCAGGAAAAGATTTTCATCTGCTTTTGCCAGCTGCTTGGAGGCACTAGCATTCTGCAACCACCTATGTTTTATTTTAGATTGGATAGCCTGCTGTTCCCAGGGGATTCCAGGACAGCTGTAGCCCAGTGCAGGAGTGGATTTACTTCCAGTTTGCCCTTGCTCCTTGGTGCAGCCCACGGGGTTTTCAGGTCCAGGTGCATGGTGCTTTCATAATATCCCCATCCTTTGTAGAACCTGATCCAACTCTGTCCCCTAGGCCTGGGAGGCCATCAAAACTGCAACCTCTCTGTATCCAAACAAAAATGCCACCTATGCAAAAACAGCCGCAAATGCTGACTTGTCTTCTCTCAGATTCTGGCTTTTGAGCACTTTGTGGTCCTCAGTGGGAGGCTTGGTCTGCTTCACCTACTTGTCCCTTAGCAGGAGAGAAATGCCTCATGTCCATCCTCTCTAACCTATTTCAGTCAGGCTCCCTCCACTCCACCCAACCCTCCCAGATGTGACTTAAAGGTCCCCGTGACCTCCATGTTGCTGAGCACAGTGGTCCAGTCTCCATCCTGCTTCCCTTGACCTGCAGGTGCATCCTGCAGTGAACTCTGTCCTGCTCTGACTTCACTGCTATGCTTCTCAGCCTCCGTGGCTGGTCCCCACCCCCCCCTCGTGGCCCCTGGACACTGTAGGAGTCCTGCTTGGGCCTCTGCTACACATGCCCCTTGGTGGTCTCGATCACATGACTTCTCACGCTGGCCCTGTGCTGTGGTTCCACCTGCATCTCTGTCTAGCTGAACCCCAACTCCAGCCCAGACATGCAGAAAAGGAGAAAAACAGACCTTTCTTAACATCAGGCATATACGTGGGAGTACTCAGTGAGGAGTAACTGAAAGGGGTGGTTAGAATGTGGGGGTCTAGATACTAAATTAGTAGGGGAAAACGAGGTTAGGAGAAAGGGCAGTGATAGAAGAGAAAGTGACTTTTTTGGAAAGACAAATGGGCCCTTAGGAGGAGAGAGAGGAGATCTGATAGTCTTGGGATGTCTGGGTGTGGTGCCAAGATTAGAGTTGCTTCTGGGAGGGGATTCATGACAATTCATGAATTCTTTTAGGAGGCTCTGCTTTTAGTCAAAGAAGGGATTTCAGAAACTCAAATGCCTTTAGCTCAAAATTATCTGTATGCCAAGCTGGCATGCTTTGGCATGGCACGTCCTGGCCCTTCACTAGCCTCCGACCAGTCTCCCTGCGTCTTCCTCCTTGACCCCTTCTCCTAAAATGGGGCACACCCGCAGGGCTCTGTGAGGATCTCAGGGATTGCTCACCTACAGCATCTAACATGTGCTTGGCAAAGTGAGCACGTTGATAGCCAGCTACCCCATGAGTGTCGCTGGTCACAGTGCCATGTCAAGGCAGCCCCCACAGCCTCCTTCAGCCTGCTCAGTGGCTCCTTTCATACCTCCTCTCCAGGATGAAAACTCACAAAACTCCCATGATTTTTCTGATCACTTTTCGATAATAAACTGTCCCGAAGTCACTTTAAGTTATAAAGTCTTGATTCAATCCAACATATTAATCAACTCTTCAATTGTTAATCAAAGGTAAACTTCCCCCTCTCCCCAGTTAGGACCACCTGTTGGTATATTTCCTGCCTTCAGGTGTTGCAGGCTTCTCTTCATAATATCTGGGCTATCTCTAATTTTTAACAGCTTTACTGAGGTGTAGGTGACATACATTATACCACATGTAATTTAAATGTACAGTTTGGTACATATTAATGTATGTGTACACTCATGAAACCATCACTCCAATGAACATAATGAAGGTATGCATCGCCCCAAAAGATCTTGTTTGCTGTGTCTCAGAGATCAATGTCCTTTGTTGTCTGATGTCTAAAGTCTTGAGAGCTATTGTTTAATATGTTTTGTCTAGTTTTAAAAAAAAAAAAGGTTAAATCTAGTCCCTTTCATTGCATCTTGAGTGGAGATGGAAGACCTGAATTACTTTTTTGGTTTTTTGGTTTTTTTTTTTTAATGTATGTGTGTTTTGTAGAGACAGGGTCTTACTCTGTCGTCCAGGCTGAAGTGCAGTGGCATGATCATAGCTCACTGCAGCCTCACACTCCTGGGCTCAAGAGACCCTCCTGCCTCAGCTTCCTGAGTAGCTGGGACTATAGGAATGCCACCACGCCCAGCTGATTTTTTTAAAAAAAAATTTTTTAGAGATGGGGTGTAGCTATGTTGCCCAGGCTGGTCTCAAAGTCCTGGCCTCAAGTGATCCTCCCACCTTGGCCTCCCAAAACGCTGGGATTACAGCCATGAGCCACTGTGCCTGGCCTATTTTTTAAGGGAGTAAATGAATGACCTCACTATATTAGGGTTCTGCAGAGAAACAGAACCAATAGGCTACATAGAGATATGTAAGAGGATATTTATTCTAGGAATTGGCTCACTTGATCATGGAGGCTAAGAGGTCCCACCATCTCCATTTGCAAGTTGGAAACCAGGGGGTGTGGGTGTAAGTCCTGGAGACCAAAGGACCAAGAACTGGGGCCTGAATGTCCAGGGGCAAGAGAAGATGGAAGTCGAAGCTCAAGAGAAGAGAGCAAATTGGCCTTCCCTTTCATTCTGTCTGGGCCCTGAAAGGATCAGATGATGCCCAGCCTCATTGGTGAGGGTGGTCTTCTTTACTCCTTCTACTGACTCAAATGCTAATCTCTTCTGGAAACACTCTCACAGACACACTCAAAAATAAGGCTTTACCAGCTATCTGGGTATACCTTAACCCAGTCAAGTTGATAAATAAAGTTAACTATCACAGTTATTAAAAGTGTTAAAAAGCATTAAAAGCAAAGGAAATTAAAGAGGGTCAACTTGAGTGTTGGAAAACTGTCTCAGCCCTGCCAGTTTCTGAGCCCTTCAAGGTACTTGGACTGGAATAGCTGATATAATCTTGAAAAAGAAGGACGTAATTGGAAGCCTTGCACTTCCTGATTTCAAAACCTACTTCAAAGCTACAATAATCAAAATAGTGTGATACTGACTTAAAGACAGACGTGCAAACCAGCGGACTGGAGTGGAAAGCCCAGAAATAGATTTGTGTGTATATGGCCAAATGATTTTCAGCAAGAGTGCCAAAACCATTCCATGGGAAAAGGACAGTCTTTTCAACAAATGATGATGTGAAAACTGGATATTCACATTGAAGCTGGACCTTTACATTCCACCATACACAAAAATTAAAAATAGATCAAAGATCTAAACATAACATAAGAGCTAAAACTATAACTCTTAGAAGAAAACTTCAGGACATTGTATTTGCCAATAACTTCTTGGATATGACACCAAAAGCACAGGCAACAAAAGAAAAAATAGATAAGCTGAATTTCATCAAAATTAAAAACTTTTGTGCATCAAAGGGCACTATCAGGCCGGGCACGGTGGCTCAGACCTGTAATCCCAGCACTCTGAGAGGCGGGAGGATCACTTGAGCCCAGGAGTATAGCGAGGTTATGGTGAGCTATGATGAGGCCACTGCACTCCACCCTGCATGACAGAGAGACCCTGTCTCATTTTAAAGAAAAAGAGAGGACACTATCCACTATCACAGAGTAAAAAGGCAGCCCACAGAATGGGAGAAAATATTTACAAATCATATACTGATAAGAGATTAACACCCAGACTAGATAAAGAAATCTTACAAACACAACAATAATAAGACAACCCAATTTAAAAGTGAGCAAAGGAATAGATACTTCCCCAAAGAAGATATATCAATCTAAGTACATGAAAAGTTCAACATCACTAATCATTAGGGAAATGCAAATCAAAACCACAATGAGATACCCATCAAGGTGGCTTTTATAAAATTTAAAAATGAAAAACAAACAAAAATACAAAAAATAAGCATTGGGGAGGATGTGGAGAAATAAGAACCCTGGTGCATTGCTGGTGGGAATGTAAAATAATGCAGCCCGGAAGTTCCTCAAAAAATTAAAAATAGGATTACCATATGGTCCAAAATATACTCAAAATAATGGAAAGCAGTGTCTTAATCAGATATTTGTTCACCCAGGTTTATAGCAGCATTATGCACAATAGTTAAAAGGTGGAAACCCAAATGTCCATCGACCAACGAATGGATAAAATATGATATATACATATAATGAAATATTGCTTGGCCTTTAAAAAAATGAAATTCTGACAACATGGATAAACTGTGAAGACGTTATGCTAAGTGAAATGTTAGTCACAAAAAGACAAATACCGTATGATTCCACTTATAGTCAAATTCATAATTCACAGAGACAGTAAGTAGAAGGGTAGGTGCCAGGGGCTAAGGAGAGAATGGAGCATTAGTGTTTTGTTTTGTTGTGTTTTGTGTTGTTTGTCAGTGCAGGTCTTTTATTTATTTTTTCCTAGTCAAGTGGGTTTTGATAAAAATAATGAGTGCAAATTATACTATTACATTAAAATGTCTCAATAAAGTTCATTAACGTGTAACAAAATATTTCACTAGAAATCATTTTTAAGCATACCCTCAAATACATCTTTTTTTTTTTGGATACAGGCACACAATGTGTATTAATCAAATCAGGGTAATTGGGGTACCCATCACCTCAGGCATTTATCATTTCTTTGTGTTAGGAACATTACAATTCCACTCTTTTAGTTATTTTAAAGTATACCCTAACTTATTGTTCACTATAGTCACTTTGTTGTGCTATCAGATGTTGTTCATTCTATCTAGAGAGTTAGTGTTTAATGGGGACAAAGTTTCAGGTTTGCAAGATGAAAAGAGTTCTAGAGATGGATGGTGGTGATGGTTGCAAAAGAATGTGGATGCACTAATGCCCCTGAACTGTGCACTTAAAAATACTAAAATGGTAATTTTTATGTATATTTTACTATAGTTTTTTAAAAATCATAAATAAAATGTAATGTTTGGGGTCATTTTTCCTACAGGGCAGAGGTCAATTTTATCTCTAGTTAAGAAAATTCATTTTCATTTCTACAGACAAGAATTATTGGCACTGCTGTCAATTTTATATATTTTAATTTCTACCAACAGAGAAGTAAATAACCTCATCAATAGAAAGTCAAAGAAGCAAATATTTTATGGGGGAGGAGGGTGGTCTGCCAGACAACGCTGAGCTCTGCAAAGAAAGGACATCCGGTAATCTCTTCTGCCGGTTTTCAAGTCTGACCATTTCTTTTGGCTATGGAGAGAAAGCCCCTTCCCTGGAGTTCAGAGTGTGGTTGAAGAAAATGAAGATCCAAAGCTTTGTCACACACCCAAGTTGTAAATGTGGTTTTGTTTTTGTTCCTTTAAATACCTGTTTCCTACTCAGTATTTCTGTCATTTCATTTGTGACGTTACAGTATCATTCCCTATTAAAATGCCTCTTTTGTCCACTAAACAAAAAGATTTCTGAGGGCAGGGTTCATTGTTGTATGCCTAGAGCCCAGTATTGAGCCTGGGGCATATTAGAAGCCGAATGAACGAATGAACATGGGTGGGAGGTGAGGGTGAAGACTGTATGGAGTAGCTGTAATCTACACTTGATCCCGAAGAGCAGGATGAATTTTCTCAGGCAGAGAAGTATTGGTACAGAAGTTCTACAGAAGAAGAAGAATCTCACTAAATAAGATGATTCATTATATAGTGAATGAGAAACTGGTCCATTAAATTAGGACGAGTAAGTATGGGTTTGAAACCAGCATGTAGTTAAATATCTCACTGCAGGGCAATCTTTGGTGTGATGTCGAGCAAGCTGAAGCTACGTTAGATCTCCTTACTGCGGTCTGCAGATCACGTTTTATAAGCGATTCCTTAGACAATTCCATTTAATACCTATAATGTCAAAATATAGATTTCGTGAATGGAGGGAAATAAAAGCATTTCTATTACTCAGTAAATAAACATGGCTGGAAATACTAGCTATTATCCTACACAGATCTCTCTTTGAGGGTGAAAAGCGAATCCCAGAGAACTACGGTTAAACAAAATAACAAAATACAACAGTTCAGAATACAGTGAAAAGTATGAACATCTTTTCATAAATGTGGAAACTGAGCTCTAATTACACAGATCCTTAAGTGTTTCAGCCACTGAAATACTTCAATGTTGTCGGCATGTGAGAGTTTGAGTACACAAACGGGTAGTGGCCAGACCATATGTAAGAGTAGAACTTTGACTCACAATCTATAGCCCTTATCTACAATAAACAACCCAGGACGTTGGCCTGCTATAAGCCAGGCTTGCAGGAAGCCAGATTGCTAGCTACAGTGACTGTCAGCCCTGAATGGCCAGGACTTGATTAACTGACAGCTTCCCTAATTTTCATCCCCACTTCCAACTTAGGACCACCAGAGTAGGCCAAATATGCCCCCCAACCAGTCATATAGGAGGCCCAGCCTCCAGCGAGCCTCATCCCGCTTCACCAGGCCAGCGGCCTCCCTTCCTTCCACTGTCACGCTTCCCCCTCCTCCGCCTGCCTCTGAATCTCTCCAGAAGGCAAGTGCCGTAGCAAGTAAAGAATAAATAGTCTTTGCTTTTCTCATTTGGTTGGTCTCTGTTTATTTTCACACACAGGCAAGCCTGTCGAATTGTAATCTTCACAACAGTTTATTCACGTCACCATGATTGGTGGTACAGTTAGGAAGCAGGGACTTGGGCAATAAGAATAAAAGGCTAGATCTAGGTTAGAACAAATAAACGTCGTTTGACTGCCCGACAGCTGGGGTTCTGTAAGGACTGCCGCTCTGGCTACTTTATAAAGTCCTACACCGCAGGCTACTGGGGAGGAAGTTGCTAGACTTTCTCAATCTCTTGGCTTTTGAGGGATATATTTAATTTTGATAATGTTCTCTATATTTGTAACTTTCAGTTTGTATGATAATGATGGCTTCCTTTTGGTTTTTATCAGGTGCAAGAAAAAAGCTATCAAGTTAAAAATCCTTAATCTCCAAGAAATAAGGAATTCTCTTAGACCAGATCTCTAGTCTGCTGTCAGTACTTATCAAAGGTGTCCCTAAAAATAGATGTCAGCGTGGGACTATGCCCTTGGTTCTTGGAGTGCTCTTGGCCGAAGAATGACCAGATATACCAAAGTGTCAAGTCCAGACTGTTATCTTGGAAAAATCACCAGCAGGGCCAACACTATGGAGCCACCCCAGGCCGGAGGCAGTTTCACACGAGCAGCTCTTTATTGTAGAACAAAACAGTCTGTCAGTCTATGTCTGTCTGTCTCTCTCTTTTATTAGCCCAGTCTGGGGGAGGGATCTCAGAAGGTGTGGGATGTTATGAAATTATAAACAGGTGTCCTCAAAATTCCATCTGCATATACAAGCTCCCTCTGGGAAAGCCCACCTAGGGGGGTGAACCACAATGTAGATTTAAGCTAATGACATAATTACCCTTAGTTTACTCTAGGCCACTTTCTAAATCCTATCATGCCTGGGCTGGGGAATTCCCAGATTGGTAAAGCATGCCCTCCTTCCCCAGGTGTGGCAGTTGCTCGGGACAGGATTAAGGGTGGGGCAATGCAAAAATGGAGTGCCCACCCTTATCCTCCTTCCCAGGTGGAGCAGGGCATCCTTATCCCCAGAAGAGCCAGAGATCCTAAAGTATCTACCTCACAGATACAGGAAAATAACCTATTTGCCAGTAATGTGGCCTCATGGAAAAAAAAAAAAAAGAAAGAACCTAAATGAAAGCAGAGTTTGTAGAATCATTAGGACATTCTTCTTCTAGCACCCTAAGTGATAATTTAAAGAGTTAATTGAGTTTATGTAAGTATCATTTTCTGGGACACAGTGAAAATCACTGTCTGGCACAATGGCAGTTGTAGTTGGCAGAAGACTGAGATCAAATACGTCACATCTGCGGTGTGATGTGGGGCTGCTGTCCAAACTCACTAAGCCTGTTTGTCCATAAAGTGGAGGAAGAACATTTACCTGACAGGGCTGATGTCAGCATTAAAAGGACTTGACATACGCTAATCCTTGTTGAGCGAATGATGGCTGCAGTCGCCAGCATTATTATTGCTCCCGTCCCAGGCTTGTTTTCACTACTTAAGAAGACCGTGACGCTTGTTAAGGACAGTGAGGAAGACCTGGTGAGGGGCCCACTTCAGTGGGACTTTGCAGCGGGCGGAGAGACTGGGCTCGACTCTGAATACGGCAGGAACAGGTGGGGATCGGTGGCCAAGGAGCAGGTAAGGGCGTGAGAGGACAGGAAGTCACCAGGAACACCCGCGGCACGGGCGCCGCCGCCTGCGCAGCCTAGCAGGCTGCTTGCTGAAGGCAGGCGGTGACCCGGCCTCACCCGGGACGCCAACCTGACCCGGGGGGGGGGGGGGGCGGCCTCTGGCTAAACTGACTGAACAGGATTCTGCTAAAATTGGACGGTGCGGACAACGCGGAAGCGAAAAGCCGGGACCTAGCCGAGAAGGCGCCGGGGGGAGGCCGAGGGGCTTCGGTGAAGGGGGTGCCCGGCCCGCGGGCCGTGGAGACAACCCGGATCGGCCAGCGCTGTGTCTCCGTGACGCAGTCATTCGTCATCAACAAGCCATCCACGCACGTTAAAATACCAATGCTCAGGAGACAAAAAAGGAAAGAAAAGAGAAGAAAATACCGATCCTCTTCCTGAAACTGGGCTCCGTGGCGGGAGAACGGCGCCGCCGCCGCGGAGCCCGCACGACGCGAACGCGGCACCGCCGTGGGCAAGCAGCCGCCCGCAACTTGAGACGGCCAGGACGCGGGACAGGCCGACGCGGCGGGGACCCGGCTGCTGCTTTCACTGTCCGGCCAGCACGCCTCAGCTACGTCCCGTTTCAGTGGCTTTTTTGAGCACGTGGATTTGGGGCTGTGTTCTGCTGCTAAAAGCAGAATGCTTCAGGGTTCACACCCAGCAACCCAGGACCACCGCCCGCCGGCGGAGCCTCGGGCAGACGCGACCGCGGGGGGCGCGCTGGGCGCGGCGGCGGGAAGAGGCGCGCGCGCCGCACGGCCACGACCCCGGCCCCGGCCCCCGCCGCGACAGCCCTGCCCGCGGACGCCCAGCGCGGGCGAGAGCCCGTTGTCCGCGCGGAACTCAGCCGACGCTGTGCGTTAGTTTGTTCGCCCAACATCCATTTACTGTTCCTGAACGCAACCAACCGCACGTTGGTACAGTCCCTGCCTCCAGCTCTGTTCTGGGTTCTAGAACATTGACACCTCGTTTCTCCGCCCTCTGAGAGGTGAGAAAAACTGGTCTCAACGATTTGTAACGGCCAGAAGTGTGAGAAGACATACAAGAGATCCGGGACTTGGCGTTCGCGCGCGCACGCGGTGAGAGCGCAGGCCGACGGGGCCGTTCCCACCCGGCGGACTTTCCGTCTTCTGCTCCTGCTCTCACCGCCTGCGAGCGGGCACCGTCGCGTCACGATTCCGGCCGCCCCACACCCCTTCCCGCCAGCCGGCCAGGGGCGCCCGTCCCTCCCCGAGGAACCGCAGGGGCCCGGCTCCTCTGAAGGACACTGCGCCACCACCGGGTGTCCCATTGATTTTCCCGTGATTTTTCATCAGACGAAACTCAGCCACAACTACAATGGTTGATGCAGTGGTGGCATTTGATTCTGTTTCTGTAATCCCAGTGCTTTGGGAGGCTGAGGCAGGAGGATCACTTAAGCCCAGGAATTGGAGGCTGCAGGAGGTTATGATCATGACGCTGCACTCCAGCCTGGGCGACAGAGTGAGACCCTGTCAAAAGAAAGGAAAGAAAGACAGACAGACAGACAAATTATTAGCATTTCTATACACCAATAATGACCAAGCTGAGACTCAAATCAAGAACTCAATCCCACTTACGATAGCTACAAAAAAATAAGTAATAAAATAAGATACCTAGGAATATATTTAACCAAGGAGGTGAAAGAACTCTACAAGGTGAACCACAAAACTCTGGTGAAAGAAATCATAGGTGACACAAACAAATGGAAAAACACCCCATGCTTATGGATTACAAGAACCAATATTGTTAAAATGATCATCCTGCCCAAAGCAATCTACAGATTCAATGCGATTCCTATAAAAATACCAACATCTTTTTTCACAGAATTAGAAAAAACAACCGTAAAATTCATATGGAACCAAAAAAGAGCCCAAACAGCCAAAGCAATCCTAAGCAAAAAGAACAAAGCTGAAGGCATCACACTATCTGACTTCAAATTATACAACAAGTCTATAGGAACCAAAACAGCATGGTACTGACATAAAAGTAGACACACTGATCAATGGAATAGAATAGAGACCCCCAAAATAAAACCATATACCTACAACCAACTAATCTTCAGCAAAGCAGACAAAAACATACATTGGGGAAAGGACACCCTAAAATAACTCCATTAAAAAGTAAGCAAATGACAGGAACAGACATATTTCAAAAGAAGACATACAAATGGCCAAGAAACATATGAAAAAAATGCTCAATTATCACTAATAATCAAGCAAATGCAAATTTAAAGCACACTGAGATGTGGTTTTACCCCACCTCACCCCAGTGAGAATGGCCATTATTAAAAAGCCAAAAAACAATAGATGTTGGCACAGATGTGGTGAAAAGGAAACACTTATACAGTGTTGGTGGGAATGTAAATTAGTACAACATCTATGGAAAATAGTGTGGAGATTTCTCAAAGAACTAAAAGTAGACATACCATTTGATCCAGCAATCCCACTACTGGGTATCTAATCAAAGGAAAATAATTCATTATATCATAAAGACACTGGCACTCATGTTTATCGCAGCACAATTTACAATTTCAAAGATGTGGAATCAACCTAAGTGCCCATCAACCAATGAGTGGATTAAAAAAATGCAGTGTATATACACACACACACACACACACACTATGGACTACTACTCAGCCATAAAAAGAATAAAATAATTTTATTCTTGTCTTTTGTGGCAACTTGTATGGAACTGGAGGCCATTATTCTAAGTGAAGTAATTCAGGAATGAAAAACCAAATACCGCAGTTCTCACTTGTAAGTGGGAGCTGAGCTATGGGTATGCATGGTCATACAGAGTATGATAGACATTGGAGACTCAGAAGCGGGGATGCTGGGAGGGGTGAGGGATGAAAAATTACCTCTGGGGTACAATGTACACTATTCAGGTGATGGGTACACAAGAAGCCCAGACTTCACCACTACACAATTCAGCCATGTAACCCAAAACCACTCATACCCCTGGAGATGTCCTCCCTGTTTGCTCCTACCCAGACATTCTCCTCCCTAGAACCCCTCCTGATGTCCCTGGAGGTGTCCTCCCTAGAGGTACCTACCCTCCTGACATCACCATAATCATCCCCTTGCCTTCATGGGTTTGCAGTCTATTTAGGTGTCCTTAAATAAATGAAATATTGCTCAGGTGGTTCTACTTTAGCACTTTTTATTAAAGTTCATGAATTCTTTTGTGTCTTGCTTCTTTACTCAGTATTGTACTTGTGAGAACCATTGATGCTGATACATATAGCTATAGTTCATTTGTTTTCAATGTTGTATAGTATTTCATTGTCTGATTGCATCACAATTTATTTATTTATTTACTTTAGAGACAGTGTTTCACTTTGTTGCCCAGGCTGGAGTGCAGTGGTGAGATCATAGCTCACTGTAACCTCGAACACCTGGGCTCAAGCAATCCTCCCACCTCAGCCTCCTGAGTAGCTAGTACTACAGGTGCATGCCACCATACCTAGCTAATTTTTAAATTTTTTGTAGAGATACAGTCTCACTATTTTGCCCAGGCTGGTCTGAAACCCCTGGCCTTAAGTAACCCTCCCACCTTGGCCTCCCAAAGTGCTGGGATTACAGGCGTGAGCCACCATGCCTGATCTAGATCTCATTTTCTAGCATTTTATTTAAATGGAATCATACACTATGTATTATTTTTGGCTGACTTCTTTCACTCTGAATAATTATTTTCAGATTTATCCATTTTGTTGCATGAATTAATACATCATTCCTTTTTATTGAAGAGTAGTATCTCATTGCATGCATATACAACAATTGTTCATCCACCCATCTGTTAATGAAAATTTTGGGTTGTTTTCAGGTTTTGGCTATTGTAAATAGAACCCAGACTAGTGCAAAGCCAACAAGGCACCTTCTGCAAAAAACTGAAGGAGGTGCTCACTCTCAGGTTTGTACAAATGTCTCACTGGCCTCACCCTAGTACTGGCCCTGATTACAGATAAGACTGCTATGAACACTTGTGTCAAGTCTTTGCATGGACATATGCTTTCATTTCTCATGGGTAAATATCTAGCAGTGGAATGGAAGGATCATATGATATCTTTAATTTTTTAAGAAACTGCTAAAGAGTTCTCAAAAGTGGTTGTACCATCTTACATTTCTACTAGCAATATATGACCATTACAGTCATATGAGGTACATGCTCTACATCCTCAATACTTGGTATGCTCAGCCTTTTGAATTTTAGCTATTCTAATGGGTGTGTAATGGTATCTCACTGTGGTTTTAATCTGCCTTTCTCTAATAACTCATGGTGTTAAGTATCTTTTCATCTACTTTTTTGCCACCCATATATCTTCTTTGATACAGTGTTCAGATCTTTTTCCCCTTTTTATAGGAGTGTTTGTCATCTTATTATTGAACTGTAGAGTTATTTAGATATACTGGATACAAGTTCTTTGTCAGAAATGTTTTGCAATATTTTCTCCTAGTGTGAGGTTATAGCCTATTCATTTCTGTAACAGTGTCTTTTGAATGACATACCTTTTTAATTTTTTAAGTCCAAATTAGCAATCGTTTTATGTTTGTGTCACATTTAAGAAATCTTTGCCAAACCTAAAGTCACTAATATTTTCTGTTTTATTCTAAAAGTTGTATAGTTGTAGCTATTATATTTAAGTCTTTATGAATTTTGAGTCAATTTTTGTATGTAGTATAAGCTGGGGATCAAGATTCATTTTTTAAAAAATATAACTATCCAATTGTTCTAACATCATTTGTTTAAAAGATTACCATTTCCTCATTGAAATTCCTTGTTAACATTATTTAAAATTAACTGAGTATATACGTATAGGTCTTTTTCTGAAATCTATTCTGTTCTGTTAATTTGTCTATTTTCTCACCAATACCACACTATCTTTATTACTGTAGCTTTCTAATGAATCTTAAAATCAAGTATTAAGTTCTCCAACTTTGTTCTTTTTCAAAGTTGTTTTGAAGCTATTCTAAGCCCTTTTTCCATTTTCTAAATTTTAAAATCAACTTGTCAATTTCTACCCAAAAAATCAGCTTTGATTTGGAGAATTTCTTTGAATCCATGGATTGATTTAGGTGAAATTTATACCTTAACAATATGAGTTGTCCAGTCTATGAACACAGCATCTCTCTCCATTTATTCAAGTCTCTTTCATTTCTATTGCTGTATTTTACAGTGTGCAGTGCTCAGGTCTTGTCCATATTTTTCCAAATATATCCCTAAATGTTTCATATTTTTGATGTTTTGTTAAATATATTCTACTTTCAGATTGTTCAATTGATTTTTTAATATTGGCTCTGCATCCTCTAAGCTAGGCAAAACAGCAAAATTCTGAATACAATTTTCATATCATGATTCTTTCATAGACTAAGGCAAAGAATTAATTCATTGAGGCCTGCATGTACTTTAAATACCTGTTCCCTTTTTAGCAAAATGTTTCACACAGTTATCATTTCATTCTCACAGAACTACTTGAGGTAGACAAGGGCTGTTAGTCCAATTTTATACACGAGGGCACTGAGACCCAAAGGGGTTAAGTAACATACTTGCTCAAGTTCACGGAAAATGAATAGCAGAGATGTCAGAATCCCGGGTTTCGGCACCAAAGATGTCAGGGTGGGAGTCTGCCCTTGGTTCTTGGTGTGCTCTTGGCCAAAGGATGACCAGACACACCAAAGTGTCCAGTCCAGGCTGTTGTCCCAGTCCTCTGACTCCTTCCTTGGAAAAATCACCAGCAGGGCCAATACCAGGGAGTAACCTCAGGCAGGGAGCAGTTGCACAAGAGCAGCTCTTTATTGTGAAATAAAACAGGTCCATCTCCGCAAGTGGAGAGAGACACACCAACTCTCTCACTGACTGACACACTCACTTCCTCTGACTTCTCAGATTGTATCTTTGTTAGCCCAGTCTGGAGGAGGGCTTTTCGGAGGTCTAAGATGTTATCAAATGATCAACAGGTGTCCTCAATTCCATCTGCATATAGGAGCTCTAAGAAAGCCCACCTGGGGGGGTGACCACAATGCAGATTCAAGCTAATGGCATATTAATTACCCTTAGGTTACTCTAGGTCACTTTTTAAATCCTATCGTGCCTGGACTGGGGAATTCCTAGATTGATAAAGCGTTTCCTCCTTCCCCAGGTGTAGCAGTTGCTCGGGATAGGATTAAGGGTGGGGCAACACCAAAATGGAGTGCCCACCCTTACCCTTCTTCCCAGGTGGAGCAATTGCTCGAAACAGCACCAAAGCAGGGAACTCTTGTCCCAAGAAGAGCCGGAGATCCTAACTATCCACCTAACAGAGCTGTCCTCCAACAATCTTCAGATCCATGGCCCAGTGCTTTTTCCATAGAAACAGGACCTACACCAGTTTCCATGTTTATACCCAGATCCTACACCAGCTCCCTCCAGCCCTCTGATGTCTTTGACGATGTTTTTTCTTTATTCACCTGCACTAAGGACTGAGGCAGAAGCAACAGTCTAGCTCAACCACAACTACATTCAGATGTAGTAGAAAAGACAGCTTATTGCCTAGGGCTTCCCATTGGTGGGAAGCTTGTTATGTCATAAAAAGCAACCCTGCAGATGCATCAACAGCCAGTTCCTGGGAAGAGGCGTTACACCTTCTTTGAAGGGGGTGTCTAAATACCTTTTGACACAACTACATAGATCTTTTCCAAACTGCAGCCATACTCCCCATTTAATGAAATAAAATATAGATTTATGTTGTTTAATTGCACTTCATAAATCTTTTGAGTTTCCCTTTCTATAAAACATTCAGGGCAATGTGCAGTGTGAACTTTAGTGACATAAACTATCATTTGAAAGTGTGATCTATGTGTGTATTTCCACTTAAATAAACAAGAACACATCATGTGCTCTGTCATTCCATGGGAATGTTACCCTGTAGCAATTTTCCTGGCCTCCTAACCTCCAGCCTTGGCTAATAGCTTCAGTTCATTCTTCCAGAAAATTAGAGAAGCTGTTGTTATTCTGTGGTGGGTATAAACATCTGACAATTTTTCTCCTGAAAAGAAACACAGAAATATTCTTATATTTGGAGGCAGGAAAACTGCATTTGTTCAATTCCTCCCCAAACATCAGAGGTTTAATGTAAACTGAGCCCTTCTACCAGCAAATTCACCTCAGCTGCCCAGGTGCGGGGAGAGGATGCCTGTGGAGTATCCCCTTCCACACACCCACTCCCCCACGCTTACATTAAAGTGCTGGAAGCAAGAACGTTCTACGGTCAACGTTTTGGGGGGTGATGGTGGCTCTGTGAAGCTGAAAATATCCAAGATATTTCCTCCCATAGATTCCTGATAGGTGCTAACAGTAGGCTTTTCACTTCTCAGGAAAATACAGGTGTCAAGCCGTGTAACCCCAGGAAAAATCACTTTCCCTTTCTAGGCCTCAAACTGTAAAATGAGAAAGTTGAACTAGCTGCTCTCTGAGGTCCCCAGGCAGTTTAATATTCCATGACTGCTCTAGGATTCAACCATAATACATCAAGCACTATTTTTTTCCCCAAGAAGTCTGCTAAATAATGGCTAAAAGTCAATGGCCCTTGAGCACTTCCCCTTTAGGGTTCAGCGCGTTGCTGTTTGCCCGTTTGATCAAAGACGTGAGAGTTGCACTTGGCTGTAATAATAAAAATGTGCTAATGATTCCCGAGCAAACTCAGACCGCGGCTTCATTTATGCAGGTCACTGACACCACCGAGCTATCCCTCTCTGGGGAGGTGGGGTACCCAGAGGGCAGCCAAATTTAAAGGGAGGACAGTATTCTACCCCGTTCCTCCTCAATCCTAAGCACAGCCCACAGGTTGCCTGTGAAAGTCAACCTGGAGGCACGTGGCAAAGCAGAGGGACTACGTTCCTCTCCCACCCCCCAAGTCACTTACTGGGCATCGGCATCAGGACTTACGTGCCTTCAGCTTCTAAACCTTCCTAAGAGTGTCTTCAGTTCTCCTTAGCGCACCCAGGGCCCGGTCCACACCAACAGCTCCCTCTTCCTCTCTGGCCTCACTGTCGATGGGCACGTCCGCCCCGCAGGCTGCATCACAGGCCCAGCTGCCCACCGTGCAGGGCCCTCCGTACTTGTCAGCAACCGCTCGCCCTGGCCAGTTCACGCCCGATTTCCCAGACTGCTCTGCCCAACCTTGACTGCGCTCCTCCCACCCGGGGCTTTGGCAGCCGGTGCTCTGAAACTCACACCGGCCGCCCTTCCCCAGCTCCGCCCGCTCCCCGCCCCCGTGCACCTGCAGCGCCCACCCCGCGAGCACCCGGACACATGTTTCCAAACACCTGTCGGGTCTTTCCGCAGGGAATTCCTCCTGTCACATCAGAGTGCCCTATTCACACCCGAACCCACTTCCCTCCCCAGCCAACCTGCCTCTTCGCCATCGAGATCTTGCTTCGCAGCCTAATCCTTCGTTTGCTTTTGTGAGTCGCGCAGCCTGCCCCGAGTTACCGCCTTGACATCCCTTGCGTCTGGTCCCCAGGCCCAGCTCGTCCTCTCTCCATCTCGTCCGCGCTGGTCCCGTGGCCAGATCCCGATCTGAGACCCGCGTCCCCTGGACTTGTGGCTTTTGTCACCTCGCTTTCAAGCTCTCCTCTCGCTGCTCCTCCTCTCCTGCCATCAGAGTTCTACTTCTCGAATTTGGGCCTGACCTTTCACTTCTAAGCTAAAATATTTTGATGGTTTGCCAATTTCCATCCTATGAATTTAGAAATAGAACATGTGATGCTTAAGATGCACAAAATGGTAGAAATATTGCTACCAACACCTGCATACCCACCACCCACCCCCCTCACGTGACGGCTGGAGCCCTGCGTCCTCACAGCTCCGACTGTGCCTAACTTCAGGGCCACTGTCCATCCCGGCGGCTGGTACCCAGGACTTGTGCTGTGCACCCTCACGGTGTGAGACAAGGCCTGTGTGCAACTCCCTCCTGCCTTCTCCCTCCCTCCAAGAGGTAACCCTCAGAGACAGAGCTTGGAGTTTACCATTACCAGATACTTCTTTATCCTTCTACTACCTCTGTATCTCCAAGATACATATGGTATTATTTTTTGTATGTACTACTTTGTGTAAGTGGTATCATACTGTCTATACTTTTATGTATCTTTCTCTCTCTCTCTTTTTTTTTTTTTTTGGTGAGACAGGGTCTCACTCTGTTGCCCAGGCTGGAGTGCAGTGCTGCAATCATAGCTCACTGCAACTTCTAATTCCTGGGCTCAAGAAATCCTCCTGCCTCAGCCTCCCGAGTACCTGGGACTACAGGCTACAGGCCCAGCTAATTTTTTTATTTTTATTTTGTAGAGATGGGGGTCTTGATATGTTGCACAGGCTGGTCTTGAACTCCTGGCCTCAACTAATCCTCCCTCCTTGACCTCCCAAGTGCTGGGTTACAGGTGTGAGCCACCACACCCAGCCCTTCTTTTCTCTTTCAATATTGTGGTATTATACATATTTTGTTCATTTTCACTGCTATGTAGAGTTCTATTGTATTACTATATAATAATTTTCTTATCTATTCTCCTATTGACGAAGTTTAGGCTATTTATATTTTTTATTACAAATAATATCACCTTACACATTCTAGTCCATGCCTCTCTGTGTGCATGAATATGCTGGGATGTAAGAATGGACTATCTGGGGTTTTAAATTATTTTCCAACATGATTGCAATAATTTACATTCTTACCAGCAGGGGCTGAAAATTCCTGTTATTGTACCTTCATCATCATTTGGCTTCTTAACCTTGTACCAGGTTAATATTTTCTAACCTGTGGATTTTTGAGTTTTCCTAATTTCTAGGGAGGTTGAACTTCTCTTCCTGTTTCTTTCCTCCCCACTGATTTGCCTATTCTTATTTTTGTCTGTTTTTAAAAATAAGTTTATATTTTTATTGACCTTTTATAATTCCTTAAATAGATTCTAATATTCTATCAGATAGATGTGTTATAAATACCTTTTCCATCTGTGGCCTATCTTTGCTTTGTCATTTGATAAATTCAAATTTTGATTTTAATGTAATTTTATGTATCCACCTTTTCTCCACCTCAATCCGGGGGGGGCGGGAAGCCAAGGGCAAAACCGTGTCTGTGCCAGCAAGTCTGCCAGTCTGACAGTGTCAGAGCAGGAGACAGGGCTGAGACCCATCCAGGGGCTTTAAGATCGGGTGCAGGTGTTAAAATAAACAACCCTCAGGCAGAAGCTAACCAGAGGGGCTGATAACCACAGGCAAGAACCAGCTTCGACTGGCTTGTCAGCCATCTCTGCCATCTTACATGAACTTCGGCTAATTATATCATTTACATTATGGTTTTAAAATTTCTTTGCCCTTGAAATCACTGTGACAGTTTTGAGACAGCCATATAAAGTATGAAAATGGGAAGGAACACAGGTCTAGGAATTACTACCCCAATTCTTAGTAAAAGCCAACCCCTTGGCCTTGAATATTCCTCCCCTCAATTAGTAAGACTTCCGAACACCAAAACCCACTTCCTCCACAAGCGGCTGCTTGCTTTTGCGCCTGCCAGCTCTGCCCTCGGAGTGTACTTTCGCTTTCAATTATTGTTTGGCTTAGGTGGTGCGTCCTGAAATTCTCTTCCTGACGATCACCAAGAACCTGGAAAAACTTTCATTCTGAGGCCACTAACAATAGCGCATTTTAACTTTGGAGGCCGAGGGGAAGGATGGCTCGTGCCCAGAAGTTCGTAGACCAGTTCACAGACTGGTCGATAGCGAGACCCTGTCTGGACCAAAAAAAAAAAAAGTCCACTTAGCTGGGCCTGATGCGCACCTGTAGTCCCGGCTACTGGGGAGGCTGAGGCAGGAGGATCGCTGGGGGCCGGGAGTTCAAGGCTGCAGTGAGCTATGATGGCGCCACTGCACTCCAGCCTGGGCGACAGAGCGAGACCCTGTCTCAAAAAAGAAAAGACAAGAAAAGCATTTTAGACGATCCATCAAACAAGGAGGGGCGTGGGGGGCCGCGAGGGGAGCACGCCGAGCCCGGCTGCAGAGAGCAGCGGGCGGGAAAGCGGCCGGCGAGAGGAGGCCCGAGGCGCCGGGCAGATCCAGACAAGCAGGGTGCGCGGGGCTGCGCTGCGGCGGCCTCGCCCGGTGCCCAGGCTACGGACCGTGTCCGGTTTCCGACCTGGCGCAGGCCCCGAGTCCGCCCCGCGCCGTCGCCTGGGCCCCCTCCGAGCGCCGCACCGCGGGCTCTGCAGCCTCCCGCAGCTTCGCGCGCCGCCCGGGCACGGGTCGCACGCAGGACGAGGGAGGAGATCGAAAGCGGGACGGGAACGCGAAGGAGAGCAGGGGACAGCGAGGGACTCGGATGCCGCCTGGTGGTCCCGTGCGCCCCGCTCCCGGGAGCAGCCGCTGCGCGCATTCGTAGTGCGGGCCCGACCTCCAGCGGAGGGAGGCGGAATTCGGGGCTCAGCGAGACAGCCACAGCTGTTCACTGAGCGCTCACTGAGGGTGGTGGTGGTTCTTAATTAATAATCTTAATTTTTTTACACTTTTAGATTTACAGAAAAGTTAAGCAGCTACCCAAGTTTCCCCGATTGGTATCAGCTTCCGTTAGTGTGGTACATTTGTTACAATTAATGAACCAATTTTGATACATTATTATTAACTAAATTGCATACTATAAGGTTCACTGTTGTGTTGTACACATCGATGGTTTTGATAAATGCATGTCATTTACTCACCCTTATGGTATCACGGAGAAAACTTTCCTTATCCTCAGATTTCTCTGTGTTCCACTTGTTCATCCCTCCTCCTGCCCTCCACCTGGCAACCACTGATATTTTATTGTCCATAGTTTTGCCTTCTCCAGATTGTCGGATGGTTGGAACCATACAGTCTGTAACCTTTTCAGATTGCCTTCTTTCACTTAGCACCGTGCATTGAAGTTCCCTCCATGTCTTTTTGTGGCTTAACGGCTCATTTCTTTTTAGCGTTGAGTAATAATCCATTGGATGTACCAGTTTCTTTATCCATTCACCTATTGAAGGACATCTTGGTGGCTTCCAGTTTTTCATGATCATGAATAAGGTCACTATAAACATTTATATCCAGGTTTTTGTGTGGACATAGTTTTCAGTTCAACTGGATAAATACCTAGGTGTGCAAATTGTTGGCTCATATGGTAAGACCATGTTTAGCTTTGTAACAAACTGTCTTCCAAAGTGGCTGCATCATTTTGCATTCCCATTAGCAATGAGTAAGGGTTCCTGTTGCCCCGCATCCTTGTCAGCATTTGATGTTGTCAGTGTTCTTGGTTTTAGCCATTTTAATAGGGGTGTCATAGTATCTTGCTGTTTTAATTTGAAATTCCCTGATGACATATGATGTTGGCCATCATTTCATATGCTTACTTACTAACTGTATATCTTCTTTGGTGAGGTGTCTGCTCAGATTTTTGCCTATTTTTAAACTGGGTTATTTTCTTGATATTGAGTTTTAGGAGTTCTTTGTATATTTTTGCATACCAGTCTTTTGTCAGATATATGTTTCGCAATATATTTAATATATAATAAATAAATACATAGATATTTAAATAAAATATATTTATTAGGTGTTGCCTAAAATAATTTCCTATACCACCTGTGGTATGCTTACAACACTTTGGGAAATATTACTTAAATCTCCCATTTAAAATGACATAAATTTCAGTGGACATTTATTTCAAGCAAAATAACCATGATAGCATCTATGGAAACTCACTTCTCATGGGCTGCCTCCTTAACTTGAGTTCTCTGTTTCAAAACTGAAACATAATTTCAAAATTATGACCTATGGTTCAGGATGCTTAACACATACATACCAACATTTTCAACACTATTTGCTTCTGGGTTCCCCAGAAATACAGACTTGAATTATATTTATTTCATAATTTTCTTGATACTTTAATATAATTATTACTCCCAGAGGTAGGTCTTGGTAGTACCACAGTTTTAGACATGCTGCCTATACCAAAGGAGAGTTTTAATGTCAAATGGTGTATAGCAAAGACTGCGTAACTTTCTATTGCATACCAGATCTTTCCAGGAGCTATTCTGTAGAGTGACACCACAGAATGAGAATTCAGGAGAGTCTAGAGTCTAAGAATCAGGAGGCCAGACCTCTTATGGTGATTTACTAGTTGTGTGCTAAGCCATTTAACTTTTCTGAGGTCCAGTTTATTAATCTACTTAGAGTAAACGATTGCTAATGTTCTCTCTAGTTCTGACACTTTTATGATTCTGTGATTTTTGAGGCTTGCCTTTCAGACGCAGGAAATTGCTACATAGAAAACTCTGCAAAAGTAGCAGGATATGTCTGACATTTAGCCACAAGAGTAAGGAGATTAAAGCTTTCATTGTATCTCACCTGAGATCTGAAACAAACAACAAAGTTGTAGGTAGAAAATCAATAACAACACCCTATCAATAATAACATTGAATGTGAATGGACTAAACTCTCCCAATCAAAAAACAGAGTGGCTGAATGGATTTAAAAAAACAAAAGCCAACTATATATTGTTTGCAGAAACATATTTCACCTATAAAGACACACATAGACTGAAAATCAAGGGATGGAAAAAGATATTCCATGAAAATGGAAACAAAAAAGAGCAGGAGTTGCTATACTACTATCAGATAAAATAGATTTCAAGACAAAACCTGTAAGAAGATACAAAGAAGGTCATTATATAATGACAAAGGAGTCAATTCAGCAGGAAGATATAACAATTCTAAATATATATGAACCCAGCAGTGGAGCACCCAGATATATAAGGCAAGTATTATTGGAGCTGAAGCGAGAGATAGACCCCAATACAATAATCATTGGAGACCTCAACACTCCAGTTTCAGCACTGGACAGATCACCCAGATAGAAAACCAACAAAGACACATTGGACTTAACCTGCCCTATAGACCAAATAGACCTTATAGATATTTACAGAACGTTTCATCCAACAGCTGCAGAATTCACATTCTTCTCCTCAGTTCATGATCATTCTCAAGGATAGACCATATGTTAGGCCACAAAACAAGTCTTTAAAAATTCAAAAAAATTGAAATCATACCAAGTATTTTCTCTGACCACAATGGAATAAAACTAGAAATCAATAACAAGAGGAACACTGGAAACTATACAAACACATGGAAATTAAACAATATGCTCCTGAATGTCCAGTGGGTCAATGAAGAGATTAAGAAGGAAATTAAAAATTTTTTCAAAACAACGAAAATGAAAACCAACATAACAAAACATATGGGATACAGCAAAAGTAGTAATAAAAGGAAAGTTTATAGCAATAAGTGACTATATCAAAAAAGTAGAAAAACATCAAATAAACAACCTAACAATGTATCTCAAAGAACTAGAAAAACAAAAGCAAAGCAAACACAATATTAGTAGAAGAAAAGAAATAATAAAGATCAGAACAGAAATAAATGAAATTGAAACAAAAAAAAATACAAAAGATCGATGAAATGAACAGTTGGTTTCTTAAAAAGGTAAACAAAATTGACGCAGCTTTAGCCAGACTAAGAAAAAAAGAGAGAAGACCCAAATAAATAAAATCAGGGGTGAAAAAGGAGACATCACAACTGATACTGCAGAAATCCAAGGGGTCATTAGGGACTACTATGAGCAATCATATGCCAATAAATTGGAAAAACTAGAAGAAATGGATAAATTCCTAGACAAATACAAACTACCATGATTGGACCAGGAAGAAACCCAAAACCTGAATAAACCAATCACAAGTAATGAGATAGACGCAGTCATAAAGAGTCTCCCATCAACAAAAAGCCCAGGACCCGTTGACCTCATGCTGAATTCTACCAAGCATTCGAAGAAGAACTAATAACAATCTGACTTAAACTTTTTCAAAAAATTGAGGAGAAGGGATATACTGCCAGACTCACTCTATGAGGCCTGTATCACCCTGATACCAAAATCAGACAAAGACACGATAAAAAAAAAAAAAAGAAAGAAAATTTTAGGTCAATATTTCCAATGAACATAGATGCAAAAATTCTCAACAAAATACTAGCAAACTGAATTCAACAACATATTAAAAAGATTATTTATCATGATCAAGTGGGATTCATTTCAGAGATACAAGGATGATGCAACAGTGCAAATTAATCAATGTGATACATCATATCAACAGAACGAAGGACAAAAACCATACGACCATTTCAATTGATGCTGAAAAAGCATTTGATAAAATTCAACAGCCCTTCATGATAAAAACTCTCAAAAAACTGAGTATAGAAGAAACTTATCTGAACCCAATAAAAGCCATATATGACAGACTCACAGCTAGTATCATAGTGAATGGGGAAAAGCTGAAAGCCTTTCCTCTAAGATCTGGAACAAGACAAGAACGCCCACTTTCACCACTGTTATTCAACGTAGTACTGGAAGTTCTAGCTAGAGCAATCAGACAAGAGAAAGAAATAAGTGGCATCCAAATTGGAAAGGAAGAAGTCAAATTATCCTTGTTTGTAGACAGTATGATCTTACATCCAGAGAAACCTAAAGACTCCACACATACACACACAAAAACAGATAAACAAATTTGGTAAAGTGGCAGGATACAAAATCAACATACAAAAATTAGTAGCATTTTTATATGCCAACAATAGACAATCTGAAAAAGAAACCAAGAAAGTAATCCCCTTTACAATAGCTACAAATAAAATAAAATACCTAGAATAAACTTAACCAAAGAAGTGAAAGATCTTATAATGAAAACTATAAAACACTGATGAAAGAAATGGAAGAGGACACAATAAAATGGAAAGATATCCCATGCTCATGGATTGGAAAAATCAATATGGTTACAATGTCCATACTACCCAAAGCAACCTACACATTCAATGCAATCCTCATCAAAATACCAATGACATTCTTCACAGAAATAGAAAATTAATCCTAAAATTTATATGAAACCACAAATGACCCAGAATAGCCAAAGCCATCCTGAGCAAAAAGAACAAAACTGGAAGAATCACATTACCTGACTTCAATTATACTACAGAGTAATAGTAACCAAAACAGCATGGTACTGGCGTAATAACAGACACATAGACCAATGGAACAGAATAGACAACCCAGAAATAAATTCACACATCAATAGTGAACTTATCTTTGACAAAGTTGCCAAGAACACACAGTGGGGAAAGAACAGTCTCTTCAACAAATGGTGCTGGAAAAACTGGATACCCACATGCAGAAGAATGAAACTAGACCCTTATCTCTCACCACATACAAAAATAAAATCAAAATGGATTAAAGACTTACATCTAAGAGCTGAAACTATAACACTATTAAAGGAAAACATTTGAAAAATCATTCAGGACATTGGGCTGGGCAAGGACTTCTTGAGTAATACTCCCAAAGCACGGGCAACCAAAGCAAAATTGGACAAATAGGATCACATCAAGCTACAAAGCTTCTGCACAGCAAAGGAAACAATTAACAAAGTGCTGAGACAACCCACAGGATAGGAGAATATATTTGCAAATTACCCACCTGACAAGGGATTAATAACTAGAATATATAAGGAGCTCCAACAACTCAATAGGAAAAAACCAAATAATCTGATTAAAAAATGGGCACAGGATCTGAATAGACATTTCTCAAAAGAAGACATACAGATGGCCAAGAGGTATATGAAAAAATGCTCAACATCATTAGTCACCAGAGAAATGCAAATAAAAACTACCATGAGATATTATTTCGGCCCAGTTAAAATGGCTTTTTTTTTTTTTTTTTTGAGACAAGAGTCTCGCTTTCTTGCCCTGGCTAGCATGCAGTGGCGTCATCATAACTCACTGCAACCTCAAACTGCTGGGCTCAAGCGATCTTCCTGCCTCAGCCTCCTGAGTGGCTAGGACTACAGGTGCATGCCACAACACCAGGCTAATTTTTCTATTTTTAGTAGAGATGGGGTCTCGCTCTTATTCAGGCTGGTCTCAAACTCCTGAGCTCAAGCGATCCTCCCGCCTTGGCCTCCCAGAGTGCTAGGATTACAGGCATGAGCCATTGTGCCCGGCCTTAAAATGGCTTTGATCAAAAGGACAGGCAATAATGAATGCTGGTGAGGATGTGGAGAAAGGGAAACCCTCATACACTGTTGGTGAGAATGTAAATTAGTGGAGCCACTATGGAGAACAGGATGGAGGTTCCTCAAAAAACTAAAATTAGAACTACAATATGACCCAGCAATCCCACTGCGAGGCATATATCCAAAAGAAGGAAATTTGGTATATTGAAAAGATACCTGCACTCCCATGTTCATTGCAGCACTATGCACAATAGTCAACATTTGGAATCAACCTAAGTGTCCATCAACAGATGAATGGATAAATTATGGTAAATATTAAATATACACAATGGAATATTATGTAGCCATAAAAATGAATGAAATCCTACCATTTGCAACAAGAGGGATGGAACTGAGAACACTATGTGAAGTGAAATAAGCCAAGCACAGAAAGACAAATCTTACATGTTTTCACTCATACATGGGAGCTAAATATTAAAAGTAATTGATCTCATGGAGACAGAGAGTAGAATGATGGTTACCAGAGTCTAGGAAGGGTAGTGGGGAAGTGGGATAAAGTGGGGGTGGTTAATGAGTGCAAAAATATAGTTAGATAGTTAGACAGAATGAACAGTATTTGAGAGCACAGCAAAGTGACTATAGTCAACAGTAAGTCAGGGCTGTGGTCCCCATCCCCCAGGCTGCGGACCATACCAGCCCACCATGGCCTGTTAGGGACTGGACTGCAGAGCTCCGCTGTTGCTCCCCCCTACCCCCCAACCTAGGAAAAGATTGTCTTCCATGAAACTCAGGAACTGGGGGGCCACACAGCAGGAGGTGAGCAGTGGGCGAGCAAGCAAAGCTTCATCTGTATTTACCGCTGCTCCCCATCACTCGCATCACCACTTGAGCTCTACCACCCACCCTGTGGAAAAATTGTCTTCCACGAAACTGGTCCCTGGTGCCAAAAAGGTTGGAGACCGCTGAGTTAGGCTATACTTTAAAATAACTAATAGAGTGGAATTGGAATGTCCCTAACGCCAAGAAATGATCAATGCCTGAGGTAATGGATACTCTAATTACCCTGATTTGATTAATCCACATTGTATGCCTGTATCAAAATATCACATGTACCCTATAAAGATATATAATTATTATGTACCCATAATAATTAAAAATTTTAAAGGGGACATTGGCATTAAAGCAATGCCCCAATCTTATTCAGATTTCCTAATTTTAATTATATTCACTTGGGGGGGGTGTGTGTATTAAGTTCTATGCAATTTTATCACCTATATACAGTTTAATCCCCCATATCTACGGGTTCTGCATCCTTGTATTCAACCAACTTCAAATCAAAAATATTCAGAAAAACAAAAAATAACAATACAATAAAAAATTAAAACCCAATACAGTGTAACAACTATTTATATAACATTTACATTATTAGGTATTGTAAGTGATCTAGAGATGATTCAAGGTATACAGTAGGAGTTGCACAGGTCATATGCAGACACCACCCCATTTTACATACATAAAGGACTTGAGCATCCGAGGATTTTGGTATCCACTGGCAGGGGGCAGGGAGAAAGAATGACTAGTTTGTGTATCCAGCAGCCACAGTCAAGACACCAAACAGTTCCAGTACCACAAAGATCCCTGGTGTTGCCATTTTATAACTACACTAACCTTCCCCACCTGTACTCCTAACACCCCTGGCAACCAATAATCTTCATTTCTAAAATTTCATCATTTCAAAAATGTATAAATGGAATCATATAAGTAACCTTTGGCTTTTTTCATTTAGCATAATTCCCAGGAGATTTATCCAAGTTGCTTCATGTATCAATTGCTTGTTCCTTTTTTGTTGCTGAGTAGTATTCCATGATATGGATACTGCTATACACACAGTATATATACAACTATATGCACAGTTGTTTAACCATTTGCCAGTTGAAACACATCACATCATCTGTTGAAACACATCTGAGCCAGTTCTGGCAACCCTATTTTAAGTAAAACAATTTTTAAAAGAAAAAGCATCTTAAAATAAATGTAAAATCCAAATAAACCATCAAATTTTATTTCTGGTATTTGTAAAGAATAAACTTATTTTAAAATACTTCGTTTTGAAAATGTTTTTTAAAATTTACCCCAGTTGGGGCATAAGTTGGTCCAACTACATTGGACAATAATTCAGTATTACTCTTAAAGTTGAACACTCACAAATCTTAGGAGTGGACCTAGCAATTCCACTCCTGGGTGTGTAACTGTTATGGGTTAAGTTGTGTCCCTCAAAAAAGATATGTTTAAGTCCTAACTTCCAATATCTCAAACTGAGACCTTATTTGGAAATTGTCTTTGTAGATGTCATCAAGTTAAGATGAGGTCAGACTGGACTAGGATGGGTCCTAACCCAATGACTGGAGTTCTTATAAGAAGAGGGAAATTCGTACAAGGGGGACAGACAGGAGACACCATGTGAAGAGGGAGCAGAGATTGGAGTGATGCAGCTACAAGCCCAGGAGCCCCATGGATTGTCCAGAACTACCAGACTCTGGAAAGTCAAGGAAGGATCCTCCCCTGGAGCCTTCAGAGGGCTCATGGCCCTGCTGACACCTTGATTCAGACCTGTGGCCTCCAGAAACTGAGAGCGTCTGTTTCTGTTGTTTTATGCCACTCAGTCTGTGGTACTTTGATACAACAGCCACATGGGACACTCAAGAGAAAAACTTGCAAATGTATCCCAGCAGAGGTGTGCAAGAACGTTGTGTACATTCCTGAACGGCAGCTCTGTTCTCAGGAGCAAAGACCTGGAAACATTTCAAATGTCCATCAGTAGGAAAGGTGGATTAATAAATTATGATATAATCGGAATACAGGAACAGTGCATACTATGCACATACTATACTACACATATGCTATATCATACTGTATTATGCTCTATGTCAAAAGGAACACAAGGGAAAGAAAACCCCAGGGTCTGGGCAGCCAGGAGGCAGGACTCAGAGCAGAACAGGGAAGACACTTAGGTAGATGCTGTTACTGTCAAGGTTCTAGTTTTCACGTTGGGTAGTGGATTCACAGGTGCTGATTACATTTTTACAAAGAAACAGATTTATAAAAATGGCCATGTGTGGGCTAACCATGATGATTTTTCATGGAGCAAGGATAACTATTAACTCAAGTTGGTACACGTGAATCCAGTAAGAAAAAGATAAAAATGAACATAACCTGGTTCTCTTGCTGTGGGAGAAGGAAGCGCGGAAGGGAAGTGCAACCAGCAGCTTCTGCCATGTCCTTTCACCTGACATTTAGGTCATTTCTAATTTTTCATGTGTGGAAGGCATGGTGATGAAGTTACACCCACATATTTACACAGATCCACAATTTCCCCTAAGGGTGAGTACTAAATATGTAGATGTGATACTGCTCAGTTTAAGCCTTTATCTACGTAGATGAGCATGCATCACACTCCAGAAAGTGACACCTACTTATATTCCCACCAACAGCACGGAAGTTTGCCCATTTCCCCAGTCTTTGCTAACATTAAGCGTTACCATTTGGGAGAAAAAAAAATCCTTGCCATTTTGTGCAGCCAAGAAAGGTATATTTTACTATATTTTAACTTTGCATTTGTTTAGCAACCATTTTCCATTAGCTCATCTGTCTTTTAAGCTCTTTCTTTTGTGAATATGTATTTGAGTTCTTAACCATTTTTCTACTGGGGCAGGGTGATGGGGTTGCCTCTTATTAATCTGTGAGAGCATTTTACATATTAATCATTAGGAACATGGCTAAAGTGATTAATCGGTAACTCATTCAAACCACTTTATCATCTCTGATTACAAACTTGATAGAAAATTTTCAATCCTTGAAGTTCCTGTAGTCCCTCTTCCTTTACCCACCACCACCCTTGAAAGACACTCTGCGGAGTGCTGTGTGTTCCTCGCAAGGAGGACCGGTCCCTAGACAAATGTTCCCTTCTCACTATCACTCTGCTCCAATTCTATCTTCCTCATTGCATAAAGAGCATTAAGACTTTTGCAGGGATTAACAAGCTGCACATTATACTTTAAGAATTATTTGACATTTCAACTGCCCTGAAGTGTGAAAGGGTTCTATTGTGCACACATTCAAATCCATCACGAGCTCTCATAATGTCCTGCTTAGAAGCCTGTTTGTCATTCTCATCTGTATATCACAAGCAATTTCCTCTTGGAGTTTGAAGACAATGTTTCAGTTATGCATCCAGAAAAGAACAATTTGTGCATGGTCATCAAATCAATGAATCACTAATCTCCTTGAATCGTCCTTAGTGCCTATAGAAAGAGTCTTCAAAGGTTTCTTTCCCCACACATTGTTTAACTAGAGTTTCCGCTTGTTAATAATCAAAGGAGGCTGAACTTGGAGAGGATGGAAGGGCAGATTGAGTACAGTAGAACAGGAAGAAAAGGAAAGTTTACAGCAAGTGAAAATATCTTGCCCTCCTTGAAGGTCAACAGTGTGGCCCCTTTTAATAGAGAAAGCCATAAATGTTCCTTTCCGCCCAAGTCATTTTATAATAGCCTATAAAAAATATATTTGGTTAAAACGTTTGTTATTTTTCAAGTAAAACCAAGGTGTGATTATTAATAGGGAAGAAGTTTAAACGGTTAATGCAGTAAAGAAGTGAACCTCATTCTTAAAATGTACTCAAAGCTCACAGCAGGCTGCAATTGACCAGACGGGTCCCGTGAGCGTGAGCTGTTCCTTTTACTGCCTTCTGCCAAAATAGACACTCCACTTTACTCTTTTGTCTTGTATTGACCAATTCACTGGGAAAAAGAGTAAAGAAAACGGCTTTCACCAATCATGCTAATCCAGCCCTGAAGGAAACGATTTCTCTATAGAAAATATAGCTGAGGAGTTCGTAGGACATGGTACTAAAAGAAGCTACCAGGAGCCACGGGTGGAGCCTGCTGGGCTGGGCCTGTGTCAGAGGATGGGCAGCTGGGGTGGCAGTTCCCACAATGGTCCAAGCCCTTCCATCCCGAATTTAGCACAAAGCATAATAGTCAAGCCAGGTGTCTGCTGTCCTGGGCACACAACTAAAAGAACCAGGCTCAGAATATGGCCCAAGATTCAAAACAACATCAACCTCCTTTCATAGATTTACCACTTTTGCTGAGCTTTCAGGTTTACTACAAGCACCTCTGGGAAAGCTCGGCCCTCTGCTGCCATTACAAAAGTCAGGTTTGGCTGGTACCTGTGTACTCCAGCATCTTCCTGGATGTTTATTTGTATATTTAACATTATCTTCTAAGCAAGATTAAATAAGGGCAGGGAGGGTTAGAAATCACCTGTCCATGAAAATCACTTGTACGGATTGGCTTCATTGTTCCCAGCTGGATCTGGGGTACTTGCCTATTTCTTTCTTCTTTTCTAAAACCTCTGGGAGCATGCAGCTTCTCCAGGATTCAGAATAAACACCTTCTTCTCCACTTTTGTGAGCCTCCAGAGCCATATTAGGATATTTTGCTTTGTGTTAGCAGATTCTGAGTCTAGGTTCAGAGCCACCTAAAATGTCAGCCTTGGCTGCACCGTGCACGTGCAGGCCCTGGGTGCCAACCCCTTTGGTGGCTTGTTCTGTTGTTGCCCACACCCTATAGGACATGCTTCCCATATGCCTCCCACTTAACTGCATGCCAAGGCTGGGCTGCTGTGTCCCTGTGCTGGCCAAGAGTCACTAAGTGCAATGAGAAATTCCACTGGCCAGTGTGTGATAAAGGACAACAGGAAGATAAAGAACAGGGCAAGAGCCACCATCCCAGCCAGCCGCCTTGATGGTGTGTACCTGCCACCCAGAGGACAGAGATGCTTTGGTTATACCCTTTTGATTTGAATAGTTCATCTTCCCATAGGGATAACAGACAAATTAAGGAGAAAAACACACTGTTCACTTTAATTTGGCTTTCAGTATTGCTATGGTCTGAATGTGTCCCCCCAAATCCATGTGTTGAAACTTAATGATCCATGTGACAGTGTTGAGAGGTGGGGCCTTTGGGGGTGATAAGATTATGAGGGTGGAGCCCTTGTGGTGGGATCAGGGCCCTTACAGAAGGGCTTGAGGGAGTGGGTTTGCTCTTGTTCTGCTCGTCTGCCCTGTAAGGACACAGCATCCTCCTCCCCTGAGTATGCAGCAACTAGGTCCCATCTTGGAAGCAGACAGCGAACCTACTGGCATCTTGCTCTTGGACCCCTGGACCTCAGAACTGTGAGAAATAAATTTATGTTCTTAATAAATCACCCAATCTAAGGTATTTTGTTAAAGCAGCACTAGCAGACTAAGTACCATCAACAGATAGATAGATATGGTTAATACAATTAGAACAAAATGGAAAGAAATGTAAAATCATAACAACAATTTGGTACCTCTTGAGAATTCTTAAGAATTATAAAAATCAATTCTATCTGTCTTATAGCTAATTCTTGAAGGTGCAGATCAGAGCTGTAAGAGAGAAAAAGTCTTGTCTACAAGTGTCTGTACATCAGAAGCACGAAATCCTATGATTGTCATTCCCTGGGTAGGAGAGAGAAACATTCCAGCTCTGCTCCTTGGCACACTTGCTCCACCCCTGGCTAGCTTTTACTTGCTCATTTATTCACCACCACAGGTGGTGATTAAGTGTCCACTAGCATGACTATGGATGCTGGAAATAGAGTGGTGAGCAAGTAGGCATGGCCCTGCTGCCAAGGAGCTCACATTCTAGTACAAGAAGGCAGAGCAGAGGCAACAACCAAAGTAAATAAGAAAAGTATTGCATAGTGGTAGGTACTATGCAAAGAACTAAAATAAAATTATGTATGGCAGGCGACTATTCAGGGAAGACCTCTTTGAGGAGCAGGCAGATAAGCTCAGATCTGAGTGAAAAGGAGGGGGAATTGGAAGACATAATATTGTTAAGATGTTGTTAGGACACTAAGATCATCAGAGTGATACATAGATTCAATGAAATTCCTATCAAAATCTCAATAACATTTTCTGAACAAATGGAAAAGATGATCCCAAAATTCATATAGAATTGCAAAGGACCCCAAATAGTCAAAACAACCTTGAAAAGAAAAACAAAGTTGGGAAGACTCACACTTCTTGATTTCAAAACTTACTGTAAAGCTAAAGCAAGCCAACCTGTGCGGTGCTGGCTAAAGACAGACATAGAGATTAATGCAACAGGACTGAGAATTTAGAAATAAACCCATACATCTATGGTCAATTGATTTTCAACAAGGACGCCAAGACCACCCAATGGAGAAAGATTAGTATCCTCAACAAATGGTGCTGAGACAATAGGATACCCACATGCAAAAGAATGAACTTGGACCCCTACCTCCGAACTTGAACAAAAATTAACTCGAAATGGATCAACGACCTAACTATAAGAGTCTATAAAGCTCTTAGATGAAAACATAGGGGTAAATCTTCATTATCTTGGATTTGGCAATGGATGTTTAAATATAACACCAAAAGCATGAAAAACAAAAGAAAAAATAGGTAAATTAGGCTTGATCAAAATTTAAAACTTTTGTACATCAAAGGACATTACCAAGAAAATGAAAAAACAACATAAAGAATGGGAGAAAATATTTGCAAGTCACATATTAAAAATGATAAGGATCAAAACCCTATTAAAAGATGGGTAAAAGACTTGAAGAGGCAGTTCTCCAACGAACATATAGAAATGGCCAGTAAGCACATGAAAAGATGCTCACCAGCATTATTCATTAAGGAAATGCAAATCAAAACTACAGAGAGACACCACCTCCAACTCAATCAGTCATCTATAACCAAAAAATGGAAAATATTAAATAACAAGTGTTGATGAGGATGTGGAGAAACTAGCACCCTCACATATTTCTGGTGAAATGCAACATGGTGAAGTGACTGTGAACAACAGTTTGATATTTCCTCAAAATTTAAACACACAATTACCATATGACCCAGCAATTCCACTCCTAGGTATGTACCCAAAAAGAACTGAGAACCACTCAAAACCTTATGCACAAATGTTCATAGCAGCAGTTTTCACAACAGCTGAAAGGTAGAAACTGCACAAATGTCCATTGACTGATGAGTAAACAAACAAACTGTGGAATACCCATTTATGCAACGGGGTGTTACTCAGCCATAAAAGGAATATAATTCCGATACATGCTGTGTGCAATGCAGATGAACCCTGAAAACATTATGGTAGCTGAAAGAAGCCAGACACAAAAGGTTGCATTCTGTATGGCTCCATTTATATGAAATACCCAGAACAGGTACACCCACAGAGACAGGAGGCCGATCAGTGGTTGCCGGGTTGGTGGAGGGGAGAATGGAGTGACTGCTTGCTGCGTATGGCGTTTTCATTTGGAATGATGACAAGGTCCCCGAACCAGATATTGGTGACGGTTGCACAATATTATAAATCTATTTAATGCCACTGAATTGTACAGTTTAAGATGGTTAATTATATGTTATGGGAATTTTACTTCAATAAAAACAAAATCACGGGGGAAGCTCAAAGGGTAGGAAAAGATGGACCATGTTTGCGAATCATAAATATCCACAGGGCTGGAGTATGTTGAACCAGACAAGGAAAGGAGGGAGCCCCATCAGAGAGCCTCGAAAGTTAGGCGGCGTGTGGCAGTGCGTCACAGAGTCGGTGCGCGTGTTTGCGCAAGGGAGCACGTGATCTCGTTGCTGTCTGAGCCCTCACTCTCGCTGTCGTGGCAGTGGGGTTTGAGGGAGGGGGTGTGCAGGTGTGAAGACGCTGGTGGCCAGTTCTGTCCCCAAATCTGCAGGTGGATGGGACAGGAGCAGTGGTCGTAAGAATGCGTAGATGTGGGGAGCAGTAGAGTTCACAGGACTAGGTAATGGGTGGACACAGGGGTCCAGGAAGAAGACCAACAGTTGAAAGGACAGTGGCCTCTCTGTTTCTCAGTGGTCTCACCCAGTAAGCAGGGACTGGGATATTGCCCATCTCATGGATGGGTCTGTGGGTCAAATGGGCTTGCTGCTGCTCACACCTGTGGTCATAGCCAGTCCCCCGAGGTCTGGCTGAAGCCCTGCTCTTCTTCACTCACAGCCAAGGCCTCCCGAGCCCTGTGACAGCCCAGAGCACCCTTTACCTGCTGGGTGGACCTCCCCAGCTCCATGCAGTGGGCAGACTCCCCCCAGTTCCACGTGGCCCTCCTTTCTGACCTTTGGTCAGCCCCCTTTCAAGGCTGTATTTCCAGGACAGTACAGGTCACTGTGGCCACTTTGGGAGTTATGGTTCCTGAGCTTCTGGCTCTGATATTCTTCCACAGTCAGTTTCCACATACACTAAATTCGAAGCTAGCTCCACTACAAATCCAGTAATAGAACTTTGTACAAGGGGAAAACCGCAGTGTGAGGGGGTGTGCCTGTGAACCCGTGTGCACACGTGTGTGTGTGAGAGAGACAGAGCGAGAGACGGACGAGGCGGCGGCTGGGGTGATGTGATACTTTTGTTTTTGGAACATTATTATTTTCTCTTCTTTCCCTACAGAGCAGCACTTTAAAAATCAATTATTTAATTCTGAAAGCGCCCTGTGGCATTTTAAGTGTGTAAAATTCGCCACGATGACACCAAATCCCGATCCAGGAACCTTCCTGCCGGAGGCGTGGTGCTCCTCCTGCGTGGGGAACAGCAGCACCGCCTGGCAGCGACCTGGGCAGAGGGACGCTCGCACCGCTCTCGCCGCCTGAGCTCTTCCCAGGGAACGGGAAAGACTGTGCAGTGCGGTCAGAAATAACGCCCCTGTCAGAAGTGACGGTCTCCGCAGTCATGTGTCACATTGGTAGTTTTTCGGCTTTCTCTGAGTGCAAACATGGGGAAAGTGAATGAGAGAAACTGCTCCGTATTTTAGCTCCAGTGTCTAAGGCAAAACCCACCTCTCAATGCTCCCTATTATGTTATTTCTCATTGGTTCTTAAGTTGAGAGAATGAAGGCGAAAGTAAAAGAGGTTCTAACATTCAATTGCTCTGTGTTTAGGGGAAAAACCCAAAATTTAATGCTGTTTTACTTCCTGTCGCCGCCCTCTCTTCCTTTCCCATTTTCTTTTCTCTTAAAATTTTCCCTCCTCATCTCATGCCCCCCGTGCACTTGCTCCATATGTTAGTGTTGAAACACTACAGCAGGATTTGGCCAAACACGGCAGATTGAACACAGGCGCTACTTTGGCCTCCTCCTGAAACCCGGGACCGCAAGGGAAGAAACGCCATAAACCCACGAGAACAAGGAAAACGAGACGTGATAAAATGCCAGTACAGTTTTGGGTGATGGATGGTAGGTGGGTGAGTAGTACTGGACTTTGTAAGTGGAGGAAGCTCAAGCTATGTTGGCTTAATGGGAAGCCATCAGGAGGCCGGCAGACGTGTAACATCTTTAGGATTTGGCGGCACCGGCTGCCTCTGAAAGCAGGGTTGAAGGAAAAACCTGAAAACAGGACTGGTCTTTAGCAGAACTCCCACGTCCCCCCCACCTCAATTTGTGTGCACTGACGACTCACCCAAACACGCACAGAAGCCTGGAGAGTCACTCTCTGGAGACCCCGCCTCGAGGAGGCTCTGCTCTCAGGGGCTCTAGGTACAGCTGGGGGCGCAGGCCTGGCACTATGCCAGGAGTTGGCAAATCCAGACAGTGGGCCAAGTCAGACCCGCTGCCTGTTTTTGTAACTAAAATTCTGCTGGAACAGCCACATTCACTAATTTTTGTATTGTCTATAAGTCCTTTTGCATTACAGCACAGTACAACGGCATGGCAGAGGTGGAACAGTTGCAACAGAGACCATATGGCCTACAAAGCTTAACATATTCACAACTGCCTCCTTCCAGAAAGTGTCTGCTGACTCCTACCTGGCGTGAGAGCCGCCAGAACTTCCAATCAGCCTAACTCTCCCTCTTCTGATCACGACCAACTCTTATCAAACATGGACAATTAAATATTACCAAACATTTAAGGAAATATTTTTGCATAAGAGACAGGGACAAAACAGAGACAAGGAATTCAGGGGGGAAAGGAGCATGGGAGCAGGAGAAAATGTCAAAAAAAACTCCTATAATTTATGTTCTTGTAGAGGTAGGAGAATATATTTTATCCACGAAACATGAACAAGGTGCTGTTTGAAAGGAGCATTGAAGAATTAAAAAAGAGTTCTTGAAAATTAAAATATCAGAGAAAAAACAAAATAATTCAATAGAAATACTAGAAGATGCAGTTGAAGAAATCTCTCAGAAAATAGAAAAAGAAAACAGACAGAAATGGAAGACAAAATTAGAGAATCAATTCAGGATGCCCAGCTGTTGATAAATTAAAGTTCTACAAAGAAAAAAACATGGAGGAGGAAATCATCAAAGAAGTAACACCAGAAAAGTCCCCCAAATTGAAGGACAGAAAGTTCCAGATAAGAAGGCCCACCAAATTTCTACCCAAAGAATGGACACGCACCAAGGTGTATTACTGTGTCATTTAAAAACGGGGGAGAAAGGGTCCCAGGATTTCCCAGGAAGGAAGAGAAAGACGAAGAACACAGGTTACTTTAAACAGTTCAAAAATCAGAATGACACTGGACTTTTCAAAAACAAATTTGATGCTAGAGGATGATGAACCAATGCCTTCAAAGGTCTGAAGAGAAATGATTTTAACCTGGAACTTTTTTCCCAAGTGAACAGTTGCTTGAGCCTGGAAGTAGAAACATGCCAGTCTCTTGGGGTCTGCAAGTCCTGGAAATGTTCTCTGGCAAAGTACAAGAATAAATACAATCAAATTATGGGGAAAATGAAACAAATGTGTGTAAAAAGTGATGGTGTTAATAAAGCTGTATCTTTATCTCGATCTAGAAATAGTGGGATGAATAACAGACTGGCTGACTGCCCCTGGGAAGTGGGACTTAGGATGGAGACAGCTGTTTTTCAATCTAATCCTAAAGTAATAAGTGAATTTTAAAATATGTCTATATGTTAATTCTAGGGAAAAAACACTAAAAATGACCCTCTTGATATGTGTGGTGGACAATGCTATGTGTTCACCAAACCGGTTTTGTTTTCCTCCTGTGTGAGCAGTTAAACTGGCCCCCTGTCAGGTAGGTCGAGGCCATAAGCACGTGAGGGAAGCGATGTTTGCCACCCCCAGGAGTGCACAAAAAACCCGCCCTGTGCATCTTTGTTTCTCTCCTCTCCTGCCCTTCTCAGCCACCCTGGAGGCCACACATTGAGACAGGTAGTGCCGCAGAATCCTTGGAACCTGGGTCCCCAAGTCACCACTCAGGCGACAGCTGCCTGACTTGCATTGTACAATGATGTGACTGTGAAATGAACTTTATTGGGTTAATCCATGAGATTTGGAGATGTTTATTGCAAATGGAATGCATAGCGCTTATGGAAAAGATAGGCAGAAAGTCCATGGTTCAGCCAACTGACAGCTGTGGCTGCAGGGTCTTCTGTGTTGGTGGCATGGTCTCTATCTGCATGTGCCCTGCAGTGTGCACTGTGCTTTGTGTCAACTGCAAAGGGACTGCAGGCTGTCCCTTACCCCCCGCTAGAGAGAGGAGAGTGGTCATGGGGCCCTGTGGAGGTGGTGAGGGAGCAGAGAGTGTGGTCAGAGGATCCACCACAGCAGGTACAACATTCGGGAGCTTCCAGGTGGTGGCCCTGTTTCCTGCACTTAACTCCTGCCACTAGAAACGCAAGCTATGAGTTTTGCCACATGCACCACACAGCTGGAATAGTCCCACAGTACACAGGTCATTATTAATAAAACTGCATTAATTAAAACTTGCTTAAGTGAAAGGGAGAATTTAATATGAAGACATGTGTTATTCCATGGAACTAAGGAAACTTGAGTTAGGCCTCAGAAAAGGAAGAAAAACGGAAACTGTAAAGCCATCCCCACTCTCCATTCTCTCTCCGTATTTCCGTATGTCTGCTGTTTTAGGGACTCCATAGCTTTTTGGTTCAAATGTTACATTTCCAGTCACATGCTAGAACTAATTTGACTTGTTCTGTCCCAAATCCAAGGGCTTGAAGAGTGACTTTAATTGGCCTCTCTTGGGTCAGGGACCCAGCCCTGGTCCAGTCAGCTACAGACTTCCCACTGCGGTTAATGTTATGAACAGGGACTCAGTGAAGGAGGAGGAGGCAGGTCTCTGGGCAGCAGAGACACTGGGGGCCGGCAGACTGCCTCAAAGATGCACCGAGGCGCCAAATGTCTACTGAGCTCCTCCTAGGTAGGGACCACGTGCTAAGGCCCTGTAAACACTTGGTCCTGCTCTCAAGAGATGCACAGTGTGTTTGGGGAGGCAAAGTGGAACAAAAGCGATAATTCGTAAAAGAAGGTAGCCAAGAATCCCAGGGATGATGAGAAAGTTCTGGAGATGGAGGGTGGTGTTGGCTGTACAACGATGTGAATGTGCTTAATGCCACGGAGCTGTGCACTTAGAAATGGTTAACATGGCAAAATCCACGTACGCGTATCTTACCACAGGAACTAAAAACCAAGCCAGCAAGGTAGCCAGCGACAGCGGAGCCCAGGGTGCTGCTGCGCTCAGGCGCCAGCGTGCCGGCTCGGGGCTCCACCACCAGGATGAGAATTAGGACCCGACGGGTCTTCTCAAGATGCTGAAGTCACATCCAAAAAAGGGAACGCCAGAAGGTAAGCCGACACTGTGCGGCGCCAATGCCCCCCAGCGCTGGCCCACGGCGGGGGCCCGGGGTGCGGCTTCCGGGCGCCACTGTGCGGGCCCTCGAGGGCTCCGCCCTGCGCTCCGCGCCGCCGTGCCACCGCGCTCCCGGTCTGGGGCCCCTGCGCAGGCGGAGGCCCCTGGACTGCCTCCCTCCGGTGGCCTCTGGGCGGCTCCCGGAGCGTGTCCTGTGGCTGCGCGCCAGGCAGCTGCCCGCGCCGGCTCTGGCCCGCAGCTGGTCCGTCCCGCCCCGGCCACGGCGCGCAGACCCACCGCGGGCGCGTCCCGGGACGTGGGCCTGCAGGCAGGGGCGCAGTCGGGGCAGGGAGCGCCCCGGCCAGGAGGGGCCGAGCAACGAGCGGCTGGGACGCTCAATAGTGTCCGGCCCGTTTCACAACCTTTGATAATGAATCCAAAGGCATTTCCCCCCCTCTGCCACCGCATAATGCGCCTTGAACGGATTTTGGAGGGTTTGTTTTACATGTGTGGTAAAGCAGATGCGCTTCTGTGGCAGGCACTCCGAAGTAACGGGCAATGATTTCACCAAATGCATGCACGAAGATGGAAAGAATTTCCTCCCAAAGGAATGCCTAAAATCTGTTTCAAGTCCGAAAAGGAAAAAGGAAAGAAAGGAAGGAGACCATACCAGTACGTCGGAAGTACTTACAGCACAGCTTTTCAGCGTCAAGGCGGAGTTGACACTACGCGGAGACGGTAGCTTCAGCTTGCCGTCCATGCAGCCAGAAAGGCGACTGCAACATAAAGCAGGAGGTTTAACGCACACTGGCTGGCCGTGTGGAACGCCCCCTCCGCACAACGCAACGGTTGCAAAAGGAGTAACACCTTCGGCAGAAGTGCTGCTGGGAAATACTTACAAGCTGCCTTGGCATCTTCCAGACAAACTCTTGTCAAAAATCTCCACCAGTCCACCATTAAAATGCAATGCTTATAAACACTTGACATAGGTTATCTGATAGGACTGTCTAGAAAATGAAGCAATTTTGATGACGTATCTTGTAAAAACAGAGTTAGAGTAATTTTATCATTTTTTGTCGTGTCTGTACTCTTACAAAAATATCTATCTTAAAACAAAATTTACAGGTTGTTCTTTGAAATTCCAGAAGCTTTTATCAGGATTTGTAAATGACCATAGCAATGATAAGTATGGATTAGTAAGTGCACCCCCTAAATCGGTAGGCTGGAATCTCCTGCCTGAGATCAGAGAGAAATGACTTACAGGAAGGAGCAGAGAACAAAAACCACTTGTCTTTTCTGCCCGTGAAACCTACAAACAACAGGAGATGCCCTGCACAGCCAGCCACAGAGGGGGAGGAGAAGGCGGTCAGGGAGCAAGGTCGCTGGGGTCCCCGGGGACATGAGAGTCACCTGGAGCCAGGCAGGAGCCAGTCCCCCAACCCCTACCCCCATTCTGAGACTCTGAAAAGTGTCACTTTGTTATTGTTCGTTTCTGTTCCATAACCATCTTTCACGAGGTTTTTATTTTATTTACTCTTAGGCTTTTCTGTATTTCCTAAATGTTCTGAAATAAGCATTTAATTTTAATCAGAAAAAAAATCAATAAAGGAAGCAGGCAAACAAGGCAGCAGAGGCAGCAAGTGAGCTGTAACACTGTTCATGTTGTCACTTGCTTTCTCAGCCAGGCTTCCTTGCCTACAAAGGAAGCAAATGTTTAGCAAAATTAAACATTCTGGATGGTGGGTGCAGGATGGCTAATAAAAAGCCACTAGAGTGGTTGCCACCTTCTAAAGCACTGGTCTGAACTCCTGACATTCCCCAACAGGATTTATAGGATTTTCTTTGCTCTTGAGAGATTAATAAGAAACAGAATGGAATACTAAAACATTAAGGCATGCCAGGTTTTTGTATTAATACATATTACAAAAATGTCTTGTGCACATTTTTAAACTGAGGAGAAAATTACATCATGTAAAATTCAGAGCTCAAATGATCATTATCTGGAAAACCTGCAACTATAGAGTTAACACGTAGAGCCTTCTAATTTCTCTGCCTATCTCTATTCTTTTCCTGCCTATTTTGATTCTGCTGCCTTTTCTACTGATGTTGAGATAAAACTCACTCACTGCTCACGGCATTCCAGCCAAGTTTTAAAAAAAGAAGTCTTAAAGGACTTTCAAATTAATGGCTTTACAGATTACAACAGCTCCATGGCAACTAACAACCTAGACACCTTTTAGAAATACAAATTTAGATTTGCCTAACAATTGCATATGGTGATAGAATGCTTAATTGAAAAATTAATAATCTAAAAGAAAAAGAGCTAGGTAAATGTTTATAAAAGTTAGGCTCTCTGATTAAACAGGTCAAAATCTTGAGCTCAGAGCAATAATATATCTCTGTTCAACATGAAAATAACACTGTCTGCCACGCAGAGGCCAAAAAGAAAAGGCTGAATAAAAAGAAGAAACTGCTAAAATTCTTCCCACCTTCACATGCCTATAAAGCAAACAAGACAGCAAATAAAAGATTTGTTACTAAGTCAAGGCTGCTTTGAGATTTTGTTTTCCTAATGCAATTCAGCCAGTCCTAGCTAAAGTAAACATTGAAAATTTAACCCTAAACTCATTTGAAACTTAAAAAAAAAAAAAGAATAAAAAAGAGGTGAGAGGCTTTTAAAAATCAAACTGCCACAGAAACTGCTGTCCCATCGTTCTGTCCCACAGCCTGTATCAGATTACCTCCCAGGGCAGGTAAAGTTAACTGTAGGAACAGGATCCAATTTTGTCGGAAATACTATTAGAATCCAACTGTCTTTTGTAAACTGGTGAGTCTGTATTACTACCTTATAACTAAAATACTAACCTAAAGCTGTAAGGTCTTTACTTCAGTGTGTATGTGTTTAGGTATGTTCATGCGTATGTACATGTATTATGCCATATGTCTCGTCTACATGGTAAAATCCGGTGCCGTCCTTAAGGATAGATAAGCATTCATATAAAATACATAGTAACTAACCCAAACGCCTTTCAGTTCACATGACTTGTGTAAGTCTTTAATAATTAAGCTGGTTTTCAAATTATTGGTAAAATAAAAATAAAAATGTCTGCAGAATTGTCAGCATACATTTGTGCTTGGGTTCACCGGTCAGATAGTTTTATATTTGTCTCTGCTAGATATTTTAAGATGTCAGGGTTTGACATGAAGTTTATAAAACTATAAACCCAGCCTAAAAGAGAATGATCTTTGTTTGTATAATATTTTGATAAATAAGACTAATTTAATATTGTTGGTTTAATGAAAATACCTGTATCTTCTGAGTTATTGGCAAAATACCCATATATTTAACTCCAAGGTTCTTATTTAGGTGAACACCTGATATTCACAGTCTATAAAATGGTTAACCGGGAAATAACATGAAATGATGACTAGTTTTGTCTAACATCCCAATTCTCATAAGTAATCTAGGTAAAGTGTTAAAAAATAAATTAAGTAAATGCAAATGGGATAAATGGTTAGAAATGAACTTTTAAAGGTTATGTTGCATTAAATTAAATAATACTCATTAAAACATCTGAGTCATTTCCAAATAAAATAAAAAACTGAAACAAATAGCTGAACATAAATATAAGCTGTTCTTGGCTTCTTAAATTTTATAGAGAGACTATATTTGGATCTATTAATACATGTGAAAAATTATGTTATGGGGAAACGTGTTTTGTAAAATTATAAAATGGTTCTCATCTATAAAATACTGGCATATGACAGATAATTCAAGATTTCTTGCCTCCTAGGTTTTCACTAAAATTTAAGGTTACAAAGAGTTAAAAATTCTAATTAACACATAAATTCTATATATAAAATGTACCAAAAGTAAGATGTGTTTTAATGAGAAAAAGTTATAAGAAAGTCATGAAAATATGTTCTTTCTTGAGAAAAAAATATTTTTTTCTAATTTGGAGGTTGTTTAAAGGCTGTTTCAAAATATGAAAGAAAATTAAAAGGAGCCAGTAAGTAGGACAGAGATGTCAAAAAAGTTAAGGATATGAGGAAGTATCATTGGTAAGGACGGTTAAAAGGAAAAGAGAATAATTTTGTATGAGAAAAAACTTTTTAATTCTTTTCTTATTGATGCATAATAAATGTACATAGTTTCAGAGTATGTGATAATATAATACATTCATATAATTGTAAAGGTCAAATCAGTGGACTTGAGATGTCCATCACCTTAAAGATTTGTCTTTTCTTTATGCTAGAGCCATGCAAATTTTTCTCCTCTTCCTTTTTATTTTTTTTGGAGACAGAGTCTCACTCTGTCACCCAGGCTAGAGTGCAGTGGCATGATCATAGCTCACTGCAACCTCAAACTCCCAGGCTAAAGTGTTTCTCCTGCCTCAGCCTCCTGAGTAGCTGGGACTACAGGCATTTACTACCACGCCCAGCTAATCTTTATATTTTTTGTAGAGATGGGGTCTCGCTCTTGCACAGGCTGGTCTCAAACTCCTGGCCTCAAGTGATTCTCCCACCTCAGCCTCCCAAAGTGCTATGATTACAGGCATGAGCCACCATGCCCAGCCTTTTCTAGCTATTTTGAAATGTACACTAGATTATTGTAAACTATAGTCACCCTACTGATCTATCTAACACTAGGTCTTATTTCTTCTATCAAACCATAAATTTTTACCCATTAAACAAACATGAGAAAAAATCTTACATGGTAAATTTTTGTCCTAAAGTAAAATGATTGGTTAATTGGTTATTTTAAAAAGAGAAAGTATAGGACAAAGCAGGAAGTTCAACCATATCATCAATGGTCTGAGTAAGCAGTGATAAGGTTTGTTAAAAGAGAATTTATGAAAGGAATTTTGTGTGTGATTAAGTTGACTACAATTAGGAAGGAATTATTTATAAGTCTTTTTAAAGATTGAGATTTGGTATTAAAATACACTAATACAAAACTAAAAAAATTGGTTCCCTGTGTTAGAACAACAAGGTTTTCTTAAAGTATTGATTTTCTCTTAACAAAACTGCAAAAGGTTTTGATTTTTAGTTCTAAAATCTGTCTCTTTAATAGTCATCTTCTAAATTATAGAGAGTTTCTATTTCTTCCTGAGATCTAATTAATTTCTCTAGTTTCAGATTGGAAATGCTGTCTTTTTCATTCAGAATGCTAATTTCATTTCTTGAAGTAAAATTTTTCTTTTCAAAAATTCTCAGATTTATATCTTAGAAGTGCAACTTTTGTGGTATCTCACTGCACGTGATTTGCAGGTCATACATCATGGCCTTCTGTTCTTCATCCCCTTGAAAAGATGTACGTTTTTGCTTGGCTGGAGTGGTAATTCTCTCCTTCAACCCTTCTGTCAACTCCTATGATTTTTTTTTCTCCATTTCTAACTGTGCTGTTATGGTCTGACACTGAAATGTTTATCTTGAAGTTGTAGAAAAACAATGTTTTCCTCCAGTATAACTTGATTCTGTACTCTTGGCTTTTCTTGATATGTCTGAATTGTCCCATGTTACCAGAAAACATCCCATGATATTGCTAAGGGCCATGCATTCTCTTCCACAAGGTACTAGTTTTCTTGTTTATATTCCTCTACAATATATTGTACACCCATAACACTGGACACACTCTTCCTATGTCTGATTAAATTTAAGTACCCTTTTCATCAGATTTCGCTTCCAGGTTATCTTAATAGGCTTCCCATAAGGCAAGGCAATCACACTACAGGAAGTTTGTCTTTACCTTTTTGATAACTGGCCTTAAAAAACATAAATATTTTATGTCTTATCAAGATAATTCCTGCATTGTCTTTGTTAGGCTTTTGATTACTTAGGAAAACTGATCATTAAAAGGGTTAGGGTTTTTACATCCATGTAACTTTCTGTATTGCTTTCAAAGTCTTTTGATTATCACTTTGGTTAAATGAGTAACTATTATTTAACAATGACCTGTGATTCTGTTTTGATCAAGTGTTTTGAACATTTAGACATCTTTGGCAGGCTTCCCCAGGATCAAAATCCTAAATTAAGTCTTTTTGACCTAAAATTAACTTTGGGATTTTCCAGTTGGGCCCCGGGGAGCATCAGAGAATGTGTCCCTCATCTTGTAGAGATATTAAAGGATTATGTTTATTTGGTAAATTATATGGGAAATACTGTCAAATGATAAGTGATGCTGGATCTTCTTTCAGTTACATTTATGGGTATGTTATTGATATAAATGTTTCAAAAATTATATAAAACCATAGAAATCAAATAGGTTATCAGTCATAATTTTAATTGTTATGTTAATGTTTACTAAAATTATATTTTTATAGATATGCTATTAATGTGAGTATTCTCAAGATTATGTGAAATTTATAAAAGTTTGATGGTCCATACTTGTGGTCCATACTTTGTCAAAAAAAAAAAAAAGTTTGATGGTCCTGATGTGACACTGTCAGCCATGATTCTGGTTGTTGTCTTAAAATGCTGCATGTAATAGAAGTAACTAAATTTCCTTGTCAATTGACAACTTTCATCAGATTTTAACCATGGCTGTTCTAAGTTTTTGTCATCCACAATTATTATTTTGAATTCTTCTCTAAAAGCACTTGCAATCAGCTATAGTCCAAACTTGATTTTCATGGAAAAGACTCTAATGAGTACTCTTGAACACAGATTTCTGATAACTTTAAGATCAATGGACTAAATAAAAATTTCCAAAACTCTAATATAGAAAGTGATGGGTTCATAAAGCTGTTAATCAAGATCAAGCAAAACCAAAAATTAATTACATGAAATTATGTATTTGATGAAGATAATGTTCTTATGACTTTTATTTAAAACACTGTTGGCTCTTTTCTTAAATGTTTTGTTTTCCAGATTTAAAGACATTTTCTCTCATATGCTAACTACAGTTTACAACAATTTTGGGAAGTATATTTTTGTGAACAAAGGTGGAAGCATTTTCTTTTCTCCTTATTTAATTGTTCCAAAATTCAGAAACTATTCATGAGTATTCTTATTTTTATTCACATAAGTTCAATAAAAATCTGCTCTCTTTTAATAAGCAGTATACAATTGGAAACATTGGTTATATTACCAAGGCCTTGACTGAAATGTTGTATTTAAGAATGTGCACAAAATACTTGGCTTCAAGAGCTTCCGGCTTTACAATGAGTAAAAATTGTCACTTCCTGGCAAGTCCAGGAATTTCGAGATTGTAAGTAAAATCTAGACCCTGCCTTTGTTTGGCTTCTTATCCTCAAGAGGTTTGAAATCAGAGATTCTCACGTGATCAATGCAGAGAGAAAAAGTTATATTTCTAAAGAAAAACTATAGTGCACCTGTTGTTATACTGTAGCCCTGTGCATTGCTGTCGAGTTCTTGTTATCTATCTAAAGACTGGACCAGATCCTAAATTCTCCTAATTTACTCCAATATTCAGCTATAACTCTCTAACTAAAAACAAAAAACTGCTCTGTTCCTGAAGCCTTATAAGCTGACACTAGATACATTTTAAGGAACAAGGCTTGTGCCTGATGTATGTGCCACACAAAAAGTTCACCAAACTGCCTGATGTCATCAACAGAGAAATTTAAACTACAAATCAGGAGAAGTTGTTGTTTTCACACTGTAAACAGCTTTACCCAAGACATCAGCACAAGACTTCATAACATAAGGAGACTTTTACCCCCATTAATGCTACTTTTTTTGCTTGGCAGGATAATGGTATAATAAGGTGTAATTTAAATTTCACAATGTGTAGTTTCTTTTGGTAACTTAACAGAACCTAACCTTAAAAAATCCTTTAGTATCATTGGTTAAATAATAAAATATGCTATTGCTAATACTGCACGCTGTACCTGGATAAATTCCTCTGGGAAAGTTGAGACCTATATACACAAAATAAGAAAATAGGCCCCATGGTTAATAATAGGTCTCACCTAATTCCCTACAGTCATTTGATTTATTCAAGTGGTTGTCTTTAAGACTAGGTTTGTGGCTCAAAACCATATGTAAACTAGAATTGTCATATTACTATTAATTTTTGTGTGTGTTTTACCTTTTTAAACTTTGTATCTGTTACTTGTTAAATTTTTTCAGACGTATAACTCCTAACAGAACAATGCTAGCCCAGCAATTTGAGATGATAGCAAAAGACTACAGAACAGACAAAATTGAACTTAACAGTAGACTTCAGTTAGATTTAGCATGAGAGCCACTCTCTCCAAACCTCCTTTTCTATCTGAGTGTGGCTAAAAGGGTACTGACACTGGCTCCTAGTCACCACTCACTCCCCTCAATGTGGGACAAGACCAGCAACTGGGACAGAGGGACATCAAAACCTAACTACAGGGAGATTGATCAGTGATGCTTTTGGAGAAAGATCTTGATCAAAAGGGGGAAATGTGAAAGTTGTCAGAATCAAAATAGAGTCACTAATGTTAAGACAACCCTGAAAAATAGAGCCAGGGAAGGCTGTGAAGTGAGGGTTCTCATGCTGGCATGTCTGATAACAAAAACTATGACAAAATACTCTGCAAAAATCACAACCTTGCACAAAAGCCATCACGACCTTACACAAAAAATACTTCTGCAAGGACATCTGCCCAGCAATTACCTGTCCAACCTCAGACTGGCATCACCCTTGTCATTGATCTTTGTAGCCAAGGATAATTATTTCAAAATAATTATGTAATCCTCCTCATTTTTCCCCTTTAAAAGCTTTTCTTTACCTTTTACCTCCTTGAATATGCATATAGTTTACTATGGCAGGCATATTCCCATTGCAATACTCTATTCCCAAATAAATTTCTTTTAGAGAGCCTCTCTTTGTTTGTTATTTAACTTGACAAGGGTAACGTGGAGGCTGGTAAACATATTTACTACCTTGTGTGTAGAGAGCTCATCTGGGGAAACAGGAGGCAGAGCCAGCCCTCCTTCCCTCTTCCCACCTCCACCAAAGCAGGACTCTTCAACTGCCCCCATTTCCCTCAGAGTATTACACCTAGCTCTGCAATTTGGATGCTACATACAGGACTCTGTCCCCAACAAGAATGTGCGCTGAAATTTGCAGTTTTTGTAGTATTTGCAAAATAACCTGTACTTTCCATTTTGAAAGTTTCTTGAATGGAGATACGTGTTTCGAATGTGTTCATGCAATGAAATCTGCATACAGCTTTTGTGACACTTAGTGGCTTCTTTAAAATTCTTTCTGGCTCATAGGAACTCCTCATACAGCTATTCCTATTAGTGGCTCCACCAACCAGCTGGAAATGTACAGCCTTCCCCTCACATCTAGTTCTTCCAACCCGATGAAAGTCATTTCCTCTTTACTTCACTTTTTCACCCTTCAACATCCCATTCACCAGACTCGTTTCTGCAAACTCGTCTCTTGCTGAGGAAGATGGTACCTCGGACGCACCATCTGGGGATGTGCCTGGAGTTGGTGAGGAGAGACTTGCTGTGACCTGTCCACACTCACTCACCGAGCATCTTGACAAAAAGCGTGACATACCTCTGTGCCATCTTATCCTTAGATAAGGTGTCCATTAAAAAAATGGAGACTCACTGTCCGACGCACTTGAATGAATTTATGAAAATAATACAACAGAACATTTGAAATTAGGACTGTCTCAGAAAACGTGGGACATGCGGTTACGGAGCCCATAAGAAGATTCAGCCTGGCATCCTGGCTTTGGAAGCACCTCATTCTAAGCAGCCAAAAAGGAGCAATTTGTCAATGTCTTCCTTTTTGTATTGTCTCTTTCTTCTGTAGCAGGCAAGAATGGTCCAGATTTTCTACTGTTTGAATATTAATACTAACAAGAAGAGCAATAAGAATAAATATTTACATTTATTTTATAACCACTTGTAAATTACAGCAACCATAATGTTGTAATCACTTGATTGTTAATACTAAGAAAAAAATTCTAGAGTAAAGGAATACAATAGACACTGCTGTGGTACCAAAAGGAAAGGGATCTGTCATCCAAACAGATTATTCTAAATCTCCAATGTTTGAGTATTGCTCTATCATTTCAACTTAAAATGTCACCGGCTGTAAATGCTGTCAGCAGCTTGGATCGGAGGCCTAGAGGAGCTGGCCTTTTGAGAACGTAATTTGAGCAGCAAGGAGAACGTGGAGGCCATGAGTCAGCTGTGGGCCACGTGAGCGAGGCAGCCTGTCGCACAGCCCCGTGCGGAACAAGCCCTCGCGGCCTGGCTTTTTCAATCTTCTTCTTTATTTTTTAAGTTACCTTAGCATGAATCACGTTGGGTGGCTGCATTCGAATAGAGAAGCTCTTGACCATGATGGATAAAATGTCTCTTTAACGTCTCAAAGGACCTTTTAAAATACCTGGAAGTCAATCTGAACATCTCTCAGTTGTGGAAATGCCACTCTGCTGTGAGAGAGGTTCACAATCAGAGGGGATCAGGGAGTGGAAAAAGAAAACCCAGCCAGCAGAAGTGCACACATGGAGCCCACCCATTTGCTGGTGCATGTGAGTGGTCAGAGAACAACTCTGGGTTCCCCCTGGAGACAGTGCAGGCCTCCTTGCGTAGCCTTCCATCGTGTCCCCAGGGTTGGTCCCTGTTGGATTAGCAACCTGAAGAGAAGCCAGCCAGTGGCCTGGTTCAGGACTGTGCCATCAGAACCACCCGCCCACAGCTCCCCCAATTTTGGGACTTCATCCCCCACCAGCCTCGTGGGTACCTTCTCCACGTTGAAGGGAAACAAGAAAGACTTGAGTGTCACAAGGGCACTGGGCATCTCCCCATGGAATCGCTGTCTTTGCTCCCCAAGGGTGGTCCACACACTAGGAGCTTGTTAAAAGTGCAGGGTCTCAGGCCCACCCAGGTGCATTTTCACAAGATGTGCAAGTTGTTTGTGGGCACGTGGAAGTTTGAAAAGCACTGGGCTGGGTGACTTTCTCTGGCCTCCCTCAAGCTACCTGTGGGATTAAGCAGGAGGCTGGGCAGGTCTAAGTGCGATTGTGGAGAAAAAAGCAAATTGAAGAAAAATACAACTGGGAGAAAAGGAAGAGAGAAAGGAGGAAGGAAGGAGTGAGGGAGAGAAGGAAGGAGGAAGGAAGGAAGGACAGAGAGAGGAGGGAGGGAGGAAGAGGGAGGGAAGGAGGAAGGAGGGAAGGAAGGAGGGAGGAGGGAGGAAGGAGGGAAGGAGGAACAGGGAGGGAAGGAGGGAGGAGGGAGGGAGGAGGGAAGAGGGGAAGGAGGGAGGAGAGGAAGGAGGGAGGAGGGAGGAAGGAGGGAAGGGAGGAAAGGGAGGGAGGAGGAAGAGGAGGGGAAGGAGGAGAGGGGGAGGAGGAAGGGGAGGGAAGGAGGAGGAGGGGAAGGAGGAAGGAGGAACGGAGGGAAGGAGGGAGGATGGAGGAGGGAGGAGGAGGGAGGGAGGGAGGAAGAGGGAGGAAGGAGGGAGGAAGAGGAGGGAAGGAGGGAGGGAGGAGGGAGAAAGGCAGGCAGGCTGATGGAGAGGGAGACAGGAAAGAGAGGTGAAGAAAGAACAGGTAGATGAACGTGACTGTGAACACTCATGGGCTGTGAACAATGGCCTACGACTTCAGGTCTTAAAAAAAAGGTATAATTAGCATGAACTTGTTTTCATGTTATTCAGTCTAATAAGGAGTGAAAGAGCTCAATGATTCAGTTTCTATTGACATGTATTTACTTTGTGCCTCTTTGTAAGAATATGGGATATTATCAAAGCGATGGGCCACGACTCTGGGATTCTTACTGTTATTTTTAGAAGCTATTTTTTTTCTAATATAACTTAAGGTTTGTGACTTTATCATCCCTTTTACTTTGAAGGAAAAGAAGGGATTATGATATTTCTAAGCGCTGTATTATATTTAGGAAGACTGCTGCCCCCGTCCCGCACCCCAATGTTTGAGACAAAAGGACCAACTCGGAACTCACTGTGTTTCAGCCCCTCATCCCCAGAACTGCTGTTTCGACAGGCCTAGTATTTCCAAAGAAACACATTGTGTATTTCCAGTGATATGAATTGATACTTTTTAAAAATTATGAATTTAGGGCATTTTTTTTGTGGCCACATGTGACCAAACAACAAATGCTGGTAACTGGAAGAACTGTCCAAGAACGCTCCTCATCAACGCTACGTCGGTACTACTAGTTGAGCGCAATTTATTAGGGGAAACGTGGGAGACCCACTGAGGCCAAGGACTGCATGCCGTGCACTGCCGTACCTCCACATCACCTGGCCAGAGACGGCGCAGTCAGCCGTTGATAAATGTTTATATAATGAGTCAGCATGATACATATCAGCACCAACAGCTGTCTTGTGCCTCAGCCCAGGGCAGGAAGGCTGGGAGCCGTGGTCATCGCAGTGCTTGCTGCAGCAGCGCCGGCCCCTCCAGGACAGGCCAGCCTTGGCGCCCCTTGTTTTCCTTGCTGGCATCGTGTGCTGGCTAAATACTGTCCCCCAAATTCACACTGCCTGGAACCTTCAAATATCACCTTATTGGGAAAGAGAGTCTCTGCAGACATGACCAAGTTAGGACGAGGTGATAGTAGGTTAGGGTGTGGGCCCTAGGTCTTCTTTCCTTAAAAGAAGAGGGACATTTGGACATACTGTGCTCACAGGGAGAACACGGAACACCCTGTGAAGATGGAGGCAGAGACTGGAGTGTTGCAGCCACAAACCAATGGGCACCAAGAATTGCCAGGAATGGCCAGGAGCTGGGAGAGGAAGGAAGGATCCTCCCCCAGAGCCTTCAGAGGGGGCGCGGCCCTGGTTTTGGACTTCTGATTTTTTGACTCCCTGATTTTGGACTTCTGGCTTCCGGCACTGTGAGGACAAATTTCTGTTGTTTTCCACCGCCCAGTTTGTGTAATCTGTCCCAGCAGCTGCAGGAGTCGTTGTAGCCTTTGTCCTGGAGGCCCCAAGCCTGTTGGGTCTTCATATAAACACCCACAGGACATGGCCCTGACTGCTGCCCCCAAGGAGGCTGCCAGCCTCGCTGTGGGCGACACCTGAGCTGTGCACGGTGGCCACGCAGCCTCAGGCTCACGAGAGAATGGCTCATAAAATGGGCCAGTGGGGTGTTAATTCAGAGTTCTAAGGACATCAGAAAAGAGTGTTTGCTTCCTTTATAAAGATTTGGTATGATTTTGGTCCTTTTTTTCTCTCGAGGGTTTAAGGGGGAGGGAGGAAATAAACTGTCAGATGTTCTCGCCAGCTGCAGGGTAAATGGACTCAGTAAATTAAAAAATATTAACATCCCGGGAGGCAGCACCCATCCCAAATGAGACTAGGCACCCAAGGCTACAAATGTGTCAGTCAGGGAGGCTCCGGGAAGACACATGACCCAAACGAGTCAGTCCCCGGCCAGGCCCTGTGCCCTTGGGAAGAAAAAGTCTGGCTCCTGGTGGAAATGCAGTGATTCATTCTCAAGTCAGTGAAACCCATCTCCACCTCGGGGGAGAAGATCAGCTTATTCCAGTCGGTATTTTAACATTTTAGAAGAAGTATTTCCTTTCACATCTGTGTGGCAGGACTCACAAATTCACCACGGAATGAGAAACCCGAAAGGTCGATTACACTCTTGAGGCCCAGTGAATAGTCAGTTCTTGGCAGATAGCGGCTGGTACTTGCACAAAGGTGGTTTTCCAATCCAGGTATAAATAAACGTCATATTTTAAAGCACACGCTCTAAATTGACCCTGGACCTACATTTGCCTCCTGGAAATTTTCAGCAAGGTCTGCCATGGAATGGGGCTGGATCCCCTGGGAGGAGTGCAGATTTTATCACAACCCTGGTCTCACAGGCACTGGGATTATGTAAGTAAATTAGTATTAGACACAGCTTCAGCTAGAGAACGTCCAAGAGGCACACTCACAGCACGTGTCTTTTACAGTTTGTAAATCGCCCATGATGAAGATAATGATTCCCATTCGCAGCAAGGACACAGCGTCTCAGAGGATCAGGGGATACTGGACGGAAAGTCAGATTGTCCAGTCAGTCCTTCCTCACGGCCCGTTGTGCTGTCTCCCCACCTTTGGACCAAGAGGCGGCCTCTTCCTCCTGAAGGGCGCCCACGAGCAGAGGACGGGGCGGGCAGCCCTGCCTGAGGTCCCTCCGCACCAGCGGTGCCGGCCCTGGATGCGCGCGGAAGGTCTTGGGTGAGCTGCTCTTCGCTGTCCGTGGTGCCAAGCCAGCATCGGCCCACAGACCACGCTGCAGTGCATCTCCAGAATGGAGGAGGATAAAAGGCTTTTCTGCCCCGTGCTGTTGTTTGCAAAAGTGACTGATGAGAACGGCAGCTTCTGTTGCGCACGTCCCGAGAGTGTCCCTCGCCGGCTGTGCGGGCAGGTGCTGGTGCGGCTCCGCACGCTCGCGGGTTGCGCTGCCCAGGAGACCGCGCATCCTTGCGCCACGTTCCTGCTTCCTCTCGAAATAGAATTGCTTTAACGTTGTCAATCTTAAAGTCACTGCTGTTAATTTCTGTTTCTGATATCTGCTTCGTTTATGCCTGCCTTTGACTCTCTTTTACAAATACCATCACAGTTGTTTTTCCCTTTTTTTACAAAAAATTCTGAGTGGTTCTTTCTCTCCCATCCTCATTATGAAATCTTTGGCTCATATTTTCAACATTTGCCTCCTTTTTTAAATTGCTTGATCTGATCTTTTTTTTTGGAGATGGTTCTTAAGACCTTTCTCCCGAAACCACCTGGAGAATTACTGAAGGACTCGAGACCTTCTGGATTCCGTGAACTTCTGGACAAACGCATTGGCTGCGGTTTGGCCTCGGCTTTGGACTTTGAGATATCCAGCCTGACAATGAGCAGCAGAACCTCAGTTTGGACATTCAGATTTTACTCTTTTCAACACTGAATTAGGAATTTCCTTCTTGTCTCGCTTCAGTGAGCCTTTCTATAAATGCGGACAATTTAGCCGTATATCTCATGGGGTTTTGCACAGCTGACGGGAGATCGCCTGTAAGTCTGGAAACACTGATGCACATTCTTAGGCTCGTCATCCTCCTGGCGCACGGGTCACTGCCCGGCCACACATGGGGCCTTGCCGGGCTCCGGAGGAGGAAGTACCTCCAGGGACCCCCTTAGCTCTCCAGCTCTCTTCCCTCCTACACCTCCCCCACCTTCCTATCCTGATCACTAGGGCTTCCCCCACAAGGTAAGACGAATTCCCTCCCATTTCTCTGACAGCGTCTGCCTCTCCACTTCCTGCCTCAGCAAAGTCCTGGGTTATCTCTGCAGACAACGCTTTCCCAGCCCCGTAAAGGGGCTTGTGGTAACGATTTGGTGACAGACCCCACCCCGGACTGCCGAGCCCTCTTTGGGCTCCATGTTAGCATGTCTTAGCCTACTGCAACGTCTCCTTGCTACTTGGCCTTTGCTAGGAAGGCAGGGTGCCCAGTTAAACTCACCACATCTCAGCCACTCTTGGAGCACCGAGGGGCTGTATGGCTGGTGAAATGTAAACCAACATCTGCTGGGAGCTGCTTTTGCTTCTTGACAAAGGGTTTTTTGAACATTGAAAGAGCTTTTGCTGCTCTTTCCCCTTCCCTGCCTTGAGCAAAATCACCCTGCTGAGTCCAGAGAGAGGCCCTGGAGAACCCTGAGAGCCACAGGGATGTCGGCGCTGACATTGCTGGCCACAGAACCATCCCCAGTGACAGCCTCTCTCTGGACTTACTACATTGGAGGAAAAGTAAGCCTGTATCTGTAATTTACTATTGTTCCATTTTCCCAGTATTTATAGCCAAAAACCTGCCCTACTGACAAAGGTCACAGTGACCCCTCCAGGACTGGACCTAAGAGAAAACAAGGCCACTCAGAGTTGTTCCCCTGAGTTGCTCTTATCCTTCCCTTGGGTTTGCGTTGGTCAGCTTGGCTGCCACAACACTGCACCACAGACTGGGCAGCTTAGACACCTGAAATTTAGTTCCCGCAGTTCTGGGAGCTGGAAGTCAGGGACCCAGTGGAAGCAGTGCTGACTCCTTTGGGGGCTGAGGGAAAATCTGCTCCTGGCCTCCCTCCTTGGCTTGTTGTTGGCATCCATCCTTGGTGTGTGTGTCCAAAGTTCCCCTTCTCATAAGGACATCAGTCTTATTGGATTAGGGCCCACCCAAATGCCCTCAATTTAGCTTGATCACCTGTGCAAAAGCCCCATCTCCAGTATGGTCACATTCTGAGATATTGGGGGTAAAGGCTTCAACATAGGAACTTCAGGATGGGAACAATTCAGCCCATGAGAGTGTTGGTGATGCTAAGGTGATGCTTGGACAGTCACAATTTCTGCTACGAGGAGAGAGAAGCCCATCAGAGTAGGAGGAGAAGAGAGCACACAGAAGCAAAGATGAGAGGAGGACATTCTGCACACACCCCAGTTTCTGGTGCCTGGGATACCTGGCACTTCCCAGCCCTTCCTTTGTGTCTTGGAGAGAGCCTGGGGTCCTCCCATAAATCTCCCAAGTCCTACTCCCCCATCTGTCCCCACCATAACCAGTGCACTTCCAGCCGTAAATCCAGATGTCCAACTCTGCAGGCACAGACATCTGCCTTTCAAACTGTTCACCCCCTTGGGCTGGGTGGCTTGTCCCTGGTCCCTCCTCGGTCTCTCATCCTTCCAATCTGGCCCACATCCTGCTGTCCTCTACTTTTCCTCCCCACCCTGTCATCCTCAACTCTCTTACAGCAATGTCCTGTCACCTGTAGCGGGTGCTCAATGAAGATGACACTTTTTTTCAATGGGAAAACAATTTTCAGGAGTTCGCTGCAGGTTTAGATTTTGGAAGGTGGCGCATGTTGCAACGGATCTCCTTAGTTTTGGGGAAATAGCCAGGATGTGCCTTAGGCTGTGGCGGGCGGCCTCCAAGATGCCCAGCAATCCCGTGCCCTGGTGCTCCCATGCTGGTGTAACTCCCTCCACTCGAGTGTGAGCTGAACCCAGGGACTCACTTCTATAGGAGAGAATGTGGCACATGTGACACAATGTCGCCTCCAAGATTAGGTTAGGAAAAAGACCATGGCTTTGAGGGGAGCCAGCTGTCAGGCGTGAAGTGTCCTGTGCAGAGGCCTGTGGGGCAAGAACTGAGCGAGGGCTCCAGCCCCCAGCCCGTGAGGCCCTGAGGCCCTGGTTCAACAGCCCCTGAGGACTCAGATTGTACTAGGGCTCTCCGGAGAATCAGAGCCAATAGGAGACATACACACATATATTTATCATGGGAATTGGCTCATGTGATTGTGGAAGCCAAGAAGTCCCATGATCTGGAGAAAATGGGAAAGCTGGTGGTGAGATTTGGTCTGAGTCTGAAGGCCTGAGACCCCAGGAACAGGGAAGGGGTGTCAGAGGTGTAAGTCCCAGACTGTGTCGGAAGGTCTGAGAGCCTAGAGCTCCCAGGTCCAAGGGCAGGAGGAGATGGATGTCCCGGCTGTAACAGAAAGAGTGTATGCACCCCTTTGTCCACCTTTTCGTCTATTTGAGCCTTCAAAGGATCAAGGAGGTCTACCCACGTTGGGGAAGGCGATCTTTACTCAGTCTGCTGATCCAAATGCTGATCTCTTCTGTTACTCTCCTTCACGTGGATTATTAAAGTAATTCAGATCCCCAATATCAATACTACTGTGATAAGCTCAGATTAATGTACATGCTATTTAAAGTATTTTAATGTTTAAGAAAATATCAATCACATTCCAATCTTTTGACTTTTAAACAGATCATTATTTTAAAATTTTTAGCTAAGTGGTATTAGAATGTTTAAACACCTTTATGTATTATAAATTTAATTTATTATATTTATGATAATAGTTTACATGCTTGGTATGTTCTTGCTGGTTGGGATTATAAATTTTCCCTGTCAGGAATTTATTAAATGTATAAATATAATTAAAAATGCTTTACATAATTTAAATAACTAAATTGGTAAATAATTATTATTGAAGATAATTTAAACTGTTCAACTTGAGTAAACATAAAGTTAATTATTCTCAACTTTCTAAATTTATATAGAGCATAGTGAGATTTTTCAGTTGAATTTAAAAATCTAATGAAAACCAATTTAAAATGTTGTTACCTGAAGTAATTCAGTATTATTCTAAAATCTGATAACTGTAAATGGTACTTTCTCTGCAGAAACTGCAAGTGGGACATAAAAAACTCACATTGAAGCAGTCAGAACCTTTTTATTTGAAGTACACATACTAGTTCAAATAAAAGGCTTCATCAGAATGATGCTCTGTGGAATCTCTGGGACACGACAGAGATCCAAGGACAGGAACTAGTGGCACAGTGGGCTTCGTGGAAAATGTAGTTGGGATGTAGGAAGTCCCCTCCTTCTGCCACCAGGGTTCCTCTGTGGCTCCCACATGGCCTCTAATATCTGTTTCAAATTCAACTCTCCAGGACTTTCCAGCTACCATATCTAATGGGCAACTTCACTCCGTGTCTTTTATTTTAAACAGTGGAGATGTTTGATGGGATTTTTCCAGTTTGTCTTTCAAGCCAGACCACACAAGCTAAGTTATGATTGGTCCCACTTTCTTCAGGTATCTGCTTTAGAGTAATCAACAGCGTTCAGGGGTGTAGGGTCCTACTATGTCCACCAGGGCTAGGCCCACCAGGAGAGAGGTGGGTGTGGGGTACCCAGTGATGGATACCATCAGGGTTTGCTACTAATCATTTAAAAAATTCTGGAATACTTCTAATCATAGATATTGGGAGAGATCCCAGAAAATAAAAAAAGCAAAAAACTGAGAGCCAATATGGATTTTATTAATCAATTTGCCAAACTAACTTAATTTTCCTTTTTGCAGGACAATTTTGCTGGTGAATTTATATACTCTTGTTTTTGGAAGCATTGAACAATTTTGATGTCCTTGTAAGCAAAATGAAGAAATGTGGGACAGATGATATTGTTAGGGCAGATTATGTCAGCTTGGGGGAGAATGTTATATTGGATCTTGTCTGAATACCTTGCATGTACATGAACCACACAGGTTGCAGAACACAAATATATCTGAAAACAGGGAATATAACACAGGCTTGCTGGGAAATTAACCTGTGGCTATTGGATTTCTGTTGGTTTACTTCTAATCCCTCTATTGTTTGGCTAATGGTTGGGTTTTTGTTCTGTTTTTCCTATAGAAAAATATTTTTATTTGAATGTAGTCAATCTATTGATATTTTCCATTATAGTTTCTGTCTTGATGACATGCTTAGAAAGGACTTTCTTAATGCAAGACTATAAAATATTCACTTGAGTTTTCTTGTTGTAGTTTCGTGGTTTCATTTTTTACATTTAATCCTTTAAATTGTTTAGATTTGGTAAGGTAAAAGGTATATATCTATTTTCAAAACAACATTTATTAAATAATTCATTTATTAATAATCCATACTTTTTGCCAATTGTTTGAAGTTCCACTTTTAACATATAGTAATCCATTAGATATGCCTGGGTTCCATCCCTGTAATTTATGTTCTGTTCTATTTTTTTGTTTGTTTTATAGCAAATATTGCCTGACAATGTTCTGTAATTGAACTGCATATTTTGATGCCTGAAAAACACTGTTTAAATTGTGGCAGTACAACATATTTAGATATCTGGCAAATTCTGCCTCTTCACTTTACTTTGGAATTTTTCCTGCTTATTTTATCACATTTATTCTTTCATATAGTATTTTAGATCATTTTGGCAAATTTCTAAAAAATTCTTTATTAAATTTATAGTTTAATTTGGATAAAATTAGCATATTTATATTATTAGGCCTTTAAATTGCAAAAAATGGCATATCAATCTATTCATTCCAGTGCTTTTGTATGTGTTTTGATAAAATTTTCTAGTTTTATTTTTATAGGTCTTTCACGTGAAAGGAAGACTCAGATTTTAAAAGCAACAAGTAGAGATAGGATCAAGATGGCCAACTAGACACAGGTAGTACTGCCTCTTCCACAGAGAAGGAACCAGAATGGTAGGCAAATTCTCACATTTTGAACAGCTTGCCTAGGAGAGAACACTAGGATTCACAAGGGAGGCAACAGGAAGGACCAAAAGTGGGTAAGGACAGGGTTCAGGGCAACTTGCCTGGCTGTGGACTGGCTAACAGCTGGGAGGAGCTCCTGGACGTGGGGAAACAGTGAGGGAGGAACCCCCAGGACTCCACTCTCTCAGACAAGCTTTTACGATCTTGGCTACAAGAGAACCCCCGACCCACACAGATCTTGGGCCTAACATAGGCAGCAGCTTGGAGATTGCACAGAGATGTTGCTCTGGAAAGGGAGCTCACAGGGAATCCTACAGGCATGCGAGCCTAGAGCAGCTTGAGCCAGGTGCCATTCTAAGTGCCTAGACCACCAGGGGACTGCAGGCACACCTGCAGCCATAGTGCAGCTCCCAGGAGGGATAGAGGAACCCAGGCGCTACCACATGCCCCTGGGAAGGTCTCCACCACCCTGCTGTGGGCTGCTTTTGAGACTGAGACATGGGCAGACAGCATTTTTCACAGTTTCTAGCCCATGCTGCCTGCCTGGGTGGGGCCTCAGCCTTTCTAGTCGCAGATCCAAGGCTCCATTTTGAGAATTTGACACTAGGCTGCACCCTGCCCTTGGGCTGAGTTTGGGCTGATGTGGCTGCAGCCCCCACCTGGCTGGGAGGGGCAGGGAAACCAGGTTTCCAGGTGCCCACCATCCTGCAGCTGGCTGCTGTGGGACCGAGTCTCAAGTGAACTGCATACCCCACAGCTTCCTGCTGGTGCAACCTGCCTGAGAAGGGCCTCGCCCTGTCTGCTCACAGGCCCAAGGTGCCATTTTAGGAGTTTAAAGCCAGGCAGCACCCTGCCCTTGGGCTGCATTTGGGCTGATGCAGCTGCAGCTGCCACCCAGCTACACACACCTAGGACAATTCCCACCACCCTGCTACAGGCCTCTGTGAGACTGAGATGCGAGCAGACAGCACTCCCCCCACCACCATCTTGCCCATGCTGTTTACCTGAAAGGGGCTCCACCCTCTCTGGTCACAGGCCTACAGTGTCAGTTTGGGAGTTTAAGCTGGGCCATGCCTTGCCCTCAGGCCAAGTTCAAGGGACGTAACTGCAGCCACTACCCAGTTAGGAGGGGACAGGGGAGACCAGGGTCTCTAAGCACACTTAGGACAATACCAACCACCCTGTTACAGGCAGCTCTGGGACTGGGGACTTGGCTGCCCAGCCCATTGCAGCTACCGCTAACACCAACACAGACCACTTGGGTCCTAGTGGGTAGCTCCACCACAGCTACTGCCACCTCCCACATCACACCAGCTGCTCAGGGGTCTGAGAACCTGCCCACACACTAGCCCTCTGTTCCAACTACTAGCTTCTGAGCAAGCCACCTGAAGGCCCAAGAATTGGACCCCCCGGACACACTAACACTGCTGCCAGTGTAGGCTACTCTGGGGCCTAAAATCAGCATACTCAACCCAATGCTTCCACCACTGGGGTGAAAAGACTAGCTCAGCTGCCATTCAAGTCCCCAGCAAAAATTCATGAAAGTCTCAACTAATAACTGTTCCCTAAGCCACCAAGGAAATCACAGATACCACCAACTCTGTGACTGCCTGAGAAATCATACATAGATCACACTACTGCAGGCACCCAAAATCAAAACCAAAGTGTCCTACTCAACCAGCAATATACATACATCTTCAGAAAAAATTTCTGCCTTTCAAAAGCAATTTCAAATAATTGGAACAAGTGACTGCTACATCAGATGTGCAGATATCAATGGAAGGACATGAGGAAACATGAAAAAGTAAGGAAATATGACACCACCAAAGGAACACAACAATTGTCCAGCAATGGGTCCCAATCAAAAAGAATTCCAAATATTGATTCTACAGAAGCTCAACAAGATGCAAGAGAAATCTGAAAACCAATACAAAGAAATCAGAAAACCAATTCAGGATATGAATGAGAAATTTATTAAGGAGACAGAGACTTACAAAAAAGAAAAGAAATTGTGGAGCTGAAAAATTCACTGAAGGAAATACAAAACACATTTGAAAGCTTCAAAAACAGACTACACCAAGCAGAAGAAAGAATCTCAGGACTTGAAGAAAGGTCTTTCGAAATAATCCAGTCAGACAAAAAATAAAGAAAAAGGAATAAAAAAGGAGTAAACACTTCAAGAAATCTGGGACTACATAAAAATGACTGAACTTATGAATTATCAGTATTCCTGAGTGGGAAAAAAGGTCAAAAAGTTTGGAAATCCATTTAAGGAAAGAATCAATGAAAACTTACCAGGACTAGCAGAAGAGTTAGACATTCAGATACAGGAGGCTCAGTGATCCCCAGGCAAATACATTGCAAAAATGACTTCACCACAGAATATTATAATCGGAATGACTAAAGTTGAACTGAAAGAGAGAATTTTAAAATTAGCAAGAGAAAATTATCTAGTCACCTATAAAGGAAACCTATCATACTAGTAGCAGGCCTCACAGCAGAAACTTTACAGGCCAGAAGAGAATGGGATGGCATTTTCAAAGTGCTGAAAGAAAAAACCTGTCAGCTAAGAATTTTATATCCTGCCAGAATAAGCTGCATAAATTAAGGAGAAATAAAGTCTTTACAGATAAGTAAAATTGAGAGAATTTGTGACCACTAGACCAGCCCTATAGGAAATGCTCAAAGGAGTCTTAAACATGGATATGAAAGGTGAATATTCACCATCATGAAAACACACAAAAATATAAACCTCACAGGTCTTATAAAAGAATCACACAAAGGACAAAGAGAAAGGAATTAAAGGGCAACACAACAGAAATTCAGCAAACCATACAGACAAGAAGACAGAGAAAAAGAAAAAATTTATAAAACAACTAGAAATCAACTAACAATATGAAAAGAACAAAGCCTCATATGTTAATATTAACCTTGAATGTAAATGGATTAAATGCTTCACGTAAAAGATACAAATGATAGAATGGATTAAAAAAATTCATGATCTAAATGTATGCTGCTTACAAGAAACTCGTCTTACCCATAAAGACACATATAGACTGAAAGTAAAGAGGTGGAAAAAGATATTCCATGCAAACAGAAATCCAAAGCAAGCAGTAGTAGCTATACTTATATCAGATAAAACAGACTTTAAATCAAAAATAGTGTAAAAAAAAAAAAAAAAAAAAAAGACAAAGAATGTCATTATATAATGATAAAGGGATCAATCCGGCAAGAGGATATAACAATCCTAAATATATGTGCACCCAACATCAGAGTACCCAGATTCACAAACATTACTAGACCTATAAAAAGAGACAGACAGTAACACAATAATAGTAGGGGACTTCAACACCCCACTCACAGCACTAGACAGATCATTAAGACAGAAAATCAACAAAGAAATATTGGACTTAAATTGGACTTTCGACCAAACAGACTTAACAGACATTTATAGATAGACTACTTCACTGAACTACCACAGAATATACATTCTTTTCATCAGCACATGGAACATTCTCCAAGACCACATTTAGGTCACAAATCATAACAAATTTTTAAAAAATCAAAATCATATCACATATCTTCTCAGAACACAATGGAATAAAGCTAGAAATAAGAACACCAGAAACTACAGAAATACACGAGAATGAAACATAATGCTCCTGAACAACAACTGGGCCAATGAAGAAATAAAGACAGAAATTTAAAAATGTTTTGAAATGAATAAAAAATGAAAACAAAACATATCAAAACCTGTGGGATACAGAAAAAGCAGTACTAAGAGGGAAGTGTATGGCATTAAATGCCTACATCAAAAAAGAAGAAAAACCACAAATTAACAACCTAATATTCTACCTCAATGAACTAGAAAAACAAGAACAAACCAAACCCAAAGTTAGAAGAAAAGAAATAAAAAATATCAGAACAGAACTAAATGAAATAGCAAAACAATAATAATAATAATAAAAGGATCAATGAAACAGAAAGTTGGTTCCTCAAAAAATAAACAAAATTGATAAACCACTAGTAGACTAACCAAGAAAAGGAGATAGAAGATCCAAATAAACAATGTCAGAAATGAAAAAGGAGACACTACAACTGATACCATAGAAATACCAAAGACCATCAGAGAGTATTATGAGCAACTACATGCTCACAAACTAGAAAACCTAGAGTAAATGGAAGAATTCCTGAAAGCATACAACCTCCCAAGATTGAACCAGGAAGAAACAGAACTCCTGAATACATAAATAATGACATTTAATCAGTAATAAAAAATCTCCCAATAACAAAAAGCTCAGGACCTAGTGGATTCACAGCTGAATTCTACCAGATGTACAAGAACTGGTGCCAATCCTTTTGAAAGTATTCCAAAAGACTGGGAAGGAGGGAATCCTCCCTAACTCATTCTACAAAGCCAGTATCACCCTGATACAAAAGCCAGGAAGGGACACAACAAATAAAGAAAACTATAGACCAATATCTCTAATGAACTTAGATGCAAAAATCTTCAAGCAAATACTAGTAAACAGAATCCAACACAACAGCACATCAAAAGGATGATTCACCACATTCAAATGGGTTTCTTTCTTTCTTTTCCTATTTTTTTCTTTGACCTTGTTTGGAAATAAGTTTTTGTTGTTTTTTTTTTTTGAGACAGAGTCTTGCTCTGTTGCCCAGCCAGAGTGCAGTGGCATCATCATAGCTCACTGCAACCTCAAACTCCTGGGCTCAAGTGATCCTCCTGCCTTAGCCTCCCCAGTAGCTGGTACTACCAGTGTGCACCACCATGCCCAGCTAATTTTTCCTATTTTTGGTAGAGATGGGGTCTCAATCTTGCTCAGGCTAATCTTGAACTCCTAACCTCAAGCAATCCTCCCACCTCAGCCTCCCACAATGCTAGAATTACAGGCATGAGCCATTGTGCCTGGCCTAATTTAGTGGACTTTTAGTTTCAGACCAAGATGTAATAGATGTACTTCTTCCTATTCCTCTAAGCACGGCTAAAATTCCTGGATATTATATATAAAAGCAGCATATAAAGACTCTAAAAGTTGGAGAGAAGAAGGCTCACTGGCTAGGGACCTCAGAATCAAAGGAATGACATTGTGGTGAGTTCCCTGGGTTTTCTTTTTGCTCATGTATCCCAGACCAAATACTGGAGAATCTGGTAACCTAGAATTGCCAATGGACACAGAAAGAAAAAGTCCAAGGAAAAGCCTGCTCTCTATATTCAAAGACTCAGGAAAAGGGAAGCCTAGCAAGACAGAATACTTTCAGACAATAACCACCCTACCCAATCCAAACACCCTGGAAAAAGCTGTAGCCCACATCTACCCCTATTAGCAAAGGTTGAAGAGGGAGTCTACACTTCCACCTTTACTGTGATGTAATGATGTGACTCTTGCCCCAACAGCCCCACCCTGGGATGGTATCAGGCAAGACTGAGTGGGGAGCTGAACTTCCATCCTCACCTGGCAGCAATGAGGTCCCCTTTGCAGTGTTATTGAAGGCCAAGAAAATCTCAACTTGAATGAGAAAAGACAACCAATAGATACTAACAAGCAAGATGACACAAATATTGGAATTATCTGACAAGGATTTTTAAACAGTCACCATAAAAGTGCTTCAACAGCAATTATGATGTATTTGAAACAAATTAAAAAATGAAAAGGCTCAGAAAAGAAGTAGAAAATCTAAAGAAGAAATACATGGAAATTTTAGAACTGAAAATTACAATAATTCCATTCCAATCAATGGAGGGGCTCAACAGCAAAGCAACAGGGATGGAGGAAAGACCCAGTGATCTTGAAAATTGAACACTAGAAATTACCCAAGCTGAACAACAGCAAAGACCAATCTTTAAAAAAAAAGTGAACAGAATCTCAGGGACATGTGGGACTATAACAAAAAACCTAACATTTATGTCAGAGTCTCAGAGGGGGCAGGAAGTGGGTGGGGCTAAAAAAGTGTTCGAAGAAATAATTGATGACGTCTCCAAATTTAACAAAAGTCCCAAACCTACAAATCCAAGAAGCCGAGCAAATCCCAAACAATATAAACCCAAAAACTACATGCCAAGACATGTCATAATGAGACTCCAGACAACTAAGGACTACGGAAAATCTTGAATGTGGTGAGAAGGGAACACCACCTCCCCTACAGGGGAACAACTTGAATGATAGTAGATTTCTCATGAGAACCCATGGGGGCTAGAGGAAGTGGGATGACATTTTTCAAGTGCTGAAAGAAAGGAATTGTCTATCTGGAATTTTATATCTGGGAAAATTATCTTCAGGATGAGGAGGAAATCAGGACATTTTCAGAAGGAAAACTGAGAGAATTTGTTGTTAGCAGACCTGCCCTAAAAGAATAGCTAAAGAAATTTTCCAAAACAGAAAGAAAATTATAAAAGAAGGAATCTTAGAACACCAGAAAGGATCATTCCATCACTATGAAATTATCTATTCTGAACATTTCATATAAATGGAATCATACAATATGTAACCTTTTGTGTCTGGCTTCTTTCACTTAGCATAATGTTTTCAAGGTTCACCCATGTTGTAGCATGAATCAGTAACTTTATTCCTTTTTTGGCTGAACACTATCCTATTATATGGATATAACACAATTTATTTATCCATTCATCAGTTGATGGATATTTGGGTTGTTTTCACCTTTTGGCTATTGCGAATAGTGCTGCTATGGACACGTGTGTACCTGTATTTGTTTGAGTTCCTGTTTTCAATTCTCTCGGGTATATACCTAGGAATGGAATTGCTGGATCATAAGGTAACTCTATGTTTAATTTTTTTCTGTGTGTGCAATTTTTTCTATTGTGGTAAAAGGTGCATAACATAAAATTTACCATGTTAACCATGTTTAAGTGTATAGTTCCACGGCATTAAGTATCCATACTACTGTGCAACCATCATCATCATCAATCTTCAGAACTTATACATCATTCCAAACTGAAACTTTGCACCCATTAAATGATAATTCCCTATACTCCCCTACCCACAACTGCTGGTAACCAGCTTTCTACTTTCTGTCTTTATGAATTCGACGGCTCTAGGTATCTCACGTACGTGAAATCACAGAAGATTTACTCTTTTGTGACTGGCTTATTTCACTCAGCACAATGTTTGCAAGACTCATCCCTGTCGTAGCAGGTGTCAGATTCTCATTCCTTTTCCAGGCTGAATAATATCCATGGCATATACATTTTGTTATCCATTCATCCGTCAATGGACATGTGAGTTATTCCCAGCCTTTTCCCACTGTGAATAATGCTGCTATGAACACAGGTGTACAAATATCTGTTTGAGTCCCTGCTTTCAATTCTTTTGCATACATACCCAGAAGTGGAATTGCTGGATCATAGGGTAATTCTATTTTGAATTTTTTGGGGACTCATCATAATGTTTTCCACAGGGGCTGCACTATTTTACATTCCAACAGCTGTACCCAAGAGTTCCGATTTCTCTATATCCTTACTAACACTTGTTATTTTTCATATTTTTAAATTATAGCCATCCTAGTGGATGTGAAGTGCCACCTCATTGTGCTTTTGATTTGCATTTCCCTAATGATTAATGATGTTTAGCGTCTTTTCGTGTGCTTACTGGCCATTTGTATATTTTCTTTGGAGAAATATCTATTCTAGTCATTTGCCCATTTTCAAATTGGTTTTGTAGTAGTAGTTTTTGTTGTGTCATGGGAGTTAATTATATATTTTGGATATTAATCCCTTAACAGATACTTTGGTCAAATCCAAGGTCATGAAGTTTTGCCTCTGTGTTGTCTTCTAAGTGCTGTACGGTCTTGCTCTTACATTTAGATCAGTGATTCATTTTGAATTAATATTTGTACATCATGTGAGGCAGGGATCCAAGTTCATTATTTTGCTTGTGGATATCCAGTTATCCCAGCACCATTTGTTGAAGAGACTATTCTTTCTCCATTGAATGGTCTTGGCACCCTTGTTGAAAATCACCTGGTCAGAGATGGATGGATTTATTTCTTGACTCTCAACTCTATTCCCTTGGCCTACACATCTGTCCTTCAGCCAGTGCCATGGCTTTGATGACCATAGCTTTGTAGTAAGTTTCGACATCAGGAAGTGTGAGTCCTCCAACTTTGTTCTTTTTCAAGAGTTTTTGGCCATTCTGGGTTCATTTCAGTGCCATCAGAATTTTGATAGGGATTGCATTTGAATTTGTAGTTGCTTTGTATCTTAACAATATTAAGTCTTTCAATCCATGAATATGAGATGTCTGTCCACTTACATAAGTCATCTTTAATTTCTTGCAGCACTGTTTCATACTTTTCAGTTTACAAGTCTGTCACCTCCTTGATTGAATTTATTCCTAGGTGTTTTACTCTTTTTGATTCTATTGTAAATGAAATTGTTATCTTAATTCCCATTTTGGATTTTTCATTGATTTTTCATTGAACACAACTGACTTTTGTGTGTTGATCATATATCCTGCAATTTTGCCAAATTTGTTTATTAGGGCTGTGCAATCAAACCATGTTTGAATATGTCCCCCAAAATTCATGTGTTGAAAACTTAACCCCCATTGTAACAGTATTAAGAGGTAGGGCCTTTGTGAGATAATTAGGATTAGATAAGGTCATCAGGATGGAACCCCTGTGATGGGGCTGATGGCTTTAGAAGAAGAGAAAGAGAAACCTGAGTTGATACACTCTTGCCATGCAAGGCCCTCCATCATGTTATGACACGGTGAGAAGGCCCTCACCAGACACAACCCCTCGACCTTGGACTTTCTAGCCTTCAGAACTGTAAGAAATAAATTTCTTTGCTTTATAAATTACCTAGTCTGAAGTATTCTGTTATAGGACTAGAAAATAGACTAAGATACTCTAGTAGGTTTTTAAAATTATTATTCTTTAGGATTTTATATACCAGGTCACGTAATATGTAATGGGAATAGTTTTACTTCTTCCCTTCCAATTTGTATGTCTTGCCTGATTGCTCTGGCTAGAACTTCCAATACAATGTTTAACACCAGAGGTGGAAGTGGGCATTCTGTCTTTTTCCTTGTCCTAGGGGCAAAGCTTTCAGTCATTTAAACTAGTTTTCAAAAACCTTATTGGTCCTTTTCCTAACCATGTACAACTTTAATGAGCTATTTGAAAACAGTTCCATCCGGCTTTAATAATCTTTGTTTTAACAGCTTTTTTACTTAGCAAGGACATAAGCCTGGATGTTAAAATAGCATTGTCTTCCTCTTATTCAGTTTACAAATATTTATAATATTCATAGTTGTCCCATCTCTTCTACTTCATATTCTCAGTTCATATTTTAAATAATTAAGTACTGATCAGTGTCATAGTTAAGAGCTGCACCCATCTGAATATCTAATTTTTATCTCCAAATTCTCTTTTCTGTGATCAGTGACATCTTCCACACAGATAATTTAGTGAAAGTTTGAGCCATAAATTTAGTCAGTTCTGTTTCAGTTATCCATGCCTTCCAGATTTTCTTTGACACAAACAGCCAAAATTGCAGTGTTTAGAAGATGGTGGGATCTTTTATTGCCTGGCTCTTATCACAAATGTGTGCCCAAAACATGTTATGAAGGGCATTCCCAAGGAACAAATTAAGGTTGCTGTGGCCCTTCCTAGATTTGGTACATCTGTTTTGAATTCCATTATAACTTTAAAATTTTAGGGCAGGCAATGTTCTGGTGCAGTGGAATTGCCAGGGGACTCCACACAGCCCTGAATGCTGCCAGAGTTTGAAAAAACATGTCAGTGAGTTTGGAAAGACTTACTTTAAGAATACAAATGGAGTATTCTTTTGGTTTGCATTGTGGGAAAATGGAATGGAACACTCTTTATTCACTCTGAGTCAGATCCAACAAATGAGGCAGAAGATGACCATCAAAGACTATGAGGGCAGCAGAGCTTTAGGGCTGCCTACAGCAAGTCTACTCCAGGAACTTAGGTGTTTCAGTGGAGGCCCTATATACACTACGGTGTGCTCGGAGCTTTGCATACATTATTGTAACTCTAAGAGGCAGATATTATTAACCCCTTTTTACTAATGAGGAAACAGGCCCAGAGGGATAAATCATTTGCCTAAGGCCACAGAGCTGGTACACTGTAGAACAGGGATGAGGTTTGGGGTCTTATGGCAGCATATGTGCTCCTTCCCTGACATCAGGGATTGGCAAACTAGGCCGAGAGCCAAATCCAGCCCACCTTTTTGTAAATAAAGTTTTATGGGAACCCAGCCACACCCACTCATTTCTGTATTGTGTGTGGCTACTTCTGCACTGTGGCAGAGTTGAATACTTGAACCAGACTGTGTAGTCCACAAAGCCTGAAATATTTACTATCTGGCACTTCATACACAAAAAAAAATTTATCATCCTCTGCTCAAGACCGTAAGACCTTTCCTTACTTCTGGGGTTTTCCTTCATTTACCGTGTCCCCATCAAAAAGGAATCCTAGAAACATCTGCCACATGTCCTAAGATAGTGGCTTCTGTATGCTCTCAGCACCAACAGAGACAGACTCAGGAGGGCTGTTCCTCCAGCTTCACATGGTTTAATCACCACCCCCAATGTGCAGGTGCCTGACACAGTCAGCTTCCCTTCCCTGCAAGGCGCTGCCCGGGGACCCTGGCCTCGTCACAGGCACTCTCCAGACGACCTGCTGTCAGAGTTTTCCCGTTAGGGGACAGACAGGGCCGTCCTCGGCTTCCAGTCTCCCTGCACTGTGCTTCCTTGCCATGGCCACTCTGACACCTTCATCCCAGGACTTGGGTCCCCGTGGTGGAGGACCTGAACGAAGGGAAGATTACACACAGGTTCCATGTGTCATAAATGACTTGGGAGAGTCCTGAGAATCCCACCCTCACGAGACTATGTCTCTGGGCTGTCACGAAGACAGAACTAGGTTTCACATCCCCAACAACCACCACCGACAGGCTCCCGCTGTGTGCTGGTCATTGGCAGATTGTCTCCAGGCTTCACAACCACCCATGGGATAGGTGCACATATTTGCATTTTACAGGAAAATCATGGGCTCAGTGCATGCTAAGACCGTGTCTTAATCCATTTGCACTGCTATAACTAAATACTTGACATTGGGTAACTTACAAAGAACAGAAATTTCTCTCTCACAGTTCTAGAGCCTGGGGGAGTCCAAAATCAAGGCCCCAGCAAGTTCAGTGTCTGGTGAGGGCTGCTCTCTGCTTCCCAGATGGTGCCTGGATGCTGCATCCTCCAGAAGGGAGGAACACTGTGTCCTCACATGGGAAAGTAAGTCCTCTTATAGGGCCTTAATCCCATTTATGAGGGAGGAGTCGTTATGGCCTAATCACCACTTAAAACCCCCACCTCTTTATAGCATCACATTGGCCATTAAGTTTCAACTCCTGACTTTGGAGGGGACACATTCAAACGCTGGCAGACCCTGATGGAGGGCACACACTCAGTCAATGCTCCAAGCCAGAAATCATGCCTGGTAGTGACCCCCCTTGATAATCCTGTTTCCTTCTGTAAAATTGGTCCTGAAGTTTGCTGCCCGGTAAAGACCGTCCAGCCTGAGACCCTGAAGCAGGAGGAGTGGGGCCTGGTTCTGCTCACTGTCCTGGAACCCAATGCTCTGACGTGAGAGCAGGGCCAGGCTGAGCGGCACTCTGCACGTCCTTGGATGTGCACGTCCCAGGCTGGTGGAAGAAAGGGTCAGAACAAGTGGAAGACATGGGTACCCAGGTCAGAGGCTGTGGGCCCCACCCCATGACAATTTACAAACCACCTCACACTTCTCTTAGACTTGGGGGCACTGCCCCCTCCCCAGCCACTGGGTCTCTGTGCTGCTCCCCAAAGGCTGAGAGTGCCGTCTCTTCACTCTCAAAACAGTGGCAGCATGCCTCACATGGGACAGCCCAGAGTAAGCACTGCCTCGGACTGCAGGTCTTCGTGGAAGTGTCCTAATAAGGCACAAGCCGGCAGTACTGGGAGGTGCTGCCCCTAGGGGCTCTCCGTCTTCCTCTGGGGTTCATCCTTGCTGCTGCCTGCCTAACCTGATGCTACCTACCAGGAAGTGTCGCCCTCTGTCTCAGGTGGCCCAGAGGACCCATTCCGGCCCTCACATGTCGAAAGGCTCTAAAGTGGACAGTGGACTTCAGCAGTCAAGCCTTCAATGTGCACGTTATTTATGGGCCACTTATTACCCAGTTTAGTGTCTGCAGGGATTCCTCATGCTGGGGTGCAGGACCATTTCCACATGAGTTTGGAGACAAGCAGTCTAGAAATTTATGGCACTTAGTAGTTAGAAGAGGAAACTGTAAACTGCCTACAGAACAGCTCTAAAAACTAAGATGTCTGCTTCCTGAATCCACAGGCTGGAACCCTTGATTCCTGCGCCTGGCTTAGCTTTCCTTGCACCGAGTTTATTCAAGCACAAAACAAGAAAGGAGGACAGGATGCATTTGATGCAACTGCATCTGAGAATCTTCTTTATTCTTACTTCCTGAAACGAAGTACAACATTCCAGTTTCCTGGGAAGTTCATTGTGACACAATCCGAGGAGGAGTGGGGAGCTGCAAGAAGTCAGGTTTCCTGACAGCGGTCTAAAACCTAACAGGCTTCTGATGTGCCTGATAGGAGCCTGTCTTTGTATTCGGGTAGATCTTCGGTCATGTTTTATCTCTGCCATGTACTTGTATGTGTCTAACTTGAGCCACATATTAGTATTAAATTCTCTCAGTCTTGGTATTTCAATTCACTGCATTTAATGAGGGAATTTTTTAAGTTGTGGAGCACCAGGCCTAGCCTTCCAGAGGTAGCTCCCCCTTTCTAGCCCCTGCCCTTCTCCTTCCCTAAGCTGGCTTAGCAAAGTGTAAAGCCAAGGGCCTCAAAAAACCTGAAGTAACGCAGTACAGACTGAGTGGTACAGCTCTGAAGAGCACAGGGACAGCAACTGAGGACACTGTTGGCCACTCAGCATGGTGCATCGTCAGGCACCCTGGTTTCTGCAGCACAAATGAGCGGTGGTGTGGGGCATCTTCTGGAGCTGGTCAGGAGAAGCTAGAGCAGGAAAGGTGGTGAGCAGAGGCTCGCAGGGTGCAGGTGTCTGCTGAGCTCTCACCATAGTCCAGGCCCCATAACAAGCACTTACCTGTACACACAGCGTCTCAGTTTAGTGCTTCCAATAACCCCATGAGATACTGTTATTGCCTTCATTTGCATATAAGGAAAGGTCGGCCCAGAGAAGGTAGGTAATTTGCTCAGAGACCCACAGCTAGTAAGTCCTAGAACCAGGTTTGGACTCAGGACTCTGGGACCCCAGGTCCTAATCTCTAATCCACTGAAGGTAAAGCCAAGTCAAAAGGATGAATTTTAGGATGGGAAAAATCTTAATAAGTTCTTAGGGCCAGAAAAATAAAGGGGGGAGAGAGTCAAGATACAATCCCAGCATCTCAGCACCTCTCTTAAGCCCAGTCACAATCTGTACAAAGGAAGGTATCCAATCTGCATCACAGCTCACTCACTCACTTGACAAATGCCCACGGAGCATGTCCTGTGTGCCAGACATGGAGCCACAAGGCAGGGTAAGGAAAGCCAGAGCGCCACCTTTCCCAGGGTATTTATCTTTTGAGACAGAAAACTGATCCTGGAATGCATTCTCCTGGCCATGGGAGGGTCAGGAGGTCTGGGGAACTGTCAGGAAAGGTCAAGCCCATAAATCTACTACAAGGACCATACTCACACTGAACCAGTTATAAGCCATTCTGGCTCATTCCCGAGCCCAAAGGCCAACAGCCTGGGTTTCCCAAGGTTTCACCCACCCCACCTCCACCTCAGCCAGGTTACTAACGTCAGGAATTAGACAAAGTCTTTTTGAGTGAAATGACTCCCTCGGGAAAGCCTGCAGCCCTCAATCAGTCCTCGGAGTCCTGTGGTTCTGGATGATCAAAGAACTGCAGAGTCTGCCTGAAATCACCCAGGAAGTGGTTGGTTGGCATCATTTCCTGCTGCCCAGGAGAGGCCCTGAAGGGTGTGGACCCCAGGCAGCCCCTGAGCCAGGAGCATGGCATCTGTCCGAGGTCCTGGGGTGTGGATGGAGACAGACATTTTTGACGTTGAGTTCTAATGATGTTGAGAAAAGTAGAGAGCAGGCCATGGCTCTCCACTGCCCACCACCCACAAACACCTGAGTGCCAGGTGAACAGCCGCCTTGTCACCCTTCCTAGGACACACACCCCTGGGCAGCCCCACTCTCTTCAGAGTATGCTCACCTGCTGGCACTCACCTGCTAGGGCTCACCTGCTGGTGCCCTGCAACTCTGCATGTCCTCCCACAAGTAATCCCACGCTGCAATGCCAATGGTGAGACTGTGCTCATGCTAGGGACCACTTGAATTCCACCTTTTATCAAAAATGCAAACTGGTCACAAATACAGAACTTAATTATGAGTTTCACATAGCTCATAAGATGACTCACGAGTGCTCACGGCACACCAGCATGTTTGATGCTGCATTATTATTGAGGATTATTTTCCCAAGTGGGGGGAAAGTATCATGTTCTTTGCTGGTTCTGCTCAAAGGCAGGCTCCCGCAGGTCTTGTCCAGGGGAAGGGACAGAATCCAAGGGTGGAAGCAAGGAATCCTGGCAGTGTTGTCTGTGTTTCAGTTTATACATAATTAAACGGGCTCCCTGAAAACAACTTGACATTGGAATGAAGAAAAAGAGTAAAGCAGACAATCCCAGGTGGTATGTAATACAAACAGTTAGTATTTTGTCTTTAGCATATTTGTGGTTCTTTCATTTTGGGTGGGCTTGATATTCTGGGAGTTGAAAACATTTCAAAGTAACCACGCAGTCCTACGACGACCCTGGAAACTGTCCCACTTCCCCACCCTGCCCTGACCTTCAACTTCTTCCTTTCCCGTCACGTGTCTTGAGGCTTCTCAACTCCAGGCTCACATTTTCCACTTTTAAAGGGATTTTCCTTCATCTCTGCACAAAAAAAAAAACAAAACAAAAACCCTGAAGGTAAACCCGGAGTTGTAATTTGGGGCGGCCGCCAGGTGGCAGTGGCGCCTAAGTCACAGGGCCGCCCGCGGAACGGGAGGGCGCGGCCAGGCGCCCGCGCGACCTGCGTCCGGAATTCGCGACACGCGCGCGGGGCGGCCGAGGCGCGGGAGCCGAGCGCCCGTCCCGAGCCACGCGCCTCAGCGACGACGCAGAGGCAGACCCGGCCGCGCCGTCCCTGCGCCCGCCCCCAGCGTGACTGCTCGCCTGCAGTTTTCAACGTCACAAATACCGACCTCTACCGAAGCTTCGTGTGGACAATCGCTAAAGGCGCCGACATGAATTCTCCTCCCTTCCCCGCCGCGCAGCCGACACGCAGGGCGCGCGCGTGTTGCCCGTGCGCACGCGCCAGGGAACTCGCGGCCGCGCGCCGCGCCTGCCTTCCCGACGGAGGCTCACGACGCTCCTCCATGCTCCTGCTGCATAACCCGGCGTGGGCGCGCACGTGCGGCACGTCCGTCCTCGGCCTGGGACGCCCAACGCCGCCTTCCGATCTCTCGGCCACCGGCCCTGCGACCCCCGCCGCCCCCTGGCGTCGGGTGGAGGAGGCCGCCCGTCCCCTTGTGTCTCCTCCCGCCCGTCGGGTGGAGGAGGCCGCCCGTCCCCCCGGGTGCCCCCGCCCGTCGGGTGGAGGAGGCCGCCCGTCCCCCCGGGTGCCCCCGGCCGTCGGGTGGAGGAGGCCGCCCGTCCCCCTGGCCCCGTGCCCCCGGCCATCGGGTGGAGGAGGCCACCCGTCCCCCCGGTGCACCCGGCCGTCGGGTGGAGGAGGCCGCCCGTCCCCCCGGGTGCCCCCGGCCGTCGGGTGGAGGAGGCCGCCCCGTCCCCCCGGGTGCCCCCGGCCGTCGGGTGGAGGAGGCCGCCCCGTCCCCCCGTGTCCCCGGTGCCCCCGGCCGTCGGGTGGAGGAGGCCGCCTGTCCGGAAGCGGCCTGGGCTCCTGCGGGCGGGGCCGGCACTTTACCGGCGCTGGTCTGGGCGGGCTTCAGAGACGCGCCACAGCCGGATGCAGCAGCCGGGCGGAGCCGCCTCCCTGGCTGTGCCCCGAGTCCGGGTCCTGAGCGTCACCTGAAGCCGCGCTGGCCTGGCCTGGCGCTGCCGGCCGCGTGACCGCCACGTGACCGCCGCCGGCGCAGCCGCTGCCGCGGAGCACGGCGGGTAAACATGGCGCGGGGCCCCCAGCGCGCGAGGCCCGTCTTCCTTTCCAAGCGTTTCTCCACCGCTCGCCGGGAGAGTTGGAGCTGAGCAGGCGGCGGACAGGGGCTCCGCGTGACACTTGCGTGGACAGCAGGGGCCCCTCCGGGAAGGAAGCTCCGCACGCGACCGCCGGGACTGGCCCGGCCGAGTCAGCACGACGCGCGGCCTAGAAATGACGGTTCCTGCGAGCGAGCGGCGCGCGGAGGCGGCGGGAGGCGTGCGGGGTGCGGGCAGACCGTCGCCTCCCTGAAGGGCGCCCGCACAGGACCACCGTTGGCAAGAGGAGGGCGGGGAGGCCCGGCCCACGCCGGGTGGTCGGAGCCCGCGCCGGGCCGCCTCCCGGAGGCCAGGGCTGCGGGCGGTTGGGACCGCAGGCCCTGCGCCTGTGTCCTGAGAGAGCTGGCACTTGGGCTGGGCCGCGTTCCTGAGCGGGAGGCATCGGAGCCCGCCCCCGTCGCTGTCACTGCGGTCGTGTCCCGGGCACAGACGTCAGAGAGACACATGGGGATGATCTGGAGTCCGGCCCACGTGTCCGACGCGTAGGTGGAGTAAGGGGTTGAAGAAGGGAATGGATTTGTGATTTTAGTAAAATAAAATCTCTCGGGCGTTCCCACCTTCCACCGAATTTGTCTACACTTTAACCCTTTGCTAATCCTTGCCTCAAGTACCTCCCCACCTCCACCGCATGCCTTTCATTGTTCAGGGCCATAAATGTCCTCTATTAACCACAGCCTTTTCTTGGATTCTCCTTTGCCATCTTGCATTGAAAACAATGCCTTAAAAGGGAGTCTGCCTGGATTTCTGCAGGACTAGTTTCATCTCGGATTTCTCTCCTGTAAGGAATAGGGAAACAGACCCCTCCTTAAAGGGCAGGAGCCGACAGCGTGACTTACTTTAGTAAGTCCGGAGTGTTGTTTACTAAAACGTTAGACATCCTCCTCCTCAAGCCCTGAGCACTGCTATTCTGAGACCACAGCTTGAGTTTTAGGAGGGAAGAGAAAAGAAGAGACAGCCACAGTGAATGGCTGTGATGTTATCTAAACATCCTGTTCTTATCAGCTCCAGACCTGGAAGTTCACTATGCTGCAGGGACTGTTCTTTAAACAGTTTAGCCCAGAAGGAAGATTTTCTAAGAGTGATGGCCCATCTAAAAGAGCCCAAGCAGGGAAGGAAATTTAAATTCCAGTCCACTAAGCAGCCTTTTGCAAAGGGGTTGTCTTTCCCAAGTTGTCTTGTTTTCAGGAGCAGCCTCCTCAAAGCTGCTGAAAGCTGGTTTCTTAGTGAGGCCTTGCTGGTGGTTGTGGGTTCCCTTCGGTGGCCCTAGAGTCCCCTAGTCATGTATTTTCAGGGTCACAAGCATTTAAAAGTTGCAAAAGTAAGGCATTTTCTGGGTATTTTTTTTCTTAAAGAGTTTATTCTCTTCAGAAATTGTAAAAGTCCCAAGTGCCGTGAAACCTGGATCTGAGCCCGTTCCTATTTTAAATGAGGTGTATGGATCAGTGAATGCACCCCCAAGATAATTAACAGGGGTACAGTAAGAGCCATTAAAACTCTTTCATCTCTTCATTTTAAAAAATCAAATGAGAAAATCATACTTTACTAATACTGTACAGACTGACCCCTCCTCCTCCCTCTGCGTGCATGTCAGAGGCACATAGACACCCCTGGGGAGAGAGAAAGCACCCTGCAGTGGAGGGTGGGGACAAGCTGTACTCCCTGGCTGTTCTCATTAAGTACTTGGTGTATGTATTCAGTTGACAAGTGAGCGTATTCAGTCTTACTGCTTGCACTCGAAACACAACTTAGAGTGAGAGCAGAAACATTTTTAAAGTTAAGATGAAATAGTTTAAAAATATTGTTTATTTTTATAACACCCTTTAAAATGTATGTGTTTATAGTAAACAAAGCCTATTAGTGTAGTAGTTGTGCATATATGTATAAAATAAAAAAATTGAGTTGGTGCTTTTTTGTTATCTGATAGAAATGCACCATCAAAAGTCTGGAAATTATAGTTTTAAAGTATTGTACCAGTTGAGCAACCCTAATCCAAAATCTGAAATGCTCCAAAATTTGAAACTTCTTGAGTGCCAACATTATGGCACAAGTGGAAGATTCCACACCTGACTTTGTGATGGGTCACAGTCAAATGACAGTCAAAATTTTATTTCATTCAGAAAATTTTTTAACATATTGTATAAAATTACTGTCAGGCTATGTGTATAAGATGTATTTAAAACATAAATGGATTTCATGTTTAGACTTGGTCCCATCCCCAAGATAGCTCATGATATATACGTAGATATTCCAAAATCTGAAAAACTCCAAAATCCAAAACACCTCTGTTCCCAAGCATTTTGGTTGGACAAGGGATACTCAACTTGTATTAATACCATCTCCATGCAGTAGAAAGGGAACAGGGCAGAGAAAGTAGGCTACCTGGCCTAACTTACCCATTATCATCATAATTCCTTAAATGAAAGTAACTCCGGCCTTTCCTTAGATTCCATTTGGATTCACAAGCTACTCTTAAAATGCAAAGTTCCCTGGGAGAGGCCTCACCAACTGGCCGCAGTGGATCCGTTGTACCTTTGTGGAAATTACTCCAGTCACTTCCTTGTCACCAGCAACCATGCGGTGGGTGAAGGCCTGGAAGGAGTGAAAGGAAAGGAGTGAGCAGCTACTGACTTTGGGTCGGGGAGGACCTGCTCTGACAGTGCAGGTTCGCTGGTAGCCGTGCTGGGCACTGGCTTGGGGGTGTGGTGGGTGCCACAGGAGAGAGTTGAAGAAAGAGAGAGAAAGGGAGCGAGAGCTCTAAAGACCAAGTCTCCTCTAGACTTTCCTTGATGTCCACTCTGCACTCACCCACTCACCCTGCACGCCAGACGACCTGGGCGAGGCCTGTTGAGTATATTCTGTTTCCTTATCTCCATGAACAGATGAAATATGCTGGAAATGTTGATACTATGTCTTCTGCCTTCCAGACGGATGCTTCTGGAAGAGGCACAGAGAGCTTACATCACCCTGGCTTTGAGTGTGGAAGTACGGCCACCCCACTCTTGTGAGACTTTTGGACCTTCTGATGAACACACGTCTTAAATCAGAGAGCTCCAGAACATTAGAACCAAAAAGGCATTTAGAGAACACAAGAAGCTTTATTTCACAGACATGAAGACTGAGTCAGAAAAACTGCAGTGAGTGAGGGCGGGCCTGGGGTGAAACTGTGACAGGAACTCCCACGCCATCCTCCATGGCTCCTCAAGGCCTCAGGTGAGGTCTTTCCAAGCCTCTGTTTCCCCACAGAATCCTGTTGGGGATTATGTGCATTCCTTGAGATAACTCGTGTGCAAACACTTGTCCTGGTGTGCACACATAATTATATTAGCCTTGAATAAATGCACCCCCCCATTTCACCCAAATCACTAGCTAATTGGGCATAGTCCTGGCCCTAAAAAGAAGTGGAAGGTATTTATGCAGATATGTATTATAGAGTCTCATTGTAATAAGAGCTGGTCCCCCATTCTGTCCTTAAAAGCAGTATGTCACTTTGTTTTCCCTCTTTTTAAGTTGCAGATATTTAAGGGCTTTGGAATAAGAGAGAGATTTATCCAAAGTTGGTTTTTTAAGCCAGGCATTTTAACAATCTTTTGTGCTTATAAAGAAATGGAGCTTTTTGCTTAGCTTTTAGAAAAGGCAGCTATTCCAAGGAAATGGGAAGCCCAGGGGGCCTACCTGTAGTAGAATCTCACATCAGAACTTGCTCTTGTGCACAGGGACCACCTGAGTTACAGTGAAGGCACTGGAGCCTCCCTGAAGGGCAGGATCAGCTTCTGTTCAAATAGACTGGCACAGCTCTGACATACGGCCTGAGTCCCAGACCAGGGGCGGGGAACCTTTTCATGTAGGAAGGCCGCATTATTTTAGCTGTAATCAAATAAGGCCACATTCAAGAAACTTCAATTAGGTATACTTTAAAATATACATTATTTTGTAAAAATCTAACTACTATGTACTTAATAATCTCAAAAAATGAAAACTTTGTTAATTTTATTTATTTATTTTTTTGCTTTAAATTCTGTTATAGTTTATTATATGCATTTTTAGTTGATCAGAAACATCTATGATCTCCACTTTATTTTTATTTTTTTTATTTCAGAATATTCTAGGGGTACAACACTTTGGTTACGTATGTTGCCTGTGCACTGCCCAAGTCAGAGCTACACTCGTGGACACCCCCATCCTGTGCGCCCCGCACCCACTAGGTGAGAGTTTTCCCATCCCATCCACCCAAAAACTATTTGTTAATTTTAAAGTTAACTGACCTTTTAATGACTTTGTTGTGTCTGCTTTTTGTTGGAAAGCATTTGAATATTTGGTTGCAGCCTAGAGGTCCGCAGTTTCAGCTGATTCCCTAGGTGGGGCGGGGGCGTGCAGGGTGCGGGGGTGCGGACCTGTGGGCCTGCGGCAGGGTCTGCTCCTCCTGGGCTCCTGCCGGAAGGCCTCGTGCCAGCCTCGTGAGGACACCTGTGCAAACGCGGGCCTCTGCCATGGAGAAGCTGTCACGGTTGGCAGAGGGATGATGGTCTTCAGGGTGATCCTTCTCCTCCAGCCACGCTGGCAGAAAAGTCGATGCTGCAGGTTTCATGGAATCCACGTAGGCGCCACACCTTGTCCGGGCCCCGTTGGGATGTGATGCTCAAGCCGCTGGCTTCGTTTTTCCGTGGCCTCCTCAAGGTGCTCCGGACCACCCCTCTTGGTGGCCTTGGTGCTGAATCCGCGCCGTTCAGCTCCCAGGGACTGGCTGGGGACCAAAGTGTTCACACATACAATGCAAAATGAAACAGGGTCCAGGGACGCTGTTGGAGGGCCAGCCGCAGGGGCGCCCTCTGTCCCCGCGAGCGTGTGTTCCTGCCGCCCTCCAGAGCAACATGCTGATTGCTCACCACCTCCGTTATCTGTTTACAGGCGAGTAGTTTACCTTGAGTTGGTCTCTGCGGGTCTTCAGTTGTCCTGGAAGACGTCAAAGAACACAGGTGTTGGAGTCCTTGTGGAAAGGGCTGAAACTTGGCAGCAGGGATGAGACACATGTCACCGTTGGAGCCACTGACATTGTGCTTTTTCCACTTACTGGGATCCCCTAGTTTTGTTCTGCTTGTTCTCACTACAACATGTCCTGACTGCCATTCCCAGGCTGTGTGATTTCCAGGCAAGGCCCAGGTCCCCAGCCTGGCCCTGCTTCCATGTTTCTCATAAGGATTGTGCTGCCCCTGAAGTTCCTACTGTCAAAAGTTCACTCCTGGGGTCAGGACTTTGCCTTACCCAAGGATTCTCTTTAGGGATAAACACCCTAGGGAGAGTCAGTACCCTGAACCCGTGACACCTGTCGTCAGATTGTTCACCTGGTAGCAGTGAGCAAGCCCCGGGTTCCAGGGACACTCTCTGGCAGGTGGCAGGGATAGAGAAGTGTTCAGGCCCAGGACACAGCTCCTGCCACCACCCCAGGGGCTTGGGGACAAAATTAAAGGGGAAGAATGGTGTTTTTCTATTTTCCTCTATTTTTTGTTTTATGCTATGATTCTTATAAACCACTTCACATGGGGGGGGAAGGTGTTGAGAGTGGAAGTGAGGGGTGAGGAGGATTTGCAGACACACCCATTGTCCCTCTCTAGGTGGTGCCAGTCAGGGGAGGGGACACTTCAGCTCCTTGAGGGCCCCAGTGGTTGGAGTGGAGGAGATGCTTTGCCTGGTTGCTTGGCACAACTTACCTGGTGTGGGAGGCCAGGCTGGTTCCAGAGGCCTCACATGAGATGACTTTCTAAGAGTCTAAGAAAAATGCACAGCCCACGATGCACACTAATCCACATGCAGCATTAGTAAGCAAGATTTGGGCGCTGGATGTGCTCATTCATTGTTACTGGGGTCGTTGTTATTTTAATATGCATTTCCTTGATTAGAGAATTTGAAATTGCTCATGTACTTATTGACATTTTTGTTTGTTTTGGTTCTTCTTCTTTGTATTATTTGTATATGGTATTTGCCTGTTTTTTTTAATTAGGATGTTTATCATTTTTAATTTGTAGGGAACTCTTAAAATTTAATATTAATGCTGACATAATTTTAATACATAGTTGTCTCATTGGGTCATTGGCTTTTAAATTTTACTTACGTGTTTTTCTGGAATATAGAAGTTTTTTGCAAGTCAAATATCTTCACTTTTTACTGTATATGTCCCTCATACTGTACGTCAAACACAGACACATATTCACCTATGAATTTCCTTGTTTTACGGTTTCTTCCTTTTTAAAAACAATTTTTCCTTTTCAAGTTTAATTCTCTGATTATTCTTACATTGGTTTGTGAGTTAGTGCTCTCAATTTATTTTACTTTATTTGCAAAATATTAACAATTGTGCCACTGATTTAAACTGTTATTTTTATCTTTAATTCTTATAAAAATTCTGGGCTGTCTTTTCAGTCCCACTAATCTATCTGTCTATTCCTGTGTAGCTCAATACTACACAACATTATTTGTTTTATATTCTAAAGTATATCCTTTTATATTTTTAATCATAGTAGGGCAGACATAGGATTTAGGAAACGTTTGGGGCTTATATGAAAACCAGCAGCCTCTGCTTCATCCTCGTCACCCACTCTTATCCTCCAGAAGAAATATTTCTAATTATTTTAGTGGCTTTTTTTTCTGAAAAATTTTTTTTCTGTTCAATATTATTTCTTCAAACAAACTTTAGAATTATTTTAACCAAAAAAAACCCTTTTAAATTTCTTGATATTTGTTGAATTTTAATAATAGCTTTGAGAGAAGCAATTTATTTTTGATATAATTCTTTCCTTAATGAAGTGTCTTCCCACTTATTAACATCTTTCATGTCCCTCTGTGAACTTATGGGGATCCCCCCCCACAATCCAGGCCCTCTTTGCTTCTTTGGTGTATCCCAAAGTATTTGTGTGTGTATTATTCAAATAGCAAAGATACACACACACATACACATAGCTTTGCTATTTTAATGATATATTTTTATCACTGTTTTTAATAATTAAGAATAAATTTATTTCTTCCAGCCATTTGTGTCCTAGCCACTCAGCTTGGTGGATACACAGCACAAGAGTAATAATGATTCATCATCTAGGTTGACTTTGTTTCCAGCGCACCCCATTTTCAGCAGCCATGCTCAGAGTCATTGACACCAGCTGCAAAGAGATAATGCATTGGTGTTGGCATCCAAAACATAGAATCTTGGGTAATACTTTCTCCTTTAATATATCAAAATCTTACAGACGTGATTAATTTAGATCCTGTGATCCAGTCCTTCAACATTTGGGATGCTATCTTTACTAGAGAACCAGATGGGCACAGATGTAGGCACACAGGTCTGCATCACGGGATGCCATTCCTTCCCCTGCCTGCCTGAGGTCAAGTTCCTGTCCCCAGCCTCACCACAGGGGCAGGTCCCCCCCCACCAGAACATCTTCCAATGCACACCTCTTGGGTAACCACCTCCATGGACCTTAGAACCCCGCCAGCTGAAACGTCTCTCCTGCTGGAAGCCTTCCCCACCCTGCACATTTCTGCCCTGCCTCCCTGTTACCACATTGTTTCATCTCGGGCTTATTCTTTTAAGTACGTATTACAGTGTAAGTACATAATTACTTGTATAGTTTTTATTTTCTATTCAATGTTCAGTGAGAGATGCAATCTTGCCTCTTTTGCTGCTGCAGTCTCTTCCCTAACTTGAGCAGGTAGCCCATGGCAAGTACTCACTAAACATTTGTCAAATGAAAAAGAGTGAAATTTGGTAACTGCCTAAGTGCCTAATGATTGCAGCACAGCCAGGAATGCTTTATAGTCATTAAAAATGTTATTTGCAGGGATTTTTAATGACAAAGGAAATTGCCTTTTTTGGTAGCATTAGGTTCATGCAAATCAAAAGTAATATATAGGTACAGGAAAACTACTGGAAAGAAATACCGGAAAATGTTTGCAGTGCTTATTGCTGGCTGGAGAACCATACATTTGTGTATTTACTTTAAAATGGGCATGTATTAGTTTTAAAGTCAGAAAAATACATTTTTTTTGTTTTTGAATATTTAAGGCCAAGTTACTGGAAAAAAGTACCTCTGAGGAATAGGGAAATTGGAAGCAAAACCAGATAGAAAAGCAGAGATTTCAATTAAATAATATTTTAAATGCTCTATTTAAAGAGAATCCTGATCAGAAGAATAGGTAATAAATAAATGTGATATATCAACCCATTGGACCAGTTTCTAACAGTGAAAATGAGTGAAGTACAGCCATGCAATTCACGTGAACAAAACTTGCAGAAAAAATGTTGAGGGGAAAGAGCAATGTATTATACCATTTGTAAGACAAAATCAAGGTGTAATATCAATTATATAATTTTTAAAATATACCAAAAGTACTCTTTATTGTTTAGGAGACATGAATATACAGTATTGTAAAAGTATTTAGAAATATATGGAGGTGATAAGCATTAATTCATGGTAATGGTTACCATGGTTGGGGGAGAGGATTTCGATTTTTTTAATGCTGGGTGGTAGATATATGATGTTATTATATAATTCTTTGTACCTTTGTATGTGTCTGTAGTATTTTATGATAAAATTCTAAAATTTATAACCAATTTTAAATAAAACAAAAGCAAAGATGAAAGGAATCCTGTTATTAATTCTTTCATTAAGATTCTTTTGTAAAGAGGAATGGTACATTTTCACTAGTTATGAAGTCAGATTCTCAAAGATAGGCTTTCATTCTGTCTTTCTTTCTTTTAAACAGAGATGCTTCTGTTAAGAAACTTAGAAATGACTTGAAAACCAACAAATCACCATTATTTTTCACTTAGCATTTTGTTATGTCTCAGACGATTACTAGAACTTTTAGGACTTGTCTAGTGCTTTAAATTACTAGTAATTTATATTTCAGTTATGTAAGTTTTTAAGTTGGCAGATACTCTTCAAAAGGAAACAAATAAAAGAAATATCCTTCTCTGATTTTATTGGGTTACAATTGATTGAATTTTTCAGGATTGGCAATTTGAGAAGATGGGTAGATAAACTGAACTGGCTTAGAACTTTCTGACAATGTGAACCATGTCTGCTAGATGTGGTTCCCAACCATGAAAGAGGGAAAGAGGCTATTCTCACTGATCGTGACCATGGACTTTGGAAACATTCCAAAGAGAACAAAACATAATGCCGTCCCTCTGTTGCTATGACATAAAGTACATAGGGGCAGAACTACCCTGCAGGTGATTGAACAGTTTCCATTCTTGAAAATTGGGTGATTAGCTTTGCTGTACCATGGGTCAAAGTTCTCACTTTGCAAAGTGCTATCCCTTTACAGTCATGTGTCCCTTAACGGCAGGGATACATTCTGAGAAGTGAGTCATTAGACGATTTCATCGTTGTGTGAACATCCTAGAGTTCACTTACACAAACCTGTATGGTACAGCCGCCTACACACCTAGGCTATATGGAGTAGCCTTTTGCTCCTGGGCTACAAACCTGTACAGCATGTGATTGTGTTGAATATTGTAGGCAATTGTAATACAATGGGAAGTATTTTTGTATCTAAATATATCTAAACATAGAAAAGGTTCAGTAAAAATGTGGTTTAAAAAAAAGATAAAAAATGGTACACCTGTATAGGGCACTTAACCATGAGCTTGCAGGACAGGAAGTTGTGCTGGGAGAGTTGGTGAGTGAGTGGTGAGTGAATATGAAGGCCTAGTTACTGTACAATACTGTAGGCTTTATAAACATTTTACCCTTAGGCTACACTCAATTTGTTTCAAAAATTTTTTTCTTTCTTCAATAATAAATTAATCTTAGCTTACTGTAACTTTATAAACTTTTTAATTTGTTTAAAACTCTTTGGCTCTTTTGCAATAACACTTAGCTTAAAACACAAACACATAGTACAGCTGTACAAAAACATTTCTTTCTTTATATGCTTATTCCATAAGCTTTTTTCTATTAATTTTTTATTTTACTTTTAAAACTTTTTTGTTAAAAATTAAGACATGAACATACGCAGTAACCTAAGCCTGCACAGGGTCAGGATCATCAATATCACTGTCTTCCACCTCCACATCTTGTCCCACTGGAAGGTCTTCAGGGGCAATAACATTCATGGAGCTGTCATCTCCTATGATAGCAATGTCTTCTTCTGGAATACCCCCTGAAGGACCTGCCTGAGGCTGGTTAACTGGTTTTTTTTTTTCCTAAGTAGAAAGAGTAAACTCTAAAATAGAGTAAATACATAAACCAGTAACATAGTCATTTATTATCATTATCAAGTATTATATACTGTACATAATTGTATGCTACACCTTTGTATGACTGGCAGTGCAGTAGGTTTGTTTACACCAGCATCACCACAAAACGTTACGGTGTCACTAGGTGCTAGGAATTTTTCAACTCCATTTTAATCTTATGGGATCATTTGGTATATGTAGTCTGTCCTTGAACGAAACGTCATTATTTGGCACATGACTGTGTAGCTTTCGCCTCTCATACTAGCTCTGGGGTGTGTTTTGTTTGTTATGCTAATAGAAAAAGAATAATTGTCTGAATATAGGGAAAACCCATCTATCTGACAAACATTTGTGCTAGAAAAATAAGGAAGATGGGTTCCTTGACCTAGTTAGAAGTGAAGGTGGTCACTTAAGCTGCTACACTGATCCACCGAGAGTCTCACACCTAGTTTTAGCCAAAAGCTCCAACTTCCTGACCCTCCACCTAACTCAAGGAATCATCACATTCTTTTTCTTCCATCAACATATCTGTGGAGATATCAGATAGAAGCAAAATTGCTAAAAGGCAGATAGTGACAGAAGAGGAAAAAATGACCCTGCATCATCTTGCCAACTAGGGGAATTAAGACCCAGATAAGAAAGGGTTAGCAGTGGTTGGGGAGATTTTTAGACCAGTCACCTCCAACGATTCTCTGGGCCCCACGACCCTCCTGATGAAGACCCCTTCCCCACTACACTCTTTTGCCCTTAGGGCACATGGGCACACCCACTCACGTTCATATGTGCACACTCAGGCACTCACGCTCACGCTCACATTCATGTGCATACACTCAGGTACTCACACATTCATACTCATATGTACACACTGAGGCACACACTCATTCATGTATACCCACTCCGACACTCACACACACACACTCACATTGATATACATTCTCACACATCCCTGTACATTCATATACACAGACTCTCACACACACACACTCACACACACATTTATACACACACACACTCACACTCATATGCACAGACACATTCACACACATTCACATACACATGTTCACACACAGCACTACTGGCCAGGCACAGCCCAGCCTCCCATTTACTCACCACAACAGTCTGGTGCAAATGATAAAAGTGGATTTTGACACCCCCACTGTTGAGAACTGACCCACTTATGCTGTGTTTACAAAGGTAAAGACTCGAGCCAAGGAATGATCCAGACACAGAAAACATGCTGTGCTGAACAAGATGCTCTGCCTGGACCCCCAGACTGCCTGCCTCCACTGAGGGGACAGCTGACAGTTGTTTATTTCTGCATGTCACATTAACTGGGAAGTTACAGCAACATGTGGCCACTGAAATCAGCTGCCGTGTGGTTCATCAGGACATTTTGACTGTCTTAAAAATTGATATTGATTACTTCAGAAGGTACTGTCAATGTCGCGATTCATTTTGGTAGTTAAAATGGCCAAAATGATTGGACTCTGTGGTCCACAGCTGCATTCCACGCTTGTGCGCTGGATCCTAGTCTTGGTCTTAGAGGTCTAATCAAAACTGGTCACTCAGTGATCTTGGAGGACACTATGCTAAGTGAAATAAGCCAGGCACAGAAGGACAAATATGCACGATGCCACTTAAATGATAAATCTGAGCTGGTCAAACTCATTGATGCAGGGAGCAGAATGGTGGCTGTCACAGTTGGGAGTGGGGGGTTCAGGGGAACGAAACAGGGCATGCACAGTCTCAAATATATGAGATGAATAAGTCCTACCTAGAGATCTACTGCACAGCCTGGGCGTATGGCTAGCAATACTATATTGTTTTGCATTTGCTGAAAAGGTAGGATAGATCTTACATTAAGTGTTCTTATCACCAAATAATTAATAATAATAATAACAAATACAGGGGTGGGAGGAAGCTCTTGGAGGTAATGGATATGTTTACAGCGTAGGTGGTGGTGAAGGTTTCGCAGGTGTACACGTATCTCCATGCTCATCAAGTTGTGCCCATTAAACATGCACCGCATTTTGTATGTCAATCAGCCCTCAATAAAGTGGGTTTAAAAATAAATAAACGGCAGCTTTTACTTAAATTTTAAATCATGGAGAGTCCTACTGATGGCAGTTTCAAATGTTCTAGCCATGAGTATTTTTCTAACATCAGATGTAGGTTGTGAGTTCTATGAGGGTTTGGGGCATGACTTAATAATCATCATCATAACAATCATGACAACAGCAAGCATGTATTGAGCACCAGGGAACGTTCAGCCACATGCTGTGCTTGCATTATTTTATTTAATCCTCACAACAATCCAGTGGGTTGGCACTATTCTTTCCATTTTCAGGTGTAAAAAGGAGGGGAGGAGAGAGAGAGAGGGAGGGAGGCACACACACGATGAAATCCAGCCAGAGAGTGTCGGAGCCAGGATTTGAACCTGAGTCTAACTCCATATCCTTCATGCTTAACCAAGATTCCTTAACACTTATTACTAATCAGTAAGTGAGGGATCAAGTCTGTCTTACTTATCTTGGCATCCCCAGTGCCCAGAACAGTCGCTAGCTAAGTGGAACTCCATGAAGTCTGGTGAATTAACGACTAAATGGATAAACGAGGTGATTGGGTGGGTGGTGATAAAGAAATGAACCATGGGGGTCTGAAACCCTGGCAGGCTTGACTCCTTGCTCACCTGGGAACAAGACTTCTAGTCAGCAGGGGCCTGGGAATTTTTAGAACATGCTTTGAATTTTTCTCCCTTCCAAGACTTGAGCCAGGGAGTCACTGCACCAATTTGTGTGTGTGGCTTTAATTCCCTGCTCATTACCATGCAAGAACGTCTCCTGCTCCTGAGAGAGAGTGGAAATTTTGTGAGATTCATACCTATTCAGGCCTTTTATGATCACCATTATGTAATAAGCAGCATCTGGTGCCTGGGGGGTGGGGGTGGGGGACCAAACTGGCCATCTGGGAGGACAGAATAAGTGCCCACATTTATAAACCAAACTCCCAAGATGTGGTCTCAGAGATCACCAACAGCAAATAAATATCTTGTAGCTTGGGAGAAAGCAAGAACAAATATTACTTTAAAATTTAGGATTAAATTATAAATATTCAGAACACAATTCCTATATATAAAACACACATTATATTTAAACCCACAAACTGGCATGGCCTGAATTTGGATTACTTCAATTTTATTATTTTTAAAAAGTATTATTTGCAAGTGGCAAAAGATAATTATTGTGAAAGTTAACTTGGTCTTCTTGTTTATATTCAAGAACCAACTCAGATTAAAGCAACCTTTTAAAAGGGTTTGAACAGGAGAATAAATCAGTATTGATGTCAGTTTGTCTTATTTTAATAATAGTCACTATGGAAACAAATCACTGACCTATTTCTTTTCTACCTCCAAGTAAACAATAGAGTGTCCACTTTTGCTGGTACCCTGTTTCCTCTGAGCAGGAATTTCTTGAACAGATTTTCTTTAAAGCACTTTTAATCGGACCTAGAGTTCTTTCCTACATGCTTGTTGTAGTTGTGTTAAGCATTCTCAGCCTCCTTGTGAATTTTCACCTTGAATGGCCATGCAATGCTCTACCCTGTCCTTGGGAATCCTTCCTAGTCTTTGCTCAGAGGTGGAGAACCCAGGTGCCATGCGCAGAGGTTGGCCAGCGCACCCTCAGACTGGCTGCAAGAAGCCCTGCATGAAGACTCAGCTGAGTTTCACTTTAGTTTCCTCTCCTTCTGCACCCACCTGTCAGTAGACAAACAGGAGTGTCCCAGGAAGTCATTCTCTGCACTAAGCTGCCAATTCAGAAAACAAATGAAATATTAACATTCATGTGCTTTCTTCCTGTTCTCAGCCCACATCCCAAATCCATTTATATTTAGCTGAAGCCAGATATTTCTAGATACAGAGGTTGCTGTGTCCCCAGTGCACTGGGGACCCCCTGCGGGTGTCTGTGCCCCATGTGCCATAGGTGCCTGAGGCCCCTCACCTGAGCCGTCATCTCCAAGGACGCACTTCTGTCAGAATATTCGAAGGAAGTGTACCATGTCTAACTTTATTTATTGCCTGCTGTTTTTATGACCTGTAGAGCACTCTTCTTAGGTTTTTATTGTGTGAGATGGAAAATTACAGAGACATGCTAAAAAAAGACACGTGCAAAACCCCAAATAGTGTTCTATAAAGCTGCAGTGCTCTCAAACAGAGCAATAAAGGGGAGATAAATCAGCAACTCTATACATAACATATTAAAAAATGATGAGAATAAAATGGCCATAGTGATTAATTTTTCTTATCTGAAATATCTATTTTTAAAAATGGAAAGAGGTGTGACCTAATATGATATTGCTCCAAATGTACCTCAGGTATCTCAGGAAAACTTCTTGATATTTCACTACAAATAACACTTTCTCTATGCTCACACAGAGCCATGATTTTCCAAATAGATGTGTCAACATAATACCAAAGCAATTGCTTGAAAACTAGGGAAAAAATTAATCCACCTGAAAATTTGGCATATAAATTGCAAACATGGTTCCAATTCTCCACCTCTTCCTGTATCCACACCCTTTGCAATGTGCTTTTGCAGCTTCTCCCATTAGGAAATAGAGCCTATTTTATCACCCTTTGGATCTGGGCTAGCCTGCGACTCTGTTTGGCCATAGAACGTGGCAGAAGTGATGACGTGCTAGCTCTGGCCTAGGCCTCAGGACACCCGTCATACTTGCACTGCCTTTTGGCATTGCACTTGAGGATGAAAGAGCATGAAGAAAAACCAACACACCCAGCTGACCCACAGCTGAACACATATACCTGAGGGAACCCAACTCAGACCCGAAAATCCTCCTAGAAGAGCCCAGCCTAAATTGCTGACCCATATAATCATGAACTCAATTAATGGCTATTGATTTAAGTTACCAAGTTTTGGGGTAATTGGTTATGCAGCAATAGCTAACTGATACACCTTTTCTTTCTCATTTTACCAACTCTCCCTCCCCCAGGAAAAGGCTTACAGTTATGTGAAAAGTCCTGTCAAAGAATCAGGAGAGCTAGGTCCTAGTCCCATCTCTGAAATAATTAGCTGTGTGATCTTCAACAGTCCTGTTACTTTTCTGAGCATCGGCTGCTTTGCCTGTATGTTTGTGTACAAGGTACTTGGTATGTCCAGCTAGAGCATCTCTGTGAAAGAAAGTGACAGAGCAGCTTTTACCCTTCCCCAAGTTGTTGTGAATGTCTTTAAGAAGAAGTAGCTCAGACAAATCTATCCACATTACAGATATACCGCTTGACTCTGCAATCCCACTTCCTGGCCCACACACTAAGACAGTACGCACGGATATGCAAACGCTATATTCAAGAATGTCTCGTGCAGCATTATTGGTGTGGCAAACATCAGGAAATAGCCTGAACGTCCATTAAGGAAAATGGTTGCACAAATAATGATGTATTTATATTTTAAAACAGTGTAAAGCTATTAAAAGAATTCTCTGGAAGAACTTTTATAATGTATTTTTTTAATGACAGAAGCAGGATGCAGGGTATAACACTATTTTTCCAAAGGGAACAAAACAAAAACAAAAAACCTTTATATGTGTACATAGTTTTTATATGATTGTTTGGCCACTGAGAATTGTTTGGAAGGAAGCAAAACAGGCCGGTTGCCTGGAATGGAGGCAGAAGCTTACAGCAGCAAAAATGTTGAAACAACCTCAGTGTTTAGGTATAGGGATTTAGTTAATTTCATTATGGCACAGCCATACAGTGAAATGACATTCAGCTGTTAGAAATAATGCTATATAATGTATTAAAATAATTATATATTTAAAATAATGATATTAATGAACATGAAACAGTATTAAAGGAGATAAAACCACATGCTCCCCCGTGTTTAGAATATCTCTGGGATGGATATGCACCAAATGTTTACGGTGATTGCGAGCTTATGGGTGGTTTACCCTTGTTTCGATGTATCTGTATCTTCTAATTCTGTAAATTACCATGTAGAAGAAAGGAAAGAGGTGAGGAGAGGCAGGAATGTTTAGCGATTCAAAGGTGTCCAGTAACGGGAGACGGAAAGAGCCAAGGAGGCCTGGGTCCTTCGTGAACTCAACAGCATCTCTGAGCAATGGGGAGATGAGAGTATCCTGAAGTGGAAATGACCACATGTGAACGGTGGCTTGAGATATTTAGCCGAGTGGGTGACCGGCCGTCTATAATGTCTGTGGCTCTTACCAGGTGAGGTGCATGAGTGAGATGATTAATATTTATAAAGTGCTTAACACCCTGCAGAAAGCTGCCGTATGAGCTGATGGTGCGCACCATGCGGCTCACTGCTCTGTCTCTTCAGATGGGCCAGCTCCCCTCCTGACCGTCCCTTGAAAGGTCGCTGGCTCACCTCATGACGAGTAAGTGTGGTCTTTGTTTTTTCAAACAAGAAAACATAGATTGAAGAGAGACATTTCATCTTTTCTTACTTTAAATTTTGTAAATCAAAACAAGAAACTATTTTTTACCTTTTGAAAGTATATTTGTGCTTGAATAGATGTTTTTCATTAAAATATCAGCCTTGAATAAACTGTGTTCCAGCCAGGTTTTACAAACCTTGACATGATAGGAATTTATAATTAAGGTTAGAGATTTAGCATAGATTAAAATTGAAATTAACTTAGATCAGGTGGGTACAATTACGACAAAAAGGAAACTGAGCTGTTTTTACTGTGTGCTTCTATTCTCCTACTTCTAAATGCCAATAACCAAGCAACTTTTTCCAGAGCTTGGAATGTATATAAAGAATCTAATCTATACCTAGGCGTGAAATTCACTGATGTTCTAGCAAAATCAATCACTGGATAAGCTACAATGAAAAGGAACATTTCTGAGAATGCCTTACCATTTGGAGAAATACACTCTTGCCTTTCTGGGTGACTGCCTTGCCTGTTTTTCAGTCTTTGGTGACTGAAGAGTCTATAAACCTTATAAAGTCTTTGATTCTACAAGGGCTTATGGGTGAATAACATGCATCTAAAACTCAGTGAATTAGTATAATGTTTTTTTTAATGCTGAAAAAAGGAAACATAATTATTTTTTTCCACTTAGACTCAGCACATTTGAAAACATTCCAACTACAAAATTGTCATTTCAGGACATAGAGCCATTGGATCAAAAGTTTGGCAACTTGTTTCCTTCCTCATTGTTCTGGATGATGAAATGGTAACCGGCTCGTTTCCTTCTGAGGGCACCCATTGTTCTACGTATTCCTTTCTCGAAAACTATCAGTGTGTGATTTTCTTGTAAGAAAAAGCAGATATATAAGGTTACTCACTTTCTCCTTATGTTGAAACTTGCCTCGCAGGCATGTCAACTTTGCTTCCTCAACTGTTGATACTGGCTCTCTTGTTTTACTATTTTATACATATATTCTATCACTATGTGAGAGAGGGCACCACAACTATTTGTACCATGGGAGTGAATTCTTGTCATGAGAATAATGCCCCCAAAATTACTCTATAAAACTGTACTTCTTAAAATCAATTGTTGTTATGTGAGGGATGGTTTGTGGCCAGGCTTAAAAAATTTTTTCCCCAAACACTACATTCCAAAAACAATGAGAACAATCCCAGAGTTGAGAATTATTGCCTTTACTTAACTTCAAGCACACACAGTTCTCCAACTGTGAATGTTCCACATTTCTGCACATAAAATATCTGGGTCCATGAAAGAATTGGTTCTGGACTTTGTCAGGAGTGGACATTTGTTATTGGAAGGGGTGTCCTCCCTGGCAATAGGCAAGTCTGAGAACTGGCAAGTTTAAAGCACTTCCTCATGGCTGCTAGTGTCATATATGTGTAAAAGTGATTGAACTTTAAAAAAACACTTGGGAAATATGCTTTGTGCTGTATCATGTATTGATATTACCAGTGTAAGTAAGAGCACACTTTTTAAGAAGTCAAACTCTTAGCATAAATGAGAGAATTACTGTTGACATCATTCTCTGAAAAGTCTGTGCCTGAGAGCTGTGAGCTGTGACACTGATTGAATGTAGCTGCTATGAGGCTGTGGTTGACCTACTGTATGAGTCAGATACACAAAGCTCAAGATCAGGTTAGAAGCAAATGACCTATGGTCATTTTTTGAGGGTTAACTGATGAAAGGAACTTGCCACTCAAATGTTGAAAATGGAAGAATCGAATCCAGTCATTCAGGGCTCAGAAGTACAGCTGGCAAGGCGTACTGTGTCTCAACGTTTTGTGATTTGCCCAGTGGCGGCATCAGTGGGCCCTTCATTCAGGGAACATCCCGTGTGTTGTGTGCACAGAGTGAAGAAAGAGCAATATCTCTGAGTTTCTGCAGTCTGGCAGCTAGGGGGGAAGGCAAGCCTCAAATGGTCCACATAGTCCCACAATCTGTGTCTTGCTGGAGTCTGCGATGGGCACCCCGAAGGAAAAGTAAAGGATGCTTTGAAAGAGTCTGACAAGGAAACCCAATCCAACGGGGGAGGGGACATGCAGGGCTCCCTGTGCTGGGGACATGCCAGCTGGGAAGCCTTTGCTTCACTGCAGACATGCGAACACTGATGTGCTCTATCTGCCCACCCTTTCTCCTTAGTGGTAACTTCCAGCTCACTTGACGGTTGTCATCAAACAAAGCTCCCCATGCAGTTATACCTGTAGGTCAGAACAACTGCCCAGTTGTAATCTGAACATGTGTAGCCAATGATCAAAGACAGAAATGAGAGACAAGATATTCCGTTTGCATTTTTCATGTATTCCCCCACATCTTGTACAGTGACAGGCTGCTCCCGGACAGCGCTGCTAACGTTTGGAACAAACAGCGTCACAGGTTGTGTTTTCCTTGCTCTGCACAGGAACTCAATCATGGAAGCAAGCACGTACTACAGACATGGGAGGATGTCATCGCTGTGTGTGAGCTGTGCTCACCTGAAGATGCTCATGACATTCTGCAGGCGCTCACACTGGGTCTACGGAAACAGAATTCAGAGAACCCTCCATCCTTTTGTTCTATTTTTTCCAGCCTGTTTTTCAACCAAGCTCCTAATTAACAGGTATGTTCCAGGTGGTGGCAGCAGGTGGCGCTTTATGTGTGTAAACAACTTCATCCAGTGTTTGTAGCTGACGCTGACAACGCGTGGAAACATCCCTGCTGCGCTTTCGGGAGGTGTCCCATCACGGTGGGGGGCGGGTAGTCCCAGCTTCCGCACGACGACTCCAGCTCATCAGCCAGTGTTTGAAAAAGATTGAAAGGTAATTTTAACACACCCTTTCAAAATGTTCCACTTTAAAAGTGGAATTTTTTTTTTGCACTAAACATGAATCAGCACTTTTGCATAATTATAGGATAAAAGTATTACCTCTACAAGGAATACAAAAATTTGACGTTTGGATTTAGCTTTTTATAATGAAACAGGTTCTCCTTGTTGTGTGTATTGGCCCAGGGCCTTGTGCCATTTCTCAGGTGCCCATGTTTAATCCGGATTTTATAAAGTAGGTGTCAGCCCATTGCTAGACATCCTCCAGTGACAACACGAATATCGGTGAATAACAAAGTGATTCCTGGGCGGAACCGTTCCCTTTTCTCATCTGCTGCTGTGAAGTGTGCCCTTGTGAGACATGTTTGGAATGCAATTCATCTTGTTAGTAGAAAACACAGCAGTTTTCGCTTTCTAAACCAGATCTTTGAGACAATGTGAGTAACAGTGCAAATGACATGCGCACCTCAAAGATCTTTCAAAGATGAGTGCTCTTGGGTGGAAGCAGGGGGGAGCACGGGTTGGCTTCACCTGGGGAGTGAGGCTGCCTGGAGAGGGTGAGCATGAAGGTTTCTCAGCCTGTCATGGGGCGGGGACTGGTCTCACCCTGGGAGAACTAGGAGGTGAGAGGGCTGGGGGCAGCGAGGGGCCAGGGAGTGCTTCTTACTCAGCTGTACACACGCACACAGAGACATACCCCTACCTGCCCCTGCCCATCAGCACAAGCCTTTTGACCCCTAAGGTCTCCGCTCACAGAAAAGGAGGCAGGAACCTCAAGGACTTACCCGATTTGCAAAGATGTTGACCTCTCTGTTCACCGTCCATCCCACAGCCTGCACCCTCCAGACATTTTGGGCAATTTTACTCCTCCCAGACACTGACCCCATCCCACCACCCTCCCTGAATATAGCCTCCCTCCAGCTTTGGCCAGAATGGGCTGAATCTGTGTGAAATCAGGATTTTCCCTGTGATCCCAGCCGGTCACACTCCTTCCCCACCCTCCCTCCGTGTCCAGCCCCTCACTCCTGTGGTCGAGGTGGACGGGCTACGGGTCCTGCGTGGAGCAGGGCGGGGAGGGGAGGATGGCATCTCCACCGCCCACAGGTGATGCCAGGAATGAAGCAGATAAGCTGGGAGGATGGCGTTTTGGTTTTGGGGTGAGGAGAAGGCAGTGGGGAGGACCGACATTTCTGTATCCTGTTCTCTGTGAAAGTACCAAACACTTTGCTGTACAGTATCGTGACCAGCCCTCTAGGAGTTCAGGAAGGCGTAATCAGCCTCAATGATGTCCCATAAAACAGGGACTGAGGTAGGTTATCCTTCATGAGCCACACGCCGCTCTTCAAAGACAGGAACACCCTCGCCCCACCTGCACCACGCACCTGTTCCCTGAGGAATGTGTTGAACGCTCAGTGTCACCACATGCAACCGAGTCTTTCCTCATTTCCGTCAGCTCCTTCCCGCTTTGTCCAGGGTGCCAGCTCCAGTCCAGGGTGATGCCAGACAGAATTGTCTTCCTGGGGATTGGATATTTCCCAGGTGCCCTTTTTAGGAAGTTTGCTTCTGGCACCTTCCTAATCATTGAAAAGTCAGGAACAAAATAGTCCCTGGACCCTGGTCATTCAGATCATGGTGCTCTCAGAAACCCAGGCTCACAATAAATCGCAAAGGCACTGCGATCCAGCACCGCCCACCCCATCACCTGCTGGGCCATTTTTATAATGCCAGCAGTGCTGCTCCCGTATGTTGTGCGGGAACACCGATCATATTTTCTGATGCTATCTCTGAGCAGACGCATCAATGGCCAATAGAATAGGGCCTCCTGTAGCAAGCCCTGGAGAGCAACACAAAGACAGGCAGCTGAGCGCCACGTTAGATGAGAACTAATTAAATATGACTTATTAAACATTGCACACACTACAGCCCCAAGTGCTGCGGATGAACAAACACTAGTGTTTCATCTCCAGCTTTTCAGAGGAGGCACCAAGTGTTCATGTTCTGGTGGGTCGTCATCTGCCAAAGGGTCTTCAGTTCGCCCCCACCCCCCCAACTTTGCCCATTCTGTGTGCCTGTTAAAAAACCTGGTATTACACATGAGATGTTTAGAAAGGCAATGGATTGTACAATTTCATGTCAGGGACTTATTCTCAGAAAAATGACTCATATTTATTTAAAGGGTCTATTCAAGTGAGGAATGAATCATCCCCACCTGATGGCCTTCACTCGGCACTTGGGGGCAAAGAGGTGGCAGGTTACAGAAAAACCGAGCACCGCAGGCGGGTGCTGACTCTTCAGCTTGGAATCTTCGGGCTTTGGGGCTTGAAAGAAAAGCTACATTTTAATGGACTTGACCTAAACCAAGTTTTGAAGAGTATCTTTTCCTAAACTTCTCTGTGTTGCCATTTTTTTTTCTTTTTAGGACAATGAAATCATAGTTGCAACACCCAGAACTTGGGCTTAGAAGCAACTTTGACACAATCTGTAGCCGGTGAAATTTGCATCCCTGTAACACAATAACTTATCCTGACAAAGATCTGTTGACGTCAATCCCTTTATAACTCTTATTTGTTGGCAGAAGGAGGGACTGCAGCCCTGATATTGTTGTTAGCACTGTGAGTATGGGATCTGGGTCAGCCTGACCTACACATTGATACGTGGCCCTGGAATTACCTGCACATTTTGAAGAGGAAGAAACAAAACAACTGGTTACAAAGGGCTTGTCAGACTCCCGGGTCATGCAGTTTCCCAGGCTCCCAGGAGATGGCATCCACTTTTTGGAAAATAATCTCCAAGCCTCCCCTGCCTCCTCTCCCAAGGTGCACAGAGCAGCAGCTTGCAAGCCCTGTGGGGCCAGTTGTAAAAGCAGAAGGAAGTAGGAAAGCTTTGATTGACCTTTGTCTTTTCTTGAAAACAGAGTTGCTGAGTGACCCCACTGAGGTGCAGGACATGCAGCAATTACTGGCATCTTCTTGAGAGGGGACATGGCACGTCCGGAGCAGAGTGCTCCTAACAGGCAGGGATGGCAGCTCCAAGTCCGACCAGAGAACAATATGTGAGTTTAAAAAATTGTCCTAAATATGTGTAGGGAATCATCATGTTCTTTGTAGGGATTAAATCATTTTGAGAGATGATCTGAACTCCAAAAACCACATTCAACTATTGTTTGGCACCTCAAAAGCAAAATGAAAATCCACAACACAAAAACCAGATTTCAAAACTAAAAGCAAGAAGAAAATGGCCAGATGCCTGAAGTGCTTGTGAAGCGCCGCCCAGCCGCCGCCTGTGTGATCACAGAGAGGGAGGGTCCAGAGACATGTCCCACCACATCCAACCTGGGCGCCAGGTGATAGTCTGGACAAAGCTGCGTGTGGCGGGCGCTGTTACAGCTTCATAGGTAAAGAAACAAAGCCTGGAGCAGTCACCCTGCCCGCAAGTGCCCTGGGGCGAACGGGAGCCGGGAGCCACCCTGCCTGGATCTCTGACCCTCCAACTGGCGCTCTGAGCGCCTCCCCCACTCTGCTGGGGACTGCTCGGAGAGCTGGGGTGTCGCTGTGCGCATCTCTCCTGGAAGGGATGCGAACGGTCTCACCTCAAGGGGTGAGGGGTCTCTACTCTGCTGCTTTGATTTTGCTTTCCTTCTGGAAAATCAGCAAAGCCATGCAGAGGTTGAAATCTCACCTCCTCTAGTTTTGTTTCAAATAGAGGAAATATCCCAATGTTGAACTTCATGGTTCGCAGTTGGGGTATGGGGCCCTCAGACCTGTAGCCTGGTCTAACCCTGGAAAACCAAAGGGGGCCACCATCTGCAATTCTTCAGTGGAGGTCTGGGGTCTCTCCCTCCCCGGGAACTCTGACATTCACGAGGTTAAGGGCAGGGCAGTCCGTTTATCTTGGCGTGGTGCTTTGTGGGTGCAGACCATGGAGGGGGCTGTGGGGAATCGAGTGATGGGGGGTGTATTAATGCTGGGTTGGCGGGTGTGTCCATTTATTCCAAGTGGTTGGGAAAGACTTAGCAGAAAACCATGGGTTCATAGAAGAAGAAAAGCTTGCCAGGCCAGCACACTTCCATAATTTACTCATCTGTAAATTATGTTTAAAAGGACTGCACCAGGAGGAATTACAGACACGATCCTCTGCCAGTCACTGTTGGGTTGAGTCAGAGCAAATGCTTTCTCTCGTTGTCAGCGGTTCAGCAAAATGCCGAGATTTGGCACTTGGGGAGCAAAGGCTTCCTGTTGACTGACATGCATACATGTACCCTTCCCTTTTCCTTCCCAGAGCTCTGCAAGGCATTAGTGGACTCTGAAAGGACAACACGGCCAAGTGCAGAGAGAAGGGGAACTTGGGGGACCCCACATTCAGGGGCCCCTCCTGAGCCATCAGAGCAGCTTCATGTGAAGCACATCTTACTGCTTTCCTTGGCGTTGGGAAGAGTAATGTTAAACCCTGAGAAGCAGCTGCATTCCTAGGAGGAAAACGGAGATTCTCGGCATCAGGGAACTCAAAAGCAACCGTGGAGATCACCTCATTTAACCAACGCCCCGTGAGTGTTTGTGGCACCAACGACGTGCCGCACCTGGAGCGGGTGCCCTGGAGAACACAGGCCTCCCGCTGCTCTCCCCACACCAGGAGCCCGCGCCCCTGCAGGGCATCACCGCTGGGACAGGCACAGACTCCAGGTCACTGCAGTTTTCCCGGAGGCTCTTACTTTTCCCTGCTTCTTAGAAAGAGCCAGGAGGTGACTGAGAAAGGTGGAGAACGCAGTGCCAGCGCCGAGCGAATGGTGATCGGGACCCTCCCCACCCTCCTGTCCTGTAATCCAGATCACAAAACACTCAACCCATCAGCCCTCCTCGGGGCTGTGCTTAATCTCTACTGGTGGCTTTAGAACAAGGAGGACACTGTTGGTCTACAGATGACACTAGTGAACCACTTTCGGATTCTGATAAGGAATTGCCAGTGGTTCCTCCTCGAACCAGTGCAGACCCCGCCTCGGTGCCCGTGGTGCAGCCTGGGCCCTGGATGTGGACAGGATCCCGCGATGCCCATGTGGGGCCCAGGCTGGGGAACCTACAAGATGGAAAAATAAAGCTTGACTGGTGTATATTTGCCTTTACTTACACTTTTGATTTTTTGTATTTATAATTAGACACAGTTATCCGCTTCTTGGGAAGCATATTGATGTAGAAAAAAGTAGAAAAATAGTTACACACGATCTCATTATCCAGATACATCCACTATTAACATTTTGTCATATATCCCCCTGGGCTTTTATTACTGTTTTTTTAAAGTGTAATTGAAATCACATAGTATATATAACTTTGGAAACTTTAAAAAATTTAACAGCATAAAAATTTCCTCATGCATTAAACAATTTTGTAAACACAAAATGTAAACACAATTTTTAATGGCTGCATAAAACTGAAATATATGGATGGACCACACTTTAAGTTCTTTCCCTCTTAAATTATGATTTTAATAATATTAATATTGGCTCCTACTTACTGAACCGTTGCTGTTTCTAGACACTGTGTTTAGCACCACACATAAATTATCTGGTTTTAACTCTCAAATCACCCCTATGGAGCAGACATTATTATTTTCCCAATATTAGAGATAAGGGAACTAGGGCTCAATAGGAGCTAATTTTCCTGATCCAGGTGCCAGGGCAGGGGACCTTTACTGTGACCTGTGTGACCATGGCCCGTGCTCTGCACTGGGGAAGCAAGAGCTGTGTTCAGTCCTTCCCAAAACTCCTTGAGCCCTGGGAAGGAGCCAGCCCCGCAGGACACCAGGAGCTGGGAGTCAGGGCAAAACAGAGGCCTGGGTCTCCCCCACAGGTCGTACCACCCAGCAGGGCCCTCGGACACTGATCACCTGTTTCATTTGGGAGAAGTCACTGGTCTTTTCCCAACGTGCCTCCTCCTTTGTCAAATGGAGACACTAAGACCTGTTGTGACTGTCAGGAAGAATTGTGAGAATTAAAAATGAAGGGGTGTCTGGGAGCTTCCTCCCCCTCCGCAGGCCTAGCCAGCCATAGCCTGGCAGCTCCCTGCTGGTGAGGAGACGGGGAGGGAGAGGGGAACCGGAGTCGGGGTGCTCCCTACTCAGGGCTGGGACGCAGAGGGTCCGAGAGGAGGCTGGGCAGCAGCAACCTTCGCACTGTAGTTTGCAGATGTTGGCGTGTGAGAATCACCTCAACAATGGAACGGTATTCAGTCTTAAAAAGCAAATTCTGACACACGTGACAACACGGATGAGCCTTGAGGACAGCACATTAAGGGAAAAAAGCCAGATAAAAAGGTCGAGTACTGCACGTGTCCGTGTGTGTGAGGGAGACAGAGGAGTCAGGTTCGTAGACTGAATGTGGAAGGGAGGCTGCCAGGGGCTGGGGGGGGATGGGTTGCTTGTGTTTAATGGGGACAGAGTCTCAGTTTAGCAAGATGAAAAAGTTCTGGAGAAGGATGGTGGTGATGGTCACACAACAGGAATGTGTAAATATACTTAATGCCACTGAACTGTACACTTAAAAATGGTTAAAGGGTAAATTTTATGATGTATGTTTTACCACATTTTTTTTAAAGCACCACAGTTATTATCTATTAAATTGGACTGTAGAATCTCCTTCTTCGAAGAACTGGAAGCATGGCCTCATTGCTGACTTATCACAGCAAGCAAAGTGTCCAACGTCTGCTCAAAGAGAGGAAATGGCCAGAGGGCTGAGACTCAGGGCCAGCAAAAAATACCAGCTGGGCAGTGACATGCACCATTTCAGAGGACAAGGACTGGCCTGCAGGCTCTGCCACCTCACGTATTCCTCAGAGTGGGCTGAGCTCTGGAACCCACCGTGCTCACCAGAGGCTGGTCCTGAGCTGCCTCCCCACCCAAGATCTGGACCCTTGAGGACCTTCACACCATCGATTCTGCTGAGACTCATGCTTCATCCTCAGGGTTCATTTTGATACTGGATTCCAGAAATTTGTGCTGATTGAAAACCAGTGACCCACAGGATCACACAGAATTCCAGGCAGACCCATGAGAGAGATTTGGAGGTTCTCACCCAGACCCCTCTCTCTAGGGGGAAGGATGAACTAGCAACAGGAGCAGAGGAAACAGACGGTGGCCTGCAGAGCAGCTGCGAGGGGCTGCGTGGAGGGGAGGCCGAGCTTCAGTACCATGCAGCCCCCGCAGCTGCGGCTGGGTGGGAGAAAGGCGCGGTGACAGCTCTCCGTACCGGGGCTAACTACTGGGCAGCCTCCACCAGCAGGAACAGGATCCAGAATCGGGAAGCAATTGTTCAAAGCCTCTGAACAGTCGATTTACATCTCAGAAAGTTCATGCACTAAATCTTATGCCTTTTGCTGATAATGGAGACCCTGGGCTGTCACTTGCAACCTACTTACTCTCGAAGACATTCACACAAGCTTGGTTGCTTGATTTTTCAGCTCACAGTATGTTAGAAACAGAGCACTGGAGGAGGACTTGAGGGGTGCTGGCCGGGCCGGGCAGGTGGAGAGCGTGGAGAGACGGCACTGAGCCCCCACTACAGAGCACCAGGTACTATGCAAGGAAGAAAGCAACAGCTCTGTGGCCTCAGCCATTTACTAGGGGACAGGCAACATCATGTGCTTGTAATGGGGGATCCAAGAGAAAATCCAAAATGAGGTTTCAGGCCCCACAGTGGAATAAATTCACCTTCTCATTAGAACCATCGTGAGAAATAAAGGACACTTATTCCCATGGAGGGTGTTCTGACAGACAGCAGAGGGCCGCGTGGGCTCTGAGAGAACAGGCTTCCAGCCCCTCCTGTGGCGCCGTGTGTGGGGTGCCCACGTGGCCACTTCTGCCCTCGGGAGTTTCCCAGGGCTGCCAGAGCACATTACGCAAAAGGGGGGCGAGAACAACAGGGACCGATTCTCTCACAGTTCTGGAGGCCGGAAGTCTGAAATCAGGGTGTCGGCAGGGCTGAGGTCTCTCTGAAGGCTCTAGGGAGGACCCTGTCTCGTCTCGTCCAGCTCCTGGTGCTGCCCACGCCCTTGGTGCTCCTCTCTCTGTCCCCACCTGCCACCGCCCCCGCCCCTGTTCTCCTCTCTGGATCTAGATTTCCCTCTTCTTACAATGCACCAGGCATTAGATTAGGGCTCACCCTAGCCCAGCATGACCTCATCTTAACTTGATGACATCTGCAAAGACCTGATTCCAAATGAGGCCACATCCTCAGGTTCTGGGAGACATGAGTTTTGGGGACACTGTCCAGCCCCATGCACTGTCCTTTACTCATCCCGTTCTCCCTCCCCTCCAGCTCTCAGCCTGTCCTCTGGAGAACCACTGGCTCCAGCATTCTCCTGGCTTCTGAGATTTGCTTTGGTTCTGCCAATCACAGCACACACACTGTGGGAGAAACATTCCCTGTCCTGGGTGGGGCCGAGGAGCCGGAAGCACCAGACACCAGGGAAGCCAGCATGGGATGGAAGGAAACACCCTCAGAGCTGCCTTCAATTTGTGGCAGCACCCACGTTATTACTGCACTTGATGTAGCCAATAAACCCCCTTCCCTGTTTCAGCTTGACTTGGGTTTCCCCACAACCCAGGGGGTCTCAAGGCATGCCTCCATAGGCACGTTGAGGAGACCTGCCCCCTTTGTCTCCCAAATGAGGCAAAAGGAACTTTTCTGCTTTGGGAAAAATTCATTAAAAAGGGCTTGATGGTATGGCCAACCCACGTGTCATTTGCTGCCTTCACCCAGTGGCACCAGACCAACTCTGGAGCCAAGGACCTTCTGGACAACTGAAGGTTACCTCTGCACAGAGAACTAAATGCAGTGTTGGTGAATAAGTGGATTCCACTGGGCATAAGGTGACGTGTGAAACCACTTGACAGGTCCCAGGCCCTGGACGAGGCCTGGAATAGACACCCAAATGAGAAGAATTTAAACAAGGTCTGACATAGACAAAGGAGGCATCGCTCATTTGGGCAGAACCTAAAACAACTCTTGCATAGTTCCTATCATATTAATGTGTGGAAATAACATGGTAATAGATATTAGTAATCATAACAACAAATTATTAGATGTTATAGGCAATATGGCCTCTAAAAGATAAATGTATATTTATTATTTTCATGAAAAAATAGTGACAATTTTAAAAGATGAAGACTTCAGCTATCCAAAAAACTTATTCTTAGAACATTCTTGACTACATCAGATAAGATACAAGTTGCTTCATAGCACCTTTACTAATGTATGCGTTTGTTTGAGAGCAGAGGGACCCACTTGTGCTGTTTCCAAAAAGGAGAACATGTTAATCGAGATTTTTTTCTCAATACCTAAATGCCTATTTGTTTGTTCTCCTCCTATAAAGAAACAAGAATTATATGAAGAGTGAAATCTTGTTTATTGCTAATACACAAGTTTGCATGACTGATTAGATGATTTTTCTCACTAAATATAATTCTTTTCTGTTAGATACATACCTAAGAGAAATAGAAAACACATGTCCTCACAAAATCCTGCACCTGAATGTTCATAACACTATTACCTATAGCAGGCAAAATGTAGAAACAATCCTAAAGTACAGAACGGGTGAACATAATCGTGGTGTGTCTATACCACGGAACATGATCCAGACATAAAACGGAATGAGGTACTGACCACGCCACAACACAGACGAGCTTGAAATGTCATGTCACGTGAGAGAGCCCATGTCCAAAGGCTGCATGTTGTGTGGTTCCATTTACACAGAAGGCACAGATCAGTCAACCCCACACAGACAGAAAATGGATTAGTGGGATAGAGTTGGGGTGGTGGGAAAGGGGCATGGCTGCTAATGGGTACAGGTTTGTTTGTTTGTTTTAGGGAAGGTCAAAAATATTCTAAAGGTAAGCAGTGGTAGTGGTTACAGGGCCCTGTGAATGCATTAGGAAAGACTGAATTGGGTGCTTTCAGTGGGTGAATTCAGTGGTACGTGCATTACCTGTCAACAATGCCTACCCTCAAAAGGCTCATAGTCATTGAATTCCAGCATTTTTTCCCTTAAGACATTTCCACGTTTTTCTGATAATAATCAAAATAATTGGATCTAGGCCTATGACAATTTAGGATTTTTTTTTCTTTTTTGACAAATTCAGACAGCAACTTCTGCTATTGTTAAATTGAAAAACTATTTCAAGTTTTGGTAACAATCTTACTTAAAGTCTTCCTGAGATATGAAACCTTCAATGACAGCTTCCTTTATTTCTTTTACATTTTTCTCCTGACTTCTTATTCCTATTCACAGTTACAAAAATTATGCTACTGTACTGACAACTCTTTTAAAAAATCTCCTAAAGTAGGAAAAATTATTTGTGGCACTGTGGGAGCATGATGTTGACATTGCTAACTGGATATTGATGGGTAGGTGGAGATGGTAACTGTGAACAGTTTACATGTCAGGTAGTAGAAACTCCTTGCTTTTAAATTTCATGAATGAAAAACTTGCCTTAACTTTGAGCAATTTGCGTATTAATTATAAAAAATGAGGGAGGAAAATATCTGTATTATATTGAAAGTCACATTGGCACATCAGGACAATTGCTTCTTTGAACTATTTATGGAAAAAAATCCACATTTTGTTCCATCCAACTCAGAGATGAGCTGCCCAAGATGACAAACTGTAGGGTGCCCAGCTCCACCCACAAAACTACAGGGCATGAGAGTAAAATGCTTGTTTTAAAGCAACCTCTTTAATCCCCAGCACTATACCCAGAAGGAAATTAGCCTACTTCACAGGGCTGTTTTGAGGAATAAATGAACTAACATACATGATTGCTGTGATAGAAACCCTTACAGCTCCTTAGCTGTCACTGCTGTTGTCATCCTTGTAGTCAGTGCTCCTGTTAGGTAGAGAGTTAGTATCTCCAGCTCTTCTCAGGACAAGGGTTCCCTGCTTTGGTGCTGTCTCGAGCAATTGCTCCACCTGGGAAGAAGGGTAAGGATGGGCACTCCATTTTGGTGCCGCCCCACCGGTAATCCTATCCCGACCAACTGCCACACCTGGGGAAGGAGAAAACGCTTTATCAACCTAGGAATTCCCCAGCCCAGCCATGATAGGATTTGGAAAGTGGCCTAGAGTAACCTAAGGGTAATTAATATGCTATTAGCTTGAATCTAATTGTGGTTCACCCCCCCAGGTGGGCCTTTGGAGAGGGAGCTCCCATACACAGATGGAATTTTGAGGACACCTGCTGATCATTTGATAACATCCCACACCTCCTGAGAGCCGTCCCCTGGACTGGGCTAATAAAAGGAAATAATTCGAGAAGTCAGAGAGAGAGTGGGTCCTGTCCGTCTATCCATCCATCCACTCTCGGAGACAGACTGTTTTGTTCTACAATAAAGAGCTGCTCATGTGAAACTGCTTCCTGCCTGGGGTGACTCCCTTGTGTTGGCCCTGCTGGTGATTTTTCCAAGATAACAGTCTGGACTTGACACTTTGGTGTGTCTGGTCATTCTCTGGCCAAGAGCACTCCAAGAACCAAGGGTAGAGTCCTGCCCTGACACTCTCACCTGCTCACGACAGCTCTTAGGAGAGCCCTGCTGGGCTCCCAGGACGGTACCTGGCCTGACTTGAGCTCTGCATCTATGCAAGAGGCAGGCCCTGGTTGGGAAATGAATGGCCCCATTTGCCAGTGTGGGGCCCAGGCCTGCCCTGGAGCCCAGAGAGTCAGTGCTATGGCACAGGGTGTGTGGGAAGATGACTTCCCCATGTGGAACTGGGCAGCTATCAGTATTAGGCAACTGATGCTGGATGACACCAAACAACGAATGTCCACTGCCTGTTCCATTCAAAGGGCACCTGGGGTGGGGCAGCAATAGTGTGGTGGCGGGGCCATCTGGCACATTTTGTCCTGGGCCTGAGGCGGCGAATGCTGGGAGTTGCAGTGTCACGTGAGAACTGCAGCGATGGAACCAGCAAAGGGTTGCTGGATAAGATGCAGGGCCAGCCCCGCTCTAAAGTCATCTGTCCATGCATTGAGCCCTTCTTCATCCAGGCACCGTCCCAGGCTGTGCAGATACTGTGGCGAAGCTGATGTGGCTTTGATTAGGTGAGAAACAAACAGGGGCGCCCTGTGATCTCCTGGGAAGAGGAGACAACCAGGAGATGAAGCAGGCGTGGCGGGGGAGTGAGGAAGGGAAGCTCCTTCAGACAGTGGTTGGGGGCTCCTGAGGGGAACAGCTGGGCTCCGTCCTGAAGGACGAGATGAAACCAACACGGGCAGGTCCAGTGGGAAAGAGGCCCAGAGAGCGGGACTCGGGGCAAAGTTCCCACAGCAGGAGCAGGTGTCATTAGGGAACACAGTGTTGTAAGGGGCTCAGGGTAGCAGGGACCCGGTCCCGGCAACCTCGAGGGCCTGCGGGCCCCTGCCCAAGCTCTCCTCTGAAGGGTCAGTGCCACCTCCAAACGGGTCCTCAGACCAGGGTCCAGGCTCCCCTCCAGCTGGCAGACGCCTCGGCAGGCACGTGGAGCTGGCTGGGCCTGACCACCGCTCCGGCCCCCAGGAGGAAAGGCTCCGCCTCCGGGCACACCTGCGCTCTTGGCCATGGTGCCGTTTGTCTTGCAAGTAAAGTCACCGGTTGGTTGCTCGGAAATGAACTGAGTCTTCTCAGCCCGTCTAGGTTGACAGGAGCAAGGGTCATTGCGGAGGGGGAAGCTGAGAAAGTGCCTCTCAGCTCGTGCAGAAGGCAACCCTGAAGGAAAACGCAGCTGTAAATCTATCACCCAATTACATCTCAGTCAATTAAAAAATTCTTCGGTTGTTCTTAGGCCCTTTGACCCTTGGCAATTTGCTTTAGTCATCTGTCTGGTTTTATATAATGAACAAGCTCAGACCACACAGCTCTTCCTCTGTTGGTGGTGAGGACAGTCGCCACCGGCAAGTCAAATCACGTGATGATTTATGGGGCGAGTGTCGAGCAGGTCAGACTTCCTTAGGATTTGCTTTTTCCTTTAGGAAAGTCAGATGGATCTTTTGGAGCCCTCCTACCCTGCTTCTAATAGTGGCTGCCAGCCCACCCCCTCCATAGACAAGGAGCTTATGGGACAGTCATATGGGGTGAATGTGTCCCCCCAAATGACTTGTTCACGTCCCAACCCCTGTACATATGAATGTGACCTTATTTGGAAATAGGATCTCTGCAGGTGTAACAAGCTAAGATGAGGTCGTACTGCAGTAGGGTGGCCTGATCCAGTGACTATTACAAGAAGAGGGAAATTTGGACACAGACACACAGGGGAGAAGTCCATGTGACAACGGAGGCAGACATTGAAGTGATGCATCCACAAGCCAAAGAATTCCAAGGATTTCTGGGAGCCGCCGAAGCTGGAGAAGATGTGGAAGGACCCTCCCCTAGAGCCTTCAGGGGGGCACAGCCCTGCCCACCTTGACGTCGGACTTGCAGCCTCCAGAACTGGGAGGGAATACGTTTCTGTTATTCTCTGCCACCCAGTTTGTGAAAATTTGTTATGGCAGCCCTAGGAAACTAATACAGGTGGCTTTGACAGTCATTTCTCCAAATTGTCATGGTAAAAATGTAAAATATTGATGCATCTGCACAGATTGGAAGATAAAATGCAAAATAGTAAGAAAAACTCTCCTAGATGTGTAGGATTATGTACGCTTTTAATTTGTTTGTTAAGTAATTGCTTATACATTGTCACAAGTAGTATTTAAAAAGACAAGCAGCTACTACTCATAAAGTATAGTCACGTTTCGGGTAAATACCCACATATGAAAATACGACAGCACTAGATTATGATGTGGGGTAGGCAGCAGGGATAATACCTGCTTTATGGGGTCCAGGCAAGCATGTGTGTATCTCTAAATAAAAGAGCGTGTCTGCATCTGTTTTCTGCTGCGACAACAGGATACCATAGACTGGGTCATTTATAAAAGTGGCTCATGGCTCTGGAGGCTGGGAAGTCCGAGATGGAGAGGCTGTCTGTGTTGGGGGCCTTCTTGCTGCGTCATCGTGACAGAGGGGTGAGCAAGTTCAAGAGACAGAGAGAGGAATGGGGCCCAGACTTACCCGCGTACCAGGAGCCCACTCCCGAGAGAACAGCGTTAATCCAGTCATGAGGGCAGAGCTCTCCTGGCCTGATCACCCCTAGAAGGCCCACCTGTTAGTACTGTGACGATGGCAATTGAATTCCAACATGAGTTTTGGCAGGGACATTCAAATCATGGCAGGGGACAGGACTTAATTTCAAGTTAAATAGATTCTGAGGTAATAACTTGCTTAATAACATGGAAACAAACCGCCACACGACGACTCGGAACAAGACGGGAACAGCCTAGAGAGATACACCTCAGAAGACCGGCCCCACGTCCTCACATCCATGGCCCTGGGCAAGTCGCCCTCCCCGAGCTCTGGGTCCTAATCTGTTCAGTGGAACCTTCAGAGCGGTCTGCCAACCTCGGGATTGTTAGGAAGAGAAGAAACATGGAAGTTCTTTGTAGACAACTCAAAAAACAAGTAACAAAATCACATAATTTACAGCATCAACATAGAAGGGGCCACAGAAAACCAGAAATTTATTTACCTTTAAAATAGCAAAAACAAAGAAAAGTGCTTTTTTAGGATTTGTAAATAATACATCTTTACTACCTGTCTTGCAGCATACATTTTAACTGATTCTAAATGTGTCAGCCATGTCTAAACCTACAGACTCTCCAAGCTGGGCACATCCTACACATGATCATATTTTCACCTGTTCTGGCATTAAATTGTGAATTTAAACAGAAACTGAGAACTTAAATATCAGAGTTTGTTTTTGGACTGATCATCCCTGTAGTATATATCGTTAATTATAGCCATTGGAAGGAGGATAGTTTTCTTTCAACTTGTATTGACTGGATATTTTTAAAAAATTTAAGTAGCCTATGTTTTCAAAGTCAATACAAAGATTCTACATTTCAGTTGAGAGCTTAGCAACACAAACGTGCAGTTCCAAGCTCCACACAAGCTCAGTGAGATGTTCCCTTCCCTTCCCCAGGCGCAGGGGTGGGAAGGAAACCCTGGAAACCCCATTTCAGTTCCAGAATCACTCCAAGGAATGGGGAGAGGCCAAGGAATCCAAGGGAATTTTGGCAAAACCAGTGGGAAATGTTCCTTTGAACACACAGCATTTCCGAAGAGGGTAGTTTCTCCTCTGTTCCCACCCTGCCCTGCTTTTGGCATTAGCCTTTTTGTAATCAGAAATTCTGATGATGAACAAAGTTTATGACATTTAAAGGCTACAAAAGTTTACAATTCAGACAGTCATGAGCAGATAATAACGCCTCCCCATGTTTTCTAAATACACTTAATGAAAGTGCAGTGAAGAGGATCTCAGAGAAAACATCAAAAGAAGATATTTGTCCAGAGAGAAGGAAGCTTAGGACATGGCAGCTATGTTCTAGAATGTGAAGCACTATTATTAGGGCAGAAGCTGCCCATCATTCCCTCATCTGCCCCGTGGGTGCAGCAGGAGGAGCCTGTCTCAGATCCCTCAGGAAGCCCCCGCAGTGGGGACAGAGACCCTCGACTTCCCTCAGGGCCAGACTGAAGCCGCACTGGGTCCTTGGCGGAGCTTCTCCCTCCATGGGCCACTCCAGGAGATGTGAGACCTGCACATGTTTCCAGGGACCCTCTAACCAAGATTCTTTCCCAATTGATACCTTTCTGTCTGCACCCCCAGTTGGGGAGCTGCTTTTCCTCCACATAGGTTGTTTTCTCCCCGACACTTGCTGCTCACACTGCTAATTCAGTTGGTGGAATAGGGAGGTAAATGGCAGGTAGGGAGATTAGAAAGTCACAGATTACAGTCCAGGGAAGACCTAAATCTGCAGAAAACCCTTTGGAAGACTAGACTGGGCAGAATTCAGCTTTCCCACAGGCCCCCATCTCTGATGTTTGGAGAGATGAATAGATCTGTGTCTGTTATTTTTATTTTATGTAACAGACACTCGGGGGTGCTTATCATGTGACAGGCAATCTTCTCTGTACTTTATAAATATTAATTTACTCTCTGTTCTTATGATAGGGAAGTACTATTCCCAATTCTACTTTACAGATGGAGAAAATGGGCACAGAGAGGAAGAACAGCTCACCCAGAATCACCTAGCCTGGGAGCAGAGAGGCAGGATGTCAAACTACTCTGCTCCCCTGCTCTTGTGTTGATGTAAAACGTAAAAAATTAGTAGTGATGCCTCTGTGTAAGTAAGTGTAGGTCACGTGTGTACATGCGAGTTAAACAAGGACATACCGAGAACTCACCTTCACCCAAAGTGGCACGTCCTTCTTGAGCCTGAATCGGAACTCCAGGGTTGTCTATACAAATGCTGCGTTGTTCACCTTGACACTTCATGCTTCTTTAGGCTACGGCAACACTCACTGCTTCAGACGAGGCCGGGCCACTGGCAGAGCTCCCTGTTTCCCTCTTCACTTCTCCTTGCCAGGCTTTTAGCCCACGGTCACCAGAGCTACGTGGGGACAACAGTTCTCCTGGTTGATACGAAGACTGGGCTGGAAAGGAGCTTGGCCCAAAGTCTAAAGTGCACGTCTTAATTTAATTAGAGAGCTTTCTTAGTTGTGCAATATTTGTGCTCCTCACAGAAAGGTGATGAAGAAATGAAGGCTCACCTGTGTTTGGGTAAAAGGAAGGCACATATTGTTAAAGAGGAATATAGTTTACAGCACAATTCTTAAGAACCCTTGAAAAATTTTTTAAATAATACAATCATTTTTGCATGGTACATAATGAAGAAGCAATTTTAAGTATAAAAAAGGTGTTTTTTGATCAATATGTCATTAAAGATTGTACTATAACATTCGTTTTAACACAAACATTGATAATTGTTATAATATATAAAGACAATTTTGACTGTTCCCATGGAAACAATGATATTCTTCATTTAATTTATTTATATTTTTCCATTTATTTTAAAATAATTATGTGATAAAAGCATGATTTGTTGACAAATACATTATAAGGTGAGATACTGTATCCAGTTTGGTTTTTGTACATTACATACACTAAAATGTCAAAGGACATTTAGCTTAATGTTATAACATCAACAAAAGCATAGTCATCGTCTATTTGGAGTTCTTACATTTTGCTTTTTAAAAATGAACAGATTTGTTTTTATATTTATATTTTTATATGGCCATTAAGTGTCACATATATTTAATTATTATGCTTTTAGATATGCAATGGAAAATTGTTCTATCTTAAATGGAAACTGTATATATCATTTCATTTTTTTATTAAAAATGAAATGTTATTATCACTTAGCAATATGAACCCCTTTGAATACTTTCTTATTGTTCTGATGAATTGCTGAGCCATAGAAAACTGCATCACTAGAAGGCTGCTGGGATATTACCTAGACTACCCTCCTGCCCTTGGGCAAGTAAATATCAAGCTTTCACACAACAAAAAAATAGTGTATTATTTTTATTTTAAGATTTCTCAGAAGCAGAAGTGCCATAACTGTTCTCGTTAGCCCATGACAAATTTTATATACCCTAACACAGATTTGGAAAGCTATATTCAAACTATTGACAAGAATCCTGCTGTCATGGAGACCACCCTGTAGAATGTCCAGGCTCTGCCCTCTCCTGGGCACTGGAAAAATAATAAAATAAATTAGGACAAAATATGAGGATGGATCGAGAAAGGGCTAAGATAAATTGCAGAAACCTGAGACAAAACACACATCTCTTTTATACTCAGCCAGGAGAACTTAATCTTGTCAGTATGTTTACTTTTTCCTTTTAATTGACTATTTTGTGATTTTTTCCTAGTGAGACTTCTCCTGTTTTGTTTTAACTTTTTATTTTGAAATATGGACTCACAGAAAGTTGCCAAGGTAGTACAGAGAGGTCCCACACACCCTTCACCAGTTTCTCCCCATTAATATGTAACTACAGTAGCAATAATAGGAAAACCAGGAATCTGACATTGGTACAGTGCATGTGTAGAGTTCCATCCTGTTTTAGGACATGTATAGATTTGTGTGACCTCCACCATAATCAAGATGCAGAACTGCTCCATCACCACAAATCTCTCCCTGGTGCTACCCTTCGACAGTGAAACCCACCTCCCTCCCTCCCTCCGCCATCCCTAGCCCCTGCCAACTAGTAATCTATTGTCCGTCCCTACACTTTTGTCATTTTGAGAACACTATATAAATGGAATCATACGTAATTTTATGAGATTTGCTTTTTTAGCCAGCATAAGGCCCTTGCCTATAGCTGGGTCATGTTTTTTTAATCCACTCTCCCAATCTCTGTCTTTTAATTGGTGTATTTAGACCATTTAAATTTAATGTAAGTATGAGTAAGTTCAGGCTGAAGTCTGTTGTTTTATTTTTTGTTTTCTGTTTGCCTCCTGTTTTTCTTTTCCTTCTTTTTTCTTTTCTTTAACTTCCTGTGGGTTACGTGAATGTTGTATAGATTTCCATTTTAATTTATCTATTTTTGAGTGTATCTCTTTGTTCAGATTGTTTTGTGCCTGCTACATGTATTACATATACACAACTTACCACAATCACCTGCTGTCGACATTTTACCAGTTTGGGTGTCAAAATCTTCATGCTTTTAAGTCCCTTTCTGCTGCCTTAATTGTCTTATATATTCTTTCTACCCACGTTGAGAGTCAGGTCACACAGTGATAAATGTTCTCTTCCTCCAGTTGTCACACGTGACAGGACACTCAGGAGAAGGAGAGTCTGTTGTCTCTGCCCTACACTTGCTCTTTTTCCTCCTGATGTTCTGAGGTTCCTCCTTTGTGACTTCCTTTCTGATTAGACAGCTTCTCTCAGCAGGTCTGAAGGCAACAAATTCTCTCTGTTTTCCTTCTTTTGAGAATGTCTTGATTTTTCCTTCATCCTGAAGATAGTTTCTGTAGATACAAAATGCCAGGTTGACAGTTCTCTGTCAGCATTTGAAAAATGCCAGCCCACCTCCTGTGGCCTCCACGGTCACTGTTGTCCCCGGGGAGGTGTTGTGTCTCTCTTGCTGCTTTCAAGAGCTTCTCTTTGTCCTTAGTTTTCGGGAGTTTGATTGTGACATGTCTTGGTGAGGATGTCTTCGGGTTTCTTCTGCATGGGATTCACTCGGTTCCTTCAGTTTGTAGGTTTATGGTCTTTGCTAATTTGGCAACTTTTCGTCTATTATTTCTCTGAACACTTGTTCAGCACCATCCTCTTTATTGTCTCTTTCTGGGACTCTGATGACAAGAATGTGAGCTCTTTTGTTACAGTTCCCACAGGTCCCTGACGTGCTGTTCATTTATTTTTTTAGTCTATCTTCTCTCTTTTACTCAGACTGAGTAATTTCTATTGCTCTGTTTTTAAGTTCCCTGTTTTTTTTTTTTAATCTGTCCCTTTCCTTTCTTCTGTTAAGCCCATCCATTGAGTTTTTCACTTCCATGATTGTATTTTTCAGTTCTAAAATTTTCATTTGGTTCTTCTTTGCATCTTCTTTTTTTTTTTTGGCTGAGATTTTCTATTTTTTGGTTTATATCTTATTGTACTGTTCTTACCTGTTTTCAAACTGCAGTTGACCAGGGGTAATTGAAACCACAGAAAGCAAAACTGTGGATAAGAAGACTACTGTATTATATTTTGTGACTTTGGACCTTATTTTAAATTTTTGTTTTAGCAGGTTTCCTTTGATACCACACGGACAGGGAAATGGGGGCACTGCCTCATTCCTGCCAGGTAGGGATGAAAGACCAGCTTCCCTGAGGAGGGGGTGTGCCTCTTTACTGCTGAGCTAGGGTGGGCATCAGCCCCCCGGTCCCCACTCATGCTGCCTGGCTGTGGTGCCAGGACTCCTCACCACATGGTGGTGTGAGCTCTGGTCTGGGCTCCCCACTCAGCCTTTGCTAGTGGAGTTGGGGTGAGGTGTTTGGGTGGGGTAGGGCAGTTGTTGTCTATAAATTTTCTGTCCTGCCAGGCTGCCCCTTTCCTGGTTCTTTGGCCAGAGAGAGCAGCTGTTCTTGGGACTTTTTTTTTTTTTTTGCCTGTGCCCATTGTTGTTTCTGAGTTCCTGGGTTCTCCAGCATCTAATGCAGGACATATAAGGCAAAAAGAAAACCCAGGGAGCTCACCACCATGTCTAGCCAGTCTGCCTTTTCTCTTCTTTTAATGTTTGCTCCATATATAATGTCCAGGCATCTTTTCTCTACTTAGTAGGAGGAACAGGGAGAAGTATGTTTATTCCATCCTAATCCAGAACCAGAAATACCCTGTACTATTTTATAATATCATTTTCTTCAACCCTGTCACAAATTGTTTTCTGTTTATTATCACTTTTTAGACTTTAGCAATTCCTGTTTGAGGTATTCTGCAACAGAGTGTACCAGAACGAATACTAGTTTTGGAAGTGGACAGATGCATATTTGCACCCCAGCTCTGTGCTGATGTGCTGAGTGGCCTGCGTGAATTAGGAAGCCCATTGCGTCCCAGCTGCATCACCTGTAAAATGAATACGATGCTCCCTGTCTCACAGGGTTAGTAGCACTCAGTCCTGCACACTGCCTGGAGCCTCAGGTTCTCAGGAATTGGTCATTAGTATTACCAACACTTTTCCTTATTTTGGTGTCAAATTTCACAGTTTTACGTCAATTTAGTATCAGACCTATAAAAAAAGAGAGCAAAAATATGTTCAAAGGACAATTATTTATGATTTGGCATCTTTAGTAAAATTTCTTCATGCCACCACAGCAGCATTGACATGGGTGAGGTTTTCACAGCAGGCAATGGGCCGGGTGCCTTCATCTAACTCTAACTGCTCTGTGTATTCCAGAAGCTTCCCTCTATGACCAACGCATAATATTGACTAAAGCAAGTACCTTTGTCATTTTACATTAAGTTTTCGTATAAAATGTGACAAACACAAAGGAGCAAAGCCTTGCCCAGATGTGGTCTCCCCTGTCTGAGTCTCAGAATACTAACTAAAGGTATCCTGTTCCTCCATCAGTTCCCCTCCCAAACTTGGTGACACTGGGAGGGGTTCCTCACCTTGAGACGGTAGAAGAACAACAAGAGGAAGAATGGCTTATCCACTCAGTGGGTTTAGTAACTCCAGCTCCTGTGGACACACACAGCAAGACACAGAGTGTGTGGGAAGTCCTGGTGCCGGAGGGTGCAAGGGAAGTGACCTAGGCCTGACCCAGATCCTGGGTTTTTCTGTCCTTCTGGTGCTTCTCCGCTCTTGGATCCACTGCTGCATTTTCTGTCAATCCTGGACCGGGAGAGATTATGGATTGCAGAGACATACTGGTCTCTTCCCCAAGTTCCAGCTGTAAAAAGCCCTTCCTCAGACATTGTGTCAGTGGCACGGGGGCTGCACTCTGGGGAATTATGTCCTCCTGTTTAAACCAGAGTTGGCTGAATGTTCCCGTGCACAGGAAAGAAATGAAAGTGATGGTTTGTCTTTAACTGTTGTGTCTTTCTCCTATAAAAATGCTTTTTAATTTTCTCCGATACCTTTGTTTTTTGATTCTAGAAATGAGTAAAGGCGAATATACTTTTTGATACAACACAAATGTTATGTTTAATCATGGTTGGATATGTTATCAGTTCATCATGCCATGCATACAAATTTGAGAAACATTGAAGCATTGAAAGTTCTGTTGTGTTCTTTAGTCTTAACTAACTGTGTTCTGTTTGCTACTTCTTAGCTGTGTGGTCTTGGACAAGTTGCTTTATTTCTCAGGGCCTCAGTTTCTCTGTTGGTAAAATGGAAATAATAAGAGTCTCACGTTCAGAAGGTTGTCATGAAGATTATATGAGTTAAAAGATTGAAGTGCTTAGGATATTCTGGCAGATTAAGAAGTTCACATAATGTTAGCCACTGTTTTCATTGTGGTTATTATTAAACAGAATAATAAAAGTGCTACGGGGTATTCTTCTCCAGCATTCACTTTGCAACTTGCCTTCCCTTCTCTTGATTACTACGGTTGGATTTGTATTTGCAGACCTGTCTAATTTGGGTAGAAAACAAATAGTTTCATGTCTGGAAACTGGTGACCCCTGTGTGGCCCTAGAATTTCTTTGCCACAGCTGGTTAGGTGCAGTCTTACTAGGGTTTTGATCTTTAAACTTCATATCCTATTATATATGTTTCATTCTATCTTTCATATTTGGAAAGATTTGCTGAAACAGGTGTTGTATCTACACACACTATGTATGGTGCTTAATGGATGTATCACAATACCCTACGATACTTCCTAGGTTAGTGACTTCCTTGGTGACCTCCGGGCCTGGCCTCCAGGCTCATCTCCTGGGGGCCCTTTGCACCCTGTGTTCTTAAGACTTGGGTGGGGGCTTGGATTAGGCAACGCCCTTTACCTTTTCAGAAACATTTGCTGGTTCCTTCCCAGGGTCTTCTACCCTCCTATTTGATGGCCAATTGAGTATATGATTATTTGCTCTAGTATCTGTCCGAGTATTGATTCCAAGATGAACAGACTGTAAGTAGGTACTAGGTCATCTCTGTCAAAAATGGCTTTGGTATTTCCTTTGAAAATCCTGTAGAGACACTCTTTGTCTGCTGGGACTTCTCACCGTGATGGTTCATGTCCCGCAGTGACTGATGTGTGCCACTGTCTCAAATGGCCTGAAGTATAAAACATCGGGCTCCCCTAAAGGAAACGTATCCTTTGCAAAGTGATTATTTGATCATTCATTTTCCTCTGTTGATTTGTCTTTCCCTCTGTGCATGTATATGGAGGTTGTGCAAGTTTAGTGTTCACAGGAGCGTTCTTCAGCAAAAATTATTAACTCAAACATTAAAAATACATGTATTCTGTTGTTTTGTTTTCCTCTTTGGGGAAAGGAGTTTTTAAAAATATTTTCTTTCATCCAATGTATCTGAAAAAAATATTAACATTTGTTATTTCTGCTGTGCTGTGGAATTCTCTTAAGCTTGTCACGTTATAGCTGTGCTGCTCACTAAGACCCTGTCTTTGGTGATCTGCCTGATTGTGACTTTATGAAGATGCAGTTTTAATATTCAGTTGGGTGTTATTGTTCTTTTGGCCAACACAGGTTATACATCAATACAGGGGTCTAGATGCTGATCCCTCATGGGCACAGTATGAATTTTTCAGGGTAGGAAGTATCACTGCTCATCTCCCTAAAGAGGTAAACCCACCCCAGTGTGGCCTGTTGCAGCTCAGCCCCATCCCCCTCCAGGGAGCTGCATCTGCCTGGGGCTCTGCACCCCGCAGCCTCTTGCTGCCGGGCACCCCTCAGCAGCGTGCCCTTCCAGGATAAGCACCAACTGTTCTTGGCTACTTTTCCATGCAGTCAAATCCCCTCCATGCAATGCATGCCCTTCAGTAATGTCCTGAGAAGCATGCAGAGGGACTCTTAGGTCCTGGCATGCCTAAAAATGTCTTTATTTTACCTTCATATTTTATGGCTTGGTTTGATATAAAATTATAGGTTGAATATAATTTTCCACTGAGAATTTCCCTAGTTTATTTTTAACTTTTTATTTTTATAATAGAAAACGTCAAATGGACTGATGCCAAAAATTCAGGACCCTGGTCCAAATGTATGTATGTCCTACACCTCACATTTTGGCATTGACTATTGACTCCATATTTTTAAATAATATGTCCATACTGGTAACTCATGGTTCATTAACTTTTTCTAATTGTTGTCTTGTTTTGGTTTGTTTTCACGGCAGGTTCTAAAATTGCTATTTTTGAAATTCTGAACATGTAAAAAGAGAGAGAGTAATATAACAGACGCCCGTAATATCCACCGCCTAGCTTCAACCGTGATCAGTGCACAGACGGCCTTGTGTTTCACTCGGGATTTTGAAGGCATCCTCGAGCTGTCTTCTGACTTCCTTGCTAAGGGGACACCCCATTCCATTCTAGTGCCTCTCTGTATGTGAACTGCATCAGTTTGATGCTCCTGTTTTAAAGCCCTTGAGATCTTCTGTTTAGGGATGGTGCACTGGCATTTTGTAATGATAAACCCGTGGCTATTTTATACTTTCACTCTGCGGGTCCTTGGTAGATCTCGCACATGTGGACACTTGTATCTTTTAGTTCTGTGAAATTTTCCTTGACTTTATCCTTCAGAGCTTTTATTAGAAATTTTGTTTTATTTCAGTTGCCGTATCTACGAATTCCAAGAGCTATTCTTCAGTCTCTGTATGCACATTCATTCTGTTCTTATTTCATGAAGGCAGCATTTGCTTATCTCTCTAAGGATATGACTATAGATTTTTAAAGTTTATTTCTGCTCCCTTTATTGACTATTTCCTCTAAGGTACTTTTTGTATCTTTTTTTTTTTAATCAAGTTCCTGGTGATGCTTGACGTCTTTTCACATTGCTGATTGCGGTACTAAAAACCAGGCTGTTTGAGTCCGTCCTGGGTGGGGCATGTGCAGGAGCCTTTCCCAGCGTCCCCCAGGTCCCCACGTCCCGGACAGCGACTGTTCACTTTCTCCCGCAAGGGGGAGAGGCCAGGGCGTGTGTCCCTCCCCACGGGTCAGAACGCAGGAAGGGACCTTCTTGTCAGGCTCGTGGAGATCAGTGACCTCCCTTCCCATCCCTGTCCGCAGACACGTCCTGTCTTCCTCACGCCGCGTCTGTTCCTGCCTTCCACACGCTTTTGGAAATATCTTACTAGCTGCTGTTTTTTCTCGCATTCTTTGTTATTGTGAATAATACCTTGAAAATTCTTTTGCAGAGTTTTGGGTAAAAGAAAAGACAAATCCATCTGGTCAATCCGCCTGTTAAATAGAACAAATGTTTGATTTCCTAAAGTTATTTTTCTTTCTTTTTCTGATTTCATCTTTTTCTTTCCTTTAAATATTGTTACCTGGCTATTTGGTGACTGACTCCTCTAAAACATCTACTGCCAAGAGATTTATTTTTAAATCTCCCACCGTTTCTTCCCTGTTCAGGATCAGGTCTGTCACAGCCCTGTGCCGTTTGATTCCTCCAACATTCTGAAAGAGCAAATTCTCTGCAGTGAAGTCCAAAAAGCTGTTTGGTGGCCTGGGGTCAGCTGAATTGTTCTTCCAGAATGTATCAGGAGTTTAAGGCCCTATCACAACCCAACGTAACTGGAAGCCTTGGCGAGTTGACCAAAAAAACTTCCTTCTGCCCCGTCTTCATGTGGATGTCTATAAACAGCCTCCACCAGGACACCGCCCTCAGTCTTAATGTCTCTCGCCTTAGCGAGAGTTTCGGTTTCTTGAGTTTCTCGGGTTTCTTGAGAGGTTTTATTTAGTGGATCATGGCGTTTACCCACAGTGATGCACAGCGTTCCTGCCACGATGATATAATGTGAGAATGTGCAGGATTTTCTGCCCAGCAAGGAAAGAACTGAATTTCTCTTTAACTTGAAGAAATTTTTATGATTGTTGAATTATTCAGGTCTGGTCTTTTCAGAAAGCTACCAGAGGGAGGGGAAGGAAAACAATGGTGTTTTTTACGCAAAGTTTAAGGAATTTTTCCCAGGGAACAGGGAGGATGCTGATAAAACCCCAAACACTTTGTCTGTCAGTGTCTTCCAGGCACATCCTTCCCCTAAAGTGGCACGTAGTTTCCATCCTGACTCTGAGAGGGTTAACTTCAGAGTGTGCTGAGGTTCAAATTTTCTTATAGTACTTTAGCTCTCGAAAGCCTGTGTAGAGATCATTATCATTTCCTGCTTTAGCCAGGCTTCTAATCTGTGCTGACTGCATTTCACTGGTCATGTTCTTTATGAGCCAGAAGTTCACAGCCTCCCCCTTTGAGTACCAATAAAGGCTGCAGTAAAGGGACGATCCAGACCAGATAACTGCATGGTCAGAACAAAGTGTTCCAGCCTAAGCATGACAGTAAATGGCAGCTACACTTCGGCAAAAAATCCTGGAGACGTGGGAAGAAAGACGCCATAAGAGAAAGTAAGATTTTAATCTTCTGGAATCAAAAATTAAATATTACTTCCACTACTTAAATTTGGAACCTATTTGAAAGGAAGATTGACGGAAGTTTTTATGCAAATTTGTTGATCTGTATTTTCTTATCATATTTACTTTGTTCCATTGCAACATTGTTAGAATATCACTTGTGTAATTCAAAAAGCGAGAACAGAATGTTTTCCAGTCACGCAGGGGGAGAAGTGAAGAGATGTCTACAGAGCAGGACGGTCCGTATCCTGGTCCTCATCCATTGTCAGGCTCCTCGGAACAGTCTTTGTTCTCCCTAGAAGCTAGGGTACATTTAAACCAATCCATACAGTAAGCTGATTTCTGCCCCCTAACATTTATTGAATGCTTAACCACCACAGGAAATACAGTCTGAATCTAATGTACTTACAAGGAATGTTTTTAAAAAAGCAGTCCCCAAAATAATTCAATCACCAAGAAATTCTCCTTTATATAAATGTGTCAGTAGCAGGATGCATTCACGTTTTTTTTTAGTAAATATTTCACTTTTATGCCCAAAATATAATCAGTTGCTTCTGAAAAACAGATTGTAAGTAACCAAATGAGGGGGGAAAAGCAGTTTATTTTTCCAAGTGGAATTTAAGAGGATCAATTGTATTTAGGAGAAGAAATATAGCATAATAGAAGGTATCTTTCTTGGAGCTGTCAGTGTGGTTAATAACCTGGGATTTTTTTTTTTTCTGTACATCTGGGTATGGATCATTACTTGAATAAAAGTAATGCCTTTTTAATATTGAAAAGGTTTTTTTTTTCTTTTTAGAAACATAGGTATTTATGTCCTGTTGATAAGGGAGTAAATATTAAATCTTTAACTTGTTCCAAATTTTACTCAAGGTACTCAAACTGGTCCCACTCATTTTATGTTGAGACTTTTCCCAGCCAGGAGGGATTGGTGCCAGGGCCTTCCTTAGAGCAAGGGGTGGTGTGGTGCAGACGACAGAAGCAAGGTCTCCTCAGTGCACACCCAAGCCCCGTTGTCCCCCATCCAGTGGATGTGTAACCTCAGGCGTGCAGCACGGCCTCCCCACCCTGCAGCTTACTGTGAAGTGGAGATAAATGTGGTCCCTACCTCACAGGGCTGTTGTGAGGACTGAGTGAGTCAATATGTGAAAAATCACTTAGAACAGTGCTGGTTACTATTATGATGTCGGGTAACATCAACTCGCTGAGATAATAGTAATGACTGAATCTTTCCTGTTAGATACGGTCAAACAGCTAAAACTCCCCTCTGCTTCAGAAAGGAAAGACATTGATTCCACAGATTTGGGACATGAGCGAGTGTAGTGGTGTCTGAAATTCTGCTTTATCATCTGATGTCAATAATAGCATTTGTTCTCAAGTGATTTTACCACAAGTCTTAGAAAAACTAATTTAGGGATAGGATGTGACTATGTCTTTTCAAGGAAAGCCCCCGGTGGTTACGAATGCCATCAGCAACTAAAGGATATTTCTGTTAGGGCTGAAATTCTTTTCCTTTTACACAAGTTTGAGATACCAGATGAAAGACATTAAAAAGTTATAAAGTAGATTTAGTGTTGAGTGGATTCCAACATTCTCCATTAATTGTGTGGTTTCATGTAGCTAAGAGTTACCTCTCCTTGCAGACAACAGCTTCAGAGAGGATGAAGGAGATGAATTCTGGAAGAACAGGACCAGTGAGACATGTCCATTCATGGGAAGAACCCGTGGACTCCAAAGCTCTTATTTTTCCTTTGGTCAACTTCATAGCATCAACTTGTAGTTGATGTACTACTAGCAAATTATGAGAATGCATAGCCTAAGTTGTTGGTGATCAAGTGGACCAAGAGGAAAAGCAGAACCTTCTTGGGTGTTACCTGCAGGTAATATGGAAGCAACAGTCATTTGCCAGAGCTGTCTCTCAGCCAGGCGCTTTCCTTAGTGAGGTCTCTTTGCCTCACTCTTGCCCAATGTGGTTACAGTCCTCTATTTCATGGAGAATAAACATTAGGTAACTTGTCCCATGTCACCCAGTGCTCTGGTCTGAATGTTTGTGTCGCCCAAAATTCATATGTTGAAATCCTCACCCCCATGGTGATGGTATTAGGAGGTGGGGCCTTTGGGAGGTGATTAGGTCATGAGGATGGACCTAATGGATCCTCATGAATGAAATTAGTGCCCCAGAGAGACCCCTTGCCTCTTCCACTGTGTAAGGACACAGTAGGAAGGTGCCATCTATGAACCAGAGAATGGGTCCCTGACAGATCCCAAATCTGCCTTGCTCTGGGACTTCCCAGCCTCCAGAATTGTGAGAAATAAAGTTCTGTCATTTATAAACTACCCAATCTGTGGTATTTTGCTATAGCAAACTGCTATGGTTTGGATATTTGACCCTACAAATCTCATGTTGAAATTTGATCCCCAATGTTCGAGGTGGGGCATGGTGGGAGGTGTTTGGGTCATGGGGGTGGAGCCCTCAAGAAGGCCTTGGTGCTGTCCTTGTCATGATGAGTGACTCTCACTCTACTAATTCCCATGAGATCTGATTGTCAAAAAGATACTGGTGTCTTTCTTCCCTCTCTGTTTCCTCTCTTGCCATGTGACGCCAGCTCACCCTCCTCTCCTGTTTCCTAGGCCTCACCAGAAGCAGATGCTGGTACCATGCTTCTTGTACATTCTGCAGAACCGTGAGCCAAATAAACCTCTTTTCTTTATAAATTATCCCTCCTCAGGTATTCCTTTACAGCAACACAAATGGACTAAGACACAGCCCAAACAGACCGACATGCACCGTCGGTCAACCCTATGAGACCAGAGTCTGTCCACTGACCACCACCTGTCCTCACTGTTCCCTGCTTGGCACCACCTCTACCACGCGGTCACGAGGCCTGCTTTTCTGTTCTCTCCCACTCCTTCCACTCAGTCCGGAAGTTCTCAAGCACCACGGCTGAGTCAGCAAAGAGGGACCTTGACAGACAAAGTCCAGGAGTCTTTGGAGACAACTAAATCCCAGACAGACAACACTGATGTGAACGGAATGAATAAAGACCATGTAAATAAGAACACGAATTCAACATCTCGCCTTCAAGCCCAAGTTCTTTCATCTACAAAATGAAAGGGGTGGAACATGTGAAGGTATTCCACTCATTCATTCATCTGCTCATATGAAAGCGTGTCTGAGTGCCTTGCATGAACCAGGCTCTGGAGGCACTGCCCATACCCTTAAGGAGTGCACAGACATGCTAGACACACCGGAAGACAGGTAGTCACAATGTGCTGTGGATAATGCGGGTCATTCATGTATTCTCTCAGCAATTGTTTGTTAAGTTCCCCGTAACAGGCACAGGAGATAAAGCAGTGAGCAACACAAAAGTCCCTGCCTGCATGGAAATTGTTTCCTCTAGTGCCTAGATATCTAGTGCTGGGACAAGTCCATGTTGACTGGATGGACGGGCATTAGAGATGTTATCTTCCTCTCTAGTGCACTGACACTTATGTAATGCTTTCGTTTATTAACTTCTTTTGTGTATAAAATCTCATTTGATTCTTACCACAGTTAATCCAACATGATCCAGCAGTTCCAGTAGAACTAGTCCTCTCCACTCCCCTCCCACGGGTGGGCACATGGCCCAGGCTGAACTGTCCCATTGGTCACAGTGAATGTTGCAACCCAAGTCAGGCCAATCAGAGTCTTCGCTGGGAATGTTTGGGATATGGGAAAGCATGTTTCCTTTCTCTGGTTTGTCAGCTGTAAGGCGTTCCTGAAGACAGATTCTTCCACTTCCTGCCCTATGTCCCCTGCCATGACCTGGTTAAAAGAGCCAATAAATTCCCTCTTTGTGCCTAAACAACTTACACTTGGGTTTCTGTGACTTGTAACCCAAAATTTCTGCCAGATACAGCTATCAAGAGATGGAGTCAAGGCTTGAGCCCAGGTCTATGAAACCACATTTGGTTCTTTTTCTAGTAGCCCTGCTAGCATAGAAACATAACCTAGTATGTGCTCTGTTCTGTTGTGAATCCTATTTTTAGACAACAAAGCCACTCTTTTATCTGAAATTCTGCATCAATAATAATTATTAAGATAAATGTTGGAGATTGTTCTTTGCATCCTGCTAGCTAAGTAGCATACTTTGGGTTGGCACTGCTGGCCTACCTTCTATCTTTTCTTTCTTTGCTAATGGAATCTTGTTTTTGTTTGGGTATTGAGCACCCAGTAAGTGGATGCTGATTATTGTAGCTGCTGATTGCTTTAGGCATGTGTAGTCAATGCAGTGCTGACCCCATGATATTTAAGGAAAGTTGGCTGGGGCTGTCTTATTTATTTATTTTTTTTTTTGAGATAAGGTCTGGCTCTGTTGCCCAGGCTGGAGTGCAGTGGTATGATCATAGCTCACTGTAACCTTGAACTCCTGGGCTCAGGGGATCCTCCTGCCTCAACCTCCTAAGTAGCTAGGACTACAGGAGTGTAGCACTGCACCTGGCTGATTTTTTAAACATTTTTTATAGAGATGGGGTCTTGCTATGTTGCCCAGGCTGGTCTTGAACTGCTGGCCTCAAGTGATCCTCCCACTTTGGCCTCCCAAAGTGCTGGCATTACAGGTGTGAGCCTCCACACCTGGCCTGGCTGGAGCTTTCTGGGAGGGGTTCACCCATCATAAAGGGGGCCCAATGAGGATCTCTGGTCCAGACAAGAGGACAGGGATTTGTTTCTGCCTGCTCCTTCCTGCTAAGCACAACTATAGACCTGAACATGATTTCAAGAGACACCAAAGGAGAGTTCTGGAAGATGGAAAGAGGAAGGCAAGCTGGTCAGGGACCCTAGGACTGGGGAAACAAATTACCAGCAGGGCATCTTACAACCCACCAGAGGAAGGTGACCCAGGCCTGTCATTTCCTGACACCCAACCTAGCAGCCGAAGATGACTCAGGTAGCTTCATCCCTCCCCGAGATGGATGGGGTCCCCCCACCAGCACCAGGCAGGCCCAGCAGCATCAGGAGGAGGGGTTGCTCAGAGGAAGTTCTCCCCAGAGCACCCGAGCCTACTCTCCCCAACCAGGGACGTGGGGTGACCGGGCAGCATGGGGAAGGAGGACTTACTACAAGCACCTAGCCCAGAAAGCCTCTTCATCCTCACAGTCTGGGGACTCCTCTCCCCCACCTATAGGCACCAGGGGCCCAGCACCGGGAAACTCCTTCTGCCTCCGCAGGCAGCGCCTGTAGGGACCACTGGGAGCCCCAGCACAGGGAAAACCAGTAGCCCAAAACAACTCCACAAAGGCTCTGAAAATTAAATTGTCTTTGGAACCACAGCCTACAAAGCCAGCATCTCTGTGCTTAAACCTAAATAGGGTGACCAGCTGCTAAAATAAAAGATTTAAATAGGACCTATAGTGTCCTAGCATAATAGCTAAAATGTCTGGGATACAATATAAGATCACCAAAAATACCAAGATACCAAGAATCTGGAAAGTCACAAATTGAATGAAAAACAGTGATCATCTGACTTTGACACGGAGAGGAATCAGAGGTTGAATTGTGTGGCAAGAATTCTCAAGCAGCCATAATAAAAAAACTGCTTCCACAAGCAATTACAAATTCTCTTAAAAGAAATAAAAAATGACAAAATCTTAGCCAAAAAATAAAAGTTATAAAAAAGAACAAATGGAAATTGTAGAACTGAAAAATGCAATAACAAATCTAAAAACTCAGTGATGGGCCCACAGTAGAGTGAAGACGACAGAAGATAAAGTAGAACAAACTCGAGGCGGGAGCAAAACAATTCTCCCAAGATGGACAACAGATAGAAAACAGAGTGAAAAAGATGACAGAGCCACGGGGACCAGCAGGACAGTAACAAAAGATCCAAATTTGTATCACTGGATTTTCAGGAGGGAAGAAGAGAGAGTGCGGCTAAGAGGATGCTCAAGAAAATTATGGCTGAAAACTAAATTTTGGCAAAAGACACAAACTGACAGATTCAAGAAGCTGAGAAAACCCCCAAGTGGGATAAACCCATAGAAATCCATGCCAGGGCACCATGATTAAACCTCTGAAAACTAAAGACAAAGAAAACAATCTTAAAAACTGCCGGAGCACCGACTTCCGTGAGGCCGGTTTCTCAGCCGCAGCGGCGGGGCCACCGCGTGGGCGACGCCGTCGGGGCGGCGGGGCCACCACCGCGTGGGCGACACCGTAGAGGCGGCGGGGCCACCGTGTGGGCGACGCCGTCGGGGCGGCTGGGCCATCACCGCGTGGGCGACACCGTCGAGGCGGCGGGGCCACCGTGTGGGCGACGCCGTCGGGGCGGCGGGGCCACCACCGCGTGGGCGACACCGTCGGGGCGGCGGGGCCACCACCGCGTGGGCGACACTGTCGAGCACAGAGAGCACAGCCCCGGCGGCTGCCAGTCCCGCGCCTCGTGACACCGCTGTCCGGGAGCAAAGGGGCAAGGACGACATCCTCAGACGAAGACCACTCAGAGAGTGGCCGCCAGCTCTCTCCCTCTAGGAAGGCGAGGGGCGGCTCTGCAAGCAGAAAGGAGCGGCTAACAGGCAAGCGTGGCGGCGGGAAGTGGCGGGACGCGCGTGCCCGCGGGGACAGCCCCGCGCCCGGCGCGCCGACCCATCTCTCTCCCCGAAGTGCGGGAGGCCGGGGGGCCTCGTGGGAGCGAGATTTCTGCACCTCACGTCAAGCGACAGATGGCGACACCCACGGGCTGTGGCAAGTCACGCCCACAGCGCGACGCCCGGCGTGACCGCTGCGAACACTACGTGAACAGATACACTCAAAACACAAAGAATGAGTCAAGACGGAACTTCCCAGAGAAAGGAAACCTTACACTCACCCACACGAAAACTGTACATGCATTTTCGCAGCAGCTTTATTCCTGACAGTCGAAAGCCGGAAACAAACCGGATGATATCCTTGGGTGAGTGAATGGTTAAACAAATGTTACGTATGTCCCAGGGAATAATACTCGGCAATAAAAAGGAATGAATTGTGGATACACACAACAACCTGGACGAATCTTAAGTGAATTACACTGACTGACAAAAGGCAAGCCCCAAAGGACACACACTGTGTGGTTTCACTTACATGACGTTCTTGGAACAACAAGAATAGAGAAATGGGGAGCAGGTTGGTGGTTGCCAAGAGTTGGGGTGGGGCAGTAATGGGCAGCAGGTAGGTGTGCTGGGCTTAAAAGGGGAACATGAGGGGTCCTTCGGGTAATGGGACTGTCTGGTATCCTGACTGGGCCTAAATATGATAAATTTGTACAGGACTAAATATTCACACGTACAAACAAGCACAAGTAAAACTGGGGAAATCTGGACGGCATCAGTAAATTGTGCCAACGTCAACATCCTGATTGTGATGTTGTGCCACAGTTTTGCAAGATGTTATCATTGGGGTCAGGTGGGAAAAGGGTAGCTGGGATCTTTCTATATTATTCCTCATAGCAGCATGTGAATCTATAATTATCTCAAAATAAAAAGTTTAATTAAAAAAGGACTACCCAGGGTTGGGTCACATCCACAGAGATGTTGTGTGAGAGGTTGTGATATTGGAGCTGCTTGCGACCCATGAAGAGAAGCCAAGAGGAAGGAAGAAAGGGTGACCCAGAACCTGACACCACGGAGCCACTTGTTTAACCCACCGTGGAACCACCTATTCCTCAATTTCTTATCCTGCGGGGTAATACCAATTACTCATTGGTTAAGGCACTTATAACTGGGTATTCTGTTGTTTGCAACCAAAATGCTCTACTTGATGTAGGCTTGAAAATGTAAACTGCCTCAGATAAAAGAATTATTGGAATAGAGTTGCCAGACAAAATATAGGACATCAGTTACTTTTAAGTTTCAGATAACAATGAATACTTTTTTTTAGTATAAGTATGCCCCAAACATTGCATAGGACAGACTTATACCAAAAATTTGTTTATTTGTTTTTCCAATTTAACTAGATTTCTTGCATTTTTATTTGCTAAGCCTTGTGACCCTATCTTAGAATGGGCATGGAGGCACATGGTAACTGAAAATTTGTGTTCTTATAGGCCACATTAGATTCAACTCCCAATAAAGTGTAAAACTGAGGATTTGTCATTTAAGGACAATATATTTTGTGAGTAATAATGTCATATTTGTTTCATGTATAACAGTATTAAAAATAGGATTCTTCTTTTTGGATATGACCCCATAAGCACAGACAACAAAAGCCAAAATACACAAATGGGATTGCATCAAACTAAAAAGCTTCTGCTCCAAAGAAAACAATCAACAGAGTGAAGAGACCACCTATGGAACGGGAGAGAATATTTGCAAGCTGTACATTCAGTAGGGGTTTTGTATACAAAATATGTAAGGAACTCAACTCAACTGCAAGAAAAAAAATGACCAGACTTTAAAATGAGCTAAAGACCTGAATAGACATTTCCCAAAAGAAGACATACAAATGGCCAACAGGTATACGAAAAAATGCTCAAATCACTAATCAGCAGAGAAATGCAAATTAAAACCACAGTGAGATATCTTCTCACCTGTTAGAATGGCTATTACGGAAAAGTCAAAAGATAAGTGTTGGCAAGGACGTGGAGAAAAGGAACCCCTCCTGCACTGTTGATGGGAATGTAAATTAGTGCAGCCATTATAGAAAACAGTCCGGAGATCCCTCAAAAAACTAAAGGTAGGACTACCACACGATCCAGCAATCCCACTGCTGGGTATAGATCCTAAAGGAATTGAAATCAGTGTGTTGAAGAGACGTCTGCACTCTCATGTTCATTGCAGCACTATTCACAATAGCCAAGACATGGAATCAACCTAAGTGTCCATCTATGGATGAATAGATAAAGAAAATGTGGTATTTATACACAATGGAATGCTGTTTAGCCTTATAAAAATAAGAAAATCCTGTCATTTGTGACAACATGGATGGACCTGGAGGATATTACGCTAAGCGAAATAAGCCATGGCACAGAAAGACAAATACTGTGTGATTTCACTTGTATGTGGGATCTAAAAAAATCAAACTCATAGAAACAGAGTAGAATGGTGTCTACCAGGGGATTGGGGCAGTGGGGAGGGGGGACAGCAAGATGTCGGTAAAAGGGTACAAACTTTCACTTAGTTTGGGAGATCTTTTGCACCCCACGGTGACTATACTTAGGAATAACATATTACATACTTGAAAATTGCTAAGACAGTGGATCGTTAATGTGCTCCCCACAAAAAAATGGTAAGTATGTGGCGTGCAGGATATGTTAATTAGTTTGATTTAATCCTTTCCCAATTTATACTTTTATCACAGCATCATGTTGTACACCATAAATATATACAATTTTTATTTGTCAATGATACCTCAATAAAGCTGAGGATGGGGAAGGGAATTCTTTTTAACCCCAGTTTCAGCCAAGGCCTCAGGATAATAGGTGTCAGCTACTTCCACGTTCCATGCAAGTCACAAGAGCTGTGGGGGACTTTTAAAGGACGTGGTAAAATTCAATTTCATGATTCTTGCCCCTTGTCAATCTTCTTAGCAAGAGCTACAAATTCAGTCTTAAGCCCGCATAAACTGGAGGGAGAGAAACACTTTAATTTTAAACGAAGTTCAGTACTTTATCACACGGGTCTAGGCACTTTAATTTCTGAATAAGGCCATTAGTACTTCAAGAAGTGACCAGAGGACTTTGTATAATTCAAGAGTGACTGGAAAAGTTATGAGAACCATCACAAGATTTCATCCAAGGTGGCAGGAAAGAAGTAGCTCACACACAGATTCAGAGGTGTGCATGTGTCATAGGCATACAACTCATTCGATGTGGTGGAGCATGTTCCCTAAATAGCAGGCACTGGTCTAAGCCCTTTATAAATATTAGTGTACTTAATCCTCTTAACAGCCTAGTGAGATATATATTATTATCATTTCCATTTTACTGATAAGAAAAGCTACACACATAGAGTAAACTTTGAGTAGGTTACCCAAGATTACACATTCGTTATGAGGCAACACTAAGATTTGAACTCACACCTTCTGGCTCTAGGACCACCACTGGTAACCATATGCTACACAGCCTCTCTCATTAAGTGGAGCAAATGCAACTGAATTTACATTAAAGGCTCTAGACTTTTTATACTTTGATCATTTCATCATCATCATCATCTCTTTCATCATCATAAATGCATTAAGATTCTTCATCTTCACCAAACATGTCCTGTGTACCAACATACTTTGCACTGTTTTGTATCATGGGAATTTATGGCTTTTTGGAATAATAGTGCAGAATAGCAATTATTACCTACTGAGCACATAATATGTACTGCACTAAATCCTTTACTTTCTCATTTAATCCTCTCAACAAAGCTATGAGAGTTATTTCTTTCACAGATAAGGGACCTACAGTTAAGAGAGAATAAATTATCCATGGCTAGTAAGAAAAAGATTTATGTCCAGATCTCTCAGATCTGCTGCCAGGCCCTGGACCGTCACACTGTGTGGACCCCCGACAGGCTTCCTTTCTCCAAGTAGAGAGCTGGACTAACAGAGTTGGCCTGGGCAAGAGAAGGCCCCCCCAGGACACTACAGCAATTCCTGACACTCTCCTGCATCCCCACCTTTTCCCTTGATATTTCCATGCATTGGGGGATTGTGCTTCAATATTTGTAATTTATAGCACAAATATTCTACACTTTGCTTCCTACAACATACTTAAATCAAAATTAGGATTCCCAGCTAACGCACAAAACAGGTGTTCACCCACCTTTCTAACACTTGGATAGTGTTAAGGAGGCCTGCAAATTTGGAAAATGATATCGTTGTTACCAGGCAGCCAGCATCCCCGTCCTGATGGATTGTGGGTCGGGGAGTACATGAGTGTTTTGTAACTATGGAAACAAACTGAGTTTGCGAAGCCAGAGAGCAGCCCTCCAGCATCCAGATTACCCTTCAAAGATGGCAAAGAAAGAGAAAGCTCTAAAATCACTCAATGCATAGGAACTAGTTGTAAGATACTGAGACATTAATTACGCCAATTATTAAAGCCTTTCTGAATGCCTTGCTAAGGTATTCAGGTTCTGGCTGACCCAGCAGACAGGAAGAGCCTGAATCCACAGAGTTGGCTAACATGTCAGCCCCGGCCCCAGGGAGGCCAGATGATAAGGAGGGGCCTCCTCTTCTCCTGCTTTCTCTCTGACATTGACATCTGCCTGGGTGGAGGATTGGGGTCTATTATTGATTTGTGCCTCCAATCACTGTTAAATTGAACAGACTCTGTGAATCGTTCCTAGCCTCTGACTATGTGCCACAGGGAAGGGGGGCTAGGGCCACATCTACCTTGTGGCCCTTTCCAAAAATAACTGGGAAATAGCACATTTTGTATTTTGCCTACCGACTCCATGGCAAGAGGCCATGGCCCTAATTGCTGTATTTTTGACTTTGGTTTGCAGGGAAGCGGACTATGTCATTCCTATCCTCTCATAGCCTCATGTGCACTGGGCTTAGCTGTATGTCCATTAAGGTAAGGACTTTGGGGCAACAGGAAGTTCTTCGGAGTAAAATTTTATTGGGTGACTTGGATGAACTGGCTTCGGGTGTGGGTGCCCAGAATTATAACGTCTCTGTTAAGGGACTCTGGTACCACGCTGAGGAGATCTCAGCGGATACGTGGGAGGGAAGGAGAGAGGATGGGAGAGAACACACCCACATTTCCTCCTGGAAGCTGTCTGGTTCTGCACGTCCTCCTCGTGGGTGATGGCAGCCAGACCTGACCTGGGGCTCCTTCTTGAGGACTCGGCAGAGCTTTGATTGCATGAGATTACAGCTGGGGAAATAGCCTGTAATGCAGCAATTATTGTTCATTTGTTGCTATGGTATTTCTGTGGCCTGTTTGGATCCATGAATGTCTTGATTATTTTCAATACCCATTTATAGAACATTCTGTTCATCGCAAAGTGCTTTGAAACCATCTTCATAGGATACTCCTTATACCAGACACAAGTTAGTAATGGCATTGCTATTTTACAAATGAGCACATTGAAGTGGGGTGTTGTTTTAATAACCAAAATCAGGGAAACTGAGAGAAAAGACATTGATAAATGACAGTATCTTTCTAATAAAGGAAACTTGGCTTTAGGTTAAATTACATTTGACATAAATTGATGTTTTGACATCAAAAGATATGATTTGACATCATTGAGGCTTTGACATCTAGTTGGTGTCACAGTTGGGAGAAATATTATTTGGGGTGCAGATTACTGTTAAAAGCAGGCCTAATGAGGCAGAAAGCGGAGATTGGCAATAACTCTGGCTCTCAAATCTTTAGTTTCCAAAGAAACTATGTAGAACGTTAAACAGTTCACAGTCCAGTCTTTTATGTATTGGTGCCTATATTCAGAGAAGGTTTACAAGTTGTGGGTAAGAATGCATAATTGTTATGTAGGTGTAAATAATATTAAGATAATATGATAGTGTGTGTAATAAAAACAGAGAAATAAGATCCTCCTATGAGTAAATAAGTCACGGTGTATTCATGCAATGGAATTCTGTATCACAGTGAAAGTGAATAACATAGAGCTGAGAACATTAACATGCATCGTTGACATCCCAAACATAAACCTAAACAGAAAAGTAGATTATCTCCAATATGATCCCACTTATAGAAACTTCAAATATATGTAAGACTTAGCAATATGTGGCTTAAAGATACAAAGTTTTGTGAGAAAATCATGAAGGCAATTAAGTCCACAATGAACACAAAATTAGGATATGGCAGCCTCCAGGAGAAAGAAGGAATGACATGGGGAAGGTGATGTAGGGCCCCCAGCAGTGTGGACACGGTTCTACTGCCCGAGCTGGGGGTGCTTGTGATGGTATCCCTTGTATTTCACGCATACTTTTATATTTCCTTCCGTGTTTGTGAGTCACAGTAATGCTTACTGGCTTGCTCTTTCTGGTTCTCTACCTGAGAACGTGATTTCTCTGTCATCCACATAGGGCTGTCCTAAGCACTTACTCGGGCTGAGAGGGCTTCACCAGGGCTGTCCACGTCTTACATTTTCACAGAAAATAAATCCCACAGAACTGCTTTCTACAGTTCTGTATTACAGGATTATAAGTGATTTCAATCCCTACTGATTAAGATAGAATAATAGTGAGTATAAGTAGGACCAGTGGCTGAATTCCCAAATATGTGTCTACCTAAAAAAAGCAATTGTGAACCAGGATGATGATGATGATGATTTTAAAAATTCTCAACAGAATGTGTTGGTAAAATCATACAAAACAAAGTAGATTGCCTATTTTCACTTCCTCCACATGACATTCCCAGAACACAAGATCATATCAGAAGGAGAGTACCCTATAGTTTCCTTCCCCCTCTGATTTATAGAAAGGAACTGGGGCAGAGAGGTAAAGAGACTTACTTAAGATCACAAAACATTTAATGCCACCAGGGTCTGTGTCTGAGCCCCCAACTCACAGGAAAATGGCCAGCCACCAGCCACCCCTTCTCTACTCCCTGCTCTCCTCTGATGTGCACCATTGATAGCAGATACTGGATCAAGTCTGGCGATCCATTCCAACACAAGGAGCACTGATTTGAGGGACAAGAAATCCATACTTTAGTTCTAAACCTATTATCAACAATCTGAGCCACCTAGAACCTTTATCTGTGGGACAATATGTTTTAGACATCCTGATGAGCAGGTAAAACTACTAAACTAGATTCAGTAACAAACATAAATGTTTATGTTCAGAATCAAATTTAATCTAATCTAGCATAGTGTGCAATGGGAGATGCTTGTTTGATTTTTTCTTCTTCAAAGGGGCTCCCTTTTATCACCATGCTCTTTCAATTCTTCTAGCATTACTGGGGGGTGGGGGTGCTTTATTAAGTGCTGATTCTTCTATTAATGCCTTACAGGTTTTTACAATTCGGGGGCCAAGTCTCTGAACAGACCTGAGGCGGCAGTCCCCCAGGACTTGATCACTGTACACGGAAGAAAGCACGATGTCAGGGGTTAAGGAATCTACCCCAAATTTTTAAAAAGAGGTGTTTTGCATCAGAAAGTTTATATCAAGAACATCCTAGGAAAACATCTTAACCCTCTTCTTTGCGCCCTGTAAGATGGGCCAACACTAAACTTCTTTTTGTTTTGTCTTAGGAGGTAGGATTCCCAGGTCATTTCCAGAACATGAGCATGCCTTTGCCGGGCAGCTTCCCCCGTGGTCTTGGCCCTTTGCTCTGGAGCACTGGCGCCTCCAGCCCCTGGATTCCCATGGCCTGTAATGCAAAACCATCCTACTGGTCAGTATTCCGGAGGCAGCTGGAGCAACTACCTATGGCTATCTTAAGTAAAAGAGATTCACTGGTAGGATATTGAATGGAGTGAGTGTCACAGAACTGACCTAGGACTTAGAAGGCTGCCAGGAACACTAGAAATTGTGGAAGGTCAAGAAACAGGAAGCAGCATAGCTCTCTCTTTGCATGAAAAGTTTAGCCGGGATTCTAGCACTGGACAACAATATGGTCACTGTGAATGGACTCAAAGGATCACTTTGCTGTCAATGAGTCAAAGGTCCATGTGGGAGCATCCAACGTAGGTCCAGTGCCCATGTTCGGACCACCAAGGGGAGGAAGAGGGAGGATTTACTCGCATTTCAGCACTGCCTCCCACGAATACAACATGCCTTGGGGTTCTGCCAAAACACAAAGGGATGACAAGTGCCCTTTGGAATCTATTCTTTTGACCTCTGTAGATTTACATACACACTTTTCTTCCCTGACATTCATTTCCACAGTAACAACAACAAACTGGTTCTGTTTCACACAATGCCACTCTCCTTATTTCAAACAAAAAAAAAATGTGCTCACTCCCTCACTGATGGCTGAAAATCCAAAGCCTCCGCAGTTACTGGCTGTGCCCGTCCTCGGTCCTGGACATTCATCTGTTCTCAAGTTCCATGTGCACTGTTGTCTTGCCATTCTGAAACCTATGCAATAAATTACAGGTAACTGTAAACAAACCCTATATGTAATAGTGAGGGAAAGAAGACAGCAGAATTAAAGGTAGATGTATTAACTCATGAATATATACATGACACAGCAAGGAAGGAAATACTGGGAGAAGCTACAGCTGGAAGCTGCTCCAGAGGTCAAAGCTGGTAACTTCTTTCCACCATTGTGTTTGTTTTGCTTTCAGCCAACACCTCGAATGATCTGAGGTCCTTATACATGAGGGCTTTTCAAATATTAATTTCTGACAAATCCGAGTGCTTTTTGGTCCAGTCTGTAGAGGATTGTATTAGTCAGGTTCTCCAGAGAAACAGAGCCAGTCAGACATGTGTATGTACTCTCTACATAAATACATTTCCTGTAAGAAATGGGTTCACGTGGTCATGGAGGTTGGCAAGTCCAGAGTCTGCAGGGCAGTGGGCAGGCTGGAGACCCAGGGAGAGCCACGGCGTCAGTTCAAGTCCCAAGGCCTCTGCTGCAGAATCCCCTTGTGCTCGGGGAGGCCGAGCTTTGTCCTAGTCAGGCCTTCGACTGATTGGGTGAGGCGCACCGCCGTCACGGAGGGCCCTCTGCTTTCCTCTGAGTCTACCGATTTCAGTGTTAACCTCATCCAAAAACACCCTCACAGAAACATCCAGAATAATGTTTGACAGCCTATCTGGGCACTGTGGTCCAGCCAAGTGGACACATAAAATTAACTATCACAAGGATCACGTTGGTCCCTCATCAGATTTTACCACCGGACTTGTTGGTATAAAGAGTCACTGCTCAGCCTCCCTCCTCTGAGTCCCCTCCCACACCTTCTGTCCTCATTGTGTGAAGTAACCCCACTTCTCCTGTCAGTTGTCCCGGCCAACAGCTATTTCTCCCTTTTTCCTGTTTGTGTCAGTGACACAGGAAACCTGAAAAGGCCGGCTAGCCATCTCTGTTCCCAAATCAGAGGCATGATTGATTTGGCACGTACTAAAATCCCTAAACCATTAGTACCCAGAGTTTTAGAAATAGGAAGCAAAAATACAATCAAAAACAAATAAATACGTGTGTGGCTCTGGACGGCTTTTTGATATGTCACTTTGTCCAGGCTACAGTCCCCAGCTATTCCAACACTGACCCAGGTGCTGCTGAACAGGGATTTTGCAGATGGAAAAGCACGCCCCCACCATACCCCTAACCAGCCCCTAACCCCTAACCCCCTAACCGCGCCCCAACCACGCCCTAACCACGCCCCTGACCGCGCCCTAACCACACCCCTAAACCACGCCCCCAACACAACCCTAACCAGCCCCCTAACCACGCCCCCGACCGTGCCCTAGCCCCGCCCCAAGCCCCGCCCCTACCTGCATAGCCACGCCCACGATCCCCGCCCCGACCACGCCCTAACCCCGCCCCTCACCCGTTGACCTTAGGATGATTATCCTGGACGAGCTGGGTGGCCCTGGCAAAGCGCTTCAAGGCAGGCTGCGGTTCCCTGGGACAGGGAAGGGATCCCCGCCGTGGACAGCAGCGTGGCTCTGCCCCACCCACCGGGACCGTCCTTTCCTGACTGCTGTGAGCGAGAGCTTGGCGCGTGCCTGTGCCTCCCTGCCCATCTCGGCTGCCAGCCTTGCGGATGCTGGACTTGCTCAGCCAGTCCCAGCCGTTGTGTGAGCCTGGAATACATGTGTGTGTGCGTACACGCATATATAATCTCCTTCTGGTTCCACTTCTCAGGTTGCTGTTGCTACAGGATTGTTGGGTGTAATTGTGAGAAAAGCCACCTCGCTCCATCCCTCGGTCCCAAGCCTGCGATTCACAGAACATGCCACAACCTTCCAGTGACAGTAATTGATTGCGTCTTCAATAGGACCTGCCAATGCAATAAGACCAGCTGCTTCTGGATGCTGGGTAGGTGGTAAGAACCATGCATTGGATGGGCATCATCTCCTTTCCTTAATTTTTTTTTTAAAAACAATTAACTTATCCTTTGGTCAGAAAGAAGACTTGGTGACAACCCAGGTGGTATTACTGGTAGAAGCCAGATGGGCAGAGAAGGCACCATATGTGAAATATGTGTCTATTCCAGGGAGGACAAATTGGTGCTTTCCCCATGACAGAAGGGTGCCCATCTTAGTCCATTATTCATTGCTTAAAAAAATACCTGAGGCTGGGTAATTTATAAACAAAAGAGATTTATTTGGCTCACATGTCTGCAGGATGTACAAGAAGCATGGCACCATCTTCTTCTGGTGAGGGCTTCAGGAAGCTTCCAGTATTGGGCTATCCACCCCCATGACCCAGACACCTTCCCCCAGGCCTCATCTCCAACATTGAGGATCAAATTTCAACATGAGATTTGGAGGGAGCAAATATCTAAACTATATCAGGGGCCATTGATCAACTGCTACCAAGTAGTTGTCTGGTCCTTCTGGAGGTCCGGGAATAGCTGCTACTGATGATGAATTGAGCACAGGGAGGTATGAATTGAGCACAGGGAGGTGACAATTGACGTGCCAGCCTCATGGAGCCTGTGGATAACTCCACGAGTGCACAACAACCACCATGATCACCAGCCACCCAGCAGGCACTGGGGCGGCTTGAGGGGAAGCTGCTGGCACCCACAGGGCAGATCTGCTGGTTACTGAGACTGCTCTGCTGTGGGACATTCACATGAGCCTCAAATACTCTTCCAAAATTTGAGTGTGTTCAGAGACGTCAGTCCACGAATCTTTTTCCTAAACTTGCTGGAAACGTTAATGTGTTAGTGACTTGTTTGTACAACATATGTGTGCCCTACTCAGGCCTAATACCATATGTTCCGTTCTGCTCAAAGATGGCAGGCTACTGACCACACCCAATTCTGTGACTGAGTAAATCAGATTGCACACAGTTTACAAGGGGTGGATTTGACATATGGTCACCTGGTATCACATATCTGACAGAGCCAGGAGCAAACCAAGAACTATTTGTTTATTTGTTTGCTTTTTGAGACAGGGTCTTTCTCTGTCCCCCAGGCTGGAGTGCAGTGGCATCATTGTAGCTCACTGCAGCCTCCAACTCCTGGGTTCAAGTGATCCTCCTGCCTCAGCCTCTTGAGAAGCCGGGACTACAGGCATGTGCGACGATGCCTGGCTAATTTTTGGTAGAGATGGGGTCTCACCCTTGCTCAGGCTGGTCTTGACTTCCTGAGCTCAAGTGGTCCTCCCGCCTCAGCCTCCCAGAGTGCTAGGATTACAGGCATGAGCCACCGTGCCCAGCATTATTTTTTGTTTTTAAATGTCCATGTAGACTGAAATGCAGCAAAAAGCTCAATGTGCCTTGGGGTACACCAGTAATGAAATAGTTCTATTCCTGCTAGGTGAAAGCCGACTATTACTTCTGGTATTTTCTGTTTACTGCTAGAGGAAAAGCATTTGTGCAATCAAGAGCTGCACGCTAATGCGGACACCACATCTGGAACAGCTGCTGCTCAATCCCCTGGCAGGATTCACGACATTCCACGTGTGTTCTCCAAGACCAATGTGTCTTCTGCACCAGCCAAACTGGGGGAGTAAGTAGGGGTGTGAGGAGAACCAGGACCCAGGCATCCTCCGCATCTCGGATGGTGCTCCGCCTCTGCAAGGCCCCCAGGGACAGAGTGTTGTTTTGATTTATGACGTACAGATGAGGGCCCAGGAGTTCTCTCTCCCCTTCTTACTCTAGTAGCCTTTAGTCCTGGGTTTGGGGAGCCAAGGTGAGGATTCTGCCAGGTACTGAAAAAGTTTCAAGTCCAATTTAGGAACCTAGGAAGTAACTTTTCCTCATTTTCAGGGCCCACCCCTGAAAACCATGAGGAGCACCTGGTTCAAACGTCATTTACCACATGACCAACAAAAGTCCCTTCTCAGATCAGCAATTGGCAAAGGTTCCTGGAGTTAAATATTATTTCAGAGCTCAAACCTAATATTTAATATTGTCAGAAAGAATCGAGAGGTTCCTTTTTCCTGTTATACAGTTTTCTCTGGGGAAGTCGAAGAGGAGAAGGTATAGTTTTTGCTTGTGCTACATGCAAGGGAACCCCAGTTTTCCCTTTATTCATGGAGTTCACACCTGCGAACCCACTCAGGCCTAGAAATTGTGTGAGGGGTCGTGACTCTGTCCTGCACATCAAACCAGACCTTCCTGGACTTCCTGTCTACTTTCCCAGAGGAGAAGGAATTCTGCCTCAAGACTGGAACATAGACATGCATCCTCAGTTTCCAGCCTGCCGGCCTGCCCTGCAGATTTCAGATTTCAGACCTGTCTGTCCCCACCATCGCAAGAAACAATTCCTTTCTCTCTCTCTCTCTCTCTCTCTCTCTCTCTCTCTCTCTCTCTCCCCTCTCTCTCTGTCCCCACTGCCTAATTAGTTCTACTCTCTGGAGAATCCTGACTGATATACATGGTCATGAAAGTCCTTGTTTCAATCCAAACCTTGAGATGAGATATATGTGGTTATTTTTTTAGACGTGCCCAGGGCCATCAGGAGCAGCAGCCAGTCCCATCTGTGAGTATCTGGTGCTATTCTTACAATTCTATGGCAGTGTCCACAGGGACTTCTAAGTGTGTTTTTCCCAGTGGACAATTGATTGCAGGTAACCATAAGTGTTAATTCTTTTTTATTGATAGATAATTCATATGCCATGAAAGTTGCCCTTTTAAAGTGTACAATTCAATGATTTTTAGTATATTCACAAGGTTGTGCAACTATCACCAATATCTAATTTCAGAATATCTTTATCAACTGCAAAAGAAACCTGTTAGCAGTAAATTCCATTTCTCAATTCCCCCCGGTCCTGGGAACCACTAATCTACTTTCTGTCTCTAAGGATTTGCTTATTCTGGAAATAGCATATGAATGGAATCATACAATATATGGGCTTTTATGACTGCCTTCTTGCATTCAAGCTTTGCAAGAGTCATCAATGTAGCATGGATCAGTACGTACTTACTTTTTATGGCTGAATAATATTCCACTGCTTTGGATATACTACACTTTGGGCTGTTTTCACTTTTTGGCTATTATGAATAATGCTGCTAATGAACATTTGTGTACAGGTTTTTGTGTGAAAATGTCTTCCTTTCTCTTAGGTACACACTTAGGAGTAAAATTGCTGGGTTATATGGTAACTCTATGTATAACTTTTTAAGGAACTGCCAAACTATTTTCCAAAGTTGCTGTACTATGTTACATTCCAGTGTAACAATGGTTGAGGGCTCCATTATGTCTTATTAATTGACTTTTTGGTTCTAGCATCTTTGGGGGTGTGAAGGGGCATTATGTTGTGCTTTTGATTTCAATTTCCTTAATTACTAAAGATGTGAACATCTTTTCAGTGCCTACTGACTTTTTGTATATCTTCTTTGGAAAAAAACATGTATCAGATCCTTTACCTCTTTTTTAATTGGGTTCTTTGTCTTTTTTTTGTTGAGTTGTAAGAGTTCTTTGTATCTGTGGTCCCCAACCCCCGGGCCATGGACTGGTACTGGTCCATGGCCTGTTAGGAACCGGGCTGCACAGCAAGAGGTGAGTAGCGGGTGAGCCAGCAAAGCTTCATCTGTATTTACAGCTGCTCCCCATTGCTAACATCACTGCTTGAGCTCCACCTCCTGTCAGATCAGCAGCGGCATTAGATTCTCACAGCAGTGCGAACCCTGCTGTAAACTGTGCATGTGAGGGATCTAGGTTGCGGCTCCTTATGAGAATCTAATGCTTGATGATCTGAGGTGGAGCTGAGGCACTGATGATAGTGCTGGGGATCGGCTGCAAATACAGATTATCACTAGCAGAGAGGTCTGCCTGCACAATAAACGTAATGCACTTGAATCATCCCAAAACCATCCCCCTCCCCTGCCCCCCACCCCCCGGGTCCGTGGAAAAATTGTCTTCCATAAAACTGGTCCCTGGTGCAAAAAAGGTTGAAGACTGCTGCTTTATGTGGTCTGGAAACTAGAACCATATCAGACGTATGATTTGCAATATATTCCCCCATTCTGTGGGTTGTCTTTTTAATGTCTTGAGAGTGCCTTTTAGGCACAAAAGTTTTTGATTTTGATGAAGTACAATATATCTATGTTTTTCTTTGGTTGCTAGTGCTTTAGGAGTCATCTCAGAAATCATTGCCTAATCCAAGGTCATGAAGATTGACATGTGTTTCCTTTTAAAGTTTTATAATTTTAGCTCTTGTATTTTAGGTCTTTGATCCATTTTGAATTAATCTTTGTATATGGTATGAGGCACGGTCCAAATTCATTCTTTTGCATGTGGATATCCAGGTGTCTCACCACCACCTATTTAAGACTTTTTTCCTCATTGAATTGTCTTAGTACCCTTGTTGAAAGAGCAATTGATCATAGATGTATAGGGTTATTTCTGGACCCCCAAGTCTATTCTGTTGATCTATATGTCTATCCTTATGCCAAGACCACACTGTCTAGATTATTGTAATTTTGTAGTAAATTCTGAAATCAGGAAATGTAAGTCCTCCAGCTTTGTTTTGACTTCTCCCAGCTTCTGGGGACCCCCACAGTCCTTGGTATTTATTGGTTGTGGATGCATCACTCCCATCTCTGCCTCTACTGTCAAACAGAGTTCTCCCAATGAGTCTCTGTGTCTTCCCCTCTTGTTAGAAGGACACAGGTGATCAGATGGAGGGCCCACCCTACCCCAATATGACCTCATCTTAACTAATTATATCTTCAAAGGCCCTAATTCCAAATAAGGTCATATCATGAAGTTCTAGGTGGACATGAGTTTGGGGGACACAATTAGACCTAGTATAGAGTCAGGCAGACCTGAACTGGGGTGCTGGCCCCTCACTAGCTGTGTGACCTCATAATTCTCAATCCCCCGGCAATAGTGATGTCTAATTAGGGTGACAGTACATTTCGGTCTGCCCCAGACAGTCCCTGTTGCCCTGACATAATTTTAATATTGTCCCCATTTACTTTCAAAAGTATTTCAGTTTGCACAATAAATTGTACAGTCATGCTATGTGTGATGTATGTGAATTGCCTAACATACAGGAGGCCCTAAATAAATGGCAATACCATTAATAAAAGAAGCAGTATTCAGTAATGGAGCCCCATGTTGGGGTGAAAGCTTCCTGTGACCTAGGAAGCCGAGGCTGAGCCCACAAGGAGTTAACAGCTGTGGCCACTGACCAGAAAGGGCCCCTCTTGTGTGGAGTGTGGAAAAAACTATAAATCAGGCACTGATTGGAGTTTACAGCTGTCACCCAGGTGAGCTGCAGCACCTCCGGCAGCTGTGAATGTTAACCACATAGCAACAGGAAGTGTATTTATATTATTAGTTAAAGGGAAGGGCTGAATCCTGTTCAACAATTTCTCCCCCAGATTAGCAGTCTTGCAAATAGTACAACTTTAAAAGGTTGTTGAATTCTTTGAAAGAATTATACAGACATTTCCCAAATCGAGATTCACTATATTCAAGCGTGGTTATTCCAGCTTTTCTGGATAGACAAACAGACTAAATCACTTTTGTTTTTTAGGTTGTAAAATGACAAAATGACAGTAATCCTTAAAGCCTGTTCCTGGAAACTTTGGCATCTGAATCAGCAAGGTGTTTGCCAGAAATGCAGTTTCCAGGGCCACAGCCCAGATCTATGAATATGAACATCTGGGGTAGAGCCCAGGAATCAATTCTTAGACACATTAGCACACGAGAACAGCTGGATAAGATGCTTTTCAGGAGGACTTTCTGCTACAAGTGAAATTGTGGAATTCAGTTCTGACAGGAAGAAGCTAGGAGGAACGTCTAGGACCCACTACCCTGTTTTTATCTATTTATCACCAAATGTGGATTTAAAAATAATCCCAAGAGACTCCTGAACACTTTTTTTTCTTATCTCCTTGAATATTTACCTGTATGAGGCCTTTGCATTTTTAAATCAACTAATGGGATGATATTACATTTCTTTGTGGCTCTAAAACTGTGCTGTCCAATAAGGTAGCCACTAGCCACATGTAATTAAATAAAATGAAAAATTCAACTCCTCAGTTGCACTAGCCATGTGTCAAGGGCTCCGTAGCTGCAGGGCTGGCTCCTGTTTTGGTCAGTGCAGATAAAGACCCTTTCCATCCCATGGAATGTTCTACTGGACATCACTGTGGGAAAGTGTTTGTCAACCAGAGCTACATATTAGGGTCACCTTGGGGGTGCTTTCAAAACCTCAATGCCCAGGCTGCAGCCCTAGACCCATTTAATCACAGCTTCCGGGGATGGGACCCCGGTACTTCTTAAAGGTTAGCCTGCACCAGAATCACCTGCAGAGATTGTTAAAGCAGACATTGCTGGGCTCCACACAGAATTTTGATTTCCGTCTGGGTGAGACTATCTGCATTTCTAGAAAGCTCCCAGGACATGGGTGGGGAAACTTTTCACGTTGGAAGTCTGCATTAATTTAGCTGTATTCAAATAAGGCCACAGTCAAGAAACTTCAATTAGATATACTTAAAAATGCACATTATTTTGTAAAAATCTAAATACTATGTACTTAATAATTTCAAAAAATGAAAACTATTTGTTAATTTTAAAGTTAACTAACCTTTTAACGACTTTGTTGCATCTGATTTTTGTTTGAAAGCATTTGAATATTTGGTTGCAGCATGGAGGTCCACAGTTTCAGTTGATCCTCTAGATGGGTATCAGTCTTTTGTGACCTTAAGGGCATCTTAATTTGGCTAGGTGGGAGAATGTAGATTTGAAGCAATAAGTGGTTGAAAAGCAAGAAAGCATTTTTCAGGAATGTTGCCAAAGACGTGGGTATTCTGCATTTTTCCGTATTTCAGTTGGATCTTTCCCAGCATCAATGACTTTAAAATGTCGTCTACTGAGAGCTCAATCAATTCCATCTGTAGTTCTTTAGGTGCCTGGGTGATATCAACTAGGTGAGGCTGAAATGCTAATTTGAGTGTGATGTCATGATTCTCAAAGTCAGTGAACCTTTCGTTGTATTCTCCAATTAATAGGTCTATAACAGTTGTGTATTCTTCAAATGATTCACATATATCATCCTGTTCATCAATGACCTTTGCTAACTGGGGAAAATGTTCATCTGAAATTTCCTTTTGAAGAAGAAGTGTTTTCAAAAAAGATAGCTTTTTTCTGAAATGCTTGGATTTTTTGCCACATATCATATATCGACTTAGTTTTACCTTGCAAAGAAATATTCACATCACTTTGATTTGACATGATATCACACAGAAATGCTGCATTCCTATAGAAATCTTCTTTCAATAATTCACATTGCTGATTCTGTTCTTCACAAAATTTAACTACCTCTTCTCAGAGATAAAATTTTGGCTAACACCTGTCCCTGCAATAGCACACTTTAGAATGATATGGCAAATCCACACTGAATACCTCATCGTTCAACTTTAGCATGTTATGAAACTGATGATGCTGTGTTGCATTTGCACAAATATAGTTAACAATACTTATAACTTGTTGCAAAGTGTCACTTAAAATAGTAGCTTAGCACAGAGATTTTGCTGATGAAAGATACAATGAATAGAAATGAGAGCATCTGGATCTGTTAATACTTTTTTTTTATCTGTGCAATAAACCCTTCATGTTTTCCTGTCATGGAAGGTGCACCGTCTGTACATAGACTCACTAAATTTACCAAATTCAGTCCAATTTCAAGACATTTATCTTGAAAGTTGTTGAAGATATCTATTCCCTGTGTTCTGTTTGTAAGAGTGCCCAAAGAAAATCTTCTGTTATGACCTGAATGAAGTACAAAACCCATGCCAAGTCAGTAGTATCAGTTGATTCATCCAAAGTGATTGCATGACATATATTTTCCTTTTGAAGTATTGCATGAAGTTGTTCTGTTAAGTTGAAGGCTAATTCATGCTGCCCATCAATTATGGTTCTCCTTGAAAGAGGCAGTTGTTTGTACTTTGAAACATTATTGGGGTCTAAGCATCCTACAACTTTGACAATGCATCCTTTCACAATTTCTACATCACTGAATGGCTTCCCTTTTTCCCTGAGTATATAAGCTACTTTGTAAGTTGCTTCAGTGGCATTATTTCCAGGTCTTATTGCTGCTTGAAAGAATTGTCTTTGCTTTTGCTTTTCATCTTTTAATTTCTGCAATACAACCTTTCGTGCCTCTCCCTCTAATTTAAAATATTTGTGGTCCTTATGAGTGTTATAATGCTGATGAGCACTGAATTTCTTTAATGTTGATATTGCAGTATCACAAAGCAAGCAAATCATCTTATCCTTAGCAGAAACAAGATAATGTTGCAATTCCCAATCCTCATTAAAAATCTGTTTTCTTCCTTTAGCGTTCTCTTGGTCTTCTTTGACATGATGGGCTGTTAAGCAGACAGAATTAAAAAGTACCGTCGAGCTGTGCAACTATTCACAAATTCCACTTCATACAGAAACACAGTGCCCTGTTGTCAAAGCTGGTAACAGACTGGTGTACTCGACCCCATAAACTCTCACCAACCAGCCTCATGCTGTAGTGGTGCCAGTCAAGTGGGGGAAGTTAGAACTAAATCATGAGCATAGCAGCCATCAGTTTAGCCCTTATGGTTTACTAATGCTCTTACTGTGCTGGTCAATCTGGGAGGATTATTTCATTGAAACTTATTTTATCCTTTGACATTTTAAATACATTCATTTTAAAAATAAAATAAAAATATAAAAGATGAACAAAAGTGTATTAATAAAAATAAAAGGATTTGTTCTTTAAAATTTGGATTCAGTCATAAGGCTGCACATAAGTACCTAGGAGGCCACAGGTTACCCATCCCTCAGTCTCAGGAGGAGGCTAAGCCTGGAGGACTGCCTGTGTGCCCACTGGGCATCCCCTTGTCACCTCTGGCCCTGCCCCATTCCCCTCACTGCCAGCACAGCCCAGAGCAAGCTGGAGACCACCAGGCCAGCCAGAGGGGAGGCTTTGGAGGGCACGGGAACTAGCCAAGGCAGAGGCCCAAGGCCCGGTTCACAGGAAGCTTCCCTCCTCCTCCCAGCACCCCTTCCTTCCTCTTTCCTCCTGCAGCCCGGGCTCCTTGCTCCCCTCTGCCCCCGGCTTTGCTTGTGCTGTGGGGCTCGGGGTCAAGCAGCCCTGCCCTTCACAAGTGCCTCCTGCCAGTTCCCCAAGGCCCAGGAGGATGGCTTGAGGATCCCACATTCGGACCTAGAAATGAGACTGGCCCCAGAGGGGAGCAACTAAAACAGCCCCAAGGTTTCTCCTCCAGTCGCTGTCGGGGTCCCCTTCAAAGGATTAGCCTTAAAGTATTAACTCTCCCCACATGGATTTCCTCCCTTCCTTCCTGTGCTTCTTGCCACCTCACCTCAGTTCAGTCTGGGGTTCTCTTCACTCCAAGGTCATGGAGCAAGTAGAAAGTATGGGAGTCCGTCCCTCACTTCGCCAGTATTTTACGTTAAAAAAAAAAAAAGTCGCTCTGACCTAGTCTCAATGTTTGTGCCTTAGAGAAATGAAGGATAATTGTTTCTCTATTTGAGTTGCTTAATTTCACCGAATTCCCAATCTTAAAGGCTATTTTGAGGGGGGAAAAAAAACTTCACTATTTCTTTGTATCTATTTTTTGTTGGTATGTTAGAATATAAAATGAGTAAATCAAATTCTACCACAAACTAGAAGAAAAATTACATCAGATTGTTAGAAATCACGTGTTAAAATAGTCTAATGCTCTTTTCAGCCCCTGAAAACACTGACTAGCAAAAGATTCGCTCATTTGTCTTGTTCCAGTGACTTTTGCAATAATGGTTAAAAACATAACAAACAAAACGTACGAAAGTGAACAATATAGTCTTTCAAGTTTGCCATCAGATATGCTCAACTATAGATTATTTCTTGAAATCTAGCCCTGAATTGAATTTATCTCACAGAATAATATAAAATGTTTACAAAGTCTCTCCTACGTCTCCCAGGGACTTAAGTTTCAGATCAGATGGTGCTTTTTACGTAAAGGAAGCAGCAAGAGAATCCTTTTACACTGATGAGGATGAAAGAGCCTCCAAGCATGTTTTAGTTCATCTTTCATTTCCAAGCACTCTTTAGGCGTTTGCAGAGTTAGTCCCCTAATTTGGTGAGGACGCCCAGCCCCCCAAATAACAAGGCTTTTCCCTTAGATTACAACAAAGCAAGCTGGTTCCTACCAAAGCCAGGGTGGGTTTCTGCTCCCAACTTTTGACCAGCCTTTTTCCCCAGGTTTCAGCTTTTTGGTTAGGAAGTCAAAGAGAAGAAAAGAGAAATATTTAAAATTCAATCACAAGTATGTCTACACATCATTAAAGACAGACCTTTGTCCCGTTGTTTTCCAAACTTTAAATGTGAATTCTTCTTCTTGCGATTACTGTTGTACTTTGTTCTTCTGGAAAAAAGAAAATGCTAAAAGAAAATGCTGTGAGCTCCCTCAAATGAGGCTTTCACCTGATACTAATTTTCTTCTTCGTTATAAAGGCTATTGTCTGTTTGAACAAAGAGAAATAGGAGCCATTAGTGGCTGTTTACATTATAGGAATGAGGGCAGCCACAAGGGAAGAGGGGACTTCTTCCTTAATGAGCTGGGGACAGGGATGTTGTGGCCACTGAAAGCTGAAAAGGACACCTAATTTCTATAATCTTTCCATGCAACCAAGACGCTATATTTATCATCTGTTAAATACCATTCACATATTCCAGATAGCTCTAGGTTTAGTGTTGACATTTAGATTAAATAAGCAGTTAGAGTCTGATTTAAAAACCCCAGCCCCACCCCCACCCCGAGGACTCTGGGATCAGGCAAGCCCAGTACATTCTGTGGTGGTGCCCGGGCCAGGCTCTGCTCAGCACGTGGGCAGCCGAGCACATCTGCAGACCTGGGTCTCCTGCTCACTTCACCCCATGAGCCAGGGCCTTTGGGAAGGTGGCAGCCTCTTACACAAAACAGACTTCCAAGACATATTTATAGAACAAAGGAATGAATGAATTTCTCTTGAATTAAATGTGATTCATTTGTACTGAGCGTACTTCACTTTCATTTCAGCGATTTGAAGTTCTGCTGAAAGTGTTCTTCCGAAACCTCAGAGCAGGAAAGTTTCCTGTGCTCGGAAACTGTCTGAGACGCCTCCAATCTGAGTGAGCAGCACAATTATCCACACGCTCATAGCCTTGGAGCCCAAATAGTTTAATTAAAGAAAAAAAAATCATCTGTATGAATAGAAAACGGTGATACCATGTGACAGGCTTTCTCTTGCCACCCACCAATTTGATGTTAGATTAGATCATGTGTTTATTTCAAGCCTAGAGGACAAGTTACACAATTTTTTTTTTTTGGTCTTTGGGGAACAAACTTAGAAATGGAAGAGAGAGTATAGTACAAATGCTGATTAAATATGAGGCAAGGGTCCAGGCTCTCAATATTATTGTCTTTAACTTAACGTAAAATAAAGGTGTAATTTGTCAGTCAGAGTTTATTCTATTGTTCCCTAAACCAGCAAGGGGAGTTGTTGCACTAATTCATGTGGAAATTGGTGTTCATCATCTAGGAGTCCTAATGGAAAGGCACACAATTTTCACACTGGAAAAAATAAATAATAATGCATGTTGCCACTAAAGCAGTGGTACCATGCTGTATTTCTCTTTTGAATAGAACAACCTACATTTCAAAGGACTATTTTCTGCCGTGTGTAAATACTTATTTGCTAGCTACTGAAGAGCGGCCAGGAAGTACCGAAGCATCTCTGGTTTCGCACGCGTTGTCTTGAGTCGCTGGAGTCTGCTGTGTTCTCTGTCTCTGCCGTGACTTCATAAATCCCTTTTTTTCTCTTTTTTTTAATAGAAGAGCCTTTCATTTGTTGCTTCTAGAAAGCCGGGTGCATTGCAGTGGATCTTCAGCGGAATCATTGTTTTGTGTGAATATTTATTGTTTAATTATCCGGCACCTACGATGCGCTGGGTGCTGGCAGGAGGTCAACGCCTCCAGTGGGCTGCAGACGGGGCCGTCCCTGGGCCCAGGGTACCCAGGCATCCACTCTCCTGCAGGTCCCAGGCCTACTTCTTTAGGGCCACCGTGAGCTGGGAGGGTGTTGGCTGCTCCATGACACACAGAGACTTACGTCCTTCTGTGATTTAAAAGTACCCTCTGTGAGTCCAAACTGCTAGTTGCCAGCCAGGGAGAGAAAGTTCCCCGGGTTTTCAGTTGCTGAGGTTCTGGGCAAATAGCATTCGCACAAGGTGGGCAGTGAGGAAGGGTGCAGGGAGGGCTCTCAAAGTGCCTATTTCGCATCAGTTCACAAATGTGCTTAGGTTGCACTTAGATGTATTTTTAAAAGTGAAAGTTTGGCATTTTACATTTAATCCCGACTGATGCTCTTTGGTGTATCTACTTAAAAGGTCTTCAAATTGCCAGGATTTTGCAGCTTGGATAACATCTTTGGAAAGGTTAAATGAGTCAATTTTCTAAAGCTTTTGTTAACCCAAACACATGATTCTCTGTCCTGCTAAACAAAGGAGGAGGTAAACTGAGTTCTAGCAAATCCTCTGCTTCCTCCTGCAGGCCTGGTGCTCAGCTCCGAGAGAAACATGCCACTGCAGAGCCTGCATTTAACTGGACACTGCATTTTGTCCAAGGGAGGCGGAACGGCCTCTGTTGGTGCCTCCAGCCGCAACCTTCCAAGAAATTTTAGCAAGATCCAAAGAGGACTGCAAACAGGACCCGAGGCCGGCCGGCAGGGGGCGTGCCCGGGCCTGCAGCAAGGACAAAGCACAAAGGCAGCCTCGGGGACAGCTGCTCCTCAGGCAGGACAGTAGGGCAGGGAAGATGGGCCACCAGCACTGACTCCAAGCCTGGGAAGAGAGGGCTGACAACTGGCAGGCCCGGCCTCCTATCCTAGGGGGTGGAAATGGCATCTTCCCTAGGAAGGTTTCCACTCTGTGCCTTTTCGTAGGCACACGTCCCTGAGTCCAGAGACCATGCCCTCTGGGCCCAGCCGGCTTCATGTGGGGGCGGCAGCTCTGGCCCAGCACTGGGCTAGCCGCCAAGGGCCGTGTGTCCCTCCTCTCCTGGCCCCCGCCTGCTCACAGTCGCTGACCTCATTCCAAGTCCCATGAAGTGACTTGGGTGACCCTGGAGCCAGAGGCCTGAGAGGAGCACTCCCTCCTGCTCCCAGGAACTCGTGGGCACATGCACAGGTGCAGGCTGCCTGGTTTTGTTTTTCAGAGACACCACACATTCTTTCTAGCACAGGCCACACTGGAGTTCAGAGTAGGAAAAAATTTCCGAGCTCTCTGTCACTTTAGCGTCGGAGCACTCTTTCTATTTAGTGCCGTGTGTGCAAGCAAAACCTCCCAGGCCGTGTACAGACCACTCTTCCCACCACACAGGTGTGCTCCTCCCGGACCTGGACGTGCACAGATGCCTGCAGCCTGCGGCCGCAATGCCACAAGGCTGGTAGACAGTCTCAGCACAAGTCCAGTCGAATGGTTTGACCAGACCTGCCAGTGAGACCGGAACAGCTAATTAATCCACAGAAGGTCCTCGCCCACTCCCGGCCCTGTGGTTCAGTTGGGGACACACAATCGAGCTCCCCCACAGGGGGCTGCGCTGTGCCCACAGCAACTTCCGCAGCAACGTGGCAGGCTCAGGATGCCTTATTGCTTTGTTGTATGGCCCAAACGTTTGGGTATTTAATCCAAATTTTACTTTCCCTGCTGTATAGTCAGGTCTTTCCAAACCTTTAAAGGGTTAGGTGGAAAGAAAAAGAAGCCAAGTTTTGGATTACTTTTCCTGTGTATCCTCAATCCATTATAACAGAGACCCAGAAGGGGAGTAAGAAGAAAAGCTAGGCGTGAACTTCTCTGGTGTCTCCCTCCTGTGCCCCAGTGAACCCGTGACTTTCTCCCCTGCCCCCAGAGTTGGAAAGATCCGAATTCTGTCATTAGAATATACCACACTGGATACATTTTCTTTTCTTTTTTTTTTAAGATAAAAGCTTCATTTCAGAGAGAAGCACAAAGCCCTGACTGTCTGAACAAGCCAGGGATTTGCCAGGACTCTAGGACTTTCAAGAGGGAAACAAAATGTATCCGCCTTTGGTTAAGAAGAGCACACCGTGGTCCCAGCCCTTGACCCCTGACACCCGGGCGCCCTGCGTCCCCACCGGACCCAGGCCCCGTGTCTTCCTGGCCACTGCCAAGAGCTCCCGGACGCCTCCCCAGGCCACACTCTGACCGTCCCCTCTCAGCCCGTTACTCTTATTAAATAACCTCCAGGCCTGTGCTCGCCTCCCCTAGGTGTCAGCCCCACACTGGACTCAGTCTACCTCCTTCGTCCCCACATCTGCCGAGTACAGTCCCAAGCACTTGGGGTGTGATGGTCAACAGGAGAGACAAAAGCGCGTGGTCACAGGCTCCCTTGGGGTTTCCTCCAGTGTCCCCCCAGGTGGGACTCCAGCCGTGTCAACGGGTTCCCTCGGTGCTTCCAAGTCCAGGAAGAGTCACCACGGCCGGATGGGCCCTTCATTCCTCACTTGTGGACGCCACAATCTAACTGAGACACTGATTCTTCCCCATCTTTTCCAGGCTACTGAAGTCTCCAGTCCCGGGCGGAATGAGGCCGAGCTCAGGGAAACAGCTGAAGCCTGGCCCAACTTGCTTCTTTGGCCCCTCTCATCAGCTGTCCTCTGGGCTGCAGTTTTAGTCTCATCCCATGAACTCCCTTCTCTTCCTCCTGCAAAATAAGCTCGCCTCTCTGTGCCTCAATAAACAAACAAACAAATAAGTGAACAAGAACCCCCCTCTCTCTCTTTCCCAGCATCACCTCGAAAGGCATAGTTTCATCCTTCGCCACCTGCTACTGACTGCTAGATCCATAGACTCTCGTGTCTGCCTTAAACCTTCCCCCTACACGCACTTGCTCTCTCGGAGATTGCAAGGACCAAACAACCAATGTTTGTTTTTGATTTGGGTTTGGTCTTCAATCACCAAGTCATTGTGCCCTTCCCCACAACTTCTGTTCCCTTCAAGGACCTTCATCGGAGCTGCCGCCATGTGGGGGCAGGTGGGTTGGGGGCTGTTGGAGGCCAGAGCAGGAGTAAATGAGACTATGGAAGGCAGAGGGAATGGCTTCTATGAGAACCCACTTAGCAGTTTCCAGACATTTTCTTTATGTTTTTCTTTTTTTTTAAAGCAGAACCCTTTTATCAAAAACGCTGTTATCAGAATCACAGTTTATATCCAAATAAAACTAGAGCCATCCATGTCATGCCACGCTGGGCTGCAGGTTCCCCTCCCTGTGCACTGCCTTCCCTCCCCTGCCTTACAAAGACTCACACCCGGAGGGCGGGAGGAAATGGCCCCACTGTACACTGCTGGGGCAGTGTCAATTACGAACAGTTTTTGGAAAGCCATTTGGCAATACCTATCGCAATGTAAAACACACACGTCCTTTGGCCTATCAACTTCGCTTCTAGGAACCCATCCAACACATACACCCGTGCGAGTGTACAGAGACGGCGGCACAAGCGTATTCAGTACAGGGGCTAATGGCAACATTTTGATAACATTTAAACGTCCATTGATACAGGACTGTTTAAGTGAGTGACGGGGCTGCCAGACAGTGGGACACTAAGCACCTCTTTAAAAATTAGGTACTTGTATTGACACAGATTTATTGTCACATAAAAAAAAGCAACCTGGAGAACACACTTATAGTTCGATCCTATTTTTGTAAAAAAGAAAAAAAGATACGCACACATATACTTTAATAGTGCTAGAAAATTTCTGGATTGTGTTCACGTGGTTAGCCTTTGGGAAGTGGGAACGAAGAAGGTCTAGGTAAGTGAAGGGATTAGAGATTTTAATTTTCACGTTTACACCATTCAATATTTTTAAATTGCTTTCCATCATTTTATAATGAATCACTTTTTTCATTGAGATAAAATTCATATACCATAAAATTCACCATTTTAAAGTTTACAATTCAGTGGTTTTTAGTATAATCACAACATTGCACAACCACCACCACTGATTCCAGAATATGATGGATTACTTTTATAAGAAATATTTTAAGAAGTACCATGAGAAAGCTCCATAGATTATCATCTACTGAGGTTCAGAGCTTGCTCTGATGGAGTGAGTCTCGTAGAGGCACGGGGAGAGTGGTGGTCCTTGCACGCGACAGATTCTATTCTCACTCTGTTCCTTTCATGGCCCCTTAAGTGCACTTATTCCCCTAAATCCTGTCTTCCGCCCTCCTCTGCCTTCTCCCTAGCACACAGCCTTTGTGAGGCCAGCTCGTGTGCTCCCGTGGGTGGGTCGTTACTTCAAGGCCTTTGACTCCTGAACCTTCGTCTCTCATCCAGTGGCTCCACAGCCTGCTCAAAAGGAAACATGAAGTCCTCCCCACGGCCTCCAGGGCCCCCACGGCCTGCTCCCGCCTCCTCCCTACACAGACCTCCTCCCTCCAAACTCCCGCCCACTGTCCTGCTGGCAATTCCACTGATGCTGTGAGCTGGAGGAGCTCACTCACTCTCAGGACTGCAGCACGTGCACTTGCCTTTGCTCTGAGCCTGTTCTACCCCCGCAGGGCCTGCTGGCCTGGCCCAGGGCACTCACACACCCGCTTCTCCAAACCCCTGACCCTCTGCACGTGCTCTCGAGTCTCATCTGTCAGCACTCAGCACTGCCAACTGGTCCCTCTCTGTCTCCCCATCTGGAACACGAGCTCCAAGGAACTTGTTTGGTTGGTTTGCTGCTGCAGTATCTCCAGCACCTGGAACAGCATCTTGCTCATAGAGATGCCCAATAAATATCTGTTAACTGGTGAACTGAATAGTCAATTTTCCTGAGTACCCATCCCACATTTCCAAATGCCTGCTAGATATTTGTTTCTATATGGTTTGCCAGCACCCTTAATCAATGTGTTCAAAAAACAAACAAACAAACAAACAAAGCTTCGTCATCTCCCAACCATGCCTTCATGCCCAACACCAGGTGGAGGAGGGGGCAGAGTGTCTCCAGCAGATCACCTCTCCTTCCCTCCTACACCCAGCATATAAACACACTTGGATTCTTAATTCCGGGCTTCCAGAGGCTGGGCTGACGTGTCACCGAGCAAACCCAGGAAGAGACAAGGCCCACTGCCGAGTGCGGGTCTGACGCAGAGGGAGATCGCATGCCATTTATAAATCCCAAGAAGCACGTAATTAAATTGCTAAACCCGTAAGGCTCAACAAACGTAAAAAGGCTCTGATTCATCCTGATGCCCCTTTGCATAATCTTAGCATAAAATGTACTTGAGGAAACAGAGGAAAAAAGACTTAGAACAAAATAAAATGTCAGTGAAATGAGACGTCAGATGCTCCTTTGCTTATTCATCTTCCAACCTGAAAGAACCCAGCAGGGGTCACTGATTACTCATAGGTTGAATTTTCTTGGTACAAATTCAAGGATAGAGATCACTTTAAACAAATTCATTTCCGGAAGGCAGAGAATCTCCCCTTTGGTTTTGTAGGAGCCAAAGGAAAACCTTCCCCTTTGCCCTCTGAAGGTTTGCTGAAAAAGCAACTCACAAAAGGCAGATTAATTGGACAAGAGGCATACAAAATTTACTAACATGCATACGGGGAGAACCTCAGATTGGTTACCCACCCTCAGTGGGGTTCAGAAGTTTATACACCATCTTGAGGTCACAGAAAGAGTGGGGCTTGGGTCATGGCAAGACAGGTTATGGGAGCGGGGGGAGAGGAGGCCCGGCTAGCAGAGGTGGTCTCGTTACGTAGACGAAGCCTCACTGGTAGCGGCCCTCAGAGAGGATAGATGGTGACCGCTTCTTTCAGACCTTTAAAGGAGTCAGGCTTTCAGTTGATCTTTCACTGCATCTGGACCAGGGAAGGCCTGGCTGTAAAGATGTAGAGGCTCCTCAGATGCAAATCTCCCCCACAAAAGACAGCTTTGCAGGGCTACTGCTGTTGGCTGGCTCTCTGACAGCTATCTCAAAACATGTCAGAGAAATATATTTTGGAGTAAAATACCTGTATTTCCTTCAGTCCCCACTTTGAAACTTTAAAAAGTTTCACATATTAAAAGTCAAGTTGATAACTTTGGAGAGATTTAGGTTAAAGGTCGTTAAAGATAGATAAAGCAGTGGGAAAACAAATTGGGATAAGCAGAAAAGAGTAAATTTAAATACATCATCCCATATTTCCTTGAATTAGTCTCTTAGTCCTGAGAATAGATCAGTTTGGTCATACAGTTGTGTCCCTTTTTAGGAGGTGGCATTGCTAATGGGCTCCTCCATATATGATGTAGGCAAAGAGATCTTTAATAAAAGGCATTTTTATGGTAACAGAAGAAAAGCAAATGTTAATGTCTGGAGTAGGAGTAGTCTATAGACCAGTTTTTTTGTTTTGTTTTTGGTTTTTTTTAGAGTCTCTGAAGCATCTTTAGATTGTTCTGGCAGTCTGACAGATTTTTTTTTTTTTTTGATTATAGTTTGAATTAGGTGTTTAAGTGAACTTTCTGAGTAGTCCATATATCAGAAAGCATGAAGGCTGTTTCTATAAAGTTGTGATTTTCCCCAAAGTTTATTTAAGTAGTCTAGCTTTAGTTTGTAGGACTCTTTTAAAAGTACAGTTTTAATTTTTAGTGATTCTAAGTCAGAAAAATGGAAGAAAAATTTGAAAGCTTTAGTTTTAGAGACATGAGGCCAGGAAAAGTAATGAAAACTCAAAAACAATGGACAAAGCTAGAATTTAACAATGGGTGTTCTAGTTTTTTGTTTTAACATAATTTTTCTCTCTCCAGTACCCCAATTTTACCAATGACAAATTACAGTAGGACCAATTTGTTTGTAAAATAAGTTTTGATCTTATTATATTTGGCCTAATTATTTGCATAAAAAGTAGTAAGAATAGTGACTGGCCATACACGCTCTTTTTAAGTTAGTTTTGCTGGAAATTTTAAAATAAGGAATCTGAGATTAGACTTTCAAAATCCTTGAGGCTAGGAAGCCAAACCAGGGATTTGTTATCAGACTGTGCTTGCAATACCTATATGAATTGGGTGAATGCCTCTTTTTTCAAGGTCCCAAAATAACCTGAAGTTCCTGGGCCTGTCAGAAAGCGACCTTTTTACTCACCACAGGACAGGGACCTTGTAAAGGAACCATGTAGACAAGGTACCAAGCTAATCTTTCTAAGGGGCTTTTTGTCAACTCTATAAAGTCAACCTCCATCCCTCAACGTAGTCTGGTCATATCTGAAACTATGCTATTCCATTCAAAGCCCTGTTAAAATAACCGATGTCGCTAATTGTGTTGTGTTACCAAAAGCCAGATTCTTACTGAACTTATGTAAATAACCATATTGCCATAAATGAAGAATACTCACAAAGAGTTTCTAAGTTTTGGAGAAATCAAGTAGTGAAAAAGATAAATGTTTTATTTTTCTCATAAAAGTATACCTTACCCCATTGCTGCAAGTTATAAATAGCTCAAAAGAAAAAAAGTTTCCTTGACTCTTGAAAACAAAACATAAAAAAGAATCAGCAATGTTTTAAACAAAAAAGTCATAAAAAATAATTTTAGTTCTCTGTCCGTTCAGTCCCATGTAATTAACTCTTATTCTCCTTGATATTGGGTTAGCAATCTTTTAATCAGAGTCCTGAAAGTTTTTACCTAGTCAAGTGGTATGATCTCTGAAGTTATAAGAAACTTGTATTCAAGAGTATGTGTCAGAGTCCTTTCCATGAATTTCTTTAAAGAAGAAGCAAATTTTGGGCTGTAGTCAATTATAAACTGCTTTTTGAGAAGAATTATAGTAAAACAATAATTGTCTGTAAATGATAAAAGACTTAGAATAGCCATGGTTAGAGAGGCAATCAACAAGGAAATTTGGTTATTTCTGTGGCATACGACAATCTAATAGAATAATCAAAATTATTACTGATAACACATGCCAAAACATACCAAAATTTTAGGAATCTCATATAATTTTGGGACATATATTAATAACACATTTATACAAATATAACTCAAAGAAAATTAAACACCATTTCTTATTTGACAATGCTTCTCATATGATTTTAACATACCAAATAAGTCTGATATGTCTCTCTTAGACTTTTAAGGGACCCTAATATCCAAAAAATCTGAGGTCAAAAAGACTGAATTTAGAATTTGATTTTGGAAAGTTTGTCAAATATCAAAGGTTTAACACATTAGGTCAAAATAGCATCACAGGTCACTGTAAAATAATGGTCACTCATTTGGCCAAACTGGCACTTCAAAGATTTCAAAAAGCAAAAACCTTTATTCTTTGATGAGAGGAGACTCAATTTTTCAATCAAAACACCAAATATAGACAGCTTGAGGCAAACAAAAATCTATCTCTTCTTTGCTCCTTCCCCTTTTTTATAGTTTACTCAAAAGGTAAACAAAAATTTTTTATTATTTTTTATTAATACTATGTGAAAATTTTGTTTGAAAGAAAAAAACAAATTTTACCTTTGTATCAATCTATTATTAATGTTAAAGCTAATTTTAATAAATCCTTACAAACTAATTATCTAATCTCAATTAGGTTTGACCACAAGGTGAAGTTTTTATAAATTTTTACAACTTTTTAATTTTTATTTTATTTTTATTTATTTATTTTTGTGTGTGTGTGTGACGCTACCTAGCTCTTTCTGAATTCCCCCTTACTGTGCTGAGGCCTAAAATCCCTAGGCAATAAACTAAAACATTTGTAAGATTCATCTGCACTAATACCACGCAAATGTCTGAAAACAGTTATTTCACACACTTATGTCCAATATCCTTCCCCTGTTGTTTACGATTTTCTTTTTTTTTTTATTTCAGAATATTATGGGGGTACAACACTTTGTTTATATATATTGCCCATGCACTGCCCGTGTCAGAGCTACAATCGTGGTCATCTCCCAAACTGTGCTCCCCGCATCCATTCAGTGAGAGTTTTCCCATCCCCTCCACCCCGCTCCCACCTGCCCGCCCCCTGATGAATATTATTGCCCTGTGTGACGTAAGTGTTGATCAGTTAGTACCAATTTGATGGTGAGCACCAGTGGTGCTTGTTTTTCCATTCCTGTGACACTTCGCTTTGAAGAACAGGCTCTAGCTCCATCCAGGATAATACCAGATGTGTTAATTCACTATTGTTTTTTATTGCTGAATAATACTCCATGGTATACATATATCACATTTTATTAATCCACTCGTGTAGTGATGGGCACCTGGGTTGTTTCCATATCTTTGCAATTGTGAATTGTGCTGCTATAAACATTCGCGAGCAGATGTCTTTATTATAGAATGTCTTTTTTTCCTTTGGGTAAACACCCAGTAGTGGGATTGCTGGATCAAATGGTAATTCTACTTAACTTTTTTATTTTTAAAACATTCTTATATCTATTTAGTTTTATTTATTTATTATTTTTTTAATTTAAAACAATTTTTTAAAACTCTTATACAGGGCAACATTATTTTCTCCTTAAGAAAAACCACAATTTTATGTCTTTTTATAGCCTTTTTGTAATCAAAAACACATCCTACTTTCCTTATACACTTGATATATGGAATTTTAAAATATTCATTTGTTTTAATTATATATATTAATTACAACATTAACTCTTAATAACTCTAAGTAAGCAATTTTAATTATGTACTAGATGTAGAGTCCAGGACAAAGGGCAGAGCTGTGGAGACAATGTCTGGAGGATAGAATCTCTCTCAGTGTAGTTAAGAGGCACAGCTGGGCAGGGAGGACAGGGCCAGGGCACTGTGTCCAGGCTTTACTGTGGCCACTTGTCTAAAGGCTTAAAACTACAGACATAAGTTTACAGACAAAATAAGTATCAAAAAATATTATGGAAGTAACAGTTTTATGACTTTAGAAACATGTATCAGAGACAATATAAACCTGTGTGACCAATACACCCGTAAAGAAAAAAAAGTCTAAATTAAATTTTGAAGTCATTTTTATTTTATTTTACCACTAATTTTAAAACTACATTTACCAAAGATCACTAAAATCATGTGAACTTGAAAAACATTTGAGCTTATTTATTTATGAGTACTCATTTATTTATCAGTCAAACTGATATCATGTAGACAATATATAAATATAGACTTGTATACTTGTATATATAAAAATGCAGAAGGACATAAATAAAGACTTTATACCTTTGACTTTAAAATTTTATTCATGAGATTGATAAAACTCACTAGTTAAAAAAAACAGTTGGATTAAAACTGTGTCTTTGTAGATGGAAAAAGTTAGAGCATGTCTGTCTCACACGAAGCTCTCATTGAGTTTTAGAGAAAACAGGATAGTAAATTTATATCTCAAAGCAGAGAGAGAGAGAGAAATTAAGGTTTTTTTTAAAGACAGTTTTGGTGTGTTAGAGGAAGATGAAAAATGGATGTCAAGGTAACACAAAGTCACAGGAATTTGCCACAGGATTCTATAAGGAGACCAATCTCATTTAGAAAGGTGGCTTTTAATTCAGTCTTTTCTAACTGGACACTGAGCTCAGGGTGGAGCCCATCACAGAACAGGGCTAACAAAGCATTTGTAGTTTTTGGGGTCTCATAATTTAAATATGTGAAAAGCAGGCACAGTTGGAAGGCAGAGCATCTAGACCTTTAAAGATCAAGGATTTCACTTTTACACTGAATCCTGGGTCCCCAAAAAGAGGGAAAGGCCATGAGACCAGGCGGCACAATGCTTTTACTGTGTACTTTGCTATAAAGGCATTTTTGTAAGTGTTTAAACCAAATCTCGCTTATCTAAATGCACAAAGAAACAAGTAGCCCCTGTAGTAATGACCATTCACTGTAAACAACTGTTGTCAGCCACCTCTGAAACTATCATCCTGCCAGTGCCCCACCAGCCACCACACACCAGGGTCAGGTGTCCTCTCTCAGTACAAAGTACAAAGAGATCACGTAAGGCAGCAAGGAGCACAGCAGAGGTTCTGGCCCGGGAGGAAGCTGTCCGTAACTTTCAGACTCCACAGGAAGACAAAAGACCCCAGAAAGGGGTGAGTGGAGCCTTTTTCTGTGTTTTTTAAGGAGTTTGAGTTATGAGAAGTCTCCTCTAGATTCTCTCGTGTGGTACCAAAAAGTAAGAAAGAGTAGGGAGCAGAGAAGTAAATCAGAGAACAATTTTTAAGAAAGGAAGTAAACACAGGGACCAAGCACGTCATTAAAAGAGTTTTTGGTTTTCTCAAAAAAATTACCAAAAATGGGATCAAAGAGAAAAAGTAGAAAGTCCTATTTAAATACATGTGTATATAAGTGTATAGCTTGAATATTAGCTTTTCATTAAGCTGACTTCTGACCATTGAACTCCTTTTTAAAACTCCTTTAAATCTCTTAATATTAGATTTTAGCCAGGACAAGCAGCTGCTATTCCTGGCTTTAAAATTTTTTTTTTTTAACCAAAAGTACCCATCCAAGTGAAACCAATAAGCCTTAACCAAGGACACATGAGGTATCTCTAAAGGGGTGAGTGAGTACCCCCAAAAGTCAAAAGTCAAACAAGCATCAAAGCAAAAGGGACTGGTTCCCTGACCAAGAATCGAACCCAGGCTGCCGTAGTCAAAGTGTGGAATTACAACTACCAGACCACAAAGTGGAGAAGCCTCTATTGTGGATCCTGCCGGGGATCTAAAGCAGGAAGTTTGAACATACGAAGGATCTTAACTTTGTTCAAGGTCAGATTTTTACTTTTTAATTTAGTCAAAAGAATTTCTAAGGCTAGCCACAAAACTATTATGTCTTTTTTTAATCAATAGTTTAGAATGAGATCTCTAAAATTCTTTTTTTTTTTAATTTGGGGGTCTTTCTAATTTAAAGGATCTATCTTTTGACCACTGATTAGAATTTCCAATGGTGTACTTATTCTAATAGCAGCTCAATCTAACAGCCTCTTTATGGAAAGCCTGGGATGTAATTTTTCAGGCTTAGAAAAAGAGATGTTTCCCGAAGAGGGCATAGAGGAGACAATCCCAAAGATCCCCTCCCCCCCAAAAAATTTACTCCCAGGAATAGTCTAAGATAGTAAAAGACTCTTATTGTCCCAGCCGGTTAAGGATGGTGTTTGTGTAACCCACAAATTTGTGGGGCACTGCCAGTCACAGACCCATGGACCTGTGACACCAGGTAGACCCTCCCGGGACTGGACTTTGTCAGCACTAACCAGGCTACAAGCGTTGAGGAGACAAAAGCCCCGTATGGATGGGACTTCTTGTGAAGACAAACTCTCCTCAGAATTTGACACATTTGGAACAAAAAGTCTTACGTGTCTCGGGTTCCAGCCATTTTCAGACTAGCCACCTGTCACGACCCAAAAATCATGCCCCCCAGATGGCAGACTCCGAGAGAGAGTTCCCACTCGGTCACAAGTGAAGCTCTCAAAGACAGGAAACAAGACAAGAAGGAACCTCACCTGGTACCTGTCTTTATGACAGAGCAACTCAGAAAGACAAAGACAAAAGGAAAGACTATTTCTGGGAGGAAAGGAACCAAACAATATGAATGTTTGTACCGAAAAATACCCCAGAGTCGCTACCCCCAAGACCAGTCACAGAAATCTTTTTCTCCCATTAATCAAGATTTTGGAAAAGATAAAGAGCAAACAGTGATTTTTGTGTGTGTGTTTTGCTGGTTAACAATGACTTTACTAAAACAGATGAAAACAGTGATTTTTAACGTCCTCTCAACCAGATCCCACAGAGAGACAGAGGCCAGGAGCCTGACTGGTGAGAAACTCTTACCCTTGTGTCGGCTGATCAGGCCTGGGATTCCCTCACTGCAGCTTCCAGAAGATCAGAGCTTTGGTGTCCTGGTCACGGCACCAAAACTGTAGGTGCCAAGGGAAAAACTTCCCTTTCAGCCTCTGAAGGATTGCTAAAAAATCAACTCATAAAAGGCAGATTAATTGCAGCAAAGGCATGGAAAATTTATTAACATGCACACGGAGAGAACCACAGAGTGGTTACCCGCCCCCAAGGGGGTTCAGAAGCTCACACGCCGTCTTGAGGTTACAGAAGGATGGGGCTCAGAGCGTGGCCAAACACAGTTTATGGCAGTAAATCAGGTTATGTGGCGAGACAGGTTATGGGGGGAGAGAAGAGGAGGCCTGGCCAGCAGAGCTGGTCTTGCTGTGTGGATAAAACCTCACAGGTAGCAGCCCTCAGAGAAAACAGACAGTAAATGTTTCTTTCAGACCTTTAAAGATGTCAGACTCTCAGTTAATCTTTCCTGGAAGACCTGGCTGAGTTAATGTAGATTCTCTGCAGGTGCAAATCTCCCCCACAAAAGACAGCTTTGCAGGGCTACTTCTGTTGGCTGGCTCTCTGACAGCCATCTGAAAAGATGTCAAAGAGATATATTTTGGGGTAAAACATTTTTATTTTCTTAAGTTTTCATGCAATCAGAAGAGAAACTAAAATATATAATTAGGTGTATAAATAATATCAAATTAATTTTGAATTGTTTGGGTTAATGTATTTTTTTATCTTTACACTTGGGGGAAAATCGGAAAATCTAGGCTCCCATATGGCAGGAAGTGGTCCCCACTCCATTTCGGGGTGGGCTGTCCTTCCTGAGATTTCTTTTGCCCGTCGCTGCAAATTTAGATGACACTTTTTCTTATAACCTAAAAATTTGCAGGCTCTCTCTGCTTCTACGTATATAAATCTGTAGCTGGCCCAGGGATGATGACTTTTTTTGAATTTGCTTACATATTTTTCTAAATCAGAAAGAAACAAAGAAAACAGGGAGTTCTGGTGACTCTAAGAAGGGAAGGCCTCAAAATGGCTATTGAGTGTGGGTGGAGGTGCGGCCAGGCTGCAGGCAAGAGAGGTCTTATGCGGAGTTTTTTCTCCGTGGGAGCCATGCGGGGCTGTCCTCGGCTAGACAGTGGCACACACACATCTGTCTTCTCCATAGACAGCCATACACCTGGCCAAAATTTCCCTGATCTTACCCCGTCAACCACCCTCACTTCTATTTACAAGAGAGCAATATCCTTTAAAAGCCTTGCCTGGGAGACTCACGTTCAGTATTCAAATCTACTTGAAGTGTGGTGCAGCACAGTGGTCCACACAGAAACCCCACGCTTCCTCTCCCGGGCTGCCTCCCTCTGCCTTCTGCGTGGGCTCTGGTCACCCCAGCCCCTCTGTCTCTCTGGGTGCATCTTCCCTGGTCTCAGCTCTCCCTGTCCTCTTTCGGGGAAGCACTGATGTCCCCCAACATTGTGTGGCACCATCTCGGCCTCTGACCATGCCTGTGTGCTCCACAGAGGGATGCCGAGCCCCTGCCATGTGCCAGGTGTCCATTTACAGACAGGAAACTGAGGCACAGTGAAGCGCTTACCCCAACCTCTGCTGAACACTGGCAGAGTCAAGATGTGAAATCAAATCTACTTCAGGTTTCGTGCTCTCTTCCTTTGGCCTCTGCCACCTGTTTCGCTCCACATTTTCTGTCCTAACAACAGCTACAATTTAGTGAACGGGTGCCAAGTGCAGGCGCCGACCTGTAACATGGCTGGGGAGAGGCAGAGGCAGGGATTATACTTACTGGACAGCCGGGTCCCAGGCCCAGAGTCCTCAACCTCCTGTTCTACCTCCCTCCACTGAGGCAGAAATCTCATTTTGACACGTGGTGGGCTGGGGACAAGGCTGTAGTGGAAAGACCTTGACTGCAGCCTGGGCTCTGTTGTTAAACGTCCTAGTCCGGTCTTAGTGTCTTCAACAGCAGACGAGGATGCATCAGCCCAGCTGGAAGAGTTGTTGGTGACTGCTCCTAACACGAGTGTTGGCACTTGGAAGGCATGTGGTGACAGTGAGCCCTTCCTGTTGTGGACTCCAATGACCAGGCTACTTGCTGGTGCTCATCTTTCATCTCCTCGCGCAACAGCTTTCCCCAGATGACTTGAAACGTTTGCTAGTTTGGCGGGAGCAAGGCGGGGAGAGGCAGTGCTGTGGCTTGAGTACCCCTCCAAAACTCGTGTGGAAACTTTGAGCCCAAAGGGTGGTACTGAGATGGGGGCCATTAAGAGGTGATGGGGTCACATGGTCTCTGTCCTCAAAAATGGATTAATCAGGCCGGGCGCAGTGGCTCATGTGTGTAATCCTAGCACTTTTGGGAGGCCGAGGTGAGAGGAGCGCTTGAGCCCAGGAGTTCAAGACCAGGCTGAGCAAGAGCAAGACCCCATCTCTACAAAAAATACAAAAATTAGCCGGGCATGGTGGTGCGCGCCTGTAGTCTCAGCTACTTGGGAGGCTGAGGCAAGAGGATCGCTTGAGCCCAGGAGTTTGAGGCTACAGTGAGCTATGATGACGCCACTGCACTCCAGCCGGGGTGACAGAGTGAAAATCTGTCTCCAAAAAAAGAAAGGATTAATCCATTTGAGGATTGATGGGTTAATGGATTAAAGGTTGTAATGGGAGAGGAACTTGTGGCTATATCAGAAGGGAGGAGAGACCACAGGTAGCATGTGAGCACACTCAGCCCCTTGCCATGTGATGTCCTGTGCCACCTGGGGACGCAACAGCAAGAAGGCTCTCTCCAGACATGGCCCCTTGACCTTAGACTTCTTGCCCTCCATAACTGTGGGAAGTAAATTCCTTTTCTTTATAGGTCACCCAGTTTCCGGTACTCTGTTATAAGCAACAGAAAATGGACTGGGACAGGTGGGGAGAGGGGATGTGGGTCTTGGGAGCATCCTGAAGGCAACAGGATGGAGAAGCCACCCCTGCACCCTGGCCGGCTGGATATGACCTCCAGGTGCCTGGAGTCTCTCGCAAGTCCCTTTTTGCACTGTGTGACTCACCCCTTCCACCTCTCCTGGGTCCACCCCAGCTAATACCTCCTCCAGCCCAATTGCAGCCTGGCCACCCCACCTCCACACTCGTAGGTGACCGCGTGCTCCTTGGAGGTCTCAGGGGAACGGTGCGTCTCCGTCGCCGGTGTTCTTTCACAGGAGCATCTGGCAGGAGCGGATGGCGCGCTCTGCCTTTCCGTGTAATGCAGCTGGCACATTGCAGCCCAGGCCAAGATTCCCATCTCTCTACTGCGTATGCAGGTAAGCATGAAAGGATGTGTTGTATTGGGGCCCCACCTCGCTCAAGAAAGGATTTGCTCTCCCTGGTCTCTGACTCAAAGAGCTGTCAGGGCAGTTCCGGGTGGGCGGGAAGCTGGGGCGTGGGTGCTGGTGGGGCAGAGGGGGCCTCAGTTCCCAGGGTCCCCACCTCACCCAAACTCAATGTCTGTGATTTTTACTCTGGTGCAAATATACCACTCAAAAAACTCCCTTCATCCTGGAGTGAGGAAAAAAAACTCCAATTTAAATCCCTGCCCTTGTCTGGGGGAACCAGTGTGGCCAAAGAGCAGCTGCCGTGGGACACGTCCTACCACTTCCCAATCGGCCGACCACGGCCCGCCTGCTGTGTGCACTCTCCTGCTTCAAGGCTTCAGTCATGCTGGCATTAGGTGCCAGGTCCTTTGGAATCACCATATTCCCATGCCGCTAATAACGGAACTCCACAGAAATCCCGCCAAGCACAGAAACACACACACACACACACACACACACGCACACACACAAGGATTTTCTTGCATAATTTACTCTTTCCTCTGACTCATGGCATTTTTCCCTAGTGCGTAACTGAAACCAAACCCCTCCCATTATACACCCTGGGAGCATATAACTCCTAAAAACAGTTGCCTGAGTGTTTACATGGTAAAAAAATATGTATTTATTAACAGTAATGTTAGAAGCCAGAAATAACTTATGCATTGACAGTTTAGAAGGAGAGATTTGAAATCTTCTTTTTCCCAGTTATTCACAAAAACGTCTTCCTGTTACCGTAGCTACAGATACATCCAAGGGCAGAGTCCTTCTCAGAGAAACCCACTCAGGCAGCCTGGATCTTGCTGGTAAGGGGAGGGCATGTGGGAAGTGGGGAAAGTCAGGAGCCACAGTTCACAAATCCCTCAGGTTCTCTGTTTTCAGCAGGTGACAGCTGGATGTCAGGGGACTTGCAAATTTGGACTCAAACAGGGCTGGCAAACGCCACACAGCCTCAGAGGAATTGGGCCAAACTTGAAACTTGAACCTGCCCACCCGGCTGCCACCGCAGACAGAAAGCGAGGGATTCCACCTCAGCTCTGCGGCGCGGAACAACTCCCCATTTATTGGTCAAAATAAATATGCTCCCCAGTCTAAAGGAAAAAGCGATTCCTGTTTTTAAGACTTGAAGTAATGCACGATTGCGGCCATAACATTGCAGTGAGTCTTTTAGTTCTGTGTTCATGTAGCATATTCCCTGTGGGGGGGAAATAAAAAACCTTCAGAACAAAACAAAAGAACCCTGGGCAAGTTAAGACCCGCTGGGATTAAATACAAGGGGAATACTGAAGGCCCTTCAAACGACATGACCGGAAGAAGACAAAAGGCTTCAGAAGAAATGGGGCAAATTCAGAAGCCAGTGGGTCCAAGCACCGAAGTTCACTTGGACGTGAACCTGAGGTTTGGCTTTGAGCTGTGGGCTTAATCTCTTAGTTCAAAAACCCAAGATTTCCACGTTCATAATAAATGTTTCACCTTGATCACCCATTACAGCTTACTGCTTATTCTTTTATCTACTTAATTAAGTCTAAGTCTATTTATGGGGCTTAAATTTGCCCTTTGAAGCGATGAAAAAGTTTTGGAAACCGATACTAGTGATGGTTGCTCGACACTGTGAAGGTAATTAATGCCACTGAATTGTATGCTTAAAAATGATAAAATGACACATTTTATGTTATATATACTGTACCACAATTGAAAAAAAATTTTTAAACATAGCCACCCAGAAATCTAAGAAAAAACATATTTTGTTAGTTTAACTAAAAATAGAAACAGGAAAGGAAACCAAAATTGTATTGTTAGTTATGTCGTATTTTGCTAAATGCATATCTCACCTGTCACTTTTTTGTGTGTAGAACAATTCAAAAACAAAATGAATTGCTTTACTTAAAAAAACAAAGCAAAACAAGTTTCGCTTTGGGGGCCAAGGCTAGCACCGACAGCAGGAGGAAGCGCCAGCTTGGTGGCCTGCAGCCTCTCTGCTGTAGTTCGAGGCCTGTGAGGCTTGTCCCCAAGAGGTCCCGGGGTGAGGACCCGTCAGTCTTCAGGTGTTTGGTCCTAGTCGCTGGGTGACCACACCACTCGCCCCCACCACTCAGGCAGCCCTCTCTGAAAACACCGTCCACATTACCCGTGGTCACCCTTGTAAAGGCCACTTTTGTCTGAGCTAGGTCAGTGTTGCCTAAAAGAACTTTTTTTAAAAGGGCAGGGGGAGGTGAGAAGTGGGGATTGGAGACCTGAGAGCCTCTGACACCCGTGGAGGGTCTAGGGACATCTGATACTGATTCGTATACCCTAAACTTGTGTCCCTCAGAGATCTGGGTAGAATGTCACAGATCTATTTTCACTCTTTCCGCCATCTCTGTTCCAAAAAAAAAAAAAGAGTTTGTGAAATGTGGCGAGTAGTTTAAACTTACACAATTTAAATATTTAAATATTGCACATAGAAACCACAATATTCTACGGAGACAGTGGCAAAGTCTTGATCACTAGTGGAGATGACCGTCTGCACAGAGCAGAGATTGCTCTATAACAACACTTCTTCACACTCCTCGGGCTGTTTACAGAGGCTCTTTCTACTTGTCTGTGTTAATGATGCCCTTAGGAGTGTGACTGGTATTTGCATGTGTGCATATTACTGAAAAGATCAAAATGTGACTAATCTTTCCTTCTATTTGGCGTAAGTGTGAGGATTTTAAAGATAAACACAGAATTTGTTTGGAGAACGAGGTTTCCCCAAGGGGTGCTCCACATCACCCACTTTGTACAGGGACAGGCCCTGGTGGAAGCAGCAGCTGGTGGTTAAAAACAAAATCAGCTTTGCCTTTCAAATGACCATTCCACACCAACGCTAGCCAAGACCAGTAAAGGGTGTTTCGCGGTCATTTGCCTTGGTATTATGAATGTTGAGCATTTTAAGGGACACGGTTAATTTTGTTATTTGTATAATAGTTTTCAAAATAAGCCATCTTTTCATCCTTTCAAGAGTTCACAAGAATTCAGTTAGTTCTAGGTATGTGGCTAACAATGGGAAAAAACGGCCCCACCACAGGGCCCATGGGAGGTGCTCCAACAGTACATGACACTTTCGTGGTTTGGGAGAACTTGCTAAAGGCGAAGTTTTAAGAAAGTAGAAATATTTTCCAAAATTACAGTTAAAATATGCATTTGAGGTCAACCTCATATAAATTCCTAATTTAGAGGGGAGATGTAGATTTTAGACCTCCTTAGAAATTACATGTACAACTGAATATATCTTAACTCTTAAGATGTGCTTATAGCAATTTAATGTTTTGAAGAACAAAGTTGTTATGCATATGAGTAAAATTCTATTAGAAATAAATGAATTCTCACGTAGCATAGCTTTTTAAGTATTAATGTATCCAGGCTTAATATTTTTGTAAAAAATTTTAATTTTTAAGGCCTCACTTCCTCTAATTAAATGATATATTTGCATATTGTTGACATGCAAAAAAACAAAGATGCACATACCTCACTTTAACATCAAACCTGGTACTCTGGGTAATCTATTTTGCACAAATTCCTTGCCAAGCTACATCTAACTCAAGACGAGAAAAGCAGGAAGCAGATTGGGAATGAGGAGCGGCTATGACAAGCACTGGCCTGTCACGGGCGTTTCACAGGACACGTGACCTTCCAGTCTGTCGAAGGAGGGGTCAGGTCCTTAAGATCTCAAACTGCTAAGTTTGATCCCAGATGGATCTCAGGCAGAGAGTTGGAGATTTTTACTAGAGTCAGAATGTCCACAGCGTGTGTGTGTGAGGGAGAGAGAGCACGCGCACAGTTTTGGTGTCTCAGTATTAACAGGCGACTATAACAAAATACCTTAGACTGGATAATTTATAAACAACAGAAATTTATTGTTCACAGTTCTGGAGGCTGGAAGTCCAAGATCAAGGCCCCAGCAGATTCGGTGTCTGTTGAGGGCCCGTTCCTCACAGACGGTGCCTTCTATGAGTCTTCACATGCCAGAAGGGGCGAACAAGCTCCCTTGGGCCTATTTTATGAAGGCACCGATCCTATTCACGAGGGCAAAGCCCTCACAACCTCATCACCTCTCAAAGGCCACACCTCTTAATACCATTACATTGGAGACTAGGTTTCAGCATATAATTTTGGAAGGACACAAACATTCAGACCATAGCACTTGGATACTTTTCCTATAAGATCTTAGGTTCCTTACAACTCAATGTAACTCCTCAGTTTTAATTACTAATATCATGGGTGTAAGTAATAGTAAATAATTCAAATAAAGTTGACAAAATTTTTTTTTGTTCTTGTTATTTAGAGTGTGGTTTAGATTTTTCAGTAATAGACAAGAGGAGAAAACAAGATGGGTAACTATGAATTCTTTTGAAGTTTTTTAGTCCCTTCAAGACAAAGACTGTCTTTTTTTTAACCTCTAAATCCAAAGCTACATAATAATCCTTCAAAAACGGTTACAATATGGGTGGATGAACGGATGGATGGAGGATGAGACAAGATAGGTGATGGTGGACGGAGGGAGACAGGGCGTGAGAGAAGAGGGGTGAAACTCAGTGGGCTTCATCGACTCGGTGGCATCTTATTAATGCAGAGGAAATTTGCACTGAATATAGAGCTTTGTAAGTAGTATTAACGTACTTAGTCATGTTTCTCAAAGTGTGACCTATGCACTACACATGTAAAAAAAGAAATTGGGGCTTTTGTGAAAAATGCAGACTACTAGGCTCCTAATTTCGATCTCCTAAATTAGAATTATTGAGGCTAGGTTCTGGGAAGGTGTGTTTTTACAAGCTCTGTATGCATTATTACATGGAAAACCACTCACAAATAGTGTCCCAAAATCAAGGAAATAAGGCATCTTAATTTTTATTATGTTTTTCCATTTTATGCCTGTGGCATAACTAAAAAAGGAAAACGAAGAAATAAGTCTCTCAGTAGGGATGACACCACATAAGAAGCAATCAAAACTCAGACTAGTTACTGAGAACAGACCCAACAAACCACTGTGTGCTACAGCACAGGGAGTATGTCTCTTAGCCTAAGGACACTTCTGTGCAATAATTTGAGAACTATGTTATTAATAGTAATGTCTGACATCTCCATATGGGGGAATAGTGGATAATTTTATAAAATGATATTTTCTTTGACAGAAAATGCATCTTCAACATTTAAATACAATATGAATGGAAATTACACAGGAATATCACAGTCTATTCCCATCAGTAACATAATAACGTAGCCGGGAGAGGCGGCAGTTAATTCCTATGTAGCAGCGCATGCGTGTCATGGGATCAGAAATGTATTTCAATACAAATGCCTGGGGGCTCAGCACACTTTGTACATTTAAATAAAAAAAGGCATAGGTGTATGTTCAGTATAAATCACTAGAATTACAGTGTAGCTTATGGGTTCTGTGCACATCAGAAATAGATTCCCTGGAGCTAATGACTTTAATTTAACACCGGCGTGTGTGAGTCAAGCTATAGTTTAAATATTTATCCTGGAAACATTGGTGGATGCACGATACACGTTCAGCATTAACTGTGGGTCATTCTCCAGGAGACGAGCACAGTGACAGAAATGCATTTATTAAACTCCCCTCAATCTGCATAGTTTTCATTTCCTCTCTGGCTCGGCCTAAATGGCAGCCATGTCCCACCCTGCTGAAATACTACGTCAGTGGTGACAGCAGAGAGGGTCAGATATTATTTCATTATGTAATGTCGTTGCAGATCACAAAGCGCATATCCACGCTGAAAACAGGATGCTGCTCCTCACAGCCTATCACGAGGCGGACTTCACACTGAAGCTTTTAAAAGATTAAAAGATATGTACACTGGAAGTAGAAGATGTTCCAACCCAAATACCCAACGCACGGGGCAGTAAGGAAGTGTCATGTCTCTGAAACTCTCAAGTTTCCTCATATTTCAAATACGTAGTGATTTATTTGGGGCAATTAACTCTCTGTTTCCCCATTTGTAAAGTGGCAGTAATACCTATTTCAAAGGCTGATTAATTTCCTCCTGCTGTGCTGGCCACGTGGCCACGCCCCTTGTCCATTCTGGCTGGTTGATACCCAAATGGGTTGTTAAATATTTTTTAGTATCACCGCTGCCTGTCTCAAACAATTTTTTAAATCAAATTAAATCATTATAATCACCATTTATTGAACATGCATTGTTAAATAAATTGGAGAACTTATCAATTAAGTCCTTAAATGATATTATCACATCTAATTAACTCAACTTTGGAAACAAGGAAGTGGAACTCAGGTGCTGTCCTCCTGAGAGACAGAATGGAGTCGGCTTTGCCGTGCCATCACTCATGTGTACCTTATGTGCTTACCACTAAACCTTGTCACCCAGGAACTTTGAAGTCCTCAACAATTTCATGGGAGGGCGCATAAGTTATTTTTCTTCTTTGAATATCTAGGTCAGCCTTCTCCATGTCTAGACTCTTCAGTTTTCTCCGACTCTGAATGGTTAGCACCAGAGTGCTGCTCCTCATTCCTACTGTACAGATGGACCCTAACTTAACCATGGTTCTACTTATGATTTTTCTGCTTTATGATGGTGCAAAAGTGATACCCATCCAGTAGGAACTGTACTTTGAGTACCCATAAAACCATTCTGTTTTTCACTTTCAGTGCAGTATTCGATTGCACAAGATACTCAGCTCTTTCTTACAAAATAGGCTTTGTGTTGGATGATTTTGCCTAGCTGTGGGCTAATGTAAGTGTTCTGGGCACATTTAAGGTAGGCTAGGCTGAGCTATGATGTTCTGTAGGTCAGGTGTGTTAAATGCATTTTTGACTTATGATATTTTCAACTTCTGATGGGTTTATTAGGATATAACTCCATTATAAGTTGAGGTGAATCTGTACTGTGAAAAAAACTATTTTTCACACTTAAAATGAATAAAAAGTATCATGAAATTACTAAAAAAAACCCAGACCAATAAAACTAACTCTGAAACGCTGATGGATCTGTGACCGTATTCACAGGAGGGCTCTTCAAAAGAAGGAGGCTGGTACTTCTTACGGCACTGGAGAGACCTGCGTGGTCCTTCCTCTCTGGATGTAGCGTTTTCACCAGCAAACTGCACTGTCCCAAAGTGGAAGACGGAGATGGTGAGAGACCTGGAAAAGCTACTGCGTGGCCACAGTTTGAGAGACTGATGTGATTAGGCTGGAAAGGGAAGGGCTTAGGGGGCAACATGATGGCGGATTCAAGTGCATCCCACCAGGCAGGAAAAAGACAAGACGGATGGACTGTACAAGGCCCTGGGCTGAGCGCTGGGGAAGCAGAGTTAGTACATAAATGGGAGTCCCAGAGAGGTAAGTTTTGGATTAATGTAAGTGCAATTTTTCAAAAACAAAAGAGAGAAAGACTTTTAAATTGAAACATGTTTTTTATGGCCTGGAGAGTTTTCTGTCCCTGGACTTGATTAAGTCCAGGCCAGGCAAGTACTTGGCGGGGTGTTGTAGGGCACAGTCAAGGCTTTGATCTGCGTTTGGGCTACATGGCCTCCCGATCTTGAGATCCGAGGAGTCTAAGCTGTGAGCAAAGAAAGATACTAATCTTTTCCACTCCAATCTTATCCTTAAGACCTGCCATCCATTAAAAATTTTACATTAACGCCTTGAGTCATGGATGGGCATTTGGAGAGACTGTTGGATATCAGTCATTTCACCATGGGAAGAAAAGTAGCTGTTCGTTCATTCAACAGATACTTATCAAGCACCTCCTAGGTGCCACGCATTGCTTTGGTCACTTGGCTTATATCAGTAAACAGAACAGACACACAGCCCTGCTCTTGGAGGACTGACATTCTACCAGGAGGCCACAGACAAGAAGTAACTTACACGGTCTATGTGTATTATATCTATTATATCCATACACTAGAGAACCATGGGAAAGAAGGAAGTGCCAGAGTGCTGGATGTGGGGGTGGGCCACACGGAGAGGACCTGGACACGCGTGAGCCCTCCCGCAGGGAGCTCTACGCAGAGCTGACATCCATGATTCTGTCATACTTCCTTGGTTTAGTGTTGGTCATTCATTTCAGCTTTCTTTGTCCCTAATTACAAGTGGTCTGAATAAAGAGTAAAACTAACAGATTGGAATTTCACTTTGGTTTCTGTTGAGTTTTATTCCCATGCATGTGTGCTGGGTCATAAGTTAACCAGCAGCATCAAAGACACAGTTTCAGTGGAGAGCGGAAAAGGAGGAGAAAGAATTCCGGATAAATAGCACACTGATAGCCTCCCTCTGCCTATGAGGGAGCCACATGGCCATTTTCTTAGAGCTTCATCCATGGAGATCAGATGTCATAAGAGAACAACGAAATGCAGTAAACACGGAGCTCTGGCAGAGCAAACTGGCTCAACACGTTTGGAAGCAATTTGGCACAATGCACGCAGTGCTATAGGAAAAAATGTTCAGATCCTTTGACGTTTTACTCTTCATTTTTAAGTATTTGGACTGTTTTATCATTATAAGAGGAATATCTACTTGTAAATAATTCAAACAATGCAAAAGAGTAAAAAACAAGAGTAAAATTTTCCATAATTCCCTTAGGCTCATGGTTGAAAGTGTTTTGAATATCCTCCCAGACTTTTTACCATCTATTTGGAAATAGATGCGTGTGGTGTGTGTGTGTGTGTGTGTGTGTAAGTACATATGTCCAATAATTTATAGTGGACATGTGTATAATAATGTATAGAAATATGTACGATAGTTACCTTAACATACATGTTCTGTTCTGTGACTTAGAAATATATTGCAGACATTTGTGCATGTCAGTACAGTATAGATCTACCTCATTTTTATTAGTAACAGCATAAAATTCCAGTATATGACAATCATATAATTTATTTATCCAACCTCTTTTTTATGAGCATTTGGATTTTTCAAAATTTTCTTTTTTTTTCCTTTTTCTTTTCTTTTTTTATTTCAGAATATTACAGGGGTACAAACATTACATAAATTGCTTTTGTACCATTTGAGTCAAAGTTAAAGTGTGCCCATCCCCCAGATAGTGTGCACTGTACCCGCTAGGTGTGAATTTACCCACCCCCTTCCCTCCCCTGCTTGGTTTCTGATGATCGTTATTCCCATATGTGCACAGAAGTGTTGATCAATTAGTTCCAATTTAATGTGAGCACATGTGGTGTTTGCTTTTCCATTCTTGTGATGCTTCACTTAGAAGAATGGTCTCCAGCTCCATCCAGGATAACACAAGAGGTATTAGTTCACCATTTTTTTATGGCTGAGTAGTACTCTATTTAAAAATTCTTCAATATATATCATTATACATATATGTATTGAAAATAAGATTCAGTGCCGTGTTGTGTTTTTAAAGATAAATTCTTCTTATAAGTAGAAATGCCATGTCAAAAGATATGTATATTTAACATTTCTATAGATATTGTTCACTTCCTCCACAAAACATGGTGTCACATAACAGGATGCGCCTATTTATTCACAAATTGAAAGTAATATTAATATTTTAGTCTTTGTTCATCTGGTAGATGAAAACTATTACCCAGCTCTTCTGATTTGTATTTCTTTTATTATTGTTAAACCTCACCATCTTCCACACGTGCATTCATTGGCCATTTGTGTGTCTATTCCAGGGACTAATTATCCGTGTGTTTTGCATATTTCTCTCTTGGGCTACCTTTTCTTTGTAAAACTTTTTCACATTTATATATTAGAGAGATTAGTGGTTTATCTATTGAATAAGCTGCACGTATTTTTCCCATTTGTCATTTATGGTGTCTTTGGCCAAATCAATTTTTTTTCCTTTTTTTTTTTTTGGTCTTGGTCCTATGCTAAAACAACAACAATAAAACCTTTTCCACTCCCCAAATTATTTTCTCTAGTTTATATTTTTATTTTCTGACATATATATTTTTAAACCATCAATAATTTGTAAGGTAGGCAGCCAAATTTTTTCTTTTCCTCTAAATATTATCTAATGTCTCTTTACTATTTATTGTATAGTCAAGTGTTGCTCTTTTGATTTGAGATGTCATCTTTACCATATATTTCTAAAATCCCAACATGGGTGTGGATCTATTTCTGTACTCTTTATTTTGCTCCAAAAATCATTTGTCTCCCTGTCCATTAGAACTGAGCACCAAGCAGCACGACCTGAGACCCTTACTTCCTCTTTCAGACTTTCCCGAGCTACCCCAGGGCATTTTCACTTTCAAATTAACTGCATATCTTCCCATACAAAAGTGAGATTTGGTTTGAATTTGCAGTTTGAGATTAATTTGGGGAGAATAAACTTCTCTAGAATATTGATTTCCTCATGTAAGCACAAGGTACACTCTCCATTTTTCTTAGGTTCTCTTTTTTATTTTTCAATATAATCATTTAGTTTAATGCATATACATTTCTCATTATGATAAATGTCAGGTGTGATATAGTGATGCTATTGTGAATAATTACATATAGAAAATATAATAGAATTTTATATGTCCATATGCATGTAAAAAGATAATACATTTTGTATACTTACTTTAACAACTTTTCTGAACACATAATATTATTTTTTTGGTTAAGTTTTTGGACGTTTTTAAGATTTCAATCATATAAACTATTTATAAAAATAATATTAGCTTTTAATTTCCAGTATTTTCATGCCATTTTTTTGTAGTAATAATTAAACATTCAAAATAGATAAAGACAATAACAGTAGACCAAGTTGTCTGTTTCTCTTTTAAATCTTCACTGGCTTTCTACAAATTTCTTTCTATTAGTAATTTTAATTAATAAGGGTCTTCATCAGGAATGGCTGTTGAATTTTTAATTGTGATTTTAATGTCTATCTCAATGATCATAATATTTGTCTTCTTTAATTGATGTATATAGAATTACTCTTACTTTCCTGGAATAAAACCTACTTGCTTGTGGAGTGTTATCTTTCTAACACACTGCAGGGTTCTCTTGGCTAATATTTTTAATTAAAATTTTTGCATTAATTTTCATAAGTAATTTTGGTCTGAAATGTCTCTCTCTCTGTCTGTCTTTTTGTTTGCTTGTTTTAATCTTTTTTGAAATGTCTTTATACGGGTTTAGTATAAGGATCAGCACGTCCTTGTAAAATGAATTGTCATGCTCTGAAAGTATAACCTAGGAGTTACCTGTTTCTTGGTTTTATAGAATTTTCCTTTAAAACTACTGAATAGATCTTTGATACCTTTTAAATTTTGCTTATGACTATTGGTCATTTGTTTCACTTATCCTAAAGAAATAATGGGAAAATACACAACGTGAGGATGTTCACTGAATCATTGTTTTTGTTAGTGAAAAATTGGAGGCAGCTCAATATTCAGTAGGGGAATAGCTAAGCTGTTATGAGTCATGTATCAGGTGCGTGCGCAGCCACCAAAACTAACAAACATAAAAGTACATAGCAACATAAAGAATTTAGGATGTAAAAGTGAATCTGTATTATTATTTTAACTCTGTAAAACATATGTGTGTGAAAAAAGAACTGTATCTGCGTAGTGATTTTGTGGGGTTATATTAACAGATTGTTTTCTTTCTTTTTTTTTTTCTTATATTTCACAACTGTTCCTATGTTTTCTTTCTTTTTAAAAAATGTCCAGGCTTTCTACACCGTGCTGTAAAGGCCAACAGCAAGGACTTGGGAGTCAGCTGCTTGGTTCTGATTCTGACTCACCCCACAGGCTTTATGGCTGTGGACAAATCCTACAACCTCTCCTTGCCTCAGCTCCCTCATTTATCGGATGTGAAGATTGAGCACCCTAATATGTTTACATAAACATGAAAAGGAGTTTCTGGCATGATGCAAATGCTGTGTCCACTGCTTCACTTGACCAGCCTTCAAAAAAAAAAGAAAAAATAACATTAAAACACAGAACAATGTTAATTATTTTCATCATCAAATGCATCATAAAAACACCCGCTTTAATAGTTGCACCTTGCTATTCCTTAACTAAAGAAGGAAAAAATTGCTAAAAGACAAGATCAAGCTGGAAAACATGAGCAGACAAGATTTCATCTGAGAAGCAGGATGCTTCTTTTTCAAAGAAATTACCTTCTTTAAACCAGAAAGTACTTGTGCCTAAGAGCCCTGAGCTGGGGGGGTATGGAGGGAAGAGGGCAGGAGAGTGGTCTGTGCCCAAGGAGGAGAAAATGCACAAAGCCTAAGTCTCCCTTCCCTTTAAAAGACACGTCCAGGTGAAAATGCACCAGTGGGCCTCTTTGATCTGTCAAGATCTTTCTTGCATTTTGTTCCAAACAGACTGCATCTTCCTTTTGTGTTTATTTCACCATCTCGATGGGAAAAAATATTTCCATTCCTGGGGCAGAGAGCAAATTTAACCAGTGCAAACAGTTTTACTGCATTTTCAATCATTAAATCAGAGGATGGAGCTCCCAGACATTTTAGTTTGGCAACCATCCAGAATGTTCTAGAGGCTCCCGAGTCAGACCCAGAGGTGTGTGCAGAGTCTTTTGCTCTATGGTCATTGTTTCTGTTTGGACAGCCAGATTTTTGAGCACAATATTACTGCTTTGTGCATCCCAGATTGCTTTTGCTTTTCATCAGCAAATAGAAGTTGTGATGCAATTATTTTCTGTTTCCTTCGTTACCAGTAAGAAAGCCTCATATCCCTGGGATGTAAAGGGTCTTGCACTGGCATCTCAGGATGCTAGTTCCTGCCCTGGTGGCAGTGGTTTGTTCCTATCCTGGGGGGATTTTAACGCAGGGTCCAGGGCAGCCAGGCTCTAAGGCCCAGGGCAGCCTCCTGAGAATCCTGGGATCGCTTTGTCTTGCGATGAATTTGCTGTTTACCTAAGTGGTTTTGCAGGGGCAAAGGCTAACCTCTGTGGGAAAATCCGAGTAATACCTGCTTTCTGCACTGCCTTGTCTATGCTCTGTGCATGCTTCATCAAGTTAATCCTCAAAACATCCAGGAGAATAAATGGCCATTTCCATTTTATAGACAAAGAAATGAACACGTTCGGAAAAGCACAGTGAAGTCTCATCGTGAGTAGATGTATTTATTAAGCACCTGACAAGAACATCCCTAGCAGGATTTTAAAACAGGACCTTTAACTTCTGTCACTTTCAGTGCAAGACACTTCACAGCACACAGTATGTGAATCAGACTAAAATTAGGAATAAAATCAAGGCTTCCCGTCTGCCTTACAAAGGATTCACGTGAAATTTGGGGGAAGAAGGGATTCACTGCAGTGGCAGTGGCTGCGGTGGTCTTCCTAGAGAGATGAGACCCCATCGTGGGAGGGCGTGGCCTGCAAAGGGCAAAGGAAGGGTCAAGATGGGTCGGTTTGCTTGCACATGTGTCAGCCTGGGAGGGGGAGGTTTCGCTCCCTAAAACGAGAGGCTCTGGGGGCTTATCTCTCTGCACTACATCTGTGATTGTTTCAGAGATGAGGTTGATGGGCTAGAGCCCTCTTTCTGATGGGAAAGTATCCCCGCAGTGGTAGCAGCTGAAATCCCAGAGATTATCCATGATGGAGTCCTAAAGCCTATGGCAAACAAACTGAGGGTGGGTGATCCAGGGGACTGGTCCCACTGGGAAAAGAGGCAGGATGAAGGGCTTTGGGATGCTCCTTCCAACTGAAGGAGTTGCCACCAGCACAGCCCAAGAGAGTAGTGAGTGGCAGAACCCGGTACCTGCAACCAGGAACATTTCCCTAGGACACGATTTCTGCATTTGCAAAATGAGGGGTCTGATTCCAGTTCTCTGTAAAGTTTCTCACAATCCTAAATTCTATGAGCCTTGTCCATAAAGAGCACACCATGAGAATGTCAGGTGCTCAGAGAGGAGTCTACAGGTGGGTTGCACTTGCTGGCCTTCGGGGTTCTTTGTGGAGCAACAACAATCCCTTGACCACCATTGAGCATAAAAAGAGACACAATGTTCAGAAGCTACTCCAACAGCAGGGTGTAGAGTAAATGGGGAGAAACTGAGCTAGGCACTGCAGCCCTCAGAGCAGCCAGTAGACAGAGGTGTGACACTGTAAGACACGGGAGTCGAGTAGGCCTGGAAGGAAAGGGGCAGGTGCCAGGAACATGAACAGTCAACTGGGTGATGATGTCTCAAGGGAGGCACGAATCTGAGCCTATCACAGCTGTAGGTTTGAGACAACGAGACAGTAGGTGCTGTTAGCAACTGAGAATTTAATGGAGAAGTGGTTTAAACATTGGCAATACAGTGGCTTTTCGCTCTGATTTGGCTCTTGATGTTTTGTGGGGGAAGGTGGAGAAAAGCCACGCTGGTGAAAATGTGGAAGGCCCAGCGATCCCTGGAAATCAGAAGGATCTTAAGCTGACATGTCCTGGGTACTCAATAGGTACCAGATGGTAAGTTTAGAATTTTCTTTAAATTGAAGTAAAATTCACCTAACATAAAATTGACCATTTTTTTAGACCACTATCCAAGGTGAACATAGATGCAAAAATCTTCAACAAAATACTAGCAAATTGCATTCAACAGCACATCAAAAAACCATGATCAAGTGGGCTTTATCCCAGGGATGCAAGGATGGTTCAACATACGCAACTCAATAAATGTGATTAACAGAATTGAGGACAAAATTGACCATTTTTAAGTAAACAATTCAGCGGTATTTAGTCCATTCACCATAGTGCATGACATCACTACTGTCTATTTCCAGAAAGTTTTCATCACCCATGAAAACACCTGATACTCTTGAAAAAGACACTCCACCATTCACCCTCCAATCTGCTTTTGTCTCTGGACTTGCCTATTCTGGATATATCACGTAAGTGGCTTCACGCAGTATGTGGCCTTCTGTGACTAGCTTATTTCACTGAACATACTGCTTTCAGGGCCCATCCGTGTTGCAGCTCCTGTCAGAACCTCACTCCTTTTTCACGGCTGAATAATATTCCAGTGTATGAATAGACCACATTTTGTTTATCCCTTCACCCACTAACGGACATTTGGGCTGCTTCTGCCTTTGGCTGATTAGATTAACGCTGCTGTGAGCTGTTGTGTAAGACGTTGAGTGTTTCACATGTATCATTTCTTGTTTTCAGAAACTCTCTGGTAGCCCCATCTTCCTTGTGAGGAGTTAAGTGACCACCTGCAGTCCATGGCTGGTCAGGGATGGAATGAGAATTTGACTCAGACACCTGTGCTCAGAGCCACCTCCCTGCTGGCTTTTGGATTTGCCGGAGTCGGAAGCTGTGAAATAGTTTTCAGCCTCGTGATATGGAAAACTTTAATCTGCAGGGATTCTCGGGTGGGTTGGGACCTCACTTATACTCACTATAACACATGTCACCCCCGTGCATGCACTGACACCAGGAAGAGACCCTGCCATGTGGAGGGAAGTCTCAGAGCCACCAGCCTTGTGAGGGACCCTCATGCCCCCACTTGGGAACTCCCAGGTGGACCCAGAGGGTGGTGTGGAAGCAGGGCCACTGGGCTCTCCCATGGGAGGCCACCTCTGCTGACCCTTGGGAACTGTCTTTTGCTCTGGACAGGGACGTGAGTCCCCTCAGGTGGCCTTCCTGTGGGGGCAGGGGAGTCTCCCAGAAGTACCAGGAAACCATGGCTTCAACCTGCTTAAAATTAAATTTAAAGCCAAATTTAAAAAGAACAAGGGTGAAGAAGTCAAGCATGCGCTGTTGGAACAATTTAGATTTGGGGATGAACACAGAGAAATATGTGCCACTGGAGGAGAGAGGCCTGTTCTCCTGGAAGCCCACCTCTAAGCACCCAGCAGGGAGCTGAGAACATGACAGGAGAAGCAGGAGCCAGGGCTCGGGGCTCGAAGATTTCCCACTGCACCTCACTGGTCACGACGCCTGCATTTTAACTGACTGAGGTATTTAGGACTGTTCCTCCTTCAGGAAACAGCATTTCTCTACAGACCACTTGCAGGACCCTTCCTTCTCTGAGCAACGGCGGAGAAGGGATCACCGTGTAAGTGTGACAAAGCTGCCGGAAGCGCAGCTATTCGTAAGACTGGCTGTTGTGAGTCTTCATAAGAGGTCAGCAGATTTCTTGTGATAGTGTTAGAGGGGCATCAGTGTGCCTGAAGAACAAATGAAAGAAATTGAGAACGGGGGCACGTACATTGGTAAAGTGTCTTCTAGGTACTAATCCCAGGGCACAATTTCCTTGCTGCAGTATGCACAGGAATGCACCAACTAAAGGAAGCTTTTTATTGTGCCAGATCTTGAACTTTCCTTGACTCAAATGAGCAGTGACTATGTATGTAACTATTCATATTCCCTGTTCCTCCCCAAAATGGCCTCTTCTAATACTGAACCCTTAAACGAGCATTTATTACCAATTTATTATTTGCCTTTAAAATGGATCTGTAAGGCTATACTGAAATCGTCTCAAATTTAGTCCACACTGAGCTCTTTTCTCTGAACTCAAAACACATACAATCTGTGCCACACAATTTAGCACATAATTGCTATTCTCTTGCTTTGTTCTCTAATTACTGCGTGTGCGTGTGTGTGTGTGTGTGTGGCTTCCCTCCCCATGACCCAATCTGAACTATAATACTATACACTTCTGAGAAAGAAACACTATAGTTTATAATTTCCCATACTTTTCCGTTCTTCACACACAACCCCCAGCACAATGCCGGCCACAGGATAAGAAATACATTTTGATTGTTAAGTAGTTGGAAACAAGTTTAGTTTCAGGATTTGAAAAAAGCATGGTGAACTTCAGGGACAAATCATAGAGCATTCTTTGTTTCCTGTATTCAATGAAGGGCTGGAGAGAGGCAGAAATAGAGAGAAAGCACATGTTTGACAAAAGTGGTGATTTTAGGAAAGAGAGCCCCTCTCGGTTCATACTTTCAAGCAACTGTTACGACATTCACAGAGTTCCCTCTGCCAGTCAGTCACATGACTTTGGGTCACTGAAAAAGGTTTAACTGCATAAAATCTTGGTGGCTTGGATCATTTTTTAAGGACAAGGAAATCATTTCAAATTCACTGGCTCTGCCCACAGGCACCCAATGATTTGTTGTGTCAGTGCTGGGATTTTCCTCGAATCCTGGGGAGAAAGCCACCAGATCCAGGAATAGGAGGTGGGAGGATCGGCCTCGTTCATGTTCCTGAAGTCGGATGCGAATCCCTGACCAGAAACCACACAGACATGCAAGCATTGCATTGCCCTACCGTTATTTTCCCAGATTGACCCGGTTTTAAATCATCATGGCAGCACAGCCCCTTGAAGATGGTCATTCGTACTATTGTTGCCTTTCTACTTCCATACAGTTCTGTTTTCAAGCCTAGGAATTCTTCTCAGAGTTGAGCCTTCCCTGCCTACACTTTCTAATCGCACTGTTCCTGGGGGCACTGCTTATCTTGATGAGCAGGGACTTGTGTGTGTAAATGCCTCTGAGGAAAAAGAGGAGGCTCTTAGGGAATCCAAAGTGTACCCATAAAGGGTTATATTTTGATCCCTGTCTGTGTGGCCCTGTCATAATGGGCAAGGGATTTATTCAGAAAACTTCCATTAGCACTCCAAGGACTGTCCCTTCACAAGAGCAGAACACACTCCTGAAACTTTCAAAGCCTTGCAGAACTGGTTTGAAAGTTCAACTGGTTTTTAGAATCGGTGAGTTTCATATTTTGGCACAATTTTACAGATAAAATATTTTGGTTAGATTTGGAAGGTTCTTTGGTTTTGGGTCTTGGGGGTTTGTGTTTTTTTTGTTTTGATGATTCCCTAAAAGCAGCCTTCCCTTTTGAGGGTAACAAACTTTTTCTGATTCTGATTTTTTTGAGAGCCTTTTCTTGGACAGAGAAATGTATCAGTAATGGTACTATTTATTATTCATTAAGTTTGTACATGCACAAGATGCTTGTATTGCACATCATTAAAATAAAAAAAAACCATAAAAGCTTCTATCTCAGCCTGTAAAATGACAGTCATCTCTTCATTGTGGAGCCAAGCGCACTGCTACAGCACGCACTGCAGATGAGATTGTGGTGAGCCAGCTTCAACTGTCGTTAGCACAGGTAATCACAACGTGATTTTTCTTCTTTTGGAAAACACAAACATAGGTAGCTGCCATGGAATGAAGATGGCCCTTGACACGGTTCATCCTTGAGAGGCTTGGTATGTTGACCAGGTTTTTTAAAGCTGCTTTAGAATTGGTGGTGGTTAATGTTATGTGCCAACTTGGCTTGGCTATTGTGCCAAGGTATTTGGTCGAACACTAGCCTAGATGCTACTGTGAAGGTGTTTTTTAGATTAACATTTAAGGCAGTGGACTGTGAGTAAAGCAGACTGTCCCCCATAATGCGTGTGGACCTCATCCTGTCAGATGAAGGCCTTGAGTCCAAAGACTAAGGAGCCTCAGAGAAGAAGGAATTCTCAAGAATGCAACTTGGAAACCCTGCCTGAGTGTCCAACCTGCTGCCCTGTGGAATTCAGACTCCAGGCTGCAACAGTAAGTCTTCCCTGTGTTTGCAGACTGCCCATCTGCCCTGCAGATTTCAGAACTGCCAGCCCCCTCAAATGGGGGAGTCAATTCCTTAAATCAGTCTCTCTCTGTCTCTCTCTCTCCCCCTTCCATACCACACACACACACACACACACACACACATTTATAAATGACAGGGAAATATCCAATATATGTATACCTCTTAATGGTTCTGTTTCTCTGGAGAACCCTAAAGCAAATATCATAAGATTAGAGCTCTTAATGGATGACATTCAGGTTAAAAGAAACAAATAATTCTTTTTTTTCTGAGTAGCTGGAGTTTAGTTAAGAGAAAAAATATAAAATATATCTTGATGGTTAAAAAAACTAACTCATATTGACCAATGTTTGTAAGATTGCTGTCTGTGTACAATTCTAAGAAAAACAGGTTGTAAAATAAGATATTTAGGGAAACTAGAGACAATTAAATGTTGTTTTAAACAACAACAAAAAATTCACTTACACCTGTATTAGACGTAGACAGTATAAGTGGTCAAATATTAATAGTTAACTTGCATGAACAGAACCTCCTCCACCCCGAAAGACAAAAGTATATAGTTCAGTAAAGAAACAAAACACTGTATTTGTTTGCTAAAAGTGAAGAGAAAACTTACAATTTCACTGAAAAAAAATTTGTTTTGTGAACAAGTGCTACTTTTTGATTAGCCTCAGTCCCACATTGGAACTATTTTGTTATAGTCTGACCAGAGAAGAAGCCGGACTTCAGAGCCCGAGCAGGAGCAGGGAGAACACAGGCCATCTCGGATTCGCTGCCTCAGAGGGATGAATCAAAGTAAGCACAATCCACGTGGACAGCCTCGGGGGCTGCAACTTTTCCCAAGACGCCCTGTGCAGGGTAGGGTTATCTGGAACACGCGCCCACCAGGCAACCACCGTGCTTCCCAGGAGAAGCAAGGGTGCCCTTGCTCTTTCTGCAAAAATAAAGTGATTCCTGGTGATTTCATAGAACCAATCTCTACTTTTCAAATAAATAATATTAAATCGTTTTGAGACTTCTCAGGTTGGACTTTAGAAGAAGAAATTTCTATATATGCTGATATGGAAAAAGAGAGAGAATACTTCATATTGCCTGTAAAGTTCACTGAACTCTTTTCCTCTCATTGTTATTTTGCTCCTCACAATAACCTCAAGTAGTGGGAAAATCAGGCGTTCCTACTGCCTTTGAGAAGCAGAAGAGTGAGGTTCAGGGAATTTAAACAGACTTGGGCAAGTGGGTACAGCCCTGCTCAGCAGAGCTGGGGGGTCCCAGCTTTCCTGATTCCTGAGCCAAAGCTTTTTGGGGGGGTAACATTTTATAGTCACCTGACACAACGGCAGAATATGAATCACTGGGTGTTTTTATTCCTCTAACTAGGAGGTGACTTTTGAAGTCAGACTGATATATGAAAGGAGGAGAAAGTATACCCACCTTTCATAGGGGCACCTCACCACGTATTAAATAAACTGCCACTTCAGAGAAGAATTGTGAAATCTTTCTGTGAAAGAGCAGGCCTGGCTTCCCCCATAGCTTACACGGCTGTGTTTTGGGGGTGCTGACTGCACCCGCCTGCAAGACCCCATCCTTCACCGACCACACCCTTCCTGCCTTTGCTGCCCCAGCATGCCCGGCTGCCCTGCAAACGTACCCTTTGTTCTCATCGTGGCTGATCGAGCCACCCTGGCTGCGCGTCTCCTCGTTACAGTGCAAGAATGCCGATGTGGTGCGTTCCACAACCATGGGCGGGTAGTTTGGGCCTTTTCTTTCAGGCCCCCGAGATCATCATTGCCAAAAAGAAAACCTGATTAGAGGTACCTGATTAACAAAAGTTGCTGCCAATAAGAATACTGAAAAAAAATTCGTTAGCTTAACTGAAAACTCTTCAAATACAAATAAGATGTAGTGAAACACAACATATCCCTGAAGAATGGAGTAGAAGGAGGAAGGCTAATTATAGTTTCTTAAGGAAACACAGCACAGCCATGGGAATAAAAGATCCTGGCTTGTCATCCGATGTCACAGAGAGACCTCTTGTGATCTTGCATGAGACGCTCTGGGTCTTGTGTTTTTGCTTTCCTTAAAGGATAGAAGGTATCATTAGCTGGCAAACAGATTTTGTAAGAAGTTTGATAACCCTAGAAGATGCAGCAATTCCATGAAAACATGCAAAACACAGACTAGCATCCTATTTGCCAAAAAACATTAATAGATGGACACTGTTATAAAACTGCTTTTAAAGTAGACGTACATGAAGATACTTCCTAACAAAATTATTCATCTGTCATTCTCCTGTGAAATCAGATCCACCTCTAAGTCCTATCTGATTATACACCCTGCAAGTTTCACTTTCTGGTTTTCCTGGACTCCTCATTTGCCATTTGCACAAATGCACAATTAAATGTTATAAGTGTTACACATGCCTGGAAGGATATTCTCTAATTCGGTATCAGAGGGTCTCTCTGTCCCCTCTCTGAATTTCATTTATTGGCATCAGCGATGGTCTCCACCCTTTCTGCTTTCCTCCCTGTGTTTGGTCCTGGCTGCACCACATGGATGACACTTCAGGTTTCTTAGGATGAGCTCTGATTACCCACAGGGTGGAGTTCATAACCAGCAAGGGGTCCCCCACGAGTGCACTGGCTTCCTGGAGATGGTCTCTCACCATCCACAACCTCCTGTGGGCCTCTGCAGCATCCCGTGAGACTCCGTGAAGAGCCAGTGTCTGTAACCCATCAACAGATATTTAGGATTTTGATGCCCTTTTGTCAATCCAGCTGTAATATGGATTGAGCACCTACTGTGTACACTATATAACAGACCACTATCACATCCTCTTATTTACCATCTGTTATAACGTTTGCCACCAAGTAGGTATTATTATTTCCACTGGGTAGAGGAGAGGCTGTGATTCCTAAGAAATTAAGCAATTTGCTTCTCATCATTAGTAAGACATACAGCTAGAGGCAGCACTTAAATCCAAATTCATTTACTTATTCTATAAATACTTATTGAGAACCTGCCAGGATTCTAAACATAATGTTTATTTCATCACACCAGAGCATTTCTACTCCAACCCCCTCCTTTGAAAGATGAGAAAATTGAAGGCCAGAAAAGAACTTTCCCAATCAACTAAGCTTGTAACTGGCAGAGATGATATTAGGCTCCAGGTAACTAATTCCAGTTCATTTATCACTGTTTCTTTCATGAGCCTGTATATATTTTATAATATATAGTTAAATGTGATAAACTATATATGATTCTAATGGGTTTTCAGGCATCCTTAACAATTCCTTTTCTCTTAATAAAAAATCTAAGACCCCCTCCAGATGCTATTGATACATAAATACTTGGATTGTGTCCACCCAAGCAGAATATTAATGTCAATATTCTGATGATCCGAGTGGGCAAAAGTAAGTAGGCAGTTCCATTTCCAGAACTGTCTTAATGAAGTCTGTTTCTGTTCAGCGTTCTAGCACTATGGGGGGATGGCATACAAATACATGAATAATTCCTTCCCTCAAGAAGCTTGTTGAGTGGGGAAGAATGGACATACAAGAAAGAATTTGAAATCAATTTCCAAGTAAACTTGATAACTTCTCAGGGGTGCCTTGACTACAAAAGGAAGGTTGTGGGTCCTTAATTAAAAGTCTACTTATTCCACATTTAAGAAAGGTATGTGAAATTTTGGATTTGAAACCCAGGATGTGAACTCGTATTTCCACTGATAACCTATTAGGTGCCAAATATACAAATCGAATCCACAGAAGCAAGAGGACACACCATGGAACCTTGTAACCGTGAGATGGGCCCAGTCATGGAAGGCTTTCTGTGGGAAGTGGGCCTTCAGCTCCATCTTCAATGCCACCTGTGCTCTCCCGGGAAAGGGAAGAAATCCGGGGTGCCTCTGGTGGAGCCTCTTGTGTGATTGCAGGTGCGTGGGGCAGAGAGGAAGGACACACAAGGATTCAAGAGCAAGAAACGAGAAGGCACTTGTGAATGCTGGGAAAAGGGAGAGCAGCCACATGCAGGGCTTGACTGCGGAGGAAAAAATGCATAAAGTCAACACATGCAAGAGGTCGGGGGCAGGAGGTCCCGCAGCAGCGGGGACGACCGTCCAACGACCGGGGCTCGCCCAAGCCTGGGGCGGCTTCCCGTGGCTATGCCAGGCCAGGGGCATGGAGGCTGCCTTCCAGCCGTAGACGGAGCGTGCGTTGGCGTGATGAGCGTTTGGAGAAGGACTTGCTTCACTGAACTGTGCGCATCCTAGTTTCTAGGGACACAACCACCTTCTGTAACCCCAGGCTTTCTGAAAGTCCATGTTCCCTTCAGAATGTGGACATCCCATGTTTGGCAGCTGATGACCAAGGTAAACAATTTAGTAAATGCAATGAAGCATCCACGTGTACCACAGACACAAAAATAAAATGTTTTATTATTTTTGCAGAAGACAGACTCAATATTAAATGGAAGAAATAAATTTAGAAAGTAAAAAAAAACTGATTAGAGATTCACAGCCCAGCTCTTGATGGCCATAGCAGGTGCTCGCTGCTGGGTCTGCCCAACCGTGTTGTTATCGGGCCACAATCCCACAGACCACCACCGCCACCGAGCAACCCTCCTGCCCAAGGCCACTCCCCAGAGGCCCAGACAGGCACCTTCTGATTCACCAGTGGGCGCAAAGCATCGCACTGACTGAGGAGGTAGGCATGTGCCCTGTCGACACCCATGCCCGTGCTGACACTCCGCAAAAGGCCCTCAACAGGGGTGGCCAGACTGGCAAGATATGTCTCTGAGCCCTGGCAAGCCACCAGAGCCACACTCAGTCAGCAATCCAGCAAGAAGCTCCTGACTGAAATCTCAGGTGTCTTGATACCCACAAGCTCCCCTCTGGGGCTGGGGCACCTCCAGGTGGCAACTTAAACTGCACCTTCTTGTTGACTGCCAAGTGCCACCTGCCCGCACAGTGCCTGCTCCCCGTGGGTGCCCAGTCCGTGCTTTCTGGGTCCCGCTCATCCTAAGACGCACTTATAAGAGCACAGGAGACCGTATGCTCCTTAGCAGGCTGGCCTGCCTTCGGTATCCACTGTTCTGCAACCACAGAACCAGCATAGAGAAATCGTCAGTTTGTGCCCAGCCCTGGCTGCCTGCCTCTTCGCCATGGTGTCCCTACTTTCAGAGACTTCTTGGATCTATGTGCAACTCCCCGTGAAGACCTGTCCTTAGGAAGAAATCTCCCTTGAAAATTCCTCAGCAACTTCCAGGGAAAAGCAATGTACTCTGGTCCAAATAGATGAAGAAAGGCTTTGATATTAGTCATTTACACCTTAGTTAAATTTAAGTCAAAGTATTACCTCTCCCAGTAGTATTTACATTTTAAGCCTTAAACTCTGACACTGGAAATACTTCGGTAGTGATGAGGTCCTAAAGGCGTCCACACGACAAGAGAGCATCATGATGTCCCTCCGCAGCTGTCCAGGCAAAGGGCCTCGCCCTCTGGGCAGTGCCCGCACTCGGTAGGGGATTGTCTGTCTTTGAATCCCGCGGCCAGAGTGCGCACTGCACTTCCTGGCATGCGGGCACCGCGGAGGCCTCCTCTGTCCTCACTTCTTATGTGTGCGTTTGACTTCTGTGGGCAGGTCTCCTCTCCCACCCGGAGTGCGGAGTCTTTGGAAACAGGCCCTCCAGCCTGACTCCGCCCCTCCGCCCGCCTAGCTCAGAGCCTGGTGCACGACAGATGCGCGCTGAATGAATGCGTGACGTGCGCAGGAGGGAGGGGAAGGAAGGGCGGAGGCGGCGGAAGGCCGTCCTGGTTTGGGCGCCTGCCGCGTGCCGGCCCACGCTAGGTGTTCACAGACGCTCTCCTGGTTCTTCCCGGGCCTGTGCCCGGTGCTGCACCAGGGAGCCAGCGAGAGGGGCGTGGCGCCAGCAGATGGGCCACCCTGCACCTGTCCTGGAGCTGGCCACTCAGGTGGGCCACCCCTGCCCACAGGCAGGAGCCGGGCTTATTTCTGGGTGTCCCACATGAAGTCTTCAGCACCACTAGGGTACGTTCCAGAACCTTACTTGGGCAGTTACCCTTCTGGTGGAAAAATAAAAAGGTGTCCAAACGGTTATTGACTAAGAGAAGCACCCGAGTCCCGGGCTCAGCTCTGACCTCCAGGGCCTTCGTGCTGTTGGAGCTGCACCGTGCGGTTGCCTGGTGGGATTATCTGCTCCACCCCCGCCCCCACTCCTTGTTCTAGAAGCGAGTGGAGACCAGCCAGCGGGTGTTGCTGCGGCAGCGTCGCTGTGGGCCAGGGGTGGCAGGTGCACGAGTGAGCCTCCCCGGGCGCTCCCTCCAGGCTCAGCTCCGGGAGGCTGCCGGGGCGTGCTGCACCACTCACGGAGCAAGGCATTTCCCGACTGCTTCACGTGGAAGGGAGATCAAGTGGAGATCAGTAGAAGTAGTTGTTTGTTCTCAAGGTGCTGACAGAAGGTAAATTAAGAATCAGCCGCGTCATTAATTAGGAATACAGATGGAAGCCGTTTCCACCAGCACAGCCCAACTATTCTGTTTAGCTGCAAGAAAGTAGGTTAGTTGGCCTCATTTTTGTCAAAAAATTCTTCAACCTTGTGGCATCTGCTCCGAAGTATGTATTTATTCTGTGACCTAGAGTGGTGATTGCTTGTATCCTCCTGCCAGGGCACCAGGCTGGAACAGAATGTCGAGAACACAGAGGAAGCGGGGGAAGCCAGGAGGAGGGGGCTGGCCATGCACAGGTAGGGAGAGTGTATGTCAAGAGTCGAAAAACAATCCACTTGAAGTCGGGAAGACTCCAAGGAACACATTAACAATTCAATTCCTGAGCAATTTCAGTTATATATGAAATTTCTGGAAAGAAAATCTTAGTTCCAAATCTAAATTGATAGCCTTATAGCCAAGCCCTCTGCCCCCACCTCTTTAAAAACCCCACCTCTGTGCTGATAAAGGCAGACATCAACTTGTTTTGGTTATTTATGGTCTTTAACCCAAAGAAACAAAATGTATGAATATCGTGAGCCTCTATTGAGTGTATGTGTGTAAAAACATTCCTGGTGGTCAGCAACAACTCCAGGCCACTGAGATGCATCTGTCAATGTCACCAACACGAAACCAGACGAGCATGGATTGGCGTTGCCGGATAGAGAGCCTTCTGCAGAATTCGGTACTTTCTGACTCTTGAAAGTAGACTACCTCAAACTCCGAAAGAAAGCAGTGGCTGTAGCATCTCAGAACAAGCATGAAAGCTCTGTTTTAGAAAAGAAAGATCCAGAAAGAGAAAGGGCAACATTCTGCTGGTGTCATTCTCTCTTGCACCTCCTCTTCCTGACTTTTAGAAAGACAGGAAGTGAAATGGTGTTCCTGGTTTCTGACAGCCCAGGAACAAACGAAAGGCAAAAGTCTCCACTTCTTCACTCTGAGAAGGTCAAGCACTGAGGCCTTCACCTTGGCGATGTGAGTTGCCTTTCTTAATAAACAGCCCACTTCCACCTGCTTCCCTGTTCTACCTCCTCGAGCTGGAGTCGCTTCAGCCCTAAAGCAGTATTGGCTGTAAACATACAGGAGCTGTGCCATCTCTTCCTTATTTCTTTGTTTGTTTGCTTGCTGCTGTTATCTATGGGAAGTATATTTTGTATCTGCTATATCACAAGATACCGGTAGTTGGGACTGTATAACAGGATACAGATAAAGTTCCCTTGATTGCTGCCAACCTGGTCCCTCTCTCCCTCTTCCTCGGAAGTATTCCTCCAGCTATCCTTGTAGACCTTTTTATATTTCTACATGTATTTCTGTGTACCTTGCTACTTCGTGTTTGTGGGTGCGTGGGTGTATTACTGCACTCTAAATGTAATTCTCCAATGTTATTTTATTTTTTAGTTTATTTTCGTACTTTTTAAAAGTTAATAAACTTTATTTCTTTAAGAGCAGTTTTAGGGTCACAGCAAAATTGAGCAGACGACCCAGAGATTTCCCATGTATTTCCTGTCCCTGAGCACACACAGCCCTCCCCACTCTTAACATCCGCACGAGGGTGGAACATCTGTTTCAATCAATGAACCTGCATTGACACATTATCACCTAAATTCCATAGTTTACGTTAGTGTTCAATCTGGATGTTGCATATTCTATGAGTTTGGACGAATGTATAATGACATGTATTCACCATTACAGTATCATACAGAGTAGTTTCACTGTCCCAAAAATCTTCCCTCCTCTCTAATCCCTGGTAACCACTGATGTTGGTTTTTTTTTTTTACTGTCTCCATAGTTTTGCCTTCTCCAGAATGTCATATAGTTAAAATCATACAGTATGGAGCCTCTTCAGATTGGCTTTTTTCACTTAGTAACATGCATTTCGGGTTTCTCCGTGTCTTTTCATGGCTTGATAGCTCATTTCTTCTTAGTGCTGAATGATATTCCATTGTTTGGATATACCACAGTCTATTTATACATTCACTTACTGAAGGACATCTTGGTTGCTTCCAAGTTTTGACCATTATGAATAGAGCTGCTATAACCATCCATGTGCAAGTTTTTGTGTAGACATAAGTTTTCAACTCCTTTGGGTAAATACCAAGCAAAATATGGTTAAGAGTATGTTTATATTTGTAAGAAACTACCATACCCTCTTCCAAAGAGGCTGTACCATGCTGCATCCCCACCAGCAGTGAGTGAGAGTTCCTGCAGCTCCACATCCTCACCAGCATTTGGCGTTGTCAGTGTTCTGGATTTTGGCCATTCTAACAGGTGTGTAGTGGCATCGCATTGTTGTTTTAACTTGCATTTTCCTGATGACATATGACGTGGGGCAACTTTTCATATGCTTACTTGCCATCTGTGTGTCTTCTTTGGAGGGCTGTCTATTCATGTCTTTTGTCCATTTTCCAATCGTGTTTTTTGTTTTCTTATTACTGAGTTTGAGTTCTTTGTATATTTTGGATAACAGTCCTTTATCAGATATGGTTTTCACGAATATTTTCTCCTAACCTGTGGCTTGTCTTTTCATTCTCTCACAGTGTATTTCACAGAGCAGAAGTTGTTTATTTTAATGAAGTCCAGCTTACCAATTATTTTTTTCATGGATGGTGCCTTTGGAGTCATCACTAAAGTCAGAGTTTTCTAGGTTTTCTTCTGTTATCTTCTAGGAGTTTTATATATTACATTTAGGTCTATGATGCATTTTGAATTAATTTTTGTGAAGGGTGTAAGGTCTGTATCTATATTTATTGTTCTTCATGTCGTCCACTTGTCCCAGCACCATTTGTTGAAAAGACTAACCTTGCTCCACCGCATTGCCTTTGCTCCTTCGCCAAACATCTGTTGACTATATTTATGTGGGTCTATTTTGGGGCTCTCTATTCTTTTCATTGATCTATTTTTCTGTTCTTTCACCAATACCACACTGCCTTGGTTACTGTAGCATCAGTCTTCCAACTTTGCTCTTCTCCTTCAATATCCAGTTGGCTATTCTGGGGCTTTTGCCTCTTCACATACACTTTAGAATCAGTTTGTCGATATCCACAAAATAAACTTGCCGGGATTTTGGTTGAGATTGTGCTCAATGGATAGATCTAGTTAGGAAGAACTGACATTTTGACAATATTGAATTTTTCTATCCAGGAGCTTGGAATATCTCTCCATTTGTTTAATTCTTTGATATCTTTCATCAGAATTTTGTGGCTTTCTTCATATAGATCTTGTACACATTTTGTTAGATTTATACCTAAATACTTCATTTTTAGGGTGCTAATATAAATACTAACATGTTTTTAATTTCAAATCCCACTTGTTCATTGCTGGTATATAGGAAAGTAATCAACTTTTATATGTAAATGTTGAATCCTGCAACCTTGCTATAATCACTTATTAGTTCCAAGAGATTTTTCATCAATTTTTTTGGATTTTCTACATACATGACCATGTCATCTGTGAATAAAGACAGTTTTATTTCCTTCTTCCCAATCAGGATGTATTTTATTTCCTTTTTTTGTCTTATCACATTAGCTAGGACTTCTAGCAGAATGCTGAAAAGCAACGAGGACAGGGGATGTCCTTGCCTTGCCCCTCGTCTGAGCAGAAGAGCTTCAAGTTTCTCACTATTAAGTTTGATGTTAGCTGTGGGTTTTTGTAGAGGAAACTGAGGAAGTTCCTTTCCATTCCTAATTAGGTTGCAGTTTTCATCATGAATGGGTGTTGGATTTCATCAAATGCTTTTTCCACATCTATTGACATGATCATATAATTTTTCTTTTTTAGTCTTTATATTAATTGATTTTCAAATGCTGATCTAGCCTTACATACCTGGGTAAATCCCACTTGGTCATGGTGTATAATTCTTTGCATACTTTGTTGGGTTCAATTTACTAATATTTTGTTGAGGATTTTTGTATCTTTATATTCATGAGAGATACTGGTCTGTAGTTTTCTTGTAATGTCTTTATCTGGTGGTATTCACTTATTGGGACATAGCTGCCTCCTACAAAAGAGCCCAACTAAAAATAGTACATTATTCCTGTTTTCGTGTTTTTAGAGGGCACTCAGAAGACACAAGCTACCTTTAAACAGCAAAATAAGGCCGGGTGTGGTGGTGTGTGCCTGTGGTCCCAGCCACGCGGGGGCTGAGGCGGAAGGATGCTCGAGCCCAGGAGTCGGAGGCTGCAGTCAGCTCTGACTGCACCACTGCACTCCAGCCTGAGGGACAGAGTGAGACCCCATCTCAAAAAAAAAAAAAAAGCGAAATAAGCCAAAAAATCCCACTTAGCTTATCGTCCAGTCCTAGTTGCCTGAAATGCATATTCACACTCAAAGAAAGCAGTTAAAGCCAAGTGTGCGTGAGAATGCCTCACTGACAATGACATCTCACATCTGAAAAGTATTTCATTATATCTCACATTTATCGTCTCATATTACTTTCCCAAGTGCGCTGACACTACTACGAGTCCCTTTGCTGAGCCGGAAACAGTGACTCGGAAATGACCGCTTTGCCCGAGGGGCAGCAAGGGCTCAGCACCAGTGTTCCAACCCTTGTCCAGTCCTTCCACCAGGAACCCGACTTTCTCCTGTGGCCTTTCTCCTGCTTCCCCCAGCCCCAGTTTTTCGCGACTTATTCACTGAAGGCCTCTGTACCAACCTCAGGCATTACCAGCCTGACAAAGGCAGGAGGCAGCAGGAGGCATTGCCTCCACCTCCCTGGGCTTGCTCCCTTCCCTGCCTGGCCAAGCCCAGCCCAAGCCCGGGGGCAGGTCTCACTGGGATGGGCTCGCCAGGACCTCCAGGTCCGTGGGATACCCCTCTGTTCTGCCATGCCACTCCTGCCCAGTGCCTCGGGTATCTGTGCAGCCAGGAAGGACAACACTCCCTGTGCCACTTCCTGGTGGAAGACCTGAAATTAAGGCCCAATATTATGGGCTGCCTTGACAGCTGGCAAAACCAGGAGGGCCTCAAATGCCTAAACACCAGTTCCCCTCCCCACCCCACTCCTGTGGATAAAGTCCCCAGAAAGACAACCCTCCTTACCACAGACCAGGCACAGTTCCTGCTTATCCTTGAGCAGTGGCTGGCCCACGGAATTATTCAAACAAGTCAACACATCCTCCTGCAGGAGCCAGGGGCCACCTCACCCTCTTGATACTACCAAGCCCCCTCCTGCAGCCCTGCTGGGTCACCCTGCTCCTGGGTGCACCCTGTATGGCCCTGGGAGGCATGCAGAGTCCTTCTCTGGGCTGTGAATTCATATGATTAATGCCCTGTTGTCAGTTTTATCTGTCCAGTGTCAACTGCGGTGTGCTCAGCCACCTCCATAACCCCAGGGCAGGACTCCCTCCCTTACCCACAGGGTGAGTAGGATGTGGTAAAGACACCTCTCTACGCTTGCCCCATTGCCAGGATTCAGCTTCCACCCTCCTACTTACGGCTCAGTCCTACAGCTTGTCCTGTCAAGTGCACCCTTAACATACTCCATGTTGGAACTGACTCTGCTCTGGGCCCCACACCCCTTGGCAGGGCCCTTGTACCCTGCCTAGTTCTTGGAACTACACCTGCCCCAGAAGCTCTAGCCTGCAGAGGGTGTTCTTGCAGTTCACATAAAAATTACTCCAACTGCTACAATCCTTAGCATTCAGCCATTCTGAGATCCCCCACGGTCATGCCCTGACCACTTGGTCAGATTCGATGGCATGACCAGCTTCCAGAACCTCACCCAAGTCTCTGCAACTGGGCTTCAGGCACAGGGACTGGAGCTCACTTCCTTTTGTATTCCACCTTCCTCTCAGCCTCTGCTTCAACCTTAAGAGCAGATTTCAAGCCTCATGTGCCATTTCCCTGTTATGCTACCCTAATAGCTCCCTAGGTAACCTTGGAAAATTAAATATTTGAGTTTGTTTTTGAGAAAGGTAATTTTTAGGTAATCCTGAATTCATTTATAAACACCCACTTCAATCCTATCAAAAAAATGTGTAGTTTCATGTTACTTCTGCTGAAAAGCATGCCTTTGTATACTTCCTAAATTTTACCATGGTATTATTTATTGTGTCACTGGAGGAATTTCACAATTCAGTAAGGCTACATTAACTCCTTGCTTTACGACTTCCACCTCCCTGTACCCATTGCGTACAATACGCCAGCTAGTATTTAGAGGTTCACGCCGGGTGAAGGCAGGATGGTTTTCACCACCCTCGTAGGGTCTGGGGTCTGCGGCCCCCTCCATTCCTCCCCTCGTGGCTATTTCCTCCCACACCCATCTCAAAGCCTTAGGTTTTTGTTTAAGAATCTTAATGTTTTCAGAAACTACTTTACAGTTGTTTTAAACTTATGCATCATTTGTAACAAGAGACAATTTTATGTTGTAATTTTTCCATTTCTTTGATGGAACAGGTGAGGAAGTGTCAAAATCTAAGCTGGTATTGCAATTCCAAGACTTCAGATGTCAGGATCGAGCCCTCTTCACTTCAGCTTCTCTAGCCTGGGTTTCCTTACACTTAAGAGCTGAGTGGCCGGGCGCCGAGCTCCCGCCTGTGATCACAGCACTCTGGGGGCCGAGGCCAGAGGGTCGCTTGAGGCCAGGAGTTTGAGACCAGCCTGAGCAAGGGCGAGACCCCATCTCTACTAAAAATAGAAAAAATTAGCCAGGTGTGGTGGAGCACACCTGTAGTCCCAGCTACTCCAGACGCTGAGCCCAGGAGTTCAAGGCTGCAGTGAGCTGTGATGACGCCACTGCACTCCAGCCTGGGTGACAGAGTGAGACCCTGTCTCAAAACAAAACAAACAAACAAACAAAAGAGCTGACTCATAGGCAGATGTCTGTCATCTTCAGGTGAAGGATTCTAGCAATAGCACATTCTTGGTGCTGTGAGAGGCTAAGCCCATCTGGATGCCCACTTTCACCACAGGACACCAACATTAAACCTTCCACAGTGAGTCCTAGATTCCTATCCAGATTCACTCACTACCTCGGTTGCAGCCCTGAGAGGGGAATGAGTTTGATCCAAGAGATGGCAGGAGATGCTGGAAAATTGATGTCCTCTGAGGACACCTATTCCCAGGAAAAGGTGATCTAAGGAAAATCCACTTTAAAAGAGAATAAAAATTTCATAATAAGTAGTGAAAATAAGAGGTCAGTTGATATTTTTACCTTGAAAACAAATAAAACCTAATTATATAAATAACTTTTAAAATTTAATTTAATTCATACAAAATTTAAGTCATAATTGTGCAATAATCCTTATACTCAACAAAGAATGCTTCAAGCATTATTATTTTTTTGGCATAATTTTTCCAATAAAACTAGCAGGATTATACTTCCTCCGACGTTCAGCACTATCTCACAGAAAGTCATTTTTGCGAAACCACTGGAGGGTTGCATCACTTTTCTCAAAGGCTTCTTGAACCACTGGGTGTGCAAATGCAGGGCTTTTGATGTTATTGTGCCAGCTTCCTTGGTTGGTGATTACCTGTTCTTCAACTGCTAACTGTAATTAAAGGTATGTCCATGACCATGGGAAAGTCTTGAGCAGTTCTCTAATATCACTTTCATTGACTTCCTGGGATCCCAAATTGTCTGTAAGATTTGCTATTGTGTTTGAAACTGATCTCTGCAGAGCTGTGGCCTCACCAATGTCACATCCTGTCCCCTGAACAGCCAGCACACAGGGCACAGGCCTGTCCCCAGCTTCACTCAGGGCCATTCTGCAGGGCCGTCCCCATCCAGAACTCCCAGGGAATGGGCAGAGGCCCGGGCTGCAGATGCATTTCAGTCCAGCTCCTCCCTTGGCCTCCCTGTGCACGCATTTCGGGTTTCTCCCCAGCACACACGTGTCTGTCTCAGCATCATTTCTCAGGGAGCAAACCAAAGACACGTGTGGGCAAATGTGTTTGTCTCAAATAATACTTCTGTTTCCAGCTATCTCCATCTTGTTTGAGTCCCACAGCCACCCTGTGTCACAGACAGAGCACAAAGGTAGCACAACCCACACACCCACTGAAAGGTAGCGCAACCCATGCACCAGCTGAAAGGTAGCGCAACCCATGCACCAGCTGAAAGGTAGCGCAACCCATGCACCAGCTGAAAGGTAGAGTAACCCATGCACCAGGTGACAAGCACACTGCAACGTGCTGTGTTCAGACTCACACCCAGGTCTCACAACTTTCCTTTGCATGTGCAGAGCCAGCCCCAAGGACTGGAGCACGGCTGTTGGGGATGCCACTGCCACTGACAAGCAGAACAAATCAACCATGCAGATATGGGGTTCCCCTCATTCCAACATTGCAAAGGGATTTATCAATGGCATTGAGCAACTCACCTTGTCGCTCTCCACAAATCAAGGCATCATGAACCCGGAAAGTTTCTCTCAGCCAACAAATTAGAAGTGACTTGCAGATACATCTCTTGTTGTAATTCTTGTCAGAAGTTGCCACTGTGCCATCACCCGGCACCCTCCTTGTCCTGGCTACAAGCCACACTAAGACCACAGGAAATTTTACCCCAAGTGGCTGGAGCCATCTCAGCAGACCCACGGAACAGGCCAGGGAGAAGGTGTGTAACTCAAAATTTCTGTACATTTTTTTGATGATCTTAATTAGTCCAAAATATATATTATAAAAGTTTAATAATCTATTCCCCCAATCAATTCTTAAGTTGAAAAAAAAACTCTAAGTCTGGTGCAGACCTTAAATCTCTTTTCTATTTTTCTATTCACTACCTTGCCACAAAAATTAAAATGCTGTGTCATTTCTGAAGGACACCAGAACAATCCTGGATTTCCCCTTGCAAGGTGAGTTGCAACAAGCCTCTCGTACAAACAGCTCTGGCGTGAATCCACAGGAAAGACTGCAGCCCAAAGCCTGCTCTGAAGACACTACTGCTCAGAGAGTGTGGGGGAGCCACACTGCTTCCCCTCTAAGAAAGGCCCGTATCTCTCAGAACATTCTGGAAGGTCGTTTGCTAGGAATCAGCCATCTCCTTCAAATGCCAATCCCTCCCCAGGTGACAGAGGTAGTCACGTGCAGGCAAATATAACTCAACTTTCTCTGTACTCAGCCAAGCAAGAAGAAGAATGCTTCTCCTCTGTGTCAATTCTGCAAGATTCTGTACTTTCAATATTTCAAACTTGAGTGCAGAGCCTGGAGCCCAGACACTAAGTGGAAATTCATAATGCATTGAGCCCCTCACCTTGGGCACTTTTGCTCCTGAGACAGAGCTCTTATCCTGTTGTTTAGCCAACAAGTCTTCCAAGGGCTGCGTTCAGCTGAACTAGTGGGGGCTCTTAGAAGTCCTTGCCCTTTTTCAAAGGTCCCATCCCTTTCAAAGGGAAGACAACAGCCACCTTCCCTTCCACTGAGACCCAGCCCCCTGGCACACCCTGGTTAGATGCTTGGATCTGCACAGACTGGCAGGCCTTCGTGCAAGGCTGCTCGTCCCCAGGGCAGGGTGAGCTGCCCTGAGGAGGCCGGTCACCACTGTGCCCAGAGAACTTCACCAAAAGGCCCTCCCTTTTAGTTCTGAGGTGAGACTGGGTGCAGCACTGCAGTGTGGCTTTAGAGTGACAGCAATATACACATCATGCATCCCTGCCCTGATCCCAGGACACAGACAAGGACACGGGGAGGCAGTATTCCCATCTGCTCACGGCCTACAGGGCAGGTGCGGGTGTCCCAGAGCCCCACTGGGTGAGCCAGGCTCACAGCACACTTGACAGTTACTGTGGGCTGAATTGTGTCCTCCAAAATGATGTGGAAGTCCTAGCCCCAACACTTGGGAACGTGGCCTTATGTAGAAATGGGGTCTTTGCAGATAACCAAGTCAAAATGCGGCCATCAGGCTGGGCCCTAGTCCAATAGGACTGGTGTCCTTACACAAAGGGAAAATGTGGACCCAGAGGCAGGTGCACACACTGGGACAATGTCATGTGAGGATGAAGGCAGAGATCTAGGGGCACTTCTGCAGCCCAAGGAATGCCAGAGAGTGACAGCAGCCACCAGAAGCTGGGAGAGGCCTGGGACAGCTTCTCCCTCATAGCCCTGGGAGGGAACCCACCCTGCTGACAGCTTGATCTCAGACTTCTAGTCCCCAGACCATGAGAGAGTAAATTCCTGTGTCTAAGCCACCCACCCGTGGTACTTTGTCAGGGCAGCCCCAGGAAAGGAACACAGAAGTGGAAGCTGATGTTCGGCTTTCTCAGTGCACAGCGACCTTGGCAAGCACTGTCCCTGTCCCACTCCAGTTAGTGGCCCAGGGCCACATCTGAAGATAGGCCACAGAGGAGACATTGGCTATCTTTCCACCTGGGGGTCATGACAGCAAGGAGGGGTCAGCAGGGTCAGAGAATGTGCTGCGGCCTCCTGGGGGGCGGGGTTGGGGGAGAAGCCCAAATGCCAGGCAGGGGAAGCCCTAAGTGGCCCCTCGGGAACTAAGGGAGGACACAGCCTCTCTCACCTGACGGACAAGCTCTTCAGAGATGAGTGCTCCCTGCCGGGGGCCAGTCCTTGGCTCTACTTGCCTCTCAGGAATCCGGGCCAGGTACCAGTCCTGCCTCCTCAGCGGGGGGGTTCGCACCCACACCAGCTGGAAGTGGCACAGGTAAGTCCCAGTCGACCTAAGCCCTGACCTATGCTTAAACCCTCTCAAACCGTGGTCATCTCAGCCACTCCTCAAGTCCCCCAGAGAAGAAACCCCCACGTTCCTCTGTGCTGATATTTAGAAACCACCAGTGTCCCCCATGGTGCTCCCTGTCCTCCCGAGAGGCAGGACTAAGGAACGTGACGGCCACACACGGCACTGGTTCAGAAACCCGTTCACACCTGGAGGGAACAACAGATTTTCCTTTCTGGCGTTGTCTCATAGATGCATGCACTCCAAGGCTCCAGAGAAACGAGCCCAGATAGCCCCTTTGAACTGCCACCACCTGCCCACCTTGGTGGGTCTGGCACAAATTACAACTGTGCTTAGGTGTTTTCTTCTAGTTTCCCCCCCCGCAAACAGCCTCATTTATACAAATATCAACATGACATTTTAAAAGTCTTCATCTGGCTGGGCAAGGTGGCTCACACCTATAATCCCAGTGCTCTGGGAGGCTGAGGCGGGAGGATCACTTAAGGTCAGGAATTCTAGACCAGCCTGAGCAACACAGCAAGACCCCATCTCTACAAAAAATAGAGAAATTAGCCAGATGTGATGGCATGTGCAACTGTACTCCCAGTTACTTAGGAGGCTGAGGCAGCAAGTTCAAGGTTACAGTGAGCTATGGTCCTGCCACAGCACTCCAGCCCAGGAAAGACAGCGAGACCCTGTGAAAAAAAAAAAAAAAGTCTCCATCTCACTATTATTCCCAGCTAGAATCGCTCCTGAGTTCCACAGTGTCCAAGCCTTGGGGGGCATGTTTTTATAATGTTCCCGTGGCAATACACAAATCCCTCTCTTGGCCTGAGCGTCCATTCAGGGCTTTTGAATAAATCCTTGTGTAAGATCCGTTTTAAACCATAAGCCTGATTGCACAGGGGGAGCCAACATCTGGAAGGGTGGAAGATGATCCGATAGCATTGAGAAATATAAAACGTGAAACTTATTAACTTTTTTGTGTTAAAAATATTTTAAAATAATGGAACCAATATGATAGCATGTCAGAGAAAGACTTTACCATCCAGAAAAGCTAGGAAGAAAAAGAAGAGTTCGATCATTTTAGGGTTTCTTTCTCTTTTTTATATTTTTATTTTTGCCTGAGTTGCATTTCTTCCAATTTTAGAACATCATTACCTTTGCAAAAAAAGGATTTTGCTTTAAAAGCATTCTCACGTTTGCCTTTTTGTAGGTACTAATGTTGCATTGAGCCAAAGAAAAACAACAAGTCATAAATCAATGTATTAATGAGCAAAGTAATACAATGGTGCAGAATATTCCTTGCCATCCCCGTCTTCCTCAGGTGCAATCACAAGATGGGCGAGATTTTACAGTCTCTGACAGCTCTACCCACATGAGCACCACATGCACATGTGAGACAGCGATCATCAAAATTGCACTTGCAGCTAAGGAGTAAAAGGAAATCTTAACCAAAGCTGTGACATCCCCCAAAGGATATAGTTCACTGTGGTGATGGTGCTGCTGGGAGTGGGCTGCCGATGCAAATGACCCAAGCAGGCAGCCTTCTCATTGGCCAAACCTCCTCCCTGCCGCACTCCAAAATCCCAGTTTCCATAAATATGCTCAGGTCAATCTCTAAGTATAAAAACATCTAAGAACTGTTGCCTGCACAAAAGCATTTTCCCTACAAGAAAGGGAACTTCGTACACAGTATGAGATGACAAAGGGACAATTTGGAAAAGGCACAAACTGACTATAGACATGTTTTCTTTAATTAAATGGTAAAAAAGAAATCTTTAGCACAAAAATACTAAAAGTCTGTGTACTCAGCAAACAAAATGAATCAGCAAATTTTTTTTTCCAAGCCTTCAAGGTTAGTAAAATTGACCTATCATTCTAGCTAACATATCATTGGCTTCCTAATATGTTAAAAAGCTTTAGAAAATTCAGAAGGCAACATTCTAGCTCTCGGAAGGCCAGTGCTGCCTGATAGTTAGCCTCTAGCTCTGAGAGGCAAGGGGGACCCCAGGCAGATGTGAGCTCTGAAGAGAAGACGACCTGGAGACCCTGTTAGGAGGTTACAGACAAGTTGTTTCATTCACTCCCCACAGGAATCTTGCCAAATAGGACAATTATGTCCATTTTACAGACGCAGAAGTGATGGCTGGAGAGGCCCAGAGATGTGCCCAAGGTACCCAAGGCAGGATGCAGCTGCGATGGAGTTCTGACCCAGCTATTTCCACCACAACCATCTTTAAAATGTTAAGCAATGACATAGTCATGGCAAATTGCTTTTTCATTATTCATGAAATAAACTGACATTATTCTTTTGACCTTTAAGAAACAATTAAAGACAATAGACACAAATGCCGACTAACTTTACCTCCCCCCCATATTGGAGGATGAGGACCTGATCCCCCAGAAATGGACCGCTGTTGTTTTAGTACATCGTTCACACCTGTGATGCAGTTCACTGAGCTTCTTGCCCGTACATTTTAGCATTGATTATTATAAGGATCCTTTCAAGTTGCATGCAGCAGATATGAGTCATTTTCTCATTTTGCAAACGAAGGGGCTTAGGTTTAAACAAGTCAGACGATTCACCTAAGATCACGCAGTTAGATTCTGAACCTAGATCACCTTACTGGAAATTCCACAATTTAAAAAAAAACATTAAACCTGGAGGAGGCTATATCCAAAGTCTTAGTTACATCTGTTGTAAACATCTATTCATAAATTCACATTTTCTAAGTATTTTGGGGAAATATTTCAGGAAAAATTCTCATCTGACACTTTAGCCTCTAAAAGTATTATTTTTATGTAGCCACTAATCATCTAAAAGGGAAAACATGCATAATATTGATGGACGTAAGGGCTGAAGGCCCCCCAAGAGTCACCTTCAGCAGAAAGAAGGGTCCCAACAACAGGACAGCACCCGTCTCCCGGTGTCCTGCCATCCCGCCATCCCGGACAGTGAGGAAAACTAACCCTTCGTACAAACATAGTGGGTTCAGGTAAAGATTATCCACTGCATTACAGACCCCTATTTGACTCATTTGGGTTTGATAGGTACGTGCTGGTCTTCAATGCAAAGGGCACGCAGGCACCATCGTACGCGGCTACCACTCCCTGCGGCCAGCGTCTTGGGGATGAGGCATCCAGAACCTCCACTGCCCACGGGTCCTTCGGCAGTCGGTGTCCGGCAGGGCCCAGCCGAGGAGGGCACAGCCAGGAGTGCGCGGGGCTGCCCCAGGCTGAATGACCCAGGCCCGTGGCAGGTGGGCTGTGCCCGCGCAGAGCAGAAACAGAGGCTGTCCCGGGGGGTGCTCCCGTAGGGGCACCACGTTCCAGGGTTTGTGCATCCTGAAAGTCGATTCTGGCTCTGTTGTGGTGGTGATTCGACAGTCAGAGCCCACCCCAGACGGACCAAGGTAGCACTCACCGATACATTAGCCAGCATTAGACTATGTTTGACACTCACGGACTGAACGCACACACCAGGGACAATAAGGCAGTCTCGGTTCTGGGTAGGAAGGGTTCATCAGGCCTCTCCATGGCCCAGCAAAATGTCCCACCAGAATACAGGATACTGTTTTCTCTGAATTCCTGCAGCAAGCACCCGGTTTACTACTAATTCAACGTCCCAGGCACCTCACAGGGAAGCGGGTGAACGCGAGAATCGTGCAGAAGGGGCGCCCGGCACAAAGGAGCGTCCGCCCGCTCGGACCCGTGAAGCCCCGCGGCGACGGGGTTTGCGGTGCTGCGTCCACCACGGCAGCCGCGGCGCGCGGGCGCGTTCTGGGCGCGCGGTGCACCGCGCTCCCGCCGCGCCGCAGTCAGGCCCCTGAGGGAGGCCCCGTCGCCGGGAGGCGTCTCGGTCCCTGCTGGGGCGCGGGTGCCGAAGGCCCTTTCTTCTCTCTTCGGGAGTAGAGGTCCTTCGAGAGGAACCTGGATGGGAAGGCGCGAGGCTCATGCACGGAGCAGCCAAAGGGAGGTGCGAACTCCTTTTCCATCCTTGGAGCCTGCAGTCGCACCCTGGGAGAGAAAACTCCAGCATTCTTACATATATCTTATGCTTTTTACAGGCTGGAATGCTAAGAAAAATGTTAAGAAATTGGATATTGGAGACAAGGATAATCCCTTGGAAAAAAGACTTTTTTTTTTTTTTTTTACAATATTGCTTTTTCAGGGGAAACACTAGTGCTGCTTTGAGTCCCACCTCCTACTCTTGCGAAAAAAAAACAAAAAACAACGAAAAACAAAAATTAAAAAACCCCAAAATCCTCTGTGGCCAAAGAAATGGAGTGGGATGAATGCCGGGTACACGCAGCGAGAAAGTCCGGCAAGGTGGCAGCCTGCAGAAAGTGTCCCAGACGTGTCCACACGTGCCTCACAGGCAGTGAGAGGCAAGGGCAATAGCAAAGTGCAGCCCAGTTATGAAAACACCGCTCTGTCAGACACACACACGATGTGACTCTGTGGAATTTACAGATACCCAGTTTGCTTTTCCATTCAACCAATCTGTTCACTCGGACCATGGCACCCAGTCCTGCCTCCGAGGCCAGGAACCCCTGCGCTCTGACCAGAGCCCTCCTCCACCTGCCCACACGCTGGCAAGGCACCTCAAGGTAGGCGCCTAGTGGGGTGGACACTCACACAAACGGGGAGACACACACACAACACAGGGAGCCAGTCATACGTGGCCAGGACCTTCATCAGTGAAGATAAATCAGTGTCTCTCTCTAGATCCAAACCAATTTAAATGAACCGATTGTTAGACACTAAGAGACATTTTTAAGCATCTTTCTTTTCAACTTCCTCTAACTCTGTAATTCCTTTTTAGTTTATTTTGAGACAGGCACTTTGAGAACTAGTTCATCTAACAGTTACACAGAGATAACCCCCGCTGATGACCCTTCTAGACATTTTCACACGTGCACATGAACATGTGCACACACACACGTGCTTCTAAACAGCTCGTACTGTCCGACAGGGATGGTAACTGTACTCATGAAGATTAAACAAAGTGGTGAAAAAGAGCATTTAGAACTGAGCCGCAGGCAGAGCAAGTGCCTGATGAATGTTGGCTGTTACTGTTGCTGTTAGAGTATCATCTGTACTCTTTCGTAATATGGGGTTTTTTCATTGTTTAATTATGCAGTGATTAAACAATGAGGAAAAGTTACTCGTTTATTCAGAATCTCTCATTGACCTGTGTTCACTCTTATTCATTTGCATAATATCTGACACGCGTTCGGAGTGGCAGCCACGCCACACTTGGGTGTTCACTCACTTCCTCATTTACACAGCTAATGACTTTCTTGTCCACCTACACACCCAGCACCGGGTGGGTGCTGGAAAAACCAGCTGGAACAGTCTGCGCTCCCTCCTGCCCGTGAGGCGCTGCCAGTGGGTGCACCCAGGGACAGTGACGATGGGATTGTCCCCACGCCGGGGCTTCCTTGAGAGCCTCACCCACGGGATTGTAGCCTTGGAGGCACAACCAGGGGAGGGGTGAGGAAGGTGGGGGGCCCACCAGAGGGAACAACCGTGCAGAGGAAGCGGCGTCAGGTGCCTCGGCGCCGCCGCGGGAGAGGCTGGCTGGGAGGCGCCGTGCGAGGCCTGGGAAACAGCTCGGCTTTTACCCGCTGGGCGGCCGTGGAGCAGGGGAGAGGTGGCCAGGCCCAGGCCAGGTGCCACTGCTGACCTAGAGGCTGAATTGTTCAACTAACACAAAGAATCAGAGGAAAGAGAATCCTTCTGCGAGAGTTTAACAGCAGGTGCTCCCCGCTGACTTGCTACGGGAGAACCTGCTCCTCACACCCCGGAGGCAGCCAGAGCCGTGGACAGGAAGGAAATACCTTAGGTTCAAAAGAAAAGGATATATGGTGGATAATTTTGTAGTATAAGAGTGTCAGAAACAATGCTGGGTGATTCCTTGTCATAGAGAAACAAGTGAACAAACCAGTCCCTTAAAGATTCAGATTTTTGTTGGGGGGCGGGAACTGTTGGAGGGCGGGAGGGAAGTGGAGAGTGACCGTCAAGATACAGGATTTCTTTTTCTAAAATTGACTGTGGTGACAGTTGAAAAACTCTGTGAACATACTAATCACTATTGAACTGTATACTTTAAACGGGTGAGTTACATGGTGTGTGAATTAAATCTCAACAAAGATGTTACTAAGAAAAAGAATGTCAGCTATTTCACCTGGCACCCTACCTGTCTGGGTTGTATGCACACGGGCGTAAGATGGGCATCTGCTAACCTCACGGTCTTCTTGGCCACATCGTTTTAGTAAATCCTATCCCCTTACGATAACTATTCCTCCCCACCCAGCCGAGTAGTTCTGGTGAAGGCCTTCATGGACGGGAACGCCACCATTGGTCCAAGGAGAGGGCACACGCACCAGGATGGGCCGTCAGGGGCCTCCCAAAGGTTTTCCAACTTGAAGCCCAGGGGGAAGATGTTTTCCTTCTTGGATTATCAAGTGGGAGCGTGTGCGTTGGAGCTGCCTACAGCCACGCTACCAGGCAGGGAGAAACTCCACCCGCATTTCCAGGCACGCCCGGTGCTCGCAACCACATTCTCCCTGCTATTTTTTTTTTAACTTCAGCTAGTTTGGATTGAGCTTCCATCCCTTGCCATCGGCAAGTCCAAGAGAGGCAGTTTTACGACGTCTTGTCAGTAAAACATGCTTCAAAGCCGATGCAGTGCTGGGTCTCAAGGTGTCTTACTTGTCATTTCTGACCTCAAAACTTTTAATATATCGAATTTTCATTTAACTGGGAAACGACTTTCAGCATTTATTATTTTCATACATTTTATAATATTATTGTAGTTGAAAACTAAGTTTTCGAAAAACACAAACAATAAAAGCATGAGGCCATAAATAAGATAAATGGTAGGGTGGAAATATCTGAAAAATGAATTAATGAGTTGAAATATCAGATTGAAGAATTTTCCCAGAAGGCAAAAGGAAAGGATAAAGAGATAGAAAATATAAAAGACAGGCTAAGGGAAATGACAATAGAAATGCTAATATCTGGATACCACAGACCCAACAAAGAGTGATAAAATAAAATCAGAGAGGAGAAAATATTTTTTAATGAAGATATATTTCCGGGAAAAAATAAAAGGCTCATAAAATCAAAAAGGGAGGGAGAAAAAGGAAAAACCCACGTCTAGATATATCATAGTGAAATTCAAGATCATCAAATGCAAAGAAAATATTGTAAAAGCTTCCACTAGTAAAGAGAAGTTCACCTACAGAGGAAGGCCTGCCGTTAGATTTCTCAACAGCAACACTGACTGCGGGAGAACAATGGAGTAATATTTTTAAATAATTGAGGGAAAATAAATTTGAACCTGGAATATTATTTCTAGACAAACTGTCATTCGAATTTGGAGGCATAATAAATGTTCCCTCCTACACAGGTCTCAGGTGGTTTGCCATACAAAGACCCATTTTTTGTGAGAAAACGTTTTTGGAGAAAGCACTAAAAATAAGAGAAACAGATCCCTCAAAATTGCTATGAGAGAGAGAATTAAGGGGAACCAAATATTTTGGTAAATAAATGATAATAATATTTATTATTTGAGAGAACCCACAATTTAAATCGAGGCAGTATCCAAAGGAGACTGAAGGATGACAATGTGGCAAAGAACTTTTCCTGTCAGGAGAAAAATACAGATACTGGTAAGTTTAGGAAATCAACAGTGATGAGTAAACAAGAGAATATGTCTTAAGATAAAGGCAACAAATAGAAAAACAAAAATGCACAACTTTTAAACCAGCAGAACAAAATTTCACTTATATAATAGCAAGCAGGAACAAAAAAAGGAAGAAATAAGAAGTTCAGTAAATTAAAAATATAATAAGATGTCAGCAATAAGAGCTTTTAAATGAGTAATTATGGTAAGTACAATTAGGTTAAATTCACCAACCAAAAGTCAGATACTCTCTACCTGGGTTTAAGAACAAGAATATTAAAGAAACACATTGAAAATAAAAAGACAAAGAAACATTAAAAATAGAAGGATTGGGCCAGACGCAGTGGCTCACGCCTGTAATTCCAGCACTTTGGGAGGCTGGGGCAGGAGGATTGCTTGAGGCCAGGAGTTTGAGACCAGCCTGGGCAGCACAGCCAGCCACATCTCTACAAAAAATAGAAAAATTAGCCGGTGTGGTGGTGCACACCTGTAGTCCCAGCTACTCGGGAGGCTGAGATGGGAGAATCGCTTGAACCCAGGAGTTTGAAGCTGCAGTGAGCTGTGATGATGCCACTGCATTTCCCTGGGCGACAGAGTAAGACCCTGTCAAAAAAAAAGAAAGTTGATGCAGTAATCTTCATCTCTGACAAAAGAGATTATAGAGCTAAAAATACCATAAGGGTGAAAGGATGACATTATATACTGGTAAAGGAAACTGGAGAAGTGAAAACAATATCCTTTGTAAACATAAAAAACAGCCCCCACACGTACCCAGCCGCAGTGACAAGACTGCAGGGAGGAATAGTCAAATCAATGATTGTAGTTGGAGACTCAGCACATCTTTTTCACAAATGGATGGAACAAGAAGACAAAAACTAAGCAGTTGTCAAAGATGCAAACAATATGATTAATAAGCTTGAGCTATTAGATGTACAAAGAACTCTATACCTAAGACACAGTGCACGTATTTTCAAATACACACTTTAAACATTTCCAAAAATAGGCCATGCATTAGGCCACAAAAGGATCAATACCGTTCAGATTAGGTTCTCCAACAATATTGCAACAAAAATAGAAATTACTAACACAGTGATAGTTTTTAGAAAGCCCCTTTGCTTGGAAATGGAAAAACATACGTCTAAAAACTCAAATTAAAAAGAAAGTTAATTGATGTTTAAAACTGTGTGATAATGAAAGCACTACACAACAAAAATGTGTGACACAATAAGAGCTGTGCTTAGGCGGGAAGTGCGTAGAATTTCTATTAATAGTTTGGGTGCAGTTGTGAGGAAATGAAATTACGCTTAAACAAAGCCAATTATTCAACTTAAGATGCTGAAAAAGGAACAACACAGCAAAACTAAAGAAAAAAGAAAACAGTGAAAATAAAGGCACAATTCAATGAAACAGAAAAAACAAAAGCTGGTTATTGGAATAAATTAATAAGAGAGATCTCTGGCAAGACTGAACAAAAAAGAAAGACAACACAAATAACAAAATTCCGTAGGAAAAGCGGGGAGGACTCTAGGCCCAACATGTTAAAATGACTACTTCAGACAGCTTTTGCTAAAGCATTTGAAAAGTTGTTAAAATGAATGAACATTAAAGAAAAAAATGCCAAATTTCACACAGGGAAAAACATGGAAAATGAGTAGAACAATAGACATTAAAGAAGTTGAAATGATCATTAAAGATTTCCCCTTTCAAAATTTCTCAGTCACAAACAGCTTTAAAAGGGAATGCTACCAAACTTTTTTTCCCATCTTGTAGAGCTTTTACGAGCCGTGATTTACATACCACAAAGTTCACTCATTTAAAGTGTACTATCAATGGCTTTAGTGTATTTAGAGTTGTGCAACAATCACCATAATCTAATTTTAGGACATTTTCACCACCCCAAAAGAAACCATTAGCAATCACTTCCCATTTTCCTCCCCAAATCTACCGCCTATCCCCAGACCTACACAATCACTAATTTACTTTTTGTCTTTATGGTTTTGCCTATGCTGGAAATTTCATACGAACAGCATCATATCATACGTGGTCCTTTCTGGCTGGCTTCTTTCACTTGGCATAATGTTTTCAAGTTCGTCTGAGTGGTGGCATGTGTCAGTACTCCATCCCTTTCTATTGCCAAGTAATGTTTCATCGTAAGGACAGACCACATTTTGCTCACCCACTCATGAGTTGACAGACATTTGGATTGTTTTCACTTTTTGGCTATTATGAATAACGCTGTTATGAACATTTGTGCACAAGTTTTTGTGTGGACATATATTTTCATTTCTTTTGAGTACACCTAGGAATACATTGCTGGATCATATGGTGACCCCATGTTTAACATTTTTAGAAACTGCCACGCTGTTTTTCAAAGCAGCTGCACCATTTTTCATTCCCACCAGCAACATACGTGTGTTCTGATTTCTCCACACCTTCGCCAACACTCATCATCGTCTATCTTTTTGATCATAGCCATTGTGGTGGGTGTAAAGTGGTATTTCATTACGGCTTTTATTTGCATTTCTCTAGGGACTAATGATGGTCAGCTTCTTTTTGTGGTCTTGTTGGTATTGATACATCTTCTTTGGAAAAATGTCTATTCAAATCTTTTGCCCGTTTTTTAATTGGGTTGTCTTTTTATTATTGATTTGTAAAAGTTCTCTATATATTTTGGATACAATCCTCTTGTCAAAGATAGGATTTGAAAATATGTCCTCCCAGTCCTTGGGTTGTCTTTTCATTGTCAGGATGGCATCCTTTGAAGCACAACAGTTTTTAATTTTGACGAAGGCCAATCTCTGTTTGATCACTTGTGACGTTGATGCTGTAGCTAAGAAATCACTGCCTAGCCCGATGTCACAAGGATTTATTTCTATGTTTTCTTTGAGGAGTTTTATAGTTTTGGCTCATGCACTTCGGTGTATGCCCCACTTTGAGTTAGTTCTTGTGTATAGTGTGGGTCTAATTTTATTCTTGTGCATGTGAATATCCACTTGCCTCAGCGCCATTTGTTGAAAAGATTATTCTTTCCCCATTGAATTATGTTAGCTCTTGTGTCAAAAATCAGTTGGTCATAAATGTTAGGTTTCTTTTTGGACTCTCAATTCTATTGCATTAACCTATGTATCTGTCCTCATGCCAACGCCACACCGTCGTGAAGGCTGTAGCTTCGCTGTAAGTTTTAAAACAAGGAAATGTGAGGCTTTCAGTTTTATTCTTTTTCAAGATGGTTTTGGCTCTTCTGGGCCCCTTTTATTTCCACAGGAATTCTAAGATGAGCTTGCCAGTTCCTGCAAAGATTCAGCTAGAATCTTGATAGGGATTGCGTGGAGCCTGTAGATGAATGTATATAGTTTTCCAATTTCAGTGTTAAGTCCTCCTATCCGTGGACACACATCCATTTATTTAGGTCTTTCGTTTTTCTCATGGGTATTTTGTAGTTCCCAGAGTACATGTCTTGAACTTCAGTTGTTAAATTTATTCCTAAATGTTTTATTCTTGCTGATGCTGTTGTAAGTGGAATTGTTTTTACTTTCATTTTCAGATTGTTTATTGCTTGTATATAGAAATACAACTGATTTTTGTATATTGATCTTGTATCCTGCAGCATTGCTGGACCTGTTTATTTGTTTTAATAGTTTTTTAGTGGTCTGCCAAACTTTTGAGAAACAGTTAAGTCTTCTCCTATACAATTTTTTCTAGAATACATAATTTTAATAAAAATTGCCTAGCTTGTTTTTACAAAGCTAGTGTCATCTTGATTCTAAAATCAGATAAAAGCAATATAAGAAAAGAAAGTATAGTTTCAAAAATCTTACATATACAGTGACATTAGAGAAGAGATTACAATGTTATATATAAACAATAATAAATCATTACAAAGAAGGGCTTATTCCAGGAGTGCAAGAATAGACTAATATCAGAAAAGTAATTAATGTCACTCTCTCGTTAATCGATTGAAATGATAAAGTTATATGATTATGTCAAAAAGTCAGCAAGTTAAGAAAAGATATTTTATGAAAGTCATCACTTATTTATGACTAAAAAATAAGAAATCTGTCAGCAAACTAGATCATAGAAGAAGTTTCCTTAACTCAACAAAGTTTACATATCAAAAATCTAAAGAATATATACATAAATAAACAACTTTAGATATGTTCTCTTTAAGTTTGGGAGGAAAGTAAGGATACCCACTTTCACATCTACATGTTAACATAGAAGTAGCAGCCTGGCAAATACTATAAGGAAAGAAGAGAAAACGAGGTAGAAGTGGATGGAAAGAGAGAAGACCTCATTATTTGCATTTGATGTGATCATTTAATAACCAAATATGTTAGATACTAGGACAATTCAGAAGCTTTAATTATGTTGTTAAATATAAGACAATTCTAAGATAAAATAGCTTTTCTCTATCCCTGCAATGTCCAACTAGAAATTAAAAATTAGAAAATAAAATTTGTAATGACAACAAGACTTAGAAAACAGACAATACATTCTTGAACCCAGATCTTGGTTTCTAAATGCCATTCTCCAGTAAAAGGAAGAGGAAATTCTTAGACAAATGGCTGGTCCCAGGGTTGGGGTAGGGAAAATTCAAGAAGAGCTGGAAGATGCTGTAGTGCCAGAGAGTAAGGAAGCGCTCAAAGAACAGTGAGGGCACATCAAAAGGATGCAGGAGCCATCTTGTATGGCCAAATCTGGAGCAATAAAATAAATAATGGCAGGAATGGATTGTTTCCCACACAATAAAATTAATATCCATGAATTCATACTGATGTAAAATATAACTGAATAAATAAAACAGTGGAGGAGAAGTCACAGCTTTTCCTTATGGTAGAATCCCAATTAACAAATATAGAAGGAATGATGGATGTACAAAGTCCCCATTTTGCAAATACTCTGTAATAATTGTTGCAGACAAGAAATCATTAATGGATGCTAAATTTAGTGGGCAAAAGTATGATGAGAAATAGGATATCTATATAGACCCAAAGTATCTCTCCACCATATACTAATTAATTAAAAAGAGAAAAATAATAACTTTACAGTAGAGAAACCTGGCAGTCAGCACCCTAAACAACTGATCAAAGTACATGAGAAATGTCAAAATTATGTACCCCGCATATGATTCCCTGAGCAGAACATGGACTCATATATGCACAGGCTTTCCAGATTTGCCAAATAAAAATACAGAATTCCCAGTTAAATTTGAACTTCAGGTAAACAATGAATAAATTTTTAGTATAAGTATGTCCCATGCAATATTTGGGTTGTCCATATTTTACCAACTGTAGTTATTAGTTATCCTTGACAAAAATGTACAACCTGAATTTGATCATGAGGAAACATCAGACAAACCCAGAAAGAGAACCATTCCACAAAATAACCAGCCAGCTATTCTTTTGTCAGTTGTCGTGCCTGTAGGTAGTGTTAAATTCATGAAAGGCAAAGAAATACTGAGAAAGTGTCCCCGGTTGGAGCAGACTGAGGAGGCACGGCCACTACATGCAACCTGCAGTCCTGGCTTGCATCTGGGGCCAAAAGGCGCAAGTGGGGCCATTGGTGACATCTGAATAATGTTCATCGATTAGTGAATAGTATCACATCAATGTTATACTGATTCTGACCACTGAACTGTATGTAAGTTAGTAACATGTGGGGACACTGGGTGAAGGGCATATGGGGAACATTCTTGTCCTACTTTTGCAACTTTTTATTAAGATTGGAAATTATTTCAAAATGAAAAGTTAAAAAGTAAAAAAAAATAAAGATATAAATGATCTGAATAAACACCATCTTGCGTGGGATAACTTAATGTTCTAAATGCTTTCAATTATCCTCAACTTAATCTGCAAATTCAGTGCAATATCAATCAAAGTTCAAGTTGTATTCTTTTAAGGAACTTATGAAAGAATAAACTTCCACAAAATAGTAAGTCAATCTGAAGGAAGTGTAATGAAGAGACTTTCTCTGCCAGACATTAAGACAAAATCCCAAATCCATCTTGGATTGTTATTGTTATTGGGACAAGGACAAAAAGTCAAATGGAAGGGACCAAGAGCTCAAGGGTCTGTGCTTTCCCACTGCCCTAAGATGCCACCTCTGATGTGCATTGGTGATCCCGGGCCTACCTGGGTCTGTTTCTGGGTGTACAAATGGTGGGGCCATGCAGAACAGCCATCTGGCCACATTGAGTTGTATGAAGCATATGCACACCCTAAGACCCCCAAATTGTGCATTTCCACAAGGGAACATCTACAAGAACGTTCATTGTATATAAGGATATTTATGCATGTGCTGTTTTGGTAGTCTGGAGTTGGAAGGAGGAAGAGGTCATTTTGGAGAGGATATGTACCAGGGGCCATTGCAACAGTTAGAAGAAGCCACAAGTGACTTGCATGCATTATCAGCATGGGTGGACCCAAAGGCATGCTCCTGAGTGAGCAGAATAAGAAGCAGAATAAAGTGTGTAATACCATACCATTCACACTTATTAAAGACACTCCAACAAAAAATGATACACTTTTCAAGAAAACACGTGAACAGAAAGGCGCACACACATTACCATGGCTGCCAGTTGCAGGGTGGGGCTGGGGACGGGAGGGGACGCAGGAGGATAAGGCAGTGTGCTCCTTCTCTGATGAATTACACGGGAGGAGCCCCTGCATAGCCCGCTGACCGCGGACTAAGGAGGACGATGCACTAACTCAACCCTCTGTAACGGGGTGGGTTCGGGGGCAAAGGAGTAAGACGAACGTGGGTCTAAAATAACGGCATGAATTTTACTTCAGGCCACGCATCTTTCTGAGAAGCTTTAACACATTGCAAGGGTGATTTGGTCTGCCCTCACACACGGTTCTCTCAAATGTGAGGATTAATTGCCCATTAAAGTAAAAGTTTAAGAAAAGGTGCTCTTTAATGTCTAAGAAACTCCCAGTCTGAAGTTCTACAGGTCTCTTACAAACCTCGCAGGCTTTGCTCGCTTGGATACCACATTGTCCTTCAGCCCCCAGAGATTCAGTGGAGGGGCCAAAGTGTCACAACTGGCACTCACTCACACAAACTCATATTTTTACCCTTTGCACACACACGCTGGATAATTTCTTCCATACACCTTGCTTGACACAAATTTACAATTTATGCCATGCTGTCTCTATCTGCCTGATTACAGCATATTAGTGAAATTTTTGTTCACCAGCTATTGAAATCTCAAGTGTATAATTAATAGGGGTTATAAAGGTTTAAATCAATTTCTATCAGTATCTATTAGAGGATAAGATGTATTAGACAATGCATTGCAGATTTCCCAGGCAATGGTGGGGGCCTTGCTCTTTGAGAAATGTCATTCTGCAGAGAGGTCGGAATACAGAAAACAGCTTAAGAGATTTTTAGATAGCTGCAAGGATGCGTTTCCTAGCACAGGGGGTGGGGAAGTCTTTGGGTGAATCACCAAAGGAGACTGTGGGATCCATTCTTGGAAGAGCCTTAAAGACAGGGTAGTAGAGAAAAATAAATAAATAGACACCCCCTGAAAACATTGTTTTCAGATGCTCCCCTCTCTCTCAGAGCAGCTTTAGGCAACAAAGGCTTAAAGAAATGTGTAGGGTATGGATGCATGCGGTAAAAATACATTAGAATTATTTTTAATAATTTAAATTCCCTTCCTGTCCCATGCTTTTTATGTTAACATCATGTAGAATTTTGCTGAGGTGTGTTTTCCTAAGGTTTAGAATGCTGGCCAATCTTTACACGTCAAGATTAATTGCGTAGTTATATGAAGCGTACTTGAGACTCAAGTGCGGGGAGACAGAATAAAATAAAATTCTATACCACCCAATCTCCTGATTTCTGCAGCAGCCTCATAATTATTTCCAGTAAACCTTTTTCTTCCTGTCCTTCCTTCCAAGTCCATTGTTAGTAATAATGACAGCATGGAAAACCCCATAAAACAAAGCTCACCAAAAAAGGAAAAAAATAAAAAATATAGAAGAATCAGGTTCACAACTGAAACCTTAAAAAAACAGACAAAACAGAGCAATTCAACATCCTGGAACAACTGTTCCTGCCACTTCACGTAAGGCAGCCTCATCGCGCCGAACCTTCCTGTTTCGCTCTCCTCCTCCCGATCCAATTAATCCTGACGATTAAGACCACGAATGCAGAGTGGCGCCTTTACTTACTGCCCACGCCTTTATTTTTGGCGAGGAAGAGCCAGTGTGTCAGAGGAGGTGGGCGTGAGGACACGAGGAAGGGCGTCTTGTCTCCACCTGGAAGATGGTCTCTGAACAGGTCCCTGTGTCCCTGTTTCTCGACGCATTTGAAAACAAAAGAAAACACGCTTCCCTGTGCCCGTGCAGCCTGATAACAGGACCAGCAAGGAAGTCGCTTGTGAAATTCATCCTCTTTCCCATAGCAGTTTTTTTTTGGGGGGGGGCACATGACCTCACCCTCTGCCTCCTTTTTTTGTGTGTGAGATTAAGACTCATGGAAGATTTGGCCAGTCTTCCCTGCTCTAAAATGACAGGTTGTGACCTGGGGCCTCCGGCAGGTCACGTGTTCAGCGCAGCGCCTGGTCCCTGGGACGGGAGGAGCCCAGTGCCCCTCTGAGGGCCACACCGATTTCCATAATGAGACATGACAAGCAGTGCTGTTTTAATCCCGCCTTTGAGGTGGGAATGGAACACAAAGGAAAACACACTCTGGTTTCCTCACCAGGCCACGGGAAACGGCTATACGATTTCAGTTTAACCTAGTTCTTTTCATCATGTGCTGCAAAAGACGCAATTTGTTAGACATAACAAAGTTAGAAAAACCTATGGATGTGAAATTGCAAAATGGAATGGATTGTGTGTGAGTTGTGTACCTTCTGCCCAAACTCTGCAGAAGATGTACCTGTGTGTTTGACGAGCATGTTGTGCCCTTGGATTCATGTGAGACAAGTTGAGCCGTGGGACAGCAAGCTGCCCCGATGCAGTTTGCAGTGGCTCAGGTATGCACGCCGAGGGGCTGGGACACAGCTTCCCTGGAGAAAAACATGGCACATTATCTCTTGTCTCCAGATACAGGTCTCAGGTTGTTTTTCACAGCACCATCTATTTCTTTCTTAAAACAGTTTTCTTGAATCACATTTAACCATTCAAAAACATTGCTCTGACACTGATCATTTCCCTAAATATTTAGATAGCCCAATTTGCATTGACTCCCCCTACATACATATGCACAAGTGCACACATACATGCACACACCACACTCATGCACACAGATACACATGGGCTCCCACGAGCTCACACACACACAAATATCTATCAGAGGCACCGTCTGATCAGCAACTAATGCCCAGGAAAGAACCGGAGACAGGAAGTTATGGGCCCAACATCACCAGTGATTGTTGAGGGAGCCCGGGTTGGTTTCCAAAAACCATGTGTTTCTCGTTTTGCTGCTTTTCAACATTTATTTGAGTGTTCTGTAGACGAGGCAATGTTAGTCGGTTTGTGGGTAATTTATCTTAATAAAATATGTGGGAAAGCAAATGCACACCCACAAGTGAATCTCCCTGGCCGTGGGGGGTGGTCTCAGGTCCTGGCTCACCTGTTAGAGGCCCCAGGGCAGGCTTCCTGAAAAAGCTGGGAGCAGTTTCTTAGAGACCCCTCCCTTCTAAGTTCCTAGCTTAGGCCTTTTCTGATGGCCTTTTCCTTACACTTACTCCAGCTGTGAAACCCTCCTGTCTCTTCCGTACCAGCCCAGACCCACAGGGCCCTCCAGGACTGTTGGCAGGGAGTCGCCAGGAGGGAAGTAGCTGATAAACCAATTCACACTCAGCTGCTAATGGGTAGTAATGACTTCAGAGGTTTGTCCTACTCTACCCCTGCAGGGTGCTACATTTCAAAAGCACATGCCAGCATAGAAAAATCCTTTCATCCAACTAGATGAATGTTTAATTCCACAAATCGGTGGCAGATGACGCCACTCAATTCATATTACATAGATCCACCCTCCTATTCATAAAACAAAACAAGTCCTAGTCAGAGCACAGACACATGTTCATTCATTCATTGGACAAACATTTAATGAACGCCTCCTATGCAGTAATTACAGAGGATGCAACAAGAAAAAAATACACTGTGCCTGCCCAAAAGACCTCCTAGCCAGAGAAACCAAATGGAGGTATTAATGTATACTCAAAAGATTTGTCAAATGCTCTAACAAATAAAGACACAGAGCAGTAGGTGCCTTGAGAAGGTAGCAGGTAAGTAAGAAGTTGATCTTCCCTTCTGCCTGTCTCTGTCTGTCATCACCACAGACCTGACACCACTTGAAATTCTGCACATGACAAAACCAAACCCTCAGAGCCAGACACTGCCACCACTTCTGTTATTCGGCCCTCTGATTTGAGGCCAATTGCCCCATACTGTTTAAGTTGCCTTGGAGGGTTTCTCCAACTCTGGGGTGATGGTGAATTCACCAAGGTAACGGACCTCAACGTGCAGAAGATCCAGACAATTACGTTAGAGGCTCAGCTTAACGAGAGCCTGGCGTCACTGTGCAGAGGATATCTGCACCCAGCAGCCAGAACAGGGGACAGACTGGCAGTCTGGTTTTCATCTGGGGGTGATGGGTCGCTTTCCATTTGGGATAGCCCCCCACAAATGCAGGAATGAGACTAACATGTTCAGATTTCAAGTCAACAAACATAACAGTCCCTAAGCCCAGGGTGTCCAACCCTCACCATCCCTCCTCCCAGGTCTTCCTGGCACCCCCCACCTGCCACCTGTGCGAAAGGCACAACACAATCGTTCTATAGGCAGAAGGTGGACATTATGCAAACAGCTGGGATACATCTTTTTTCTCATTTATTTGGTGGTAGGGTGGATGGGGCCAGGTTGCTTTGGGGCCCTTAAAGACCACATAAGGAATAGTCCATCCGAATCATTTATAAAATACATATGCCCTAAAGTGTAAAGAGGACAGCAAAAGTATTAAGTAAATATTTAATACTTTACAGTTAATATTTTCATTTAGGTTGTATTTATGCTACGCTGGAACTGTGATTTCTCATAATCTTTTTATATGCAAATTTGACAGAACGCCAGGGCTCTTGTACAATCAAGCTGTTCGAGATGCATATTGTATAAGGGCGGCTGTATAGAATGGGGTAAAGTACTGAATTGGAAATCAGGAAATAAGAGTTCTGGTGCTGGACGTGTGATTAACCTCTTCGAGACTCAATTTCCATAATCTTAAAAATAATGTTAGATTAATGATCTCCTAGGTACTTTTCAGCTCTAAGATGCAATGACATGGAGCATAATTTGACTATTTAAAATTAGTGTAGGCATCAATAATTATTGCAGCTTTGCTTTTATGACATACTGCTAATCATTTATTTGATGCCAACTTTTCAAAGGAATACAATCTCCACCTAAAACATTATTTGAGAAAAATATTCAGCTAAACCATGTGAAATTGCTTATATTTGACCATTTTTGACTTAACAAATGGTAACTTTGTGTGGTTCAAGCTAATATTACCTCTTTCAAAAGGATCTACTTTAAGGCAAGATTTCTAGATATCAGGTGATTTTCACAAATTACATGAAAATCTACAAAGAACACAGCAAAAAGGAAACGTGTCATAAATCTATTCACTATAATTTTCACACTTTTTATACCTTAAAAATGAATAGAATAAACTTTTTCCTTCCCATAATCTCTTCCTATTAAAAAAATCACATCACCATTTGCAAAGCGCTTTGTAGTTTGAAGCAGTTCTTACACGCTATATTTCATAGCACCCTTAAGAAATGGGTGATAGCATCATTTCAATGTTACAAAGAGGCAACTGAGGCCCGAGGAAGTCAAGTCACCTGCTCAAGACCTCAGGGTAGAGTGGGGATTCAAACCCAGATAACAGAACTCCAGAGGTCTTACTCTTACCCCTTCTGGCAGACGTCCAACAAATGAATATCAACACATTAAGAGAGTCACGTGCATCATTTAATTATCACTGAACAAGCTGAAATGGAGGGTCATGGCATACAAATGTGATGAGCACGCATTCAAGTGAGAGCTGCCATACAGAGGAAGGATTGTCTTCTTCTTTATAGTTTGCTGTCACCAACAGAGCTGGCGGAGTGCACATTCCATCACCTCCTGGGACTTCTCGGCACCCCTGTGGAGCTAATATTCCAGAGCCACCGAGACCTCTGCTTCACGAGATTTGCCCCATGCCATGGAGGCAGGCCTCACGTGCCAGCAAAGGGCTTCCTGGAAATGTCTCAGGAAGAGAGATCTTGTCAAGGGGCCAATACATTTCCATCAGAAAAAAATGTGATAATTTGGCAAAAACTGGACTTGGAGAACACAGTGTTGATCGTGTCTATTTACTTCATTCTTTACAGTTGCTAAGACAGTGGGATTACCATTTGTAAATCAGTCCACATAATTAAAGCTAACATGCCGATTTGGATAAACCTCAAATGAACACCTGAGTGAGAGCACTGCTGCTTACCCACGTGGAACCTAAACTAGACACTAGGGCAAGGGGCTGCAGAGGAAGACTGAGAAGACACAGAGCCACACAAGCACACCCAAGGCGTCACCTCGGGCAGCCAAGCCCCAGGTGGCACTTGCCCCTGGCCTGCCGCAGTCAGACTTTTAGGGGACAGCTGTGTGACCAGGTAGAGATCCCAGGAGCAGCAGGAAGGAGGAACACCGAGTGAGGGGATTTCAAAAGTTAATGGAAAACCATGGGGTTCGTCTGCATTTTAAAAATCCCAAGGTATGGTTTTTAGTATGATACATGAATTTTAAATCATAATGAGAATTTCAGAAAAGTAGTGTTTTTTACTGAAAAAGAAAGAAGAAAGAAAGAAAAAGAATATGCCACATCAGGTTCTAAAACAAGTAATATCGAGGATATTTAATGATCAGCATGGGCCTCCCGGCCCCCACCCCAGCGTAGGGGCCGCGGGCAGGAGGCAGCTGAGCTTGGCAAACAGGAGTCCCGGGCGGCTTGGGGGTGTGGTGCCCTAAAGAAGCAGCCCAGGGGACCCATCGTGGCCCCAGGAAGCACAGGCTGGCTGGTGCTGCCTCACCTCTGATTTCTCCAGAGAAGCCCAGTATGGGATTTACACATTAAATATCCCATTTTTAAGTATTAGTTGTTAATCTAAATTTGTTTTGAAAAATTGTGGAACAAAAACACGTCTGCAGGTGTGACCTAACCCTTCCACCACCCCATCGACTTAGACAAGGAAGAAACAGGGAAAGGCCCCGCTAGCACCGTCTGACCACAGAAGATGGAACAAGGCAGCCGAGTCTGGTTCGTTCAAATTGGAGAGTAAGCTCTAAATGGCGTGTTATTAAGCAGTCTGAAAGCAGTAAATCCATAGCTGTCCCCACGTTTTCACTTTACTTCCCTTCCCCGCCAAGCCTTTAGAAGTGCTGATGTGAAGGAAACACAGGCAAAAGCAGCAGCAGAGCCTGGACGTGGACGATCTGCATGGCACAGCCGGAGCTCAGACATGCCATGCAAGGCGACCCCAGAGACAGTGGCCGAGTCACCGTCAGACCCCAGCCAGGCATGTGGCACCTGTGGTCCCAGCCACTCGGGAGGCTGAGGCGGGAGGGTCGCTTGGGTCCAGGAGTTTGAGTCCAGCCTGGGCAACACAGCCAGACCACGTCTCTTAAAAAAAAAAAAAATCATATCCCGTCCACGCCATCGGGGAACAGGCAAATCTTATGAGTTTGGTGGGAAGGGCAATAGTGTTATCGGCTCGGGGACGTCATTCTGGCGTCTGGGTTTCAGGAAGCTTTACAGAAGCTGCCTTGACCCAAGTAGATTTTTATTGAAATAAAGGTGCAGAGTGTCACAGAATGTACAGAGCAGATTTCAGAAATTCTTCTTGCTTTTAAAAAATGAAGTCTATTGCGAAAACTCCACTGTAAAGACCCACTGTCAGTTAAATTGTCGTCTTGGCGGTGTTAACTGGTGAAGTAAGAATTCTTGAGTGTCTAGCTGCACACGGAGTCATATAAAGTAAGAGATTTCATGCAAGCCTTTACGAGTTGGCGATAAAATGTGAGACACAGAATAAACACATACACACCCCCATCCCATTATAAATATAAGAAAACAAATTGGAGAAATGCACCTCAGTGGGGAGCCATGGACCAAGATCTTCAGGCTGCAAGCAGGGTCGGGACAAATGCCAGGGAGGAAGCTCTTGTCTCCCACGTGAAAAGTACTCAGCCAGGCTGGGCAGAAACATGAGACACAACCATCCCTCCAAAAAACACACAATGGAATATGAGGAACTAGCCACAATAAGAGAATCAAACAATCTCTTTACTAATGGGAAAAACAATGTGCTGTGGGAGCCTATGTGATGGAAGAATTCCACATGACTTAGATCATTACGGAGACCTTCAGAGAGGAGGTGACAGTTAAACCAATTTTTGAAAAGTAGGTAATTCCTAACAAGCAGACTAAAAAACAAGGATGTGCAATTCAGGTAGAGAGATACAAGTGAATGAAGGCACAAAGGAAGGTGTGTGGTGTGGCCAAGGATGACCCTTTCCTGGTGTGGATGCTGAAGCCCGGGAAGGAAGAAGAAATGTTCAGGAGGTGAGTCTCCGTGCAGGAGTTTGGACTTTATGTTGTTGGAATTGAAAAGCACTAGGAGTTTGAGAGATGGGAAGTGGCGTGGTTAAGTCAACATTTATTCAGCCAGTGTCATTTTTGTACTTCTTCAGTGCTATGCTCTTTGGGCAAAGTAAAGGTGAACTGTTCACGGATCCTTGAGTTTAAAGACTTCTGGGGAAGTACAGTGTAACTCTAACGCAAGCCAGAAAGTCATAAATGTCTTCACAGTGGTACCTACAAAGCACCAGGGACATTTGGAAGAGGAAAGTTGAACCTGGACACCATTTGGCCTCAAAATTTAGACTTGAATGTTGTCTTGAAATGGGATTACACACATATTTTTGTATGCATTAAAAACATTCATTTGTTTAGAGTGAACATCAAAAATTTTGCCACAATTTTTATAACTGTTTCTGCATATCTTTGGTGTCTGTGTGCATATGGAAGTGGCCAGCACAAAGACTTTTCCTTTGGAAAGGCTGATGCAGTGGACGGCAGTTGGGCCGGACCTTGCCTGGTGAGACTTGGATACGTGGAGATGAGGACAGAGGCGTGGAGGGCAGGCCAGGCAGAAGAACCAGACTGTCTCAGGTGTGACCACCTCCTGCCCGCCCACACTTGGGCCACCAAGGGCCTGGTGCAGCTGCAGCGTATCGGAGTCACACCAAGCAAAAGCACTCTGTCAGGAAGAACAAGATATTTGGCCTCAAATCCTACCCTTCCCTTTCAAGCTTGAGCATTGACCAAGTGACTATTTCTTAATCTATAAAATGGAGGTATGACATTGTTCGTGGTGTATGGTTATCTAGAAGATTAAATAAGGTAACCTACCACCAAGGCCCAGGACAGTGCCTGGCACGAGGAAGTGACCCCACACCGGGGCTGCACTGCCGCCTACACCAGCTTATCTCTTCTGCAGTTTGTCCACGTCACAACATCGCCTTCTGTCAGGAAGCCCAGCAGGGGTACAGTGCGCCCCGGCCCTGAGCTCTGAGTGCTGGGAGAACGTGATGGGAGTGAATTCCCCACTTTGGTCCCGTGCGTATTTTGTAGGATCGGAGGGAAGTGAGGATTAAACAGAGCATCACTAAGACAATGCTGCCAACAATGGTGCTGGTTGTAATAAGCAACGGAGAACTAAGGGAACCAAGGGAAGGCAGAGCTACAAAACACACGATTCAGACTACCTAGAAGGAAAAGGCCTGGTCAGCTAGTTTGCTTACCCTTATCGCCTGGTCATTACACAAACCAGTAACAATGATGCATATCATTAAAAGTGGCCAGATTGGCTTGTTAACGGTTTGTTTGATTATCAAAGACTAAACCAAGTTGATGTACGACCATCTTTCACGACTCCTTAACTATGCGGCCGGGCCGTCTACTTGGGCCTGTGGAATGGAAAGGAACATTGCTCAGAGCTCAGATAGTACATCATTAATCTCCCTGAGGGTCAGGATGGTATTTGGGTTTTGAGAAAGAATTACAATTAAAAATACCACTTCTCAAGCAATAGATTCTCATTGAAAAAAAATTCAAATACAGAAAAAATTTGTTAAGTCATGTAAAAAATTTCAAGTACAGAGGTTAAGTCCTGAGTTCAAGTCTCTCCCCCTTGCCTCATATACCCCCCCTCCATGTCTCAGAGATAATTCATGTTTCCTTTCAACTGTATCACTGAAGTCTTTCCTCTCTACCTGTAGGTCTTCAAGTGTGATTTCTAGATCAGGAGCATCACCATCACCCGGGACCATTTTAGTAAAGCAAATTCTCCACCAACCCCAGACCTGCTGAATCAGAAACCGGGGTTTGGGTGCTCCAGTGGCGCGATCGGTTAGCGCGCGGTACTTATATGGCAGAAAATGGGGGTGGGGGGAGGGGCCGGTGAGCTGCATGTTCAGCGTGCCGAGGCGTGCACGTCAACGCACACCAACGCACATCAACGCACGTCAACGCACACTTAGCATCCATGCCGAGTTGCAAGTGTAAGCAGACACATGCACACTTAAAGATAAAAAGACTGAAATTGTGCCAAAAGACTGCTCTGCAACCTGGTGTTGTTTGTGGCTGTTTTTTCTGACTCTTTATCTTGGACTAGAGTTTTAAGGAGGAAAAGGAATAATCCAGATGTGCTCAGTGAAGAGAATTACACAAAGTGGGAAGAAACAGGACACCAAGTGGAGCCAGGAGTTCACGGGAACCTTTCTAAACCACAAAGTTGTTTCAAGATATTTCTTATATGTAAAAGAATATATACCTATGTAGGTATAAGAGAATAAAACAACAGCTTCAGTGTCTCTACCCCGCGACTGGAGAGAGCGCGTGACCAGTCCACGGCCTCTGTCTCTGTCTTTACCGGCCCTCCACCTGCTAGGCCCGGGTCCGTGGAGGTAAGATTGCTCCGAGGTGGCGAGAAGCCGCCCTCTCCTGCCTCTGACAAGGACAGCCAACCCAAGAGCAGTCGAGACAACACAACCAGGCAGGACTGTGAGGTGTGGGAATGAGCAGAGCAACACGAGGAGTTTCCCGAGAGCCAGGAAGACTTGGACGGCAGAAGTGCGTGGGCCTGGGCCAGGCGTGCTCTTTCCTCGTGGCGTGGAAGGCAGCGCCCAGGAATGCGGGAGGAGTCTCTCCCTGGGCCTGCAGGATGGGTGGGCTGAAATGGAGACTCTGTGCCTTGCTGGCAAAGTCTTTGGGATGCCTGATGTGTCCCTCTGCAGACTCGACAGCCATACACCAAATGAAATCAGACAGCACCTCGACAGCCAGACTGTGCATGAACCTGAGCTCCAGCACGCGCTCTTTGCTGATCGTGTTACTTTCTGCCTGGCTCTCTCCAGTGTGTTTAAAACTTGCTCCAAACTCAGAGAACACAGAGGCGCTCGTGCAAGAGGAGATGGTTCAAACCGACGATGACAACCACACTGCGGGAAACGCTTCATGGCCTTACCTCTGTGCTACTCCTTCTTGTGACCAAATAACACCTGTTGTAAGGAGCTTCACAGAAACTGCTAGGTCTATGTGAGTAGAGAACACCATTTTTTTCAGAGGGTTTTCAAGCAAAATGCTTTCCTTTGCCAACGCAGAATCTGACTTTGCTCTGCCAGGGTTCAGAGTAATAAGACACCAAAATGGTTAAAAGTCAAACTGTCTATTCTTCTAAATATACTGTACTGAAAATGTCAGATCTATCTATTTATTTTGGGAACTATATTCTTCACTCACTATTATTTCTTTTCAACTCCTAAATTATATGCTATATAATTTTCTAGTTCCTAGAAAATGAGAAAGACGAAAAGAGAAAAATTATGTCTAAATTTCACTCCACATAGGATTAATTCATGTAATTTGCATACACTAAATCTACACCCAAATAAATTTATGTGTTTCAAATAATTGCATTTGAGATTGTTCATTATTATAATCATCTTGAGCTTTCAAAGATATTTTTTGTCTATATTACAGTTGATTTTAGAGTATGGCCATTTCTTGAAGTTGCACATGACTGCACATAGAAGCAGGGCTGGAGAAGGGGGACTAAGCAGATGATGTTTCCACTTTTTACTGGTTTACTAAAATTTCCCCCTCGCCCCACAGGCCTGGCCTCTGTCCCCGAGAGGATGCTTATGCCATCGGCATCAGTAGCTACCGTCATCAGGATGGAGTTGCGCCCCCAGAGCTCCTGACTCTGCCTCCGTACTGTTCTGTCCCTTTCTGGAACTTACACGATCACTGTCCTTGAACCTGCGTGTGTCTGTCTCCTCTCCTGGGTGGCCAGCTCTCGAGAGAGGGGCACTGTTCTCATTTCCCGTGCATTCCCAGCCCTGGATGTGTTCACAGCACTGAGTAAATACTGCATACGTCCTTGGATGGTTGTTGAATTTTTACTGGCTTTGGGAATTTTTGTTGAACATTATAGAGTAACCATTGTAGACAGTGCCATCTATAATGCCAATTAGAATGTCACATTGATCGCATCATGGCAGGGACCCTTAATAGGTGAACCAGCAATCAAAACTAATATGTGGCCAATGTGATGACACAGATACTGCTCTAAAAACCTTCATTTGGGGTGGTTTACATGAAATTTTAATGTTCCTTTTTTGGTGGATTTTGCAAAGGTCAAAAATGTTCACTTAGATATTCATATTTTCCTGGAAGATATTATGAATCTTTCATACTATAAATGTATACAATCAAATAATATTTTACAAATTAACTAAGACTGGGGCAACATTATTTATTCCACTGTAAAATCTCACTGGCTCCAGCAACAATTGTTTGCCGTTAAAAGAACATACATTCTGGAACACTATCTCTTGGCGAGGGAAGAAACAGGTTCTGCAGGTTACTCCACGTCATACAAACATGTCCTGCTTTCTAGACAAATAAGCACATGGTTAACAGGGCTGACAGAGGAAGTCTCTGAGTAGGGTGAATCCCCACATCAGCGGACCCTCCCTGTGCACGCACACACCATCTCCATCTGAAGGTGGGTGGGAAGTGATTAGAAACCCCCTCACTTTCACTCTGGCAGAGGGATGTGTTTTGAAGATAAATGTCCTTTCCCACTTGCAATATTGCATATCAGTTCCACTGTGGTCTGCTTATCTTCCTTGCTAACTTTTTAGGGAGCAAATGACCTCTGGGCAATCTGTTTCAACTATAAAATTCCACTACCAAAGAAGTGTAACGTTCTTTAAAGCATACCAACAAATGCACATGCATGCTTTCAATGCTTTTAGTAAGTGCATTTTTATGCCCAGTTTACAGGGCACAAAAATGGCAGAATAAAATGATTTTCCCCATATCACAGGTCAAGTTATTGTATTATTTTCTGATTCTTTTCAAAGTGCTTTCTCATATATCTTTGAACCAAAGTTATTTTATTGAACCTTTATATAGTACTTTGTGCAGGGCACAGTTCTAAATGCTTTAATAATATTAACTCACTTAAACCTCCTAACAGCCTATGAAGTAGGTACTGTCATTACACCTACTTGCCGAGAAAACTGGAGCCCGGCGGGGTCATCACAGAGCTGGGGGGCTCTAGAGGGGGGATTGAAACACAGGCAGTCTGGCTTAAGAACACTGCTTCTGACCTTATGCCAGGCTGCCTTAAACAAACTGGGATCACATACCAAGCTTTGTTCTTTTCTCTTGCACAGAAAGGTTTTATTTTAATAAATCTGTATACATCAGGCTATGAAAAGCAAAGTCCCTCAAACCAGAAAAAGATGAAACTTGGATGACAACTGTCAGTGTCTCCCTACCCCTTCCTACTCAGCCCTGTTAAAGGCCTGTCCTACGTGGACCCAACCCTGCCCAGGACCCCCTGCCCAGGACCACCCTGCCCAGGATCCACCTGACCAGGACCCTCCTACCCAACACCTACCTGCCCAGGACCCACCTGCCCAAGCCCTCAGCCAAAGAGAGCAGATCTGACAGCACATGAGGAGTCCTTTCCTCATCAAAAGCCCTCTGATGTCCACCTCCTTGGATCTAGGTCTCAAGGCTGCCATTTGCTGCCTTGGTGAGTTTGGGCACGTTGCACTGAGGGTGTGCACCCCCCAGGGCAGTGAGAGCTCCATAGAGCCAGGACTCCCAGTGGACTCACCCACACTGAATCCTGAAGAGCAGTCATGTCTTGTGGCCGTCTAGGAACACTGACTGCCTCCCAGAGATCTCACTGGACAGCTCCAAGGCAGGTGTATGTGCACAGTAAGGCAGGCTGCATGGCACACAGCAGGTCCTTTGCCTTTTCCCCATAACCTTTTCAAAGGTAGAGATTTTAAGATGTCCCCAAAGGTGATTATTGCCTCATCAGGAAATCACAGTCTAGTGGGGAAGCCTTTCAAACCCACAATATCCATCATACCTGAGACAACTTGAGACAATCATAGGGAATATGGGAAGAGAGCATCCCAAGCTCATTCTGACAGGGGGAATCTAAGAAGCTTCCTGGGGGAGGTGAGACTTTGTGGTGGACACCGCAGTGCACCCCCAGACCCCTTCAACCAGGCACCCTGTCCCCTAGTGCAGAAGGTGTTGACTGTTGGCAGCCCCCAGCTGGGGACTCTGTGAAGGGAATCGCCTCCCCCAAGCTTGTGACCCCTCCCTGGACACAGCCCATGTGAGGGTGCAAAGCCTGGCCCCTGGCCTCAACTGGAGTAACTCAGAGGCTCCCCCGATTCAGAGCTCCCTGTGGGATGGGCTGAGGCAACTCTTCCCCAGCTCACAGGCTTCTGCCCAAGCTGGGTGCTTTGATCTTACAAATGTGGCTCCTGAGAGCACGGGCCAGTGAGCCCCCTGCACGCAAATCATAGCTGCCTGTGTGCCCATGTGTGCACTCACTGCACGGGGACAGCCTCCCCACCCCCTCCACCTCCTGCCCTGACTGAAGTACTAAGGAGCTAAGCCTGGGCTCCTCGTCCACAAAGCAGGGATCACCACGGTCCTTCATCCTCAGAGCTGTCATATGCACTGAGTGAGAAAGTGCACGGAAAGCCCTTAGCTCAGTGTTTGGTGCGTAGTGAATCCTCAGTAAAAAGCAGCTATATGTACGGCAATGTTCATTATGAAAGTATGGAAAACAGAGGGACGCAGGGAGTAAAAGTCATTCATGGGTCTCCTGCTTGGGAAGTAAACAACACCAAGATTTCGGGGGGGTGAGTGTGCACGCACCCATGCATGCAAACACACACCTGCTTTAGAAGACGAGCTCGTGATCATAGAGCATACAATGCGTGGTACCCACACACAATGTCATCTATCCCTCTTCCTGCTTTAATTTTCCCCCGAAAGGGAAAATGACCACTCTAAGATCATTCTCTTGGTACCGCACCTCTCACTTCTGAGCAGCGCTCACTGCCTGTGTCCCTGCCTGGACGTGGCCAGCAGGGGTGGGGCAGTGCAGGTGGCGGTTCCTTGCGTGGCTCCGGCAGCACAGCAGCTTGACAGGGTGCGTGTGGAGTCTCGTGGTGTGTGAGGCCGTTTCCTTTGTTGGTTTAACAGCTGGAAGACCTTGGATGTAGTTGTTGACCCAGAGGAGAGTCAAAAGCTGAGGGGTGGAAATAGCCAAAAAGGAGCCCAGGACAGGTTGACCTTGCGGAGAGAGGAGAGCACTTCTTTCTCCACAGCCGGAGGAAAGGGAGGGACACTGAGCGTGGAGGAGAGGACAGGACGTTCCCTTCAAATAACGCTGGTCCTGCTAAGCGGTGTGGCCAGAGTGTCATCCGCAGAGACGCCCTTGGAGGAGCGCGGGACAGCAGGCGGGGAGGCAGAGAAACTCCCGTTCAGATCGAGGAGGGTTCAGCCAGAGAGGACAAAACCCAACCAAACACTAGCAAGGCCATTTGGGGCCAACTGAGGTCCCACGGCTTGACTGTAGTCTGTCCCTCGAGCGCTGCTGTAACGCTTGCCAACACCTCTCCAAAGCGTGGGCTTCCTGCTGACCCGGAGGCCAGGAACGGACTCTCCCTGCCGATTCCACGTCCACCTTAGTGATGTCCCAGTGGCCTCCCCTCTCCAGTCCCCAAAGGGACAAGCAGAAAGTGCCCACGAGCTGGACAGAAAAGTCTCAGGAGCCCCTGGAGGCCGCAGGCCGCAGTGGCGAAGACCCCACTCTGTGCGGCCTTTGTGCTGGGCCCTCACCCGCCCGGGGCAGCAGATGGGGCAGTTCTATGTCCACTTTGTCACTCAGACAATGGAGGAGGCGGCAGACAGCAGAAGTGACTTCCCCAGGACACAGCACCAGCGGCTGCTGAGTGCCCTGGGCCTGCGTTCCCACACTGCCTGAGTCTCCAGTGAAACTTGAAACCATTTGCATCTGCAAGTACTTTACTTACTCCATTTGAAAGGCATGCACATTTTTAAAAAGGACACTGTTTCTAGCTCCTGCTTCCCTGATGCGTCTAGTGTACCTTGTATTTGTGTCACAGGGCCCATGAAGGACCGCCCTTAACATGACAACCTTTGCAGTTGTGAAGGCCAAGCAACGTTGCCCTATATATATATAATATATATTTCAAATTATTAAATATCTAGAAAAGTGATGAAATAGTGAAAAAGGCAAAACACAAAACTCTTAATTTCTATGACAAATGCAGAAAGGAAAGAGGGGAAATGGATGTTAATGTGTTGTATGATTGGATTTTGGACAAATTTTATTTATTGAATTTATAGGAAGTTTGTGGAACAAATAAAATGAACAGGGGTGTATATAACTTGCTTCATAAAATTATGTATAGTACTTACATATATAGAAATATATGTATTTACATATGTATGTATGTATCTGTACATGTGTGTATACATACACACATAAATGAATACAAAACATATATCTAAAAGCATATACATATGTACCAGAAATTATATAGCTCATCCTGTTCTATTACAAGGAACACCGACCAAAGGTAGTGATTGAAGAATGCCAAACCGGCATGGGCCACCCCAGGGAAGACCTTGCCTCTGGAGCTGTGGACCGCACCTGCCCCCCTCGGCCAGGCCCAGCGTGCAGCGGGGGTGAGGTGGGGCAGGACTCTACCAGGAGGTGTGTGTTTTCTGGGCATCGGGACACCCAAGCCGGGGGAACAGAATTTTCTGTAGAGTGGAATCTTAGTCTTGAGTTTCGTGGCTGCTACCACATCCTCTTCTGACACCCATATTTTCAGGAAAGTGGGAGCAGGTCAAGAGCACCTGCAGATTTTTCCCCGGGTTAGTCCAAATCCAACCCAAGTGTCCATCAGCCGGTAAATGGATGAACAAAATGTGGTCTGTCCCCACAGTGGAATATTATTCAGCCATGAAAAGGAATGAAGCACTGACATGTGCTGCGACACAGATGAAGCATGAAAACATTATGCTGAGTGAAATAAGCCAGGCACAAAATACCACATAGTGTGATGATCCCATTTCAATGAAAGGTCCAGAATAGGCGAATCCACAGAGACAAAAAGCAGCTGAGTGGCTGCCAGGGTCCGGAGGAAGAGGGAAAATGGTCCCAAAGGGGCTTCCTTTTTTGGATGGTGGAAGTGTTTTGAAACTAGACAGGGGTGGTGGTTACGTAACATGCTGAATGCACCAAATGCCACTGAATTGTACACTTCGAAATGGTTAATTTTATGTTTTGTGAGTTTAACCTCAATTTTTAAAAAAAGCAACTTAAATTGAAGGCTTCAAGAGATTTAGGGGTTGGAGGGTAAGGATTTAGGATTCAAGGAGGATTGATTAAGGAACTCAGAATCCTAAATATATTTCCAATGTCGTTAGTTTCCTGGTTGACCTCTATGGGCTGCCCCGGAACTCAACCACAATGAACTACTTTGTTCTATGAGAAAAAGCATTCTGAACTTCAGATAACTGATTTATAAACAAACCTTTGTAATATAATCTTTTCCTTTTTAATTGCTGGGGACTATTTGTAATTTAGTCCCTAGAATATAGTTAATCTTTGGTCTTGTTCTGAAGTTAAAAAAAAGACATCATAGTGATAATCTTTGGGGAGCTGAAATTCAGTTTAATCCATTTTTTTCTATTTGTTAGCTCCTCTGGTAATTGGTTTGATGGGAAAGAAGTTTGAAGTTATTGGTTAAATAGAGGTTTTTGGATTATCTGTGAATTTCAATTATCCATGCTTCACGTGGCCCCAATTAGCACTAATAATTGAGTTAACTGAATAGAAGTCATTTCCCATCATATCAGTTTTGCTATAGGCTTATTAATTGTTTCACTAATGGGCCCCCCCAAACACAAAGCCCCTTTCTCCACCAGGCACTCACAGCCCCCATACCATAATTTGTCAGGTTAATGCTGTTTAACGGCACTGAGTTAACTGTGTTGTTAATAGTAAGAACCAAATGCTCCTAACAACAAAACATATGTAACCAAGATGTGAAACCAGAAATTTCTAACGTGCATGTGGTCATCTTAGCATTTATAGCCAGAAGGTATTACAAGCATTTCTAAACTACAGCGAGAAATCTTAGTCAATGTTTTCAAGTGATTTGTATTTTCAATTTCGATGGAGGCTGTCAGTGTCTTAATTTATCCCGATTTAAATTAAGACAGCTTTTTAAAGTGCCTGGTAATTTTAGCAATCTACCCATTTTCAGACATGTTATTTATGTTTACTAACCACGATCTATGTGCCTTTTAAGGTTTCCATTTCTCCTCTCGGACACACTTGTATTTATATTAAACACAATAAATATCTCCCATTCCAAGAGCCCAGTTTTGTCCTTCTTTGATCTCTGAGTCCCAACATCCCTTAACTTGACACATAAATTAGCCCGGCCCCTCCCAGGAGGCTGGGTGATGAGGGTAGAGTTTCATCCGCTCCTTTGCCCCTTTTTGAATCTCCAGCATCGTGTTTTTCCATTGCCATGGAGATGCAGCTATGTACACAGAGTGCAACAAACCCAGCGAATGGGAAAAGTCCTGGCTGAGATAGAATTACTAACTAAACAAACGCCAGTGGTAACAGGGTGCCAGGGAGGGATACCCAAGTTCTCCTTTTCTCCCCACAATCAGATTACAGGTAAAAGTGCAAACAGCTAGATGAAAGCTGACACAGTGGTTCTTTTAAAGACACAGCGGACACATTACTCTCAGGAAAACAGAGCGTTTGGTGCAGATCAAATCGACATGCGAGCTGCCCTTAGTGGACACGGGGGAGGTTCAGTGCCCCTTTTGTGAAAATATTGCTGTCCTAAACCCCAGATCATGGTCGTATTGTTAAATTTTTTAATAAACAGCAGAGAAAACAGCCGAGAGCCCAACACCAGCAAGGATTAAAGCTCGGCGTCCCTCTGACAGCACTCTGCGCATTGTCATGTGTGGGGTGAATGATAATCGGTCTTTCACCGACACTGCGACACAGCTACTAGCTGGGGCAATTTCTCTCAAGCATTAATAAACTAATTAATACAGAGGGTTTTTTTAATGGTTTCTAAAATAAGAAAACTGCACATCCAACCATCTGAGTACCTGATAAAGAGGCTTCTAAGTTTTGCTTTTCTCAGCAGCATTTATGTCTTTTATTTTTATTTCTTTTTAACGGTATGTTTGATTTTGGTTAAGGAACCACTGATGAATTGGAAGACACAAATATCTGATAAGGAAGTAAATAGAAATTTTCATTTAAAGAAAGTGGTTTTTTTTAGATAGGCAATATACAAAGATTTTCTAAGTGCAAAAATCATATGGTAATGTCTAAAATATTAATGGATTATTTATTTTGGTACTTTAGTAAATATAAACTGATCATAGTCCAATGTATGAACTATGACATTAATTTTGAAATTGTCTCTATCCTCCTTGCCAAATTTTTGTGACATGTCTCAGTGACTTTTCTTGCAAAGCATAGTTGAATTCCACCATGTGTGTACAAATTGCTGTGCTGTGATTTAGGATTTGAAAACACCACCGCTATCTCCAACAACCTCACATCAACACAACACTGGCAACGGTTCAGTGCCTTCTATCAGGCTTTTCAATAACTTTGAAAAACAATATTAACTTGCCAGTTAGTCTTGACAATTGCTGAACATTTTTGATATTTATTCACTAGAGTTATAGATAGCAGAGATTTAAAGAAAAACAAAACAGCATTTCTTCTCATCCCTTAAGATTGTTTTCTACCCGCCACACATAAGTTTAAAAGAACTAGTGTTTTTAACTTCCCTTAGAAGTTGTTTTCAGGTAATAAAAATCACAGCTAAGAAAATGCTAAAGTCAACGTAATTTTCCTTTTTTAAATTTAACATATTTAGTTCACTCTTTCAAGCAAATGTTTCCTTCTCGGTGTGAAGACTTTGTGGGTTTGTCCTAATGAAGGTCCTCAACCCAGATTTCAAACCTGGGTATTGTCTGAGAGAAATGGCCTTTTCTCCCCCAAAGCATTTCAGGGCTTTTGATGGTGCAAAATTGGCACTCGTGGAGATCTATTTACAAAAGAAAGGGGACCTCAATAGAAACTTGTCTGCAGGGCCATGATGACATATCATAATGTTAGTGCAGGTGCCAGGGAGAAGTTAGATGCAAAAGGGATTATTGAAATTACTGATATTTGACAAATATTCATCCACACGATATTACACAAGTTAAACACCTGTTTCTTAGCAACCTGGTAGACTAAGCAGATCCCACCTCAACTTTTGTTTTCTCATGTAAGACACGTAGGATAGAAAATAAGAATATCGATTAAGAAAATGGATGTGCCACAACTTTGCCAGTTTTTGCCATTGTGGATGTTCTGAAATAATTATTTGCATTATTGTAAATAATGTCATTGTTAAACGGTCTCTATTGCATTAAGAAGGATTTCAGGTAAGCATTTTATTTATGATGTGGCCTCTTGGATAGGCCTATGATATCACTGTTCCTAGGTTCACAGGCATAGTGTTTCAGGACTGGCTCACTTTGCTTGCTTTCAAAACAGATGGAAAAAGGAAGTGCCAGAGAAGCACATGAACCTCCCCAGGTACCAGCCCTGGAGCACCTAGCTGCTGCTGTGCCTGAATTAGGTTCCCACTTAGGTCAAAAGCAGTTCTGTGCCTGGAAAGGCAGCTGATTCGGCAAGAAAGGCGAGTGGCCCGCAGCACTGCTAGGAAGCTGGGCCTTTCATGCACCACAGGACTCACTCAACTTCCCGTACTCTCCCCCACTTCTGTCTCATTGATAAACACACACCGAACTTGGGCTGACTATTCATTAAAGTTGTTGTCCAAAAATTCCCTAGGATTTGTAAGGCTAAAATCAAGGATGTTGTTTGAAAGTCCACGTGTGTGTTATAGTGTTAATATTCTTACAATGCTCTGTAAATGCCATTTTCATTTAAAACCTGCTTCTATAAAACCTCTGCCTCCCGTGGCTGCCTATCTAAATGCATTGAAAAGAGAATCTGCAGGGTTAATTTATATGTGGCTCAGGTTTCTCAAAGGTTATTAACAATATATTGCTCCAGATTGTTAGAAATCAGTGGTATCCTTTTAAATTGGCATTGTTATTGAAATAACAAAAGAAATCCCCTGGGAGCCATTTAGAAGCAGTTTGTTATGACCAAAGTTCCCAAGTAGTTTAATTGTACTTTTCCTGTTAGCCCGTATACTGTGATATAAAGAGTGAAAAACTTTGCTGATTGCCAACGTGGAGCGTGTTCATGATCCTGTGTGCCTTTCATAACCGCCCTCCTCCTTGCAAAGGCAAGGTGTGTCCACACTGCCGCAGGCGGCTCCTGCAGGCCTCATTGAGGCCTGCTGCTCCCAGGATGCGTGTATCTAGCAAACCCCTATTACCGAGACCAAAGAGTAATGACAAACAATACAGCAATTAAAAATAAAGCCTTGTGAACCAATCTTGTGTGCTATAATAAATCAATCAACCAAAAAAACCTAAAGCCAAACAAAATGGCAAGAAGGAGGTTATTTGAAAGTGGAAAATAATTTTTTTAAAGAAAGAAAGGGACTTTATTTAGCAGAAGAAATGTCAGCCCTGAAACTTGTTATTGCCATGCAGATACCTTTTGCAAAATAAATGTCGTCTCCGTGGCAGAGACAACAGAACATAGCTCTTTTTAATGTTATAGTTTAAAATGCTTTTTCCAGTTACAAAAATATATAATGGTTTTTAACCATATAATTTGGTGTATATAAGTAGCTTTTAAATAGGTTGCCATGAGTGAAAACTATCATGTAATTTTTAAGAGGTACTGACAAAGAACATTATTAAGCACTGAAAGACGGCAGGCGACTATGCTGTGGTTTTCAGGGAAAAGCACCTGCCCCAGTTTTACTCAGAACCAGAAGATGATCTTTTCTTATCAGAATGTGGAAGCCATAGATTTCCCCTTTACTCCTCATTTTACGTGGATAGGACACACCAGTGAGGAGAGTAAACACTTTCAGATTGCTGGGATGTCTGTCAACTTTTTTATTTTTAGGCTGAGTTTCAGGCCTTGCAGTTTTTAAAGTTAATCATTAACTAATCTGAAATCTTGATGGCATTTCAGTGGAAATACAAACATGCTACTTTTCCAAGTATTCATTCTTGTAATTTTCTATTTTACCCTAAAAGTCTAGAAGCCTCATCCTACTGTGATCCCTGTTGGCTGAGGTAGAAACTCAACCTACACTTATTTCAACAGAGAATTTGGGTTAAATAAGATGGGTAAAAGGAAAGCTGAATGCTCTTCGACTGAATACTTAATTTGCACATTAAAAGCTGATCATTAATCCTATATTTTAACTCTACAAATGTCAGGAGCTATTATTTCCCAGGGAGTCTGACGTTTCTAGGGATAAATTAGACAGTGTTCTGTTACAAAGGCCACGAATGAACATAAGAATAGTTGCTGTATCAAACCCAAAGACCATTAAATAATACTTTAAGAATCAATTTGTTATAACATTACCACTAAGGGTAGGAATCCTAGAACAAATGGTAACCAAAGAAGACTCCTAACTGGAAGAGAACGTCATTAAAATCCAACCATAAATATAAATATAACATCTATAAATATATACATATGTATACACACATGCTATGGTGCTGCAATATATGTCTGTAGTTTCATGTTATTTAAGTGAAATAGAGTAAGAATATTATTTAAGTGGCAAAAGGACCATTGATTTGTTTTTTTCAATGTTTGAGAAAAACCCAGCACAAAAGGTCAAGCTAAGATATCTAAAACATAGCTGGCCAAATGACGTTTTTAAGGAATTCTAACATAAATCAATATGACCAGCAACTGTTTACCTAATTCTGAGAAATCACCAAATCAAATAAATAAAAATGGTATCTTTGGACCAAACTGTAGTTTCTAACAAGGCTGCCTACTGAGTGTTACATGCCTGTTCATTAAGCTTTTAAAGCTGGGATTCACTAATGCCTCTCGAAAAGGGTGGGCAACTTGCAATCCAAACACCGGACAATGCTGTCCTTCCGCTTCAGTTTAAGTTTTATACAAATAGCTATTTGAAATGATTTGTTAAGAAATGTGCACACTGCTTTCAAAACAACAATCTTCATACGCTGTAACAAAAAGAGTGAAGGAAAAATAAAGTTGACACAGTGACAAGAAATTAGGTTGTTGTTGACTTTGTTTTGAAACGTGCATTTGGATCACTTTCTCTCATCTTAATATGACTTTTAAAATGTAGTAGGTCTTAAACGAAGTTAACAAACCAATTAATGTGCTGCATGCATAGTGTCAGCCGAAAACCATGATAGCAAAATATAGCAAATTTCCCCCGCAACATTTGATTTTATACTCTTTTAAATTTTGTCAGAATTTTGAGATCCTTCTAAGAGAAACTTTAAAGAAATTTGTGTTAATTACTTGTTTAAGCTAAAGCTACATTCACCGTGTTAAAGCAGGGGGTACACAGTTATTACGTGGAGTTGGTTGCCGAGATAAAGCATCAGGAGGCCGAGGATCATTTTCGAAGCAGAAAATGGAACCTATCTGCTTAGTCCAACAGGAGGGGGAGGGAACGAGGCGCTTTCACTGCAGGGAGAACTCCCTGGCTCCCTCGTGTTGAGTGAGCTCAGAAACCAGGGGGAACGCTGCCTGCTGCCCTTCAAATTCCACTTCCTATGCCAGAGTTCACTGCTTCTTTTGAGATCATTAAAAGGTCTGCTGTACAACATTGTAAATGGACAGTATCATTTTAAAATTCGCTTGTCAGTAAAATTAATAATTTTTATAATCCCCACCCCCAAAACGCCATCTTACTACCTCTTAGCTAGTTTATCTTATGAACAAAAGAGTTAAGAAGCTATGTCCGTTGGGTGTTACAAACATGTTTTGTGCTCTGAATCAAAATTCTTTTATACTCTCCAACTTAAGAAAATGTATAGATTTTTAAAATCTTAAATCTAAAATACAACCAAGTCAATTTAGATGGGGAAATAAAAAAAGGCACAGAAAAGAAGGACGCCAGTTCCAACCCCTGGAAGAGGAAGGAGCTATTCTCAACAATTCTCTCTGGGTTGGGGGTGCTGCGCCCTGGAGGGAATTCTCCCACACCAGCCGGCTGGCGGCAGTTTCCACGGGACAGCCAGCCCAGGTGGGTGGACTCGTAAGAGGATCCCTCTCCCTGTGTGCGCACAGATTCCATCAGCACCAGACCCAGCAGAGCCCCCGGCAGAAACAATGCACAAGAGAGTAGACAGAGGACATCCATTCCACCTCTATCGCTTACCGCTGAAGACAAGATTTTAGTTTTTTGAAAGAAACACAAAGCTGGAAGCTAAATAATTAAAGAAGTCTATTGTCCCAGGCCCAAGTGGCAATTATTAAATGGAGAATATTTATGCAGTACTGCTGAAGTTTTTTTTTGACATAATTCAGAATGTTTTTCCCAGAGAAAATGTAGCACTATTTAGCATTTTCAAAAAACTAAATATATATCAACTCCCAAAACACTAGGCACATCTGCTTATGTGAAACGCAATACTGTCCTTGTAAGGTCTTGTATAACCCATTTCCTGTCTTATACTTACACAACAGGATATCTAAATAACAAAGACAATAAAGACACCAGGCAAAAAAGTGCTGCTCCTGACCCAACATAGCATTTCTTCATTTCCTAATCCCATCTCTAGGAGTCTGAGTTGCAGAAATAATTAGCAAACACCTTTAGAGGCCTGTTCATTGCCCCTAACTGTGCAAGGTAATAGGCAAAGGTAATAGGCAAGGTAATATGCAAGGTAATAGGCAAAGTGTTTACCTTGGATCCCTTCCCGCTGCAAGGGGTGATTTGTCTCCCAGAGTACAAGCCACTTGAGGCCCCATTGCTCAGGCTGTTCTGAGGTCCTCCATGACCTCCAGATCAGTTTCCAGTCATAACAAGCAAACACCTGGAGGCACATGTGGGTGGATGTTTGATGTCTCCCCAAAATCCATCGTCACCCATTAGATCTTCAACCATGTTTTTATTCACTTCTTAAAATATATGACTTTGTTTCAAGCTCATAGAGATGAAATGCCATTTCAAATGCACACACTAAAAATACTTTATTTAAGGAAAACCTTTTCTTCATTTAATCGAAGTGCTCTCGTAAATCATAGTTTCCTAGCTTGGAAATCTAAAACAAAAAGGAGGTCTTTATTGTTTTATTATTAATTTCCTTCTTAGAAAAATTACTGATTTCATAGTATAACTTATTTACCACAGCTTTTGTCTTGTTCTTAGTCCAGACTTATTGTAAGCAACTGAGTTTTACACATAACACTGTAAGATTCAGTATTTTTCTATTTCCCTTTTATTGGGAAAGATGCACTTAGAGGCCCCCTCACTACCTCAGGGTCTGTGTAAATTAAGTTAGTACATGCCTATACATTATAAAAATCAAAGCTATGTGCCTAGGATTATATTCAATTTGAAAACCAAGAACACATTTAAACAGAGAACTTAATTCTGTATAGAAGAATCCCAACTTTAAAAACACCAAGGGATTTCAAATATTTCCACACATCACTGGAGAATTACAAATGTCTAGCATCTGTATTTGTAGATTTAACAGACTGTATTTCTATCAAGTTATCACATTTTAACCTATGGAATATAACACTGTTTTTGTTTTTAAAAGGTTTTTGGAAGTATAAAATTAAATATACTTGTTATGGAAGAATTTAAAAGCGTGCAAGGATAAAAGCAAAACACTAATCACCCATCATATGACAGCCATGATTTACATATTGTTATATATTTTAAAAGTAAATAAATATGTTTTGGTTTCATAATTATGCTCATATTTACATATTGGCATATACAGATCCATTTTAAATCTGGATCATAGAATTCTTATATGGGAGGATTTATTTAGTTCTGGCCTCTCGATTTTCAGATGAGCTATCTAAAGCTCAGAGAAGTTAAGTGACTTACCCAAAATCACACAGTTAGTAAAAAGCAAAGCCAGAGCAAAAAGTCATTCCTTCCATCTCTGCCCCCTGTGGTACCTAGGAAGATGCATTGTCTCTGAAACCATTAAATCTTTTTTGTGTGTGTATAACTACGGAATACCATTGTTAATAGCCCCATTTTAAAAAATGACAGCTAGGCGGGGCGTGGTGGCTGTGATCCTAGCTCTGTGGGAAGCCTGGAGGGAGATCCATTGAGCTCAGGAGTTTGAGACTAGCCTGAGCAAGAAGGAGACCCTGTCATTACTAAAAATAGAAAAAATGAGCCGGGCGTGGTGGTGCAGGCCTGTAGTCCCAGCTACTACAGGGAGGCTGTAGGGAGGCTGAGGCAGGAGGATGCTTGAGCCCAGGAGTTCGAAGCTGCAGTGAGCTATGGTCACGCCACTGTAGTCTATTCAGGGTGACAGAGCGAGACTCCGTCTCTAAGTAAATAAATAAACAAAATAAAATAAAATTTAAAATGACAGCTTCCTTAAGATATAACTCACATACCATACAATTCACCCATTTAAAGTGTACAATTCAAGGGCTGTTAGCACATACACAATGTAGTGCAATCATCCCCTCTACCTAGGATCAAGAAATTGTGATCACCCCAGAAGAAACCCTGTATCCATTCGCCATCACACTCATTTTCCCCCAAGTTCCTCAACCCCCGTCAACCACTAATCTACTTTCTGTCCCTGTGGATTTGCCTATTCTGGACATTTCATATTAATGGAATCAAACAATATGTATTTTTTTGTGACTGGCTTGTTTCACTTAGAGTATTGTTTTCAGAGATTCATCTGTGTCATAGCATGTGTCAGTACTTTGTTCCTTTTTATGGCTGAATAGGGTTCCATTATACACAGACACCACATTTTCTTCATCCATCAGTGGACGGACATTTTGGTTGTTTCCACTTTTTGGCTATTACGAATAATGCTGCTATCAACATTCATACAAGTTTTCGTGTGAATATGTGTTTTCATTTATATTAGGTATATACCTAGAAGTGGAATTGCTGGGTCATATTATAACTCTATGTTTAACCTTTTTTTTTTTTTTGAGACAGTCTTGCTCTGTCACTAGGGCTGGAGTGCAGTGGCGTCATCATAGCTCACTGCAACCTCACACTCCTGGGCTCCGGTGATCCTCCTCCCTCAGCCTCCTGAGTAGCTGCGCGCACAGCACTGTGCCTGGCAGATTTTTCTATTTTTAGTAGAGACAGGGTCTCGCTCTTGCTCAGGCTGGTCTCGAACTCCTAAGCTCAAGCAATCCTCCCGCCTCGGCCTCCCAGAGTGCTGGGATCACAGGCGTGGCCGCCGCGCCCGGCCTGTGTTTAACCTTCTAGGGAACTGCCCGACTATCTTCCAAAGTGGCTGTATCATTTTACATACTCACCAGCAGCACACGGGGGTCCAGTTTTACCACATCTTTGTTATTATCTGCCTTCTGCTTCTCCCCGTGTCCTGGCTGTGAAGTGTGTCTCATTGTGGTTTGGATTTGTCTTTCCCTAATGGCGAATGTTGTTGAGCATCTGTTATGTGCTTATGGGCCATTTGCATATCTCCTCTGGAAAAATATCTAGTTAGGTCCTTTGCCCATTTGTTAATTGGGTTATTTGTCTTTAAATTATTAAGTTGTAAGTGTTCCTTATATATATATCTGCTGTGGCGTGAATGCGTCCCTTTCAAATTCAGGTGTTGCCAATGTGACAGTATTAAGAGGTGGGACCTTTAAGGGGTGATTAGGCCTTGAGGGCTCTCCCCACACAAGTGGGACTAGATGCCCTTTATAAAGGGGCTTTCTGGGGGAGACCATTCCTTTGCCTTCCACCTTCTGCCCTGTGAGCACACAGCGTTCCTCCTCCCAGGGATGCAGCACCAAGGCGCCGTCTCAGAAGCCGGGAGCAGCCCTTGCCAGATGCTGAACCTGCCCACACCTTGATCTTGGACTTTCCAGCCTTCAGAACAGTGAGAAATAAATGTATGTTGTTTATAAGCCGCCCAATTTATGGTATTTTGTTACAGGAGCACAAATGGACTAAGAATAAAATACCAGATAATATCCCTTATCAGAAGTGATATATGATTTGCAAGTATTTTCTTCCATTCTATGAGGCCTTTTCACTTTCTTGTTGGCATCCTTTGAAGCACAAAAGTTTTTCATTTTGGTTGAGTCTAATTTATCTGGTTTCTTTTCTGCTTTTGGTGTCTTATCTAAGAAGGCTTTGCCTAACCAAGTTCATGACGATTTACTCCTTATTTTCTTCTCAGAGTTTCATGGCATTAGCATTTACATTTAGGTCCATGCTCCATTTTGAGTAAACTTGGGGGTGGGCTGTGAGGAAGGAGTCCCACTTCATTCTTTGGCATGTGCATGTCCAGTTGTTCCACCATCATTTGTTGAAAAGACCCTGTCATTTTCAATAAGAAACAGGGAAGCATGACTTTTAGATGATCCTAATAAAACATTAAAGGAAGAAGATGTGGATCTGAAGCAGGAAAATGCCACAGTATAGCACACAGTATTTATATCCCTTGTAATACATTTGGGATATTGTAAGAACAATGTCAAAAACTTCACACTAAATTAGTTGATCTCTGGATTAGTCTTAATCTTAGCTCTTCTAGAACCTAGGACCATGCTCTTCAGCATCCTTGGATCCTTACAGAATCTATGTAGTCTAAGTGAAGTGATGCCGGATTCATTCTGACTTTCCATATTTTATATCTTTCCTTTCCACATTGTGTCCTTCCAGAAAACTGTGTCTCATTCTTTTCTGTTCTTTGCCAACAGCCTCATAAAGTGATCATGGCTAATCATGGTTTGGATTGACACTCATTAAGTATTTTCACTTCAGTGAATTACTTGGGGAAACTGGAACACCTATAAGCACTGAAAGGAGTGCTTGTGAAGAGTGGAACTCGAGGCATCCCAGGAGCATGGGTGAGAGTGTGCCCTGACCCTAAGGATCAACCAGATTAGCAACTCTTTGTGCAGAAGAAACGTCAGTTTTTTTCTTTGATCTTCATATATGTTTTAAATTATTGGCTAATCCGGACCTGGAAAGTTTATTCAAACCTCTGTTTGCATTATTAATCAATCCCATTGGAACTGATAATTTCCTCAGTTGGGGATGCTAGCAGAAGTACCTTTGTTCTCCTGTTTCTTTTTCCCCACCCTGTATGGAAAGTATTTTTCTAGGTTGTTAAAATATTGTCTATAGATGTTTATTTCATTGAAGCAAGGGAGAACTGAACCTAAATATTCTATAGTGCATTATGGTATGTCCATACGATTCAATACTGTGAGTCTGTCATATTTATTACATCGCATGACGTCATGATATGTGGTTAGAGTAAAAAGAAAGTTGCAAAGCAAAGTGTTACAGTATCACCTTTTTGTAAATTTTACATAAATACATATATTTTCATGTTCATAGTGAAAGATCTGTAGTTATCAGGGGTTACTCCCAGGCATTGGGATGATGATGAAGGAGGGGTGGGGAAAAACTCTCTTTTTGTTTTATATGCACAGGTATACTTCATTTTATTGCACTTTGCAGATACTATGTGTTTTACAAACTGAGGGTTTGTGACAACCCTGCACAGAGCAAGTCTATTGGTGCCATTTTTCCAACAGCATGAGCTCACTTTATGTCTCTGCATCACATTTTGGTAATTCTCACAATATTTCAAAGCTTTTCATTATAATTATATCTGTTATGAGTGATCTTCAATGTTACTATTGTAATTGTTTTGGGGTGCCACAAACTACACCCATGTAAGACGGAGAACTTAATAAATGTGTGTGTTCCGACCGCTCCACCGACTGGCCACTCCCTGTCTCTCTCCTGCTCCTGGGGCCTCCCATTCCCTGAGAAACAACAATATTGAAATTAGGCCAGTTAATAACCCTGCAATGGCCTCTAAGTGCCCGACTGAAAGGAAAAGTCACAGGTCTCTTACTTTAAACCAAAAGCTAGAAATGGTTAAGCTTAGTGAGGAAGGCACGTCTAAAGCTGAGACAGGCTGAGAGCTGGGCCTCTTGCACCAAACAGCCAGCCAAGTTGTGAGTGCAAAGGAAAGGGTCTGGAAGGAAATTAAAAGTGCTCCTCCAGTGAGCGCACAAATGATAAGAAAGCAAAACAGCCTATTGCTGATGGGGAGAAAGTCTTAGTGGTCTGGATAGAAGATCAAACCAGTCACAAAATTCCTTTAAGCAAACTCCTAATCCAGAGCAAGGCCCTGACTCTCTTCAAGTCTATGAAGGCTGAGAGAGGGGAGGAAGCTGCAGGAGAAAAGTTTTTTGAAGCTAGCAGAGATCGGTTCATGAGGTTTAAGGAAAGAAGCCGTCTCCATAACATAAAAGCACAAGGTAAAGCAGCAAGTGCTGATGGGGAAGCTGCAGCAAGTTACCCAGAAGATCTAGCTGAGATCATTGATGAAGGTAGCTACACGTAACAACAGATTTTCAATGTAGATGAAACAGCCCTATCTTGAAAGACGACGCAATGTACAACTTTCATGGCTAGAGAGAAGTCAGTGCCTGGCTTCAAAGCTTCAAAGGCCAGGCTGACTCTCTTGTTAGGGGCTAATGCAGCTGGTGACATTAGTTGAAGCCAATGCTTATTTATCATTCGAAAAAATCCTAGGGCCCTTGGGAATTATGCTAAATCCACTCTGCCTGTGCTTTATAAATGCAAACCAGGATGACAGCACATTTGTTTACAGTATGGTTTACTGAATATTTTAAGCCCACTGTTGAGACCTGCTCAGAAAAAAGATTCCTCTCAAAATACTACTGCTCATTGACAATGCACCTGGTCACACAAAAACTTTGATGAAGATGTACTGATTCTAGCCCTCATGGATGACTTTGAGGGGTTCAAGCCTTCCTTCAGTGGAGGAACTAATTGTAGATGTGGTGGAAACAGCAAGAGAACCAGAATTAGAAGTGGAACCTGAAGATGTGACTGCATTGCTGCAATCTCATGATAAAACTTGAATAGATGAGGAATTACTTCTTACGGATGAGCAGAGAAAGTAGTTTCTTGAGATGGAATCTACTTCTGGTGAAGATGCTGTGAATGTTGTTGAAATTCCATACGCTTAGTTGAAAAAGCAGTGGTAGGGTTTGAGGATTGACTCCAACCTTGAAAGATGTTCTAATGTGATTAAAATGCTATCAAAGAGCATCGCATGATACAGAGAAATCTGTTGTGAAAGGAAAAGTCAACTGATGCAACAAACTTCATTGTTGGTTTGTTTTAAGAAACCGCCACAGCCACCCAACCCTCAGCAGCCACCACCCTGGTCAGTTAGCACATCAACATCAAGGCAAAACCCTCCACCAGCAAAAAGACAATTGCTAGTATTTTCTAATAATAAAGTATTTTTAAACTAAGGTATGCACATTGTTTTTTATTAACGACATATGCTATGCATACTTATATGCTATTGCATATAGACTACAGTATAGCATAAATATGACTTTTATATGCACTGGGAAACCAAAAAATTTCTGTGACTCACTTTATTTCAATATTCGCCTTATTGGGGTGGTATCTCTGAGGTATGCTTATACTTATGTATGTTTGAATTAATTAAAATGAACATATATTTCTTCTATAATAAAAAACATTTTAAATGACTGAACTGCATAAAACCATTTAATCTGGTGCCTTTTTAATTCAAAGACCTAACTACATTTTTAATTCTTTCTACAATTATTGGTCTATTTAAGGTCACTACTTATTCTTTAAGCCAATTTAAAATTTATATTTATTAAAAAATTTTAGAAAAATTATTTCTTTGATTTTTAAATTTATTGGTATAAACACATTATTCTTTTATAACTTAAAAATATTTCAATATCATTCATTTTTACTGGTTTATTATGTGTAGTCTCTTGTACTTTTGATTAGACCTGGCAAAGTTTATTTGATACTTTACTTATTAAAATAAATATTAATAGCTTTTGCTTTTATTGTTCAACTCAATTATTGATTATTACTTCTATTTATTTCATTAAATTGTGTTTGAGTACATTGATGTCTTTCTTCAGATTTATTTTATTTCATATTTTCTGTTGATAACTTTCTGAGTTGAAACCTTTGTTCATGTGTTTTATAATAAATGAATTTTTATTTAAGACTCTTTCCTCTGGGTTTCACTTTGGCAACATCCCATATATTTGATAAGTAGAGCCCTCGTTTCCTTTTTCTCTAAATAGTGTAAAATTTCTGATTGATTTTTTTTCTCCTAAGATCTTTATATTTGTAGGTAAACAAGGTACTTTTAAATATAAAATGTTGTAAGCTTTTGCTCATTTTTTAATTACTTTTTTCCTGTGGAGGTTTTGCTATTTCCTTATTGTTGATTACTAATTAGTTACATTTTGGTTCAAAAGACTGCCTTCATGATTTATGCACTTTGGAATTTATCAGTAATTCCTCAGTCTTTTTTTAAAATGACTACTTCATATGTATTTGCAAGGAGGTTGTATTTTCTCTCCTTATTAGCTATAGTATTCCATATTTTATTAGCTCAAGCTTATTAATTGTGTTATTCACACAATTTTTGTGTACTTAATCTGCAATTTCTGTTAGATGGGTAAGTCCATTAATATAATTGATGATTAGTCCATTAATATAATTGATGATTTGTCCATTTTTTTCTTGATATTTATTAGTGCTTGCTTTATAAGTTTTGAAGCTATAGTCTTAGGTATATAAATATCCATGATTTTAATCTTCTTATAACTTTTATCAATATGAGCTGTCTCTTTTATTTCTTTTAATCATCACTCTATGTTGTCTGTTGTTTATACTATTACATTTAATTTGTTTTTATTAATATTTGCCTGGCGTTTCATCCTTTTATATTTACCCTTGTTGTTTTGTTTTAGGGCTGTCCCTTGTGAAGAGCATATGACTAGATTTCAAACCCGATCTTAGAGCTTTCTCATTTACTTTTATCACGGATATTTTAACTTGTTCTGCATTGTTTCTATACACCATGCTTTCTTTTTTTTGTTAGTTTTGTTAGTTTTTGTTAGTTTTTACAAATTTTCCTTCTTATTTCTCCTAGTTGTTACTCATCATTTTTAAATCTGTACATTGAAATTTTCTTTCTGTCAATGTCCAGTATTAATAAACTTCTCCTTTTTCCATCCAACAAAAATTAAAATCATACCATGTTTTTTTCTCTCTCCTCTGTTTCTGAGACTTGGGGGGATTATTATTCCAGATAGTTATGATTGTATTTTCACAGCCAACGCCTATATAAATGGAGCAATACGTTTTCCTGGTTTCTTTCCTCGCTCCTGCCTTTTCTGTCTCTTTGTTTAAAAAAATTTCTTTTTAAATTTCCAATTTCCTTTAGTCTGGAGTTCAGAAGAAGAATTCCAGGCCCTGAGGTTGGTCCAACAAAACTTGGCACGAGGAAAACATAGAGTTTCAATTCTACATACTGTGGGGATTTTTATGCTCGATTTTCATGCAGATACCAGGTGGAATCTCATGTCTGGAATCAGTATGCGGACAGGTCTTGGTTCTGGAAGGACAGGAAGGCAGTTGTTAGGACAGGTCCTTACAACAGAGCAACAGTGAGTTAATTCTGACGTCCAGAGTGCTCAGAACAGGCCTTTCAGTAACAGATCCAGTAAATATTTCCTGAGCAGACTCCTGCTCATACCAGGGGAGCCTGGGCTTGCATAGACATTGGCCAGTGCTCCCTAAAAGCCCACTCGTGGGAGTGACATCTGCTCCTAGCGCCTGGAAGAGGAACGTATTTGCAGATGTGGTTGGTCAAGTGGCTCCACTGATGAGGAGCAGAAAAAGCCGCATGTGGTGGCCAAGGGGTCATTCTACAAATGCACCGTCTTCTCCATCTCTCCTGACACCTTTGCGTCGGTGTTCAACCTGCTCACGTCTATCCCGTTGTAAGACAAACAACAAGGACAGGAGACTTCTGCTGTCCTCCCAAGCCCCTTCAAAGTATGGGCCTGAGTCAGCTAATCCCAGGAGCAAACTTTCTCTCCGGGGACGGTCTGGCTGCTCCCAGTCTGTTCTTCGAAGCTGCCCGCCTGGGATCCCTCTGCAGCACCCCCAGGCACCCCCTGTGTGGTGTCTGGCCCTGGGCCACGTCTTCCTTCCCCACATGAACCGCTCTCCTGGCCCCGTGGCTTCTGCCTGTGTCCCCTCAACCTCCTCGGTCTCTCCCAGGGACCGCTCCTTCTCTGTCCACCAGGGACACCTCGGGATTTCAATTTCCAGGGTCAGTGACATTTACTTCTTCATTCATTTCTCTGCCACCAAATCTTTCTCCTCCTTGAGGCCAGAGTGATCTTTACAAACATATCTGACCGTGTCCCCTCCTCCCTGTGGCGGCCTCCACCCCTCACCACAGCCTGGGCTGGGGGTCTGCCCGGGCTCTCTGCCCGCACGGCCCCTGCTACTCGCGGGGCTCGCAGACTAGCGAGGCAGATTGCAAATCAAACCGCCATCTCAGAACTGATTTAGGTCGCTTCCAAGGAAAGAAAGGGAAACCCGCGAACTAAATGACTAAAACAATAAGGTAAATTCATTTAAGTCCAAGGTAGGGTTTGGGCTTCAAGCTCGGTGGCGTCAGTGGCTTCAGGACCACTTCTTTCCCCCCATCTTTTCCCTCCGCTTCCCCCCTTGGCTTCCCTCTCCCCCAGGGTGGGAGATGCCACTGGCGTTACTGCCCCAAACTGGCACTGCGCCAGGTGACTGGCCCCCAGGACGAGTTGGAGAACCTTTTCCCGCCTTGAGTTCCTTTTACCCACAAGAAGACCCCTTGCTAGAAGCCCCCATGTCACCCCCACAAACTTCCCCTCCTGTCCCAGTGCTGGGATTGCACCATCTGGACGTATCCAAACACTAGGCGGGGGTTGGGGGGCCGTGTGCAGGCTGGACACCATTTGGGATGATGGAAGGGGCTGGTGTGATTTTTGGGTGGGCAGCCAACAGGGTCTGCCACAAATACTTTAACCAATACAACAGGGGCAGGGCCAGTGTTGTGGGAACCTGTGCACAGGGCCTTGTCAAGATGAAAGCTCAGTGAAGTCTACTCCGTATGGTGTCTCTGCAGAAACCTGGTGAGCTCCTTGCTGGCTGAGACACTGTTGGCACTGATGGGGGCTCGGGACTCAGCACTATGCCTCACAGCTAACACGAGTTCAGGAAATATCCAATATTAGTTGAATGAATGAATGACTCAATTCTGCTCATCTTATGTGTCCAATATTATCACTGTGGTAACATCAAGCACCGTGACTATATCAAAGTTAACCTTTTAGGCTGTATGACTGGTGATTTTACTGATGCTACCCACACTTAAGTCCAATGTTCTTGTGTTCCCTTAATCTCTTAAATATTGTTTAACATCATTTATTATCCAGAGGCTGTTTAAATTATAATCACATGTGCAGTTGACATTGGCCAATAAAGTTGAGTCTACCCAGGAATCGCCACAAATTTGCATTTTCTCACTGCTATGTTTTGCAAGAAAATCTTGGTTAGAGAATCATCATTCTTATTAAAATCTGTCACTGTCCATTATATTGGGGAACTTAGAAATTACACAGAAGTGAACAATTGTTCAAGACATTGTTCTATCCTGATTTGATAGCGCAGCAAGGTGAAACAAAACAAGCAGGAACACTGCTTCTTACAGTATGCAGATGGGGCAAGTGGTTTTTAAGAACTATACTCTGAGACATGTAATTCTGAAAAACACGTATGAATTCAAAACAATTCCACTTCTGATCAACTGTGTCACACAGGAAACAGAACAACTTTGTCGTGAGTTTTAAACTTTTACGTGGAGTGAATAATTCTGAGCCATTTCACTTTGCTGTTGCAATAAGAATTAAAATGCAATCAATGAGAAACACTTCCAGACAGTATGTGTGATTGTTATAATTCCACGAAGCAAACCCTCCTCTCCTATTTCAGAAGGAACCGCACAGTCACCTGCTCTGATCACAGCGGGTGTGAGGACACACAGACTCAGACACCACCACTCCGTCAGTGGGAGATTAGACATTTCAGAGTTAGTGCACTCATTGTGCTACCTTTTTTGTCTTGTATATAATCACCTATAACTTACTGCCCCTACCTTCCATGCCTCTGGCATCCTCTGCAAGTCACCTTGAGTTAGAAAACGGGCGTTTCCTTACGGAAAAGACAGAAGCAGTTGTGTAGCTTCACAACTCCATCCTCATGTGGACAGCACATTTTGGAAATTATTTTTTGGTACAGTATTTTAAACATTTTCCATCAGAATTTATTTGCTTTTTACTTGGTTTCTATATTTTTTCTCAGTGTGCTAGATAACCACGGTTTTTCTGATCCCCTCATATGAACGGGCAGTGTTTGCACTAATCTCTGCCTAGTTCATCAAGAGGAGAGAGGTACTGAACTGAATGAGATATTTGCACTATTAACTTCCTTGCAATTTTGGACAGCAAGAAAGGGTGACATAATATTGCACAATAATGTATAATAGAGGAAAGAAGGACATTATAAAATGGAAATAATATTGTTATAGATTCTTATAGAGCAGAGTTCAGTTTTTGAAATTCTGTTTGTGTCTTTGGTAATTGAAAGAAAATTTCATAAAAGCTTTAAATATAGGGGTATGTGTGAGCATGCTATTGTATTTAAAAATAGGATGAAATTTCCTGGCATTGAAAAGGTTAAGAGTAGTTTAATAGTTATCTATATAATACTTCTCAGACATGGCTTTTTAAAGTTAGATTATTTTTGTATTTTCCAAAGAAATGTTTTCTACAAGTGGAAATATTAGTAAAATCATGTTGTAGAAGAAGTTTTCCTAAAGAATACAAGATTTAGAATTAAAGTTTATTATCTGTTTGGCTAAACATTTCTTCTCTGCTCCATTTAGATGAAGCCCCAGTATAAACAACTGGATACGCTCAATTGCAAGCTTAAAAAAACGGGGTGTGGGGGAGGGGCTGGCAAGGGGAATATTGTTTTTTCTACCCTGTAAGTATGGGGTAATTGGTTTTCTGGAAAAAAGGGGGCATATAGAAAATGACCACAGTTTAAGGATTCCTGCTCACTTTTACTAACACCCTGAACTTACAGAGGTATTATAACTCAGAAGCAAACTAGAGGGAAAAGAAGAAAAACGCTGGCCGCGGCGCTTTCTGTTGTCCACTTACACACACAACAGGGAGACCCCGGGTGAGAGGCAGCCCCTCCTCTTTGAATTTCCTTGCTTTTGTAAATTTGTCAGTCCACCCATGAACTTTGTTTGAACAGAGTTTGGTACTTAATGGATGATTGTATTGTATTGTAACTCACAGTGTAACACATCTTTTCTGTATTTATTTTAAATAAAGGCTTTTTAGAAGCCAAAGGGCTTAAGCTGTAGGAAATAAAGAAGCCAAAGTGTGCGTCCAGATCCTGCACATGCTGCATGTTACTAAAATGCCTTGAAGCCCACGCCCCAGAAGTTTCTGCACACCCAGGAGCCTGTCGGGAGGCCTCGCTCAGCACAGAGGCACAGGGCTGGTTAGCTTTGGAATTTAATGGGGAAAAGCAAAGTGCTGACAAGGTCTGTACCAGGAAGCCTCCGTGCTCATGTCTGTTGAAACCAAAGCGCTGCCCACAGGGGCCTGATCTCCCCACAGGAATGGAGTGTGCAGGGTGCCTTGGCAGGAGGGGCGGGTCTCAGTCAGAGTAGGGACATCTCCACGGGGTCTGAAGTGAAAACAGTTTGTAAACATTTGTGCTTTGGGGTGTGAATTCCAGATTCTGTTAGGCGTGACCATTCCAATGACATTCTGTGAAAACAGACAAAATTTTAAAATCTATGGGGAAAAAAGGAATGGTTCTGGAAACGACTCCCATTTCAAGAGATTAATGCAATTTGGGATAATATTTCTTATGCTTTCAGATATTTTAAAACAACATTTTAAATTAACATGATTTTATAATATTGATTACATCAGCAACTATATGGGGAGGGGACCTGTGCTATTAAAAAAAGAACTTACTTTTGTCCATACTAGTATACTATGAAAACAGTTTTAAGTGATTTTCACATTTTTATTTTTCTTGTTCATAATAACTAAGTGTGATTCCCACTTTACAGATAAAGTAATTAAAGAAATTCTTATTAAATTGTGGGTTGATAGTTTTGCGTCTAAACTATAATGAGGAACATTATCCGAATTTTTTTGTTTGGTAACAATAGTGTTGGAAACATATAGTCCATTACATTTTAATTTAATTTAATTTAATTTTTTAGAGATGGGGTCTCACTGTGTCTTCCAGGCTGGAGTGCAGTGGCACAATTATAGCTCACTGTAGCCTCAAACTTCAGGGCTCAAGCGATCTTCCTGCCTCAGCCTCCCAAGTAGCTGGGACTATAGGCTCATGTCACCACACCTGGCTAATTTAAAAAAAATTTTTTTTTGTATAAACAGGGGTCTCACTATGTTGTCCAGGATAGTTTTGAATTCCTGGGCTCAAGTGATCTTCCTGCGTCAGCATCCTAAAGTGCTGGGATTACAGACATGAGCCACAGGAATGGGACCATTTTCATTTTATGGATGGCACAAATCTTGTCAAGAATAGTGTTTCCCTCTTTGCTTTGAATGCTAGGAAGCTCACAGAAAAATTCTGCCACCCCTGACAATTCACAGGATGAGCAGACATGTACCAACATGTGTTTGTGTTAAGTCTGGGTGAGCTTAAATGCACCCTGATTTCATCGTCTTTCAACTTGTATTTTTCCTGACCTGATTCCCCCCACTGCTTATGCTCTCCTTTTGTATTTTATATACTTCAAAAAGCCAGTTCAAATCCTTTGAGAAACTAAGTGAAACAGATTTTCGTGGAGATTCTCTCTCCACCAGTTTGTAGGTATTCTTGCACAAATATGTAACGCACAGTGGGTGCACTGGAGACTAACAACACTCCGTGGTGAGTGACAAATGCCATTGTGGGTGACACAAACAGTGAGATCAGAAGAAACTATGTAGCTTTCACAAGTACAAATGACCCGTACATAGAACAAGAACTGGGTATGAGAGTTTGTGACAAGTTCCTAAACTTATCATGAGAAAACACATATTTCGCTTTGTTCATCTATAAAATTGCCAGAGCTGTGATGTTCCGGCCAGGTATAGCTCAGCGCAGGCTGACGTAAGGGTTGGCCTGGTGGTCCAGGCTACTGCTTCTAAACACTATCCCTGACACTCACCAGCTGGGCCTCTGCTTCAGCATCTGTGAAATGGTACAATAGTGGCACCTACCTCATGGGTTACTGTGACGTAGTAAATGACATAAAAGTTAAGCTTGTAGGAAGATTCCCTACACAATAAGCATGGAATAAATTCTGCTTTTAAAACTAGCACTTGATTTAGTGCCTGGCTTAAAGTAGTAAACGTGAAATGAATGAATAAATGCACAATATGAAAAATTAAGATTTAAAAACTCTGTCAAGCTTTTGGCATTATAATGACTGCCTACCTGAAATAGTATTTAAATCTTCGGTGTATAGAATGTTTTTACCATCTACTCTTATTTCCTGCATTTCCCTCTTGTCACTTACTGTAATGCTGCCCTGAAAAACAAAAGGGCATAAAAGCATGAGAATGTGTACAATTTAGAGACTCAGCGAGATCAAAGTATTTTTCTCTTTACAAAAATTCCATCTTGACTCCTCAAGTTTAACTTAACGCCATTAATTTAATATCTATTTGGGGCGCCTTCATCTATTCTAAAATGGAATGCCTCTTCACAGCCCAGCAATGACGCCCCAGACACCCATGCCTGGAACCTAGTTCAGTCCCCAGAAAGATAAACCCTCTTAACCAAAGGTTTTTCCTGGGGGCCAGGAAGCTTGGGGTTACCTTAGTGCTTGGCTACATTAATCAACCCATCTCAAGTGCCTGATAGATCAACCTCTCTCTTTCCTTCTCTCTTTTATTTTTTTTTTTAGAGATAGGGTCTCATTCTGTCACCCAGGCTACAGTGCAGTGGTGTGATCACAGCTCTCTGCAACCTCGAAGTCCTGGGCTCAAGTGATCCTCCTGCCTCAGCCTCCTGAGTAGCTGGGACAGCAGGCATGCACCACCACGCCCAGCTGATTTTTCTATTTTTTATAGAGATGGGGTCTCACTATGTTGCCCAGGCTGGTCTTGAACTCCTGGCCTTAAGCAATGCTCCCACCTCGGCCTCCGAAAGTGCTGGTATTATAGGCAAGAACCACTGCACTTGGCCAACTTCTCTGTTTCTTTATATTGATATTAGTTTTAATTTTCTGATTTAAAAAATGCCTTAACATGAATTTAACTCAAATTCAGCTTTAGGTGGCTCGGTGTGGTTACATTTGTTCTTGTTTCCATTTGGGAAGGAGGTGCGACTTTATTATATTTCTTCTGAAGTTTACAAGGTGGGCAAAGACAAACAAAGACAGCCAGATAAGGAAACAGATCATTTTGGGTAACAGAATAAAAATTATTGAGGATTGTTTTTGTTGAAATCATAGTTACTCTATTAATCAGTTTTGTGGCAAAGTTCTCACCTCCATTGATAACCTCTGTGTCTTTTTAAAAGGAGGCAAAATAATACCTAGCTACATGTTACAACATGGATGAGCCTGAGGACATTGTGCTCAGTGAAATCAGGCTAAGCCAGTTGCAAAAGGACAAATACTGTATGATTCCACTTATATGAGGTCCCTGGAAGAGTCAGGTTCCTAGAGACAGAAAGCAGAATGGTGGGTGCCAGGGGCTGGGGGAGAAAGGAACGGGAAGGTTTTGTTTAATGGGGACAGAGTTTCTGTTTGGAATGATGAAAAAGTTCTGGAGATTGTACAACATTGTGAATGTATCACTGAATTGTACACTTAAAAATGGTTAAAATAGCAAATTTCATGCATATTAAAAAGCCATGCCCTCCAAACTGTACCTAGCCTTTCCATCAACAAAATGTCTTGACTCCTTAATCATGTTGAAATTATAGTTACTCCGTAATTATGCCAATTCATCCATATCCTGACTACTTCTTTCCTTGTCGTTCTAACACCACTGAGCCCCCGAACGCAGATTCTGCCTTCCTTCAAACTGTATTATGCACGTGTCCGATGAGATCCCACGCAGAGGTCTTGCAGCGTTTCTTCCCTACTCAGTGTCATTACACGTGGACCTGGCCTACCCACGGTGAAGGGGATACGGATGGTTCCCTTATTTTATTTTCAGTTCTGTTAGAAAAGTTTGAATAAACATGCACATGTAATCAGTTATGCACGGGGAGTCACAGTGAGCCTTGCGGGCAGAGAAAGTCAGTGCCTCCGCTGTTGTAAGACTACGTGGTGGTAAGAGGTCACGACCTCTCTGTTAAGTAATTAACATGCTGTAGGATTATAAGAAAAGGTAATAAGAAAGACAGGTCCCTCTCTTCTCTAACATGGGAAATCTTTCAAAAGAGGAATCCTTACTGAATTTGTCTTTCCTTAAATGAATTCTGCTCTGTGGCCTAGTTCCTTTTATTCTTCAAACCGTTCTGAACCACATGTGTGGAATTCTGTATCAGCGATTCTGATGCCAGCTGTTGCTGAAAGCCTTTTACTTAAATTGAAATTAAGAACAGATCTGAGGGTCGTCTACCTGCTGGGAAGTCCTGATGGAGTCACCAAAAATCGCAAATGGTGAGAAAGCAGGACTGCCGTTGCTGTAGCTGTTAGTACATTTTCGACAATACTTGAGCTCCACTGGGCATCAGTGCTAAATCTGTGACCCAACATTGTTACTTGTTAATGCCATCTTTGTTGTTACCCACAACATATACACAACAAAAATTAGTAAAAGGAAAATCTATGTTGCAATAAGAATAGTGCATGGGTCAGCATGAGTGTTTTTCTGTTTAGAAAACAAGGACAGATTGTTAACAATGCTGATTTTGTGGGAAAGTTCTTAAGATTTCTGCCATGGGGGGGAATGAGTGAGGCATTCTTTGTATCACACATATGGGTACATTTTGCCAGAATCTTGAAGTGACGCTTTACTGATTATTCAACTAAAAATTCCGGTATGGCTAGGAGGAATCTTTAGACTTGTACAGGAGAGAGATGAATACATCTTTACAACAGTGTTTCAAACAACATGCAAGTCTCAACCATGATTAAGGATAAATCACAGCCAGTTGACACTAAATCATACTGTATATAAAAGACTGTACAAAAGAAAGCTGCTCAGTAAGTAGTTATCGTAGTGTAAACATGGGAGAATCTGGGCATGGATCGCGTTAGGGTGATTGTGTGTGTGTGTGTGTGTGTGTGTGTGTGTGTAAGAAACATATATGAGAATTAAGATAGTTTCCTGAACTAAGATTAGAAATATTGTTAGTTAATTTTTGATTCAAGCAGTCTGAAGCCATTTTGTAGCAGATTCTATTTGAAATGTAATCACAACTTTGCATGAAGCGGATGATCATATGTTAAATTACATACTGATACAGCCATGCTGGTGTGCTGTTTTCCCATCCTCCATATTCTACATACAGGCTATTCTCTGAGTTTTTAAGTTCTGTGAAAAGGAAATATTGTAAGAAAGAACAAGTTAGCATTGGGGTAATATTTTTGAAACCATCAGTGATTAAATAGCCAATTTCCGTTTATTCATGAAATGGTTGCCTACTCCAAACAATATAAAGGCAGTGACTAGCTGTACTGCTCCTAAAAGCAGTCTTTATCCAGAAATACTTGCTGACAATTTAAATTAATTCCTAATTCACTCCCAAATCTGTAAATTTAAGTTATTTCACAAAGCAAAAGATTACCCCTTGATTTGGGTGCATAATGTCCTTCTTTCTTAGATATTACTTAGAAAATTCTAATAAATTCACACAGATAGAATTAACATTAAATATTTACCAATAAGTAGTACACCAAACTGTCTAATCATAGCACTTAAATTTTTGAGCATGCATTTTTAATACATACTTTTTAGTTTGTTTTGGCTTTCGTGCTATAGAATAGAGAGTTTCACTTCTAGCTTTCAGACAGACAAGGCCTTTGGCGGGAGGGGTTCTTTTTGTTTTTTATTTGTTTTTTACTCTGAGCTATTCTTTAATGGCACTTCTCAAGAACTTTCCTTATTTAAACATCCTCAATCACTCCATAACCATTGAACACTGTTTCATCAAAATGTTGGAAGGAGCAAAGTCCCAAATGCTGAACAAATACTTCATTAGACAATAGCAAGGGGAAAAAAGTGTTTTCTTCCCCATCTACTTCACTAACCAGAATGTTATAAAATTATAAATAGCCAAATATCAACCATTAATATTCAACCATCAATACTACTGACCTTGCAACACCCAGGTGTTGTAATTTACCTAAACATTTCAACATAGGAGACCCTCTCCTAGGCACTCCAGGGGTTTAAATTATGTGTAGAAACAGTGTCCTTAATCTCTAATGGCTACTTTAAATGTCTGAAGATATTAAACAGTTGAAATTTTGGCATGCTAAATATGGTTATAGGAATAGTATGAAAATTCTTACTAAATATTTTATTTTTATGCTTTTTTGTGTATAGAATACGCCGGTAATAATGCATTGACAAATGAACAACCACCAGTGATTTTGTGTACAATCAATGTAAACTCATTTCAACTGTCAGTAACAAAATGATGCTGGCCCTCAAGCTTCCATTTTCTAGGTTTGCCACCCCAAGCATCAGAATTTAACTCTTGCCCATCTATCCAATTACGTTCTCAGATTTTGTAAGCATTGTAGAGAAACGTGGAAGAAAGGAAATCGTTCAAAAGCACAATATTACTGTAGACAGACATAGCCCTGAGTGAAATCACACGTGAGTGACTTAAGCAAGGGACCCAACCAGGCTAGAGAAAGGAGACAAGTAGTGAAAATTTTAGTTTTATGTGGAGGTGTGTGGAAGTTTTGCTCACCATTCATTGATCTAACTTGTCCATTTTCAACATATGGAAATTATTAGTGCAAGATTGTGCTATTAAATATACCCAAAAATGCAGATGATTTATACCATCGACTCACATCCATTCCAAACTACTACCAAAAAAAACCTATTAAAATTGCAAGTATGCAAATTTTAATCTTTGTCAGTACATACATACATGTAATAATATGTGCATCCATGCCATTTATAGCTTTGTAATTAGTTGAATTGAGGGATACCTTTATTTGTGCATTTTCAATGTGCACTGAAATGAATTGTGGGCACTTCAATACTTTTCTGTGAATCAGACTTAAATTTGTTCAAGAATACATCCCACTTAGGCATTCATGCTGAAACCAGCAACAATTGTCCGTGACCTCTAACATGCCTGCTATCCAAATTAGTGCCAACCATCAGCCACACGGAGCTTACGTTTCAGGGTTCGCGGATGCTTCATCGCGGAGGCTCCCGCCCGTCTTTCTCCCCGACTCCGCTCCCCGCGCCTCCATCGAGACACACGCGCGCACGCACACACACGCACACCCCACGCAGAACGGCCCCCGCGTCTGACTTCCAGCTTTGCCAGGGCACAGGCAGCTCCCTTTGCAGCGCGTCTGGAGTAGTTTCTTTTGTAAATGCCTTAAGTCGGGGAGGGCTCAGGGCGCGAGCAGCGGGTGTGGGCACAGAGGAAAGGCCACGGCGAAGGTAACGCAGGGATTGCAGCGCTGGCTGTTAGGCAGAGCCACGCTGGGCGTCTTGGACGGAATCCACCTCCACTGCGGAGCTATCACGAGGAACAGGAGAACAATATGGCCAAGAGCCTGGTGGGAGAAGATAGTATTACCCTCCGCAGTCCACAACTCCCCCGCTCTACGTCACCGCCGATTACCGGGCGCGCTCGCTCTGCCTCGCTCCAACCTGCCCCGCCCCCTCCTTCCCTCCCCCTCCTCCTCGGGCTCTAACTCTCCGTCCCTTCCCCCTCCCCTCTACGGCCCCTCCCTGCCATGGACCCTGAAAGCGTTTTGGGGTCAAATTAGGATTTCTGTTCCTTGACTCGATTTATTGCAACTAACTACTACCCACGGGGAGTAGTTGAGGTGAAGAAATGAAGTTTTAAGAACAGAAAAATAAGAGTTGAACTTTGAAGGACACAAGTAAACAACAATAACAACATTCTTTTTTAAATGGCCATATGGCAGAGGCGCTGTTCTGAAGTCTTTCCAGGGGGACCTCTTTGATCCTTGGTTCAGGACTTAACGTATTGACACTCTGTATCTGAATACCCCCAGAAACGTGTACCAGGAAGTTAAGTGAAACGCACACACTACGCCGTTCGTAATGCACACGCATCTGGGACCCCCGAAGGGGTGTCCACATTCGAATCCCGATTCGAGGCTTCGTGCCCAGGTGCCTGCGACGGCTGGACCTGCATCCCGAGCACGTCTGCACGTATGGATGCGTGTGTGCGCGCGTAAACAGTCGCCAGGAACTGGAGCTGCGGCAGTCTTAGACCTTGAGAAAAAGGGGCGACCACTGGAATCCTGATTCAGTCCTATTAGGGAAGAATTATCTGTGTCTGAGTCATTGCAAGCCTCCAGACTTTCCCCGCAGTGTGGCAGAACTTTGTGCTGATGAGACAATAGTGAGCGTGTGCGTTTCCTACAGGGCAGACCATTCCCCGGCTGGGGGAAGCCTCCGGCCTGCGCCTGGCCGCGGGCGCCCGGCCCCCTCCCCGCGCCGCGCAGCCCCCGGAGCCGGGCCGGCGCCTGGGCCCCTGCGGGGCGGGCGCGTCCCGGGCGCGCGCAGGCGGGGCGCGGGGAGGGGGCCGGGCGCGTGGCGGGCCCCGCGCGCCCTCGCGCGTCCCCCGCGCCCGGGCGCAGCTGGCGCGGTCGGTCTAGTGCAGCGCTCGGCTCCGCGCCGCGGGCGCTCGGCTTCACCTTCAGATGCGCGGGGTGTGCGCGTCCTCCTCCCCAGGCCCACCGCCTCCCCGCCAAGGTAGGGCCCGGTGAGGGGGCGGGGTGGTGCGCCGCAGGGCCCTCCGCGGGCCGGGGGCCTAGGCGGGCCGGGGGCCTAGACGTGCCGGCGACCCCGGGGTGCGCCGATGGGGGGGAGGCGTCGGGGAGGTGGGTGCGCCGGGAAGGGGCTCCCCGGGCGCGGGGAGGGCTACTTGGCTTTCCCTGCTGGTAGTTGCTCCGCTTTGCAATTCCAGGATAGGGGAAGATGCAACTTCGGGTGGCGGGGCGAGCGCCCGGGAGGTGGTTTTTACCGCAGTGGAGGGGCGGGGTGGGGGCCGGGGTGGGAGCGCGGAAGAGGCTCTGGCTTTGTACACTTCGTCAAAGGCGACGCGGGAGGAGGGGAGCTCGGATGCGCTCTCCATCCATTAGGAGACAAAGAGCAAATTGCCTTACTTTAAAGTAAAACGCTCTGGCTAATGAAGGTGGGTGATGGGGATGGTGCTGCGGGCCCTGAGGAGCCGCGTCAGTTATCGAGGGTTTGGCGGACGCGATCGGTGCCCATGGGCACCCAGCGCTGCTGGCGAGGGGACGTGTTTGCCTGGGGGGGAGGGCTGTTTTTACTGTCCCCTCCCCTGCTGCTTGCCTATCAGCTGGGAGCTTATGAGTGACCCTAACATTACAGAAGTGAGAGGTCTTGGAAGGGAAGTTCGGGCGGGGTGGGGGCGGGGGTGGGGGCAAGGGTTCTCGCAGTGACTCCGAGAGGGGTGGGGAGAGGGAGTTGGGGTGGCAGGGACTCTTCGGAGACGGGCCCAGCCGGGTGGGGGCGGGGCGGGGCGGAGGAGGTATTGGTTGCGATATATACCCGGGTACGTAAAAGAAAAGAAGAATGCAGTGGGGTGTGTGGTTGGGCGGGGGCTGGGGGTGGGGGGAGGCGCCTCCTCTGCCATTTCTAGGGAGAACAGACTGGATAGTTATGGTCACTGTTTAGATTACACCGCCTCGTCAAATTTTAAAGAAACTTTGTATGAATAAGTTTGTCAAAAGCCAGTCGACTGGGGTATTTAAAACCAGCGGTTTATGGGGGAAGGTTGGTGTGCGGTAACTGTCTGGCTTGTGGGCTGGGAAACTAGTGGGTCCTGCACTTAGAGACCAGAGAGAACCAGCCTTTTACCCGAAAAATGTGCGTCTGTAAGTCAGCCCCCTTTATTACCGGCGTTAATAAACTTCCGCGGCAGACGAGGATCACACCAGGGCTCTGAGGCTGTGTGTGTCTTACTCTCTCCGCTGGGCTTATTGGTAAAGAGTCACTTGGTCTCCGGGTGTGCAAAGATCAACTTGCGCAGCCCTCTTTTTAAATATATTCATTCTGTGCTTTATTTAATCCAGATGCACAAAAAGCCATTTGCTGCTTCATTGTTGGTTTACATTTTTTGAAAAGGCGACTGGTGTAACCTGTGGAATTTGAAATGCAAATAAAAGCCTGTGGGAGTTGAGGCAGAACAAATCAGCATTTATAAAGTGAAAAAGATTTAATGTCTTTGAAATCATTGCTGGGGAAGAAACTGGAGGGGGAGTGTGATTTTTCAGGGAGTGAATTGTGACGTCACGTCTTTTTGGAAAAGATGTTATTTTTAAGGTCTGAAACCCTGGTAGGTAAAGTGCTTACAGGAAAAACAGATTACAAGATTAACATCTGTTAACATGATCGTTTATCTCCAGCCAAAAATAGGTCAGTTGTTTCTTAAGGAAACACGATTGCTGGCGCATGCTTAAATAATAAAATTGAAATGATGAGTTAATAAATTAGGGACGAGTGTTTGTTATAACCTGACCTTTGAAAAATATTTTTTAATTTCGAGATCAATGAAAGGTCAAAGTCCCTTTCGGGCGTAGAGAAACTCTTTACACCGCGTCCACCCCTCCGAGAGGACCCCTTCCTCCGGACTCGAGCTCCTTTTCCGCCCGCACTCCGATCGTTAATTTACCTTTCCATCCATTGTGGAAGTACGAAAGATATGTAAATGCATATCGTCTGACGCCTCCCTCGTTAAAGAAGGCACACTCTCTCCGCGCAGATGGCTAACTTTCCGAGCTCTGCTGTTGTTTCACCATTAAACGAACCGGTAGAGAGGAGAAGAGAGAAAAAAAAAATAAAAAAAAAAGGAAACAGCTTTACAAAGTCTCCCAGCCCCCTGGGTGTGAGTGACGGCTCTGCTGGCCAATCCGCAGCGGCTTTCTCCCTCCCGGAGGTAATGTGGGTGTGAGCGCGTGTGTGAGCGCGCGCGCACGCGCCCATGTGTCTGCACACTGGTAAGTCTGGCCAGCCCCGCGCGTCCGCAGGCTCCTGCCTGTGCACAGATGTGTGATGCGGACGTGGACACGCTTTCATTCGAGTCGGTCCTGCTAGATGGGCACGCAGCCGTCCACATGGAGGCCCTGCCCCCTCCGAATGTCCTGTGAAGAACGAGCATTAAGGCGCTTTGGGATTCAAGTCGAAACCTGCAGAAGGGGAAGGAAAGGGGAGCGATGTGATTATGCTTCTCAGCAATTGGGGAATCGAAATGTGCGGTTTCATCTGCCTCGGTCCTACCGGCAGGCGCGCCCTGGCGCCTTTTGGGTCCAGGTGAAGGAGCCCACTCGCGGGGGGCGGGGGGTAAAGCTAAGGAGAACGCGGGTTGTTGAAACTGATAGTAACTGTAGAAAAGTGAAGGGCAGTATGTGTCTTCCAACTGAAATTTTATTTTCTCACTGCAAGTTGATGCTTAGTCCCTGGCAGATCCTCGCATGTGAAGTGCTGGCGGGCAGGAAGTGAAAGTTCGCTGCCCACCTACTCCCGAACGCTGCGCCCCGGCCGCGGCCGCCCGGCACAATAGGCGTATTCACGGGCGGAGTGCGTCACCCGCCACCCCACGCTTCCTCCTGCCGGAATGTGGCACCGACTTTCCTAGGAATATTGGTAGTGGTGTGCGTGGTCCGTGTAGTACGCACCTGGGGAAGTGTGGGACCAGCCCAGAACGCTGTGGCATCTCTGTTGAAACGCCGGATAGGCTGTATCTTCGGGGAGCCCGGCGGGGGTTGCTGTGCTTCTGTTCACTCCGGGGTGGTGACGATGCAATGGGCGGGTTAAAGACCCACGTGCCCACTCCCCCTCCCCCGGAGACCCCTGCAAGGAGACCCCTGGGAGGGACCTTGTCCACGCAGGGTGTGCCGGGCTACCAGGCCGCACTGAGGTCACTCCAAGGGTCCATGGGCGGCCCCAGGCGACCTTCGTCTTCCCTTACTGCAGGAACCTAACTCGGTGACACGGCAGTGTCCGATCGCACGCCTCCCCTCCCACTCGGGCCATTTTCGCCTCCAAACCCGAGTTCTACACGATCCCCCTCCCCCCATCTCGGTGAGCTCGCTGCAGCAGGAATGGGCAGCATCGGGAGGTGTCTTGGATTAAATCATTCCTATTTCTGTTTCTCGGCTGCGGCGACGCTGGGGCTGGGCGCTGCTGGGGGGCTTGGGGCGAGTGGGGGAGGCGGGGGTTGGGCCGCTGCAGAGAGGGGGCGTTGTGCGGGGCCGGGGGCGGGGGGCTTTACCTGCCCGCCCTGGGGGCGGAGGCGGGGGCGGTGGCCGCTTGTTGCTGGGCTTCCAGGAGGAGGGCTGTGGGCGGGACGGGAAGGGGCGGAGAGGTGGGGGGAGGGCCTGGCCCGCCGCCCCCGCCCCTCGGCGCCCGCCCCCCGCCCCCGTCATGTGGAGCGGACGTCACACGCCTGCACTGTAACCCAAGAAGTGAAAGAGACGGGGACCCACTGCCCAACTTCGCACCATAACAAAGGCGGGGGTCTGTGCGGGCCGGGGGGGGGGCGAGCGGGGCGGCAGGGGGGGGCAGCCAGCCGGGGAGGGAGCGGGGCCGGGGCGGGGAGGGGGCTGTGGGGGGAAGGGCAGGCAGGCGAGGGAGGAACGGGTTGGGGGTGGCGGGGCGGCTGGGGCCAGGGGGCGGGGTAGGGGCCTGGCCGTGGAGGGGGCGGGTCCGGCCGGGGGCTGCGGTCCGCGGGGGCTCTGGGCCGGAACCCGGCCCAAGTCCCGGCAGGGGTCTGCGCGGCGGCGTGGACCGGGCTCCGGGGGCCGAGGCGCGGCAGAGGCCAGGTAATTGGTTTCTATTTTAAACTTCACTTTGTTCTGGCGGGGGTGGGGCGGGGGGAAAGGCGTGGCCCCCGAGGACGATTACATAAGTGTTCACACCTGAGTTGGGTCCTGCGCTGGAGAGGCGGATTTGGGCTTGAAGTTGGTGGTGTGCACTTTAGCTCGGGGCTGCTGGGCGTTGGGTTGTGCCCTGATTGTGTGACCTAATCAATGTCTCGGTGATAAGGAGGCCAGAGTAGACTCCGTGGACTGTTTCTGGAAGCCCAGATGTGCCCGTGGGCGTGGGGCCGGGCCTTCCAGGGGCGTCCGCTGCGTAACAAAGGACAGAGCCCTTGGACCCTCTGGTCCAGTCACTGTGCTGACTTAACCAGCAAGTCACAAAAGGAACTTTAGTCAGTGAGCCTAATTAAACATACAACAGAAAGGCATTTCCTCCATGAACCTGCTGTTAAGTCTCGAATCTTGATTAAAGGTGATTTAAAGATAGATTGATGTACGTTCACCAATTGGCTGTGTAATATATAGTACTAAAATATTGACCGGAGTAGAAGCAAGGGTGGATAGCCCCCCAAAAGGATCTTTTCCAGATTATTTTTTAAACCAGGTATTAATATGATTGAAGTATTTTGGTTTAGGGATGTGTTACTTTAAGGAACTAGGCATGCATGCTATTTGATAGGATACAGGCTACTGCTAAGTAAAAAAAAAAAAAAAAAAGCTCATTTTATCATTTGTTTGTTCCTTCTTCATTTTCTCTTGCATTCTTTGATTGTGCCGTCAAAATAACTGTTATTTATATTTACATAGAGCAGCCAGAATTAAATATACCACATACCACTATTGCGCATGCATCCAAGAAACCTCCCCACTTCCCATCTAGTAAAGTCGGAGAGGGAGAGCGAAGTTGAGTAGGAGCCCGCTGTGGTGTCAGGGGCTTGAGAGTTGGGTTACTGGAGGAGGAGATCTTTGGTTTCACAAGTGTGACCCCCGTGGCTGTCTTGAATGGGCTCTAGGATGAAATCGAGCACTGTGTAAGACTCCCGAGTATTTTGGTAATTGAATTAGAGTTTTGCTGTGTTAAGATACAAGCATGTCTAATATTTTTCTTAATTCACTAGTAGGGCTTTGTTTTCTTACACTTGCTAATTTGAATATACTGAAACATTCAGAGCACATTAACATTCGAAAAAAATAGTAATCCCAATGTTTCTGTAATAAAGCTAACCAAGAGGAAGGGGAATACCTTTCTAAAATGAAACAAAACCTCAAAGTAGCATATTTGGTAGGTACAGATTTCAGCAATAGATGGGAGTTCTGCTTATTTTTATCTCTGAAAGCATTTGTTTATCAGAATAATCTTTCCAACTGCCTTAATATCCAGAAATACACGAGGAACTTTAATTTTGGTGTCTGTATCTAATAGTAATTGCTGATGTCCTGAGAATAGTTTACATCATCAGTGTTTTACCATTGTTTTTTGTAAACAAAACTTTAAAGTCCACTAATTTGAAGATTACATTTTCCCAAGTCTCTGAAGTCCTACATTTCTAACTTTGTAAGATGTTGTCCCAGAGACCAAAATTGAGTGACGAGAATGAGAGAGTTCTTCCAAAACAGGTCACAATGTTAGAAACACTTTGTCTCCACTTCCATAAATGAAACTTTTAACTCCATTTCCCTTATTTGCTTTTACAAGGAGATATTTGAGTTTTATAAATGAAGCATTTGATGTGATTAAGTTTAGCAACATATGTGAAAAAGGAAAGGAAACTTCTTTGAATAATACTTTGAAATGAGGTATACTCCAGCAGATGGTTTTCAGTCTTACCAAATGGGGAAAATGATATGTGACCTAGCGATTTAATTAGAGTTTAGTCATGGATTGCTCTTGAAAAACCAGTACTCGGTTTATTGGGTTGTTGTGGATTTTTATTTATTCATTTTCCAGGATATGTATTGGTCTTACTCATAATTTACCAGAAGGAATCTTTTAAAAAGAATTTGGTGGGACTGGCTGTAAGTCTGCCTGGAGATTGTGTTTAGAGGCTCAGCTGCAGTGTACCTTTTAACCAGAGAAATAGGAAACTGAAATAGAAGCTGATTACATTCAGCAGGAGGGAGCTTGCCTGAACCTGTGTACTTTCCTTTTATAATATGCTTGTTTAAATGTTCAAGACATTACACTATTTTGTTTTTTATTCTGCTTTGAACTAGAAGAAAAGGACATGTGTTAATTATCTAATTAAAGTGGTATTTTGCTTATAACGTAACTAGATTTCTAACTGCAGAAAGTGTTGCTATTAATGTGCAGGAAGCACATACCTTCTTTCTCTTTGGTTTTTGATTGGGCAGATTTAAGTGGAGACACCTAAACTTTCTCAATGACAGGCATGGATTTAATCATAAGTAATAGAACTAATGGAAGAAAGCAGAAGAAAGTTCACTTTATTTGATTAGATACCTGCATTATAAATATTTTAACTTAGAAGTAACGTTTTTTTCTTAAAAAGCAGACATCTTACTTGCTGTAAATGTTTATACATTTTAGTACTTGGATAAGCTATTCTGAAACAATCAATTAGTTCTTTCACAAATTCATCTCTTTGCTGTCCGAACTCTTCCCCCTCAGAAGTTCTAGAAGCTGTGGGAAAAGTTCAGTTAACTCTCCTCTCACTGAATGTAGTGCAGAAAATACTGTGGATTTGTGTACTACTTACGGAGCTTGGCTTGAGCCACTCTGACTTTCTTAGTCGTTCTTACTTCCTTGTGTTTGCATTTATTGCCTAACTAGCATCCTGCAAAAAGACCTTCCCTGGGCTGCTTATGATTTGGCACCTTTGACTTTTGCTTCCAGAATTGTTAATGTCTAAACATGAAGGACTAATTTTATTACTGTGTTTAGCTGGCAGGGCCTTGGGAGAGAGAGGCCCTTACTCTGTTGTTGGGGAACTGCATCTCATTTGGATTTGCATTTTTCAAGTGAATTGCAGTGTCAGGATGTGGATTTGTTGAGAAGTCTAATTAGGTGATGGTTGGAATACATCTTTCTGTGCATTAGAGGCACAGAGGAATATGGAGATGCTAGAAGGCAGGTGGAGGTGCTTCCATGGGTTACCATTCAGGTCGCCCAGTTTTCGCAGTAGCAGTTCTTCCACTGTTGTGCTAGGTTCCCTTAGGGTTGGGTGCTAACTGGTGGCATGAGCTGACGAGTGACTGTTCCCCTCTTCTCCCTCCTCTCCTCTCCCATCCTGGGGGCTCTCAGCACATCCTTTCCACCTCACTGGCCAAAAGTGTAGTGGCAGCAGCCTATTAAGGATTTGAAAGTATCTAGGGGCCACAGAGGAGACAGCATTTTTCCAATTCAAGCCCTGGCCTCAGTTCTCTCTGGTTCCAGGAACAAGTGAGCTTGGGGTGGGGGAAGGGGGACCTCTGCCCTGAGTTGAGGTCGTTCCCCCCCATTAGACTTGAGCTATCAAAATCTTACAGTTTTCAGGAATTTTGGAAAGTTGTCACAAACCCAATTTAAGAAAGGAATCACATGAAATGTTTACATTTATGAAGACTTCATGAGTAAAATTAACCTTAATGGGAAGAGGAAGAATAAAGAAAAACTTTACTATGACTTTAGATGTCTCATCCAGGTCTTTAAAATAGCATCTTTATTTTAAAATTAATTTTCTTCCAACCAGAAATATTTTAGGGGGATGACTTAAACATTTATAGAGGTTATGAATGCATTGCTTGTATTTGAAATTTCTACTGTCTGCTGAAGTGTATGAGGTATATTTTGGATGGATTGGTAAAAATTAGCAGTTGCAACTGTCCATTTTGCATTCTTTATCCTCTGCATCTGGCCACACATGAGTTGAACAGCTGAAGCGTCTCTTTCCAAAGCTAGAGCTGTCATATTTATGTCCAGCATGAAATGTTTTCCAGTGGTATACATTCGAATTGTAAAGAAGTATAATTTTGTGGCTCTCAACATGCCTTAAAAGTAGTTTTCCAAGAAAGATGTGGCATTTAATCTTCAATCCAAATGGTACTGAAAATAACAAAGCAGGAGTCATTAGAAATTCAACTATATTTGGAAAGCAAACATGTAAATATATGTTAAGTAATGACTAAAACACAACACAGGAGAGTAGAAAAAAAATCATTTAAAAACCAACCATATGAGGCTTAGGTACATTTTACCTTATACTGTATTTCAGATATATGTTCATTCTGATAGATTTTTTTTTTCTGTTCCTGGTTTTGTTTTTTTTTTTGGTTAGGAGTGAATCAAGTTATAGTCTCAGAATTTACCTCAAGAGATATGTATTATATGTGACTGTGAAGTTCAGACAGTTCCTCAGCTGAGTGGGGAAAACAGGATAAGGTATTAATATATTTTGTTATTTTCAAGGCAGAGTTAATCTGGTGTTTTATTCCTTCAAAACCAGGTAGACTTGTCTCTCCCTGGTTCTCACGCCCTGGGGAATTGCTGATGTTAGCTCAGCCTTCTGGGTACAGCTGTCCTGTTATTTTCTTGCTCATTTAGGAGATGGTGTGTGTAGACTAAGATGTGGTGTTAGCTTTCAGAACATAGTTAAAAGGCAGACTCTTAAAAATTGAGGTTTTCTCTTAAAACTCTGTAATTTTTTGTTAATGGCTACGAATTTTTTTCAGCATTATTAACACTTGAAGAACCCTCTAATCTCCAACTCTTACCATGTGAAAGTAACAGACATTTGTTTAGGAATTTTTGTCCTTTGTTTCAGAAAAGGGCAACATGTGTCTATTTTTGCCATATGGTACTATTTAACCTATATTGCATGAGCTGACTAGGCGCTGTGCTTAGGCATTGATTTATTTCAGCATTCGAGAATGTTCTTTGAAATTTAGTACAGTAAATGATGCATTGAAAGTTGTGCAGAGAGGTTGTTTGTGGCTTTAGCAGATTCTTGTTCAGTTGATACTTAAGGGTAGTGAGCAAGCTTCACTTTTTTTTTTCCCTGAAATAATTTTTGTGAGAAATAGTTTGCCATTAAATGTTGAATGATTGTGTTAATTCAGGAAAACACAGAGCCAAATGTGAGTAGTTAAAACTTGCTGGTTGCAAATAAGGCTTAGAGTTGGCTGGTCAGAAAGAGAAGATTTGCTTTTATTTCCTGATTATTCCAGTGATTTTAGACTATAGCTAAAAAGTGGGGTTTTTTTTTCCTTAAATACTTAGCTTTTTTTTTTTTTTTTTTAAATGGACGGATCAATGAACAGACAAGCAATCCTGTTTCATAGTTTTACTGAACTTTTGTGGTGATGTTGTGGAATTATCTACAGGAAGAACTGTGATGTTTTCACTTGAGGATACGTTTGTTTACACATGTTGGTTTGAATTTTTGGGTAGACCTGTCTTTAATTCACAAGGGTGGCTTCTTATGCCACATCTGAGGAATTTATTAATATGGACCATCACAGAAGATTCTTCCTTCGTTTTTAACATTCTGTGTGGCTGTGGAGTTGCCACCAAAACAAATGTGTCTCTAGACACCTTTCTCTTGTTGAATCAGTCTCATTAGCTTTAATCATACTGTTTTCCCTGTTTTAAGGAAAAAAATAAACAAATTTATACTCATTCACATGTGTGTCCCCAAAGCAAGGCATATGTGGACAGAAAGGTGGGCCAGGGTGTTGCTCAGAGAACGTGAGCAGTGTGAATGCACATTGCCTTTGGTGATGCATAATTTATATTGACATTATCAGTGACACGGAGAGAACGTTTTTATGCCACTTTGAGAAAATATCATCATTCACATTGATAATCATATTCCCACCAGATTTACATTAATCATTTCAAAGCTTTTCATGTCTTTAGCATGACCATTAGCATAATGATGATAATTTGTCCCTTTCAGTAACACCAAGCCTGATTTAAATTAACGTTATTGTGTTGAGTACAGTACAACCCCAGGTGCTCAAGTAGCTTCCTTCTTTCCAAAATGGCTTTTTACTTTTCAAAATAAGCAAGGAAGATGATCTCATTCCTAAAACCAACTTAAAAAAAATATAACTGCTAGTAAATAAGTGAATTCCTAATGTAAAAGTACTCGCCATAGCAACAAAAACTTGGGGACAATTCTGTAGAGTCACGGGATTAGTGGTTTAGTGGTAGGATTAAAATTAGCCTCAGTAAATTACCCTGGTGACAGAAAGCAGAATCTGTTAATGGCTTTACAGGAAGATTGGCTTATCAGTTATTTTCTAGGTTGATGAAAGATTACGGGTGGTTCAGAATTTGAACTTTAGAAGGTAAGGTTAATTTTCCTACTATCTACACATTTTAAAATATCTGTAGGTGTTGATTGAAGAACCAAGTTACTGCAGTTAGAATTTGCGATTTCCTATGGGTGTGGGGGAACTGTTTCTTGTTCAGCTACAAATGTGAAGGGGGCAGTTGAGAGTGTTTTAGGCAGTTCTTAAATCCAGCTGTCCATGGGAACAGGAGACCATTTTGGAACGTATATTAGATCTTTTGGGCCACAAAGGCACCATTGAGATACTTACAAGGTAGTAGGTTATTAAACTTCCCCTTCTTGGCCAGAGCAGGGTTAATGCGGCTGTTACTCAGTGTGGTTTTCATATCGGTTGGGAGTATTCATAGAGTGTCCATGAAGGAAGATGTTTACTGTCAGGATTAGTTACATTCCTTTGAAAATTTATGTTATTTGTATCTAGACTTGTTTTGGGAGGTTAATATTGAGAATCATATATATGTTTTAACTGCAGGAAACTTAGAGATGATTTTTGGGTGAATCCTGACATTTTGCTGGCACTGAAATGCAGAAAGATTTGGTGACTTAGCCCGGGCCACAGAGGTGGGGCAGAGTGCAAACCCCGGCTTGGTGACCTCAGTTCATCTTCTTTCTGCGACGCTGCGCTGCATGCACAAAATCCAGTGAGGTGAAAGTCCACTTTGAAGATGAGCTTGTTAAGAATGTTGTGATGCTGAGTTAGCACCGCAAGTGTAGACCTGGCACATAATTAGTTATTTAGGACAGTGTACAGAGCCCCACTTCAGCTTCACTTGTGATCCTTAGAGCTAGCTCCAGGGAGAAGAGAAATGTTGAGTACATTTTTGCATCTCTCCGTGAGGATATCCTGTGAGTGTGAGAACTGGACCAGTTGTTGCAGTCAGAGGCTACTGCAGCCTTGTGGAGCTCAGACAAGGAGGAAAGCAGAAATTCTGGTCACCAAAGACCAGACAGCTGCCTGCATAGATTCCTAGCCCAGCAATGGGTGCCAGGCTACAGATTTTCTTGGGAAACCCAATGGTAACCACCAATACTAACGTTGCTTTTTATAAGAGAGTAAATACAGAAAGTAATTGACCAACATGGGATATAGAAAATCCTAAAAGAGGAAAGTGACCAAAAAATCATAGGGAAAGGGGGCAGAGAAGACAGTGACAGTTTTCATAGACTGCTGGTTTCTCCCACTCCTGTGCCTTAGCCATGGAGGTGGCATGCAGGGCACTGGTGGAGAGTGGGGCATCTGGCACGGTGGAGTAGATGGCCAGGTGACTGCCAGACACCCAGACAGGGCGATGAGAGGGAGCTGCTTACAGGAGCGGGGCAGGGAGCAGCAGGATGGAGAGCTGGCCGGAATGGCTGGCACTTCTCTCTAAGCTGATCTTCGGTGCAAACAGACAAGATGCAGCTAAGATGAAACGTTGAGTACCCAGTGAGCCAGTGGCCATTCAGTCATGTGGCCAAACAGCAGCGACCCACACCGGCGGACTGGCCGGTGTGAGTCCTGTCTTGTCCCCGTTGCTGTATGGACCCTTGCAGATGGTTACCTACCACTTGGAGGAGTCTCCACTCCCTGTGCTTTCTCCAGCAAGATCAGGAGCTGGGCCAGAGAACAGGTAGTTTTTCTTCTTTGTGCAAGAGCCACTTGCATTCTCAATGTGAGCAAACATAGCCGACATTCTAGGTTTTTTTCTTAAGAGGAAAAAAATCAGTAAATTGAGACCCAAGTTTAGAATTTATTTTCCCTTTTCTAAAGAGGATAGGACTGAGTGCTTTTTCATTATTTACCTGAACCTATATACTAGGTAATTTTGCTACCTTTGTAGAAATTTCTCAAAATACGTTATGACCAATGTAAACTAAGAATCACAAACACTTATTTAATCAGTATAATAATTTATGAACTCCATCCTTTATGCCTGGTGTGAGAATTTTTGCAGGCTTGTTTGACTGTCTGGTAGTTGGAATCTCATTACTTGTATGTTGGTAGCAATAGTTTGCTTGTTTATATCTCATCCCATTAAGGGTATGAGATGTACGCTTAAGGTCAGACATTAAATATGTACAGATGCTCCTAGACTTATGATGGGGTCACATCTGGGCAGAGCCATTGGAAGTTGAAAATATTGTAAGTCGAAAATGCATTAAATACACCTACCTAACATCCTAGCTTAGCCTGGCCTGCCTTAACCGTGCTTGGACACTCACCATAGCCTGCAGCTGGGCAAGAACTGGCAGCACAGTCCCCTGTAGAGCACCAGTCGTTCAGCCTCGTGATCTCGTGGCCCACGGGGAGCTGCCCAGTGTCGAGAGACGGCACTGTACGTCTCTGCCGAATGCCTGTGGCTTTTGCATCTTCCTAAAGTCGAAAAATAGGATGTCAAACCTTTCTAAGTTGGGGACCTTCTGTAGTAAAATACAAATAAAAATAAAGAGCAGGAAATGGAATAGTAGGTGGTGACGAGGGGAGAAATAGGATCACAACTGCCGACCTTAAGATTCCCGCCAGCTGGTCTACGTGAACCAAAATTCCAAATCTGAGCTTTCTGGCAACTGAAACGAAAAGGGAAGCATGGCCATTTATATGTTACATTGACTGTCAGGAAAAAATACACCAGGTCTCCCATGAAAGAAAAGCCTGTTGGAGTACATAGCACTAAACTAAATTTTTTATGTTGATTTTAGTACTGGCTATTTTTATACAGGCTATATATTTTTATATAGATAATGCCTTCAATAACATTCTTAAGGCAAATTCTATAGTAGCTTTTGAAAGGTGGTTCCTTGTAGCTACTTTGATTCAAAAAGCCAGGGGCATAAGAACAAAATACAAGGCACTGTGGGCTATTTTTTGAATCGCTATGACAATATGATACAAATTATTGAACATTATTATTTCCTGTGATATTAGTAGAGGTTTAGGCTGGGTGTGGTGGCTCACGCCTGTAATCCCAGCACTTGGGGAGGCCGAGGCGGGAGGATTCCTTGAGGCCAGGAATTTGAGACCAGCCTGGGCAGTGTAGTGAGACCCCCATCTCTACAAAAAGAAAATAATAAAATTAGCTGGGCATGGTGTGTACTTGTAATCCCAGCTACTCGGGACATAACACGAAAAGTTAAAAGAGATAATAATTGTGATCTAATGCATTTAGGTAGATGTTATTTATATTGTGTGTTAAGCCTTAAATCCGGTTTTTCGTAATTTGCTACCTCACAATATAACTTCACAATATAAGCAAATTTACAAAATGTGGAAACTATTAATGTTGCTTGTGCTTGAGGTATACCTGGAGTGAAAACCCCAGGCAGAATTAATTTATTATCTTTAAATCATTGTTGTAGTGGTAGAATATCTGTAAAATGCTCTTCCTGTCGAAGAACAGAATGTTTTATTGAGATTATGGTTTCACATACTTCCCGCCCCCTGTTCTTCATCGATTATCTGCCACTGTCATTTGTCCTCCTAGATCCTGGAGATCTGAAATACAGTTGTTGGACCAGAAGTCAGCACACTTTCAGCGCTGTGTCAAAGCTGGTGAAAGTGCTTCTCACTTAGGAGGTCCGTTGTGCAAAAGCAGACCTTTCTTTCTCTCCAGCATGGATCTGGAACAAACTGTATTTCATCAGCTCTTTTTAAGTAGGTCATTTAAATACAATGATAATAAAAGTGGCTGACAGTACTGGTTCAGAAAAGCTGCTTCTCACAAGGAAGCATAGTGACTTAGTGACTTAGTGCTTAGTGACTACAAAAAGCAAATGAAACTCCTTTAAGGAGATTCGAGTTAAATGCAGAGTGATGGGTTTTCATTCCTTCATGTCAGTGGTGTTTTTTGAGTAGCGTCTGCATATTTTTCCTGTGCTACCAGGAATTATGGTGCCAATTATAGTGTCCCCCAAAGAGGGACACTTCTCAGTGGGCCATTTCGTGTGTTTGGGAGCAGGTGGGCTGGTTTGGAAGCCAGTCGGAAAGGACAGGTAAAAGGGCAAGAGGATCACGTTTTATTGGCGCATTTACAGAGCCACAAGGTAAGCACAGAAACCTGCCATTGTTTTTATGGGGTAGAGCTAATCTACCATCTACTCTTGATCCTCATGTGTCTCAAGACTGCTGTTCAATTTGGTTAATTCAGTGTTGTCACATTTTCAAGGTAAGAGACCCAGTTAAATTGCTTCCTCTTTCTGGGGCTGGGTCCTGTTTTTGGAGATGACACTTTGGGTCACCTATTGTTTCTGCTCATAAATCCAGATGTTCAGATCAGATGTTCAATAATAATACATAATAATGTATTATTATTATTCCACTTCTTGCTGTATTAGTCACCAAAATTCTTCTTTTGATAGGTAAAGTGATGTTGAAACAGACTAGAATTCTGTTTACTATCTTACTTGTGAAATTGCAGTATCAATGTTCAGAAAACTTATCAGACTTGTTAAGATGGACTAGCATTTAGGTAGAATAACAAAGTCCAAATTTATTAATATATTGTTCCATTAGGATAAAAAGTGCTATTTATCTTTTCTGTTTCAGTGGCTCAGCACAAGAATGCTTTGGACATACGCAAATTTAGGCAAAGGAATATTTCTGCTTAAAGGAAAAACGTGGACCTTTGCTATTAGGATCTCCATTTACTATCAGATAGACCCAAAATTCTTTTGAGAGTTTTGCAAATCCACATGAATCTGAGCTAGTTAGATTTCATCTGTGGGTTCTTCTCTTGAAAATGATTTAAGCCTTCACAGTAATTCATAACTCCCCACCTCCCAATACATCTAGTGGCTCAAGCTGTTTCTACCCAGTCATGTGAAATTTATAGTTCTTCAGTTGCCTTAGGATCTGCTAGTTAGGTGGGACTTCAGTATCACAATAAATTAAAGTTTTCTGATTAAAACTTCCCTTTCTTAGACAAACTATGACTGGCTTTGGAGGTTTGTAGGAAACAGACACAGAACTACAGGCTTACATTTAATCACTTGGCAGAATTTCTTTCATATTCATTTGAAAGTCACTTTGTTTAATATACTTTAAGATGGTCGAAGTTGGAGATTAGAATATGGACTATGTCCTATTTTTAAATGAGAGGAACTCAGTAGCTGAGGTACTCTATGTTCTGCAGTCCCTTAATGTGGACTTTGTTTCTTCTGTAGAATTCACTTTGCTGGCAGTGCGTTGATCCTAATGTCATTATTCCAGGGAATTTATATGAAGCTACCCATTTTAATTATTGAACCAGAATAGTACATTGACATTTAGTACCCAATGTCTTACTGTCTGTTTCTCTTGTATAAGGGGATAAAGATAGATAGAGGTACTTTGCTTTTAAGAGAGATATTTTCAAAAATAAGATACAGAGAAGTTCCCAAAATGGTATGAAGATGCAGCAGTCTTGCTTTCGTACTATAAAAGGAGGTGGTGTTTGTGGAATTCACTGCAGATAACTCATTACTTACTTTTCCAACCACAAATTTGTTTTGGTAATTTAGTTATAGCCAAATGCTTAGGGTAGCATTCTCCTTGCTCAAATTAAACTATTTCTTTTCAGATAATTGTACAAAATTCATAGTCCATACACTATAAAGATTTCATCATCTTTGCCATCAAGATATTTACAGTCTAAAGAGGAAATTGCATTTTGAGGAAAAAGAATGTGTTAGACATTTCACAACATGGAAGTAATTTTATTTTATGCAAGCTACTGTTTACTGAGATATTGAGTGTTTCCTATGTAGCAGTCACTGTATTAGGCATTTAGATACAATAGTTCGTGAATGTATTAAGATTTTGAATATGTACACTTTAATTAAAAATTAAAATGGCACCATAATGAGTTTTTCTGCAGTTCTTTTTCTTTTCTTTTTTCTTTTTTGACATAACATCACAACTTATTCTTTTTAGGGCATGTGTAGGGTGCAGTTGTGTGCACACACCCTCAGGGATGTCCAAATGCCCAGTACCCAGTGTGGCCAGAGCATGGACCCATCAGAATAGGTTTTGGCTGAGAGCAGCCGGCGGGAGGGGCCGTGCCCACTGCTGGGTGTTGACGGAGGAGCTGCCCTTTGTCCTCTTTCCTGCTGGTGGCCATCTGCGGTGCTACCCGTTTTCTCCTAGTGTTCAGGGAACTTTTCTGATACACAATTTTGTGCACTTGTGGGACTATTCCTTTAGGATAAGTTCTCTGTGGTGGAATTTTTTGAACAAAGAGGCCTTGTAATTGATAAATATTGCCAAGTTTCCCAACAAAGATATCAAAGTACCATTTTACACTCCTGTGAAAGTCCGTTTGAGTGACGGTTTTCTCCATGTCATTCATGCCTGATGTTATCAGTCCTTTAAGTCTTGGCCACCTTGATAAGGGAAAATATCACTGCATTTCAAACATTGTAAGTGATGATGAATATTTCTTAATGTTTATTGATCATTTTATTTCTCTTGTGAATCATCTGTTACTTTGTCCATTTTTGCGCTAAGTTAATCATGGTTTGTTGATTTGTAAAGAACATTTTGTTTATTTAGGATTATAGTCTTCTGATTATGTTGCATATATCTTTTTGTCATTTTGTATCCTTTCATCATAAATATTTTTGCTCTAGAAACATTCAGATAGCCTATATGAGTTGTTTCTTTAAAGGTGTAAATGATTTTGGGTGTGGACTTGACTGCTCTTTTCCAATCTGGGTGGGTGGGGAGAACGCTTGACTTCTTACATGATTATTGGCCTGCTTATTTTTTCTTTCAATTCCTGAGTAAATTTTGGACATTTATATTTTACAAGAAAATCAATTATTTCTTTCATCCATATTAACAAATTTATTAACCTGGAGTTTTGAAAAACGTTATTGTATTTTTTTTTTCATTTTTCTTTTTTCTGTGGCCATTAGACCTCCTTCCCCCAACCTCTGCCATTTTTTTCTTGATTGGGGCAGATTTATCACATTCGTTGGGGTTATCATAGTGCCAGTTACTGATTTTATATATCAGTTTTATTGTTTTTTCTTTTTGTCTGATTTATTGTTACTCATCAAAATTCAGATTAAAGGATTTTTATTCTTTTTTGCTACTTTTTAAATCGAATGTTTCATTTATTTATTGTTAATTACTGTAGCAAGTTATACTTACAGCTTTCTTTGTGTCCCATATGGTACTTTCAAGAGAGTTTGCAGTTCCACTTTGATTTCCTCTTTGTTCCAGGAGTTGTTATGGAGAATTTAGAATTTTCCAAATGGCTGAACTTTTGTTAGTGTTGTTTTTGTTTTTACTTGTTAATTTTTAGTATCATAGTACTGTATTATGGAGCTCATGTGACCTGTACTATTTCTAATTTATGAAACCTTTAGAGGCCTTCCTTATTAGGATGGAGGCACTTTATGTTCTATTGCCAGTTTAGCAAAATGGCAAAGTATGGAGTTTGATACTTATATATTAGATAAGCCTTACTTTATTTTTTAAGTCCTCTATTTCATATTATTTTTGCTTACTTAATCTGCTAGGCTTAAGAGAGATTTGCAGTTCTCCCAGATCATTTTTTCCCTGTTGATCTTTCCATGTATTCACTGTAGTTTTTGCATTGTGCATTTTATTCTGTTATTTGTGTTATTCTGTATTATTTGACATAAAAGTTTAGGGCAGTTATAGCTGGGTAAGGGGCACAGGTCTGTAGTCCCAGCTACTGGGGAGGCTGAGGCAGGAGGATTGCTAGAGACCAGCCTGGGGAACATTAGCAAGATCCCATCTCAAAAATATTTTAGGACAATTATATCTTGTTTGTGATTTCTTTTTTAGCCTTTATAAATTATAAGAGGATTTTTATGTAATTCCCTTTTTTAAAACCATGAATTAAACTTTTAATGGTATTTTTATTTCCACTGTTGCTTTTATTTGCATTTTCTTATCTATTTTTGTCTACATGTCCAACTTTTCTGAGTTCTTTAGTTATAGGTGTGTCTTTTTGTGAGAGCAAATAGTTGGATTTAGTTTTTAACCCTATCATGGAGTCTTTTTTTAAATAAGTGAGTTTATTCCATTTATGTTTATTTCTGAAACAGACTCATTTGGTCTTCTTTCCTAATTTAAAAAAATCCCAAAACCTTTTGTTTTATGCATCCTTGCTTTTTTCCCTTATTTTCTACTTACTGGTATATGAATTATATTTCCTTTTAATTCTTAAAATCAGAAGGCATACAGAAAGTATAATATTTTTAGTTTCACTACTGGCTATATTTATAACGTTTTCTTGAACCTGTGTTTCTCAATGTATCAGCTTTGGTAGCAATATAATTTGACTTCCCCTTTGGGAAAGATGAAGTTAGAACACTTCTGTTACCTTCCTCTTCTTTCTGCACCTCCACCCTCTCCCCACATCGCTATTATAATTCCTTTTTTGGCCGTTGTTTTAGTCTATTATTAATTATTTCTATATGATACAGATTTTATTTCAAGAAATCTAATAGCTGCATGTTTATTTTCTGTGTAGGTCAGTTATTTAGACTTGATTTTATTTATATTTATTTCCTTACTGGATTTAATGATCATTGCCAGTTTTTTAAATTTAAATTTAAACTTTTTCTGCTTGTGAGTTCCTTAATTAGATTCATCTTTTGTTTGACTGGAATACCTTTCCAAGTAGACTTTAAAGTAGGTACTGGCGAGGACTCTAGTCCTTGTTAGAGGAGTTAGCCTGGGTTGAGAAGGGTGTGGATGAGAATCCAAGCAACAGAAAAATGGGTCAGAGTCCAAGAGAGCGAGAGACATTTGATATTGCTGGAGCCTAGAGGTGTGTGTGCATGTATGTGTTCATGTGTGTACACTTGTGGGCACGAACGTACACATATATAAGTGTACTTATATGTGTGCACACACAAGTATGCATGTTCTTGTGTAAGTTTACAAGAATGTCCATGCATGTGTGAATGTATATACATGTAAGTGTGCTTGTGTGTAGGTGCACATGCATGCAAGTGTGCCCATGCAGTAAGCATGTGCAAATGTACACACACATGCATACAAGTGTGTAAATGTGCATGTGCCCGCCAGGGGTGGCAGCCAGAGCGGATGTTTGGGAGGTCGTTAGGACCACATATTCATGGCTGTGAACCATCCTGAGGAATTTGGACTCTGTCCCAAAGGCAGTGAGAAGGGCTGTGTTGTCTGTCGGGGGTCCCTCAGCCAGTCTGCAGCAGGGAGGAAGCATCACAGGCTGCAACACTGAAAAAGGGACTCTTGGGAGGTTTCTGGAGGGAAGATGGTTCAGAGAGTCCAGGGAAGAGGGTGGAGCTTTGGGTTAGGTGTGTGGCCGAGAAACAAGCAAAGTGCCCTGACGTTGGTTTCGTTCATGCTGGGAGGTAGAGTCTGTAAGACTTGGTCATCTCTTGGGTGCGGTGAGTGGGAGGGCCCAGGACAGCTCTTGTATTTCTGGGTAGGGCCCTGCAGGGATGCAGCCCTAGAGGGGGACGAGGTCCTGGGGCGAGGCGTTCAGGGCAGGCCTGTCGGGTGGGGGCCAGAGGCCCAGGACGGCTTCCAGTGGGCCTTGAGTGTCTTGGTCTGGTCTTGGGGGAGACTGCATTAAGAGGAGAATTTTGTGTCCCGCCTCCAAAGACTGGCAGTGTCACTGCGTGCTGGACCAGGGTCGTAGGGGACCTTGATAAACAACTGGGATTTCCTGTCAAATTATGTTACAGGGTCCACCGAGGCCCCTGGCTGGTGCCTCACAGAGGCCCGACCGCTCCTGCCTGGGGTGTTTCCACCAACTGTGGCCTCCAGACACCAGAAACGCTGCTGGCCTGGGCCCACCACAGGAGCGGAGAACTTTTGAACTGGTAGAGACTTCACAATTTGTGCATTACAAATCGCTCATTTCACAAATGAGAAAAGTAAGGGCCAAAGAAGTTAATGACAAGCCTAAGCACACATCTAGTTAGAGAAACAGGCCCAGGCCCAGGAATAACTCCCTGAGTGAGGTTGCCTCCCTCTCTGGCGTTAGAGGTGAGTGAGGAGTTTATCTCTTTTCAGGAAGAGGGTCATGGTGGAGAACTCCCTGGAAGAATGTGTCCTGTCTTCTGTGTTGAGAATGCGGGGTGTTTGCGGAATGTAATAATAATCTGAACTGAAGCTAGATATCTAGGAATACTTCTAGAATTTCTCCTTAAAAATGTTTCATAGTGATATCATTTCTATCTGTGTATCTTATTTCTTCTGGCCGACAGACTGGTGAGGAATACCATAAATCATTTCTTTGACATACGTAGAATAAAGCTGCTGAAAAGGTGTTTTTTAATTACTCAGCTTACAAAAAACCTTTAAAGAAAGAAAACCGCTTAGGTAGGAAAAAGGAATATAAAGGAAATTTTAAAAATCAGGTTTATTTAGCTTTTATGGAATCATTTTCAAGTGCAGGGTAAGCCTTGCAGTATGTAGGGATTTACAGAAAATCATAGATAAGAAGTCCTCAGTGTGAATTAAGACAGAAGTTTAATGCTTTTGGCTGAGGGTGTGTTTAAAATGTTTGTAACAAAAATCAAATGGACTGAAATTCTCCGAATGAGCCAGGGAGCACAGAATGGGCTCGTATGGAATTTCCAGTCAGGAAGAAGTGGAACATTCCAAAGCTGATTTATATAAGGGCTCCTTGGATCAAAACACTACAGTGTTACTTAAATGCTACATCTAAAATAACTGGAGCTTGGAATTTCTCAAGCAGTTAGTACAAAAAGAGTAATTCTGTTAAAGCATATTTGTGTTGGATAGAAATATTCCTTTATAGAACTTTTCTGTATATATACGAATTAGAATTGTTTCCTTACAACTTTTGATTTGTTCCAGAACTAAGTTAAAAGTTGGGGGACAAAACCAAGCAAACAAAAGAAAACTTCGGGTTTGCTGGCCGAGGGGACCCGTGGCAGGGAACATGAAGTCTAACAGGGTAATCCACAAACAGGCTGTTCTGAATTTGGGAACAGGAAAATTGGCACTCTCATCTAGAAAAATCTGTTTTGTTTTGTTTTTTAAAACAGTTCATGGATGCTGGTGATGACCTCTGACGTCTATAAGTCAAATCCTTATTTGGGATAATACTATTTGAAGATTAACGTATTTCATGCAATTTTAATGATAGATTGTTTACTTAAGGATGCCTTATAAATATTTCATTTATATTTTGTGTTATGATTTCTTAAGGGAGTACAATATTTAAGCCTTTTAAATGATTTTAAGCATTAAAAAGTGTATTTTTCATTTTGCATTTTTATTGTGATAAAATAGAAAATTTACCATTTTAGCCATTTTTATGTGTACAATTCAGTGCCTACCTTGGGTTTTATAATTAATGAATATTAGTTGAAGGAAACACAAGGTAACTATGTCTGATTTTCTGAGCACAGTGGTTTTAAGCCTTTCAGATTCCAGGGCTCTCTAATGGAAGAAGGTAGAAATAGAAAATAAAGTTTCTATTAAATCCCAATATTAAATTTTATTTTTAAAAACATTAAAGTTTTTGGTCAGAAAACTAAAGTTACCATAATTCCTTTTATCTAAAAAGCAAATCTCCTCCCTTGCTTCAACCCAGTAGTTTTAATTTCTTCTTACATTGAAAGAAAGCACTTTTATTCTAAATGCAGTCGTGGAAACTATTACCAGCTTTTTGGTTATTTCAGTGCAGAAGAGAAAATGTGTAACCTAAAATCATGAGTACCTTATTTTAACTATCCACTTTGTGTAATACATACATTCAGAGACCTTTACTAAAGCTTATTTTTAAAAAGCCCTCTAAATATAAAGCTATAAAGAGTGTGGCTTTTTTAGTATTATGAAAAATAGGACAGCAAATCCTTAATAATAATATGTTTGGGGTGTAATTTTGGACTGGTGACTTCACCATGCTGCACAGTTTACTAATTTTATATTTGCTGGGGGAAGGCAAAAACTTTTTTCCAGTAAAGGGAACATTTGCACACCCTGATTTGACTGCATCAGTTATTTATATTCAGGCATACTGAGCTAAACATGTATAAACATTATGATGTCATTAGAAAAAAGAAAACTATTCAAGAATGAACTTTAAATGCCTTTTTAAAAACTGGTCTGGAAAACTGGAGACATGAGAACTCTTCCAGACCTGGAAGTTCTGTCTCAGGACTTCTTTTTATCGGCATTCTAGATGAGTGGTCCAGGATCTCTCGTTGTTGGAAGGACATGTAAATATGTGAAGGAGTCATAAATAAAATCCTTACAACATAGACTCTCTCCTTTTCTTTGAAGATGAAACTCAGGAATTAACAGGGAGAAGATGCATCAACATTTTATTTTATTCCCCTCTAGTGAGGGTTTATATGGCACAAACAGCTAATGTGATTGTTTTTCCTAAGTGAGCATGGGCCTGCCCCAAATCACAAATATTGTAGGACATTGCCAATCTTGATTTTGATATCTTTAATTTCAGATAAATAAAATAAACACATTTCTGTGTATGTAGAAAGTGGAAGTTCTTGATTTCTCAACCTTTCTGATCCACCAGAGCTTGAAAATCTCCTAGGCCACTTCCAAAAATCCCGAAATGGTCTGTTTGCAGGTGGGCACGGACTGGCTAGGGTGTGTCCACTGCCAGCGAGAACCCCTCAAGGATGGCCACTGGTTCTCCAAGCAGAAGTCTGGAATATGCTACAACCACTCGTGTTTGACAGGCTGCCCAGCAGGGCAGAAGGAGTTAGAAATCAGTAGGCAGTGATTAGAAGCAATTTATTACTTTTATTTATTTATTTATTACATTTATTACTTTATACTTTCTATGTAGCTGCCTGGAGGAGGATAGGATGCATATGGTTATTTTATACCTGGAAACCAATGTATTTGGTGATAGAGAAATCAAAAATCAGGAATTGAATGGACTTACAGTTTGAATGTGTCTGCATATGCAGGAAATTGCTAAACTTCTGCTGAGAAAATGAGGCCGCCCATGTAGATTGCAACATTTTTTTGAGGCTTGGATTCTGTGAGTTGGTTTGGCCTGTTGGCTTTCTTAAGATCACAGTCAGGAAGGAGTGGAACTGGACCGTGCTTGGCTTTGTATCCCCTGGCCACTGGTGTGCTCTGTCCCAAACCCTGTTGCCCCTCCTTGAGCGGGACCTGCCTGTAGCCTTTGGGATAGCCCAGCATGTGGGGAAAATTGTGATACCATTTCTGCCCCTCAAGTCCTTAACATCTAGTTAGGGCGGGAGAGATCTGGCAGAGAGAATCTAGTCAGGGCGAGAGAGATCTTTTGCTAGGTAACCTCGCCCTTTGCTTTTGCCCAAATCACTGAATCTCTGGGATGAGAGCAACGGGACTAGATCCCGTAAATTCCCGCCAGCTCATGGATTCTATGAGGTGCATATTCCATGAGACCAGAGTTGCCTCTGACCTATTTTTACTTCCCAAAGGCCAAAGCCCCTGGGTGTTCCTTGCCGTGTACCTGCCTGCCTCACCCTGGCGCTTTCCCCTCGGGGAAGCTGAAGAGCTGGCGATCCTGCCCCAGGGTCTCCCCTCCCGTGTTCGCTGCCACATCCCTCGGGGTCGGGGTCGCCCTCTCGAGCTCCAGTCAGTCGTGTTCTCCGGGTGCAGGGGCTCCTGTGGCTTCCTGTCCCTTCGCGTCGAGCGAGCGACGCGATGGCCTTGGCACGTGCGCGTCCTCGGCCGCTGTCCAGCCTCCACGCCGGCGCTCGCCGTCTGCCTCCCGCCGCCGCAGCTGCCTGGGCCGTGTCTGCACCCGCCGCCTCTCCTTCCTGGGCCTCCCGGCGCCACCTCCAGCCCTGGCACCTGTGCGACCGCCTTGGTGGGGCGCGCGGGTCCCCTTGTGCCCCGGGAGCAGTGTCTTCCCCTTTGGCGCACGTCTCCGCCCGGGCTGGTGCTCCTGGCGCCTTCCCGCCACCCGCTGCCGGGTGCTGTGCGGGCAGCGTCGTCCGTCGTCCGCGCACCCCGGGCGCCAGGCCGCACCCCCGAAGCTAGGCGGCACCCCGGACGCGGGAGGGCACCCTGGGCTCTAGCGCGCACCCCGGGCGCGAGGCCGCACCCCCGAAGCTAGGCGGCACCCCGGACGCGGGAGGGCACCCTGGGCTCTAGCGCGCACCGCGGACGCCCAGGGTAACGCGAGTGATTAACGCGCAGATGAAGCATCTCCTGGAGCTTGAGTCCTCTTTGCTCCCCGCGGAACTTAGTGGTTTCCAAGGAGGCTCAGACGAGTTGCCAGGGCACGTCAGGAGCAGGGAAGAGAGGTCCCCTGAGGTCGCTGATCGTCAGAAAACACGTTCAGCGGCTCGCATAGGTCATTTTTAAAACTTAACACCACTTGCCGCTGCTCGTGGCAAGTTTGAATTGGGGAGTGTGGTGAACAGGACGGTTTGGCCGGCTGTGGCTTTGCAGGCCCTTCCCTCTCCTTCGGGTGGGTGCCGCGCATTCTAGAAGCTTCCTCACGCTGTGTTCTCATTGGGCCTGTGCCTGCCGCCCACGTCTCTCCTCTCCTGCTCGTCCTCTGGGCCTGTAGCCTTTCCAAGGTGGCATCTTCAGTATCTGGACGTGGAGCACCATTCTTAGCTTCTCCCCCAACCCCAAACCCGAGTCCTCCCCTGCTCCACTTCGGAGGTGCTGAGCCTGAAATGGCCTCACCTGGCCACTGTTAAGCAGTGTGGCCGTGAGCAATGTGCTTACCCTCTCTGTGCCCTGGTTTCCTTATTTGTTGGTGGGGAGAGTGACTGCATACTTCATAGGGAGTTATGCGTGTTAAGTGGGTTGGTACATACACTGTTTAGAACCCGTTGGCACATGGTGAGCCCTCAGGAGTGCTAGCTGTTGTTCCTGGTTCATTTTAGTGGTCACCTCCTGGAAAGGGAGGTCCTTGTGGGAGACTGGGACCCCATGTCCCTTGACTGGAGGCAGGTCCATATCTTAGATTGACTGTAGTCTTTTTTTTTTTTTTTTTTACTTTTTCTGATTTTTATGTCATTTATTTTTTTACAAACATTTTATTTTAATAAGGAGACAGTTTTCTAAAAGCGTACATTCTGTAATGTTTTATTAGTGTGAACCATTTCATGGTTTTCTGCACAATATACAATGCAGTGTGATTTTATTTTATTATATCTTAAAATTTTTGAATGATTCCAAGTTTACTTCTGTTGCAGAGATAGCCCAGAGTTCCTCTACCCCATGCACCCGGCCTCCCCTAATGCTGATGTCTTATGTTACCATGGAGCATGTGTCAAACCTGGAAAATCAATGTTGGTGCATCACTACTAACTAGAACTCCAGGCATTACTGGGTTTCCCATCCTGGAACTTAGTTGTTCTTTCTCCTGAGTCTTCTCGGGTCTGTGACATTTCCCCAGTCTGTCCTTGTTTTTCATGACCTCGACACTTTTGATGAGGACTGGCCAGGTATTTTGTAGAATGTGCCTCAGTTTGGGTTTCTCTTGTGTTTTCCTGGTTAGCCTGGTTTTTTTTTTTTTTTTTTGGTGGGGGTTTTTGGAAGGAAGACCACAGAGGGGAGATGACCTTCTCATCTCATCACATTAGGGATTAGTCTTTTCAAAATTTATTCATATTTTTTGGTCTTTACAGCTCTGCCTTTCTCTTTTATTGCTTAATAAGTCTAAAAGTAAACGTATAAAGTTTGTTTCGTGAAGGTGCTGTACTTGCGATGCTGTATCCTCTTACTGCATGTCACTGTTGAATCTGGAACTTTTCTCTTTTGCCATCTGAAAAGTCACTGAATCAGCTTTTCTCTGATGTCGATCGGTTCCCTGGGCCCAAGGGAAATGGGAAATAGATTTTTTAAAAGGCCTCTTTCTCCTTTGAATTTCCTTGACTAAAGAAAGACTCGCTCTTCCATTCCTGCCAAAGAAGAAAATCTTTTATGTTTCTTCTTCCCTGTTTTGCCTATAACTGACAAATCTGAAGTTCGGTGTGCAGGGCCAGAAATCGTCTCTGGACACAAATAACTCTGAAATGTTGATTTCAACCTCTGTGGCCTGTCAATGAGGGGAAAGCTAAGCCAGAAAATAAGTTAGTGCTGAGTTTACAGAACAAAGGCGTTGAGGACAAGGTGACCAACAGAGAGTGTGGGTGAGATTGCCCTTTTTGTGCTTGATGTGAGCGAGCCTGGAGCGGTGTGGAGAGCTCTGGGCTCTGGCAGGGGCACTTCCGGTCTTTGTTGGGGCCATCGGCTTCCTTGACCTTGCCTGAAGGTGAGAAGTGGGTAGCTGCCCTCTAAAGACACAGCTTGGAGTTAGGGGGATTGCATCCCAATACAGTTTCTCTGCATTGCTAATGATGCTCAGACTTTTTCATTTGTTCTCACCTGGCCCTCCCCTTATCTCCTGAGGGTCCAATGATATACCTCCCCGGGTCTTAAGATACATTGGCTAAATAATTTAAAAAAAAAAAAAAAAAGGAAAAACCCCAAAGGAAACCTCTTAACCTTTTTGTAAGTGATAGATCGTTTCACAGGCATGGGGTGCTGGAGAGGCCTGGCAAGTCCAGGAGGCCAGGATCCCTGTCTCTGCTTGTCACCCTGTCTCCCTACATAACTTTTGGGGGCCCTGCACCCCTGTATCACTGACTCTTGGGGTTTCCCAGCAATGCTTCTGAGATTCCACCTGCCACCTTGAGACATCACAGGGTCCCTGAGTGCTAGAGCCAGTTGCTTCATGCGGCCTGTGAGTCCCACTGCAGATGCAGAATCGTTGCATGATCACAGAAAGGATGGGAAGTTACGCTGAGATTTTATTTTGGTAGATCTCCCTACCTTTTTTCTTTACTACAAAGTACATGTAATTTGGGATTGAGAAGACAGACTTTCATGCATTGCTTATTGCTCATGCAGCAGAAATACTTTATGCCTTAAAAGATACTGTGCAAGTGTCATTTTTAAAGCTCATCATCAAATCTCCTTGGAATGACTCTCAAGTCTGGTGAGAGCAGCGGCACATGCTGTAACCTTTGTAGATCAAGAGAGCCCAGATCTGAGTGGAAGGGGCAGGTCAGCGTCGTGGTCACAGTCTGGCTCCCCAATGCAACGGTGTCTTCTGTAAATTCAGATGCTGCAGCGGGAGGGGAGCAGTGCTGCACTACGGATCCATCCTCAAGAAGAGGAGCCGTCTGGAGCATGGCATTTCTTGTGGTCCGCGGAGTGATGTGTGTATACCAAGCATGGCACATGCTGGGAGCACTGTGCATACGTAGCAGGTCTTTGCTGGCAGTATTTTGATAGCTTGGGTTGACAACCAGTCCAGATCATTAAAGCTGGCCCAAATAGACATCCTCTTGGTTATCTCTGCTGCTGAATTTCTGCAGTAACTGTTGTGTGCTGCCAGCTGCCCCTCACAGATGTGGAAAGTTCTGCTAGAAATCTAACCGTAGCCTTTTGCTAGCAGCCACACTTGGGGCGTTTTACTTTGTTCTGAAAACATCTCCTGTAGCCCCAGGAAGGCCTTGTGTGTTTGCATCATTTTATTTTTTCTTAAACAAAAGCAGTAGCAAACGTTTCTTAAAAACGTAATTACTTTAATACCAAACTTTTGATCATTTCAGAATCTCAGAGGGGTGCCCGAGTGGAGTTCACTCCTTCTCTTAACAGCTTTAGCTCCTTTCTCTGCCTAAGAGTAACAACATTCAACCAGGCACATTAGGTGGGTATTGTTACTCCATTTACAGATGCACAGGAAAGTCAAGTTTGGTTCAATTAGAATACCTTCCTGTTCAATCTGCCGGACTTCTGTTTCACAGACTTGGAACTGCAGTCAAGCTTGAAACAACAGTTTTTACTTTGACCTTGGTGTAAGATCGCTTTTCTTGGCATAGCTGGAAAAATATTGAATGATGGTGAGTAGAAGAAAAATAATTAAACAAGAACACATAATTGTGAAGCTGCCTCTGTTGCCTGCTTTCTCTGTGGACATAAAGATTGTAGAGTGAATCAGGGTGAAGCTCTTCAAGAATTTCCCCTGAAAGACAGCCTGCGTAAGCAAATCTGTAGAACTTGGTGCTTGTGTGTGTGTGTGTGTGTGTGTGTGTGGTGTCTGGGAAAGTATGGCTTGAAGGATGTTAGTTTGCATATGAGTAAGACTAACTTTTTTTTTTTTTTGCTTGAGTTTGCACAGCTTGTTACTATCTGGGCAATGTTTTGGGGCAGACAGCTGTGTCTTGCCTTCTGGGAGGTGCTGCAGTGCAGCCCACGGCAGGGACGCAGAGATCAGTTAATTATAAACTCGGAGCGTTACTTCACTTGTGCCGTCATGTGTGGTGCAGGCGTTCATCTGCGTGGCAGAGGGAAAGCTTTTGGTTTTTATCAGGCAGGTCTTGGCGAGGTGGACCACCAGTGTCCCACTGCACACGTGGGCCAAGACAGGCCTTTCCCGTGTCTGTGTTTCTGCTTAAAGGACCTTGTAGAAGCCTGCGTGTGCTGGGCCCGCAGGTCCTTAAAAGGCAGTGGAAGGTAATGTAGACCGCTTTTCCGTTATCCCCAGTAGTGTGGGTCGTTGTTTGATTAAAGTCTCGAAATGGTTTGATTTGGATTTGTGCGAAGGCGGCTCTGAGTTTGGGAGACCTAGAACCTCCGGTGGGGTTCCCGCCCCACGTGCCTCATGGCGATGGTACGGCGAGTGCGTGGTCTGCAGAGGCACATTGTGTTGGTGTGGCCGCCGTGGGCCGTCAGTGGATGCTGGAAAAACACTCCTGTGAGAAAATACTCTGAAAATAAAGGTAGACACTGGGAAGAGAATATCAGATGGAACATTGATCTGAAAGATAATTTGATGCAAGAGGAGTGGAAGGAAGAGCCCACGTGTTTCATCTCTGGGTTTGGGGACAATAATCTGACTCAAATCAGAGGGGCAGGTCAGAGGAGTTTCATTTAGCATCACACACCCGAGGGCAGGAAGGCAGCACCTCCCTGTCCAGGTGAGGATGCTGTGGCGAGAGGCTCTGCCTGGGGTGGGTGCCCGTGTTGGCAGAGCTCAGCCGGCAGGTGGCCTGGCCACGGGGTGGGGGGGGCACCTGGAAATACCTCCCACTGGCTGAGTGGTCAGACCTGGGCTCCCCCACCTGCACCGATGCCTGTGAGGGGCTTGAGACAGCGTGCCCTGTGCGATTGCACTGTAAGTTTGTGCACTGTTCCTGGATCTTGGGCTGCAGACCCATAGAGGCGAGAACTTGAATTTGCTGAGTGCGCACTATGTTATCAGGCACCAGTTAAAGCACTTGATGTACATTTTTTTATTTTACATTTGGATTGCAAGGTTGCAAAATGTTTGTGTCCTATGAATGAATTTCTGACACCTGCAGAAATTGTAGGTGACTAATGACTCTCCCCCCCAATTTCCTTTAAAGGCCACGTTGCATAGGGTGACCGAGGGCTTCTCAAATGTGGTGCCACCACACAGCAGACATTGGTGATGCTGATGCAGAAGCTCGAGGCCTAAATAGGAACAGAGTAAAGCTTTCAGCTCCTTTCTTGAGCAACTGGGCTTATTGAAAAAGAGGGAAAAACAGGGTCGATCAGTTCCCCCCATTTTTGTTACTGGTTGGTGGCCGACTTGCCAAGTACCGGAAACCATTGCCTCTAGTTTTGAGTATGTCGATTTGGGGTCTTAGAGGTTCCTGGTCCCAGCACACTTGGCTGATGGCCAATGTCTGGTCACATTTGTTGCCCCCCCCCCCCCATGCTATTTTGTATTTAGATTGCATCCTTTGTCATCATGATCCATTGGCCCTTTTGTTGTGAGGTCAAGGAAGGTCGGGCATATCCTGATAACACCTGAATGGACTCATTCCAGGGCTTGGAACACGGGGCCTGGAAGGGTGGAAGTGGCGCCGCAGGGTGGAAGAGAGTGGGCTCGCGGCCTTGGTGAGGGACATTGTTCACACTCTGGACCCTTAGTGTCTTCATCTGTAAAATGAGGATTGAACCTCAGAGAGACATGAGGGTCACACTGGATAGTGAGTGCAGACAGAAATACTTCCTACACATGGTACAGTGCATGATTGACTGCTGTTATTTTGTTGGGACAGGGCCTCCGTTGCCTGGGCTGGAGTGTAGTGGCACAATCATAGCTCACTACAGCCTCGAACTCCTGGCCTCAAGCCATCCTCCTGCCTTGGCCTCCAAAAGTGCTGGGATTACAGGTGTGAGCCACCATATCAGCCTATTATTATTAAAATGAATAAATTATTATTTAGTAATAACAGTAGGGGTGGTTGGGGTTCAGCCTTTTTGAGCATTTGGGTGAGTTTTGCCATTTGCTGGTTTGGTAGACACATTAGTGGCCAGTGTGACCCTGTGCAGAAATTCAGTACGATGTTTCCTGAGCATTATTCCCATTTGTGAGTGAGCTCTTTCCCTGGCTTGGGTTGATACTGGTGAAAAAGACAGCATTCTAGTGACTTAGGTGTGATTGCATTATTTGGGACAGGGGCATCCACTGACCTGTCCAGTGCCAAGGAGGCTGCCTGCTTCACAGACCTTATCCGACATGTCTTTATCACTAGCATATTCTGTCTCTCGCCTGCTGGATCCTGAAGCCTCGCTATCAGCACCTTTTGTGGGGGGGCTTACCTCAGAGCTAATCTCCATCTCCGTGGGGCTGCGGTTGGCCCTTGGATCACCCCGAGTTGTAACAGGAGAACTTCTGGCTCCAAGAACACCGCCCTCTGTGTTGTTCAGGTTTCCAGGTTGGCTTCATGTCCCGCCACCTCGTGAAGCCCCCGTGTCAAGTCAAGGAGGGTTGGCCACTCTGCCTTGGCAAGAGGAGTTGCAGAGTGTTTGAAGGTCAAGGGTGCTGAGAAGTGTTGCCGGTGGTGTCATTTCAAACAGAGCGAGACTTGGTGCTGCTGGAAGACATCCTGAGGAGGATGGGAGGCTTGTCTTGCCTGTGATGTGGTCCCCGAGTGTGGTGCACACAGACTGCAACTTCCCAGGGGACACTCCTTTGGGGCTGAGCTCAGTGGCCAGTGTGGCATGCAGGCTGGCAGTGAAGGACACGTGCCGCTTTGTGATGGCGAGAGTTCCCTGCTGGGAAAGAAGGAAGGAAGGACATACGACTGTCCTCAGAGGACTTTGGACGCCAGAGGAAGAGCACAGTGATGTTGAGTGGCTGGGGGCGACAGATCAGGCTGTCTCAGGCTCAAGCTTTCTTGAGTCCCATGTGCCTCCCATGGTGACCCTGCATGGAAGAGAAGCTAAACTTCACAGCAGAGAGCCCAGCTTAAACCAGGGAAGGGGCGCGGCAGGTGGGGCCTGGAGCAGGTGTCCCTGATGCAGGGACCAGCTCTGCACAAAGCTGGTGGGTAAGAGTTTCATTAGGAGGCATGTTGAGTGGACATGTGTGTTCCATATTGAGTGAGTGGTTTTTTAGGTTAAAAGTACACACACATGTGCACACACGCACACACTTACATCCAGTGTGTCACACATGCACATCTACCTACTCACGTTCACACTCACACTTTCACTCTTGCACATGCACAGATGCATGGCCATCTGTTTATGGTGAGGCCTGGTGCACCTGCAGGTCTCAGAGCCCCCGTCCCAGGGCTGAGGGACCTGCTTTGTGTCCTGGGGCCAGGCTTCCCTGCACCTTTCCAGGAAAGGCCCCTCCAAGGCATCTGTCAGCAGGAGGCAGAGTCGAGTGCAGGACACCCACTCCAGAAAGAACCACAACAGCCTTTTAAAACTGGAATCTTCATAAGCTCACCTCACGCACATTCTCTTCTTGGAAGTTTTCCTTGCAAAGTGGCTTTGCTTTAAGGACCTGGGCATGTCAGGAACCGGAGCTGCAAGCACAGTACGTCCTCACCGTCATCAGTAAGTTCTTGCAAACCTTGACTTTAAGCAAATGATGTATAACAAACTTTTTTTCCCCTCATCAATGTTACAACAAAATGACTTTATTCGAGGCCCTGCTGTATGTCGTTTTGCTCATAGTTGCGGTTTCTAAGACGCTATCGATGATTGTAAGTGAGGACTTTACTGTAGTGCTTATTAGCTAAATAAATGATGACTGTGAAGCATCATGAGAAAATGGCCCTTTACACATTTAAAACCGCAGTATAGCTGATGTGCAAGGTAAAACGTGTCTAGTAGTGGTAAGTGTTGTTTCAAATAAATACTGTCAAGTAATTGGGCCTCGAAGATGAGGAAAGTCTTATCTCTTCAGAAGTAAATTGGTATTTTCCATTTGTGTCCTAGCAAAGCTGCCTTTTCAGAGTGTGCATTGAAAGAAATTTTCTTGCTAGACTCCAAGACTGGATCAACATGTTCTTATGAAAGGAACCTCCTTGGGTTTAAAAAACATCGATTATTCTAGTGCCCTCTGTCCCCCAGACCCAGTCAATGGCGGGGATTGCCTGCACGTCACTCTTTAAAGCATGGTTCTGCTCTTGGTTCTAGTTTTGAAAGGTTTCCTCTTATTTAGTTAGCGTAGCTTCCCTTAAGAGATTTAAGAACTAGTTTGAGAAAGCTGCCCTTATCTAAGAAAGCACATATGGGTCCACTTATTTAAATGAGGGTACATTTTGTTTAAGATGGATAGAAAGCTTAAGATTGTTTACAAATCCTGAAGGTCCTTGTTGAGAATGTTCTAGAAAGGAGGTTCTTACATACAAGAAACACCTGCAGATCTTTTTTCTTTGCCATGTACATATGGTGTAACATACCACCTATAAATGCTTAAAAATAAGCATCTTTTTGTTTGTAATGTGTTGTCTTACTGGCTGGGCCACTTAACCCTTCTCATGTGCCCTGTCAGCTGAATTGAGCCTAAGAACAAATTGGAAGCACCGTGGTCTTCCCTTCTGTGGCTTCCACTGTTACACATAAAACAGGCGGTACCTGAGCAAGACTTCCCACGCCTGCCAGCACTGTGTAACAGGCATATTTGGCACAGCAGAGTGGTTTGGAAAACAGAACAAAACTCGGAGTAAATGTAAAATGAGAAATTTAAAGCAGTATTGTGATATGTTTATGTGATTAGCTTGGAAATAGGATTTTAAGTATAGAACTGAGAAATCAACAGTATTTGTATTTAGGATGGGAGTCACAAAACTCCCCCCGACCCCCAGTAAATCAGTGAATTGTGTCTTTTGAATTGCATTAAGTGTGTAGAGATGTGGCAGCACAATTTAAACCTGATCCTTTGTAACACGCCAGTTTCTAGGACTTAGCACCCGCCAAGAGGATGACAGCTTGTACTTAGCTATTGACGGACAAAAGAGGTGAGATTTTGGGGCCTTTACTTGAGCCAGGTCTCAAGTGTGGTTATCCTCTTGCGTACAATTATTTTTTTTCTTATTTCAAAATATTAAGGGGGTACAAATGTTTAGGTTACATGGATTGTTTTTGTAATGCTTGAGTCGTGGCTATAGGTGTGCCCTTCACCCAAATAGTTTTCGTATTACCCATTCGGTTGGTTTATTCCCCTCCCCTCTTCCCCCTTTCCCCCTGGTTAATTTCCACTGAGTTTTACTTCCCTCTGTGCACATGCATGCTCTTCTTCGGTTAGTTCCAGTGAGTACATGTGGTGTTTGTTTTTCCATTCTTGAGATACTTCACTCAGGAGAATAGTCTCCAGTTCCGTCCAGATTGTTGCAAAAGGTATTATTTCATCATTTTTTATGGTTGAGTAGTACTCCATAGTATACATACGCCACATTTTTTTAATCCACTCATGAACTGATGGGCATTTGGGTTGATTCCACATCTTTGCAATTGTGAATTGTGCTGTAATAAACATTTGAGTGCAGGTGTCTTCTTGATGAAAAGTCTTCTTTTCATTTGGGTAGACACTCAATAGTGGGATTGCTGGATCTTGCCTACAGTTCTTAATCAGAGTCCAGATTTTGTTTTGGAGCAAGGTCCATGAATAAGCCTATTGCTCATAACCCCAGGGTGAAAAAGGCAGAAGGTTCTGCTTGAGCAGTTTAAACTGCCAAAGAAATGAGGCTGGGAGCGTGCACTAAAGTGAGCATCTATTGTCTCCCGTCAGCCAGGGCACTCGACTGTCTTTGTCTAGAGTGACAAAGCATCGTCTGTAAGGAAGGAGTAAGTTTGGTGGCATCTTATTCTTGATGGGACCTGCCTGTCCTCCCGGAGAAAGAGACAGTCCTGACTGCAGGTGGACAACGAGCCCAGGCCTGGGCCGGGTGATGGGAGGGAAAGACGGCCTCTGCTCTTGTTACCATCGTGTTTATTAAAGAACAGTGTAACAGCAGCTCATTCAGGTCATTGAGTTGGAAACCTACTTTGGAGCCATTTTGGTTTATTTTTTCGGTACCTTGTTAGCTCAGCAGGCAAGCCACACCCCCACTGCTGTCTTCCTTCTCTCCCGCAGAGGTCTGTGGGCCTCGCTGTGTAGTGATGCGGGGTCTTTGGGAGACAGACTTGCACTGATGTATCTCTCAGATGCCTGTTGAGCAGGAGGTTTGTGAGTAGTCTTCGCTTTCACCAGTTGTGTTTCAGTGGTTTGTTGTCATAAACACTGATACGTAATTTTCTTGCACCAGATGCAACAGTGTCTGGAAACAAAAGCGCAGGCTCTGAGGGCTCCCCCGGCTCCCTGCCCTCTGCTCTGCCTGGGCCATGCTGGCCCTGAGCGGAGAGCCCCGGGTGGGCCCGAGTCCTCGGTCCCCCACCTGTGCTGGCTGTGGTCCTTTGAATCTCCGTCTGTCTCCCGGCAAGGCCTGCATGTCTGTCCACATTTGCGCTGGACAATGAGAGGCAAGGAACCAAGAGTGGTGTGTGTTGCTGTGTGCTGCCACTGGGTGCTGGGGGAAGTTGGATGACCAGAGGCAGAGGCGAATGGCCGTGTTAGCAGGACGAACACGGTATTAAATCGCAAATACCCACTGCCATTCTGACCTTAATTTTAAATATAGACCTCGTCATGACTAAGTGGACTATCCAGATGTAGTCACTCAATTAGTGTCATGGTCTTTGGGTTCTTGGAAAACGCTTGCAAGCAACTGGTGTGATTGCTGTTGTCTTTGTGTGACACAGGATGGTGGTGTCCCCGTGAAACTTTATTCCCAAATAGTCCAGGCAGGGGTAAGGGGTCAATAGAACTTCTCTCCAGGGACCTAGGAGGTGGGGGCTGGGTGTTTTGACATTAAAAAACCTGCCTTGTTATGTTTTATATTTACACTTACCAGAAGCTGTTGGTGAGTAAGATGCTTTGGCTTAGAAAAATACTGCCATCCTCATTTCTGCAAGATCATTTGCAATCACTTAAGATGCAAAATTTTCTTAACTTTTGGAGCTGAATAATATAAGAACATTATTATGGGGAATCATGGTGGTATTTTGCTTGTTTATCCTTTGTTGTTTCATGCAAGGAAAGTATAGATAGTCTTTTATCTTCAACGTTTAGAACTTGCAGCGATGTGTCATTAAGTGTGTTTGAAAAAATATTTTCAGACAGGCAGTGCAGGAGAAATCCTATGGAGATGTGACATCATGTTTTTGTCAGGAATTGCTCTTTGTAAACATTCTCTGATAGATCACTCTCCTTAAGCGGCTGAAATATCCAACTGCTTTCAAAGGTGCTGTGTATGTTAGTGATAAACTAGGTCATGTTATTGTAGTTATTGGCAGTAATGGATCTGGAAAATTTAAACCTGTTAAGAGTATATGTACTATGTATAGTAAGGCATTTTTGGAAGATTTTGTCCTTTTGTAGTTTTGATCCTTTTAAAGTATTGATTGGTGTTTGTATAATGGTAAACAAAATCTTAAATAATTTCTTGCATGATATGCCTTTGAATTATCCTATCAAAATATACTCCATTTCAGGGTGTTTTTATAGAAAATTTAAGCAGTTGCTTAGAGTTCAGTGAAATTGATTATGGAAGTGTTTGTTTTTCCTGTGAGCTCTTAATGAAGGGATTTTTTGGGGCTGACTTTTGTGCTGAACAGTACTACCTCAGAAGGTAATGTTTAACAGAATGTTTTATGGCTTACCGCACATAATTATCTCTCTTTGTGTTCTGGGGCATAGTTCTTTCTTTCAGTTGATTGTGGGGACTTCTAGGATCTTTTACAAAAGCACAGAGGAAAGAGATAATCTTAGGCAGGCATAAATTGCAATCTGTTTCTTATACTGGGAGAGAAATGTTGGTTTTAATCAAGAGGTTGGAAAATAGGTCAGTGTGTATGTTTGGGGGGGAAATATTGTTCTTTGCTATTGGTTTGCATGACATAAAATACACGGCCCATTTGTAGAAACAAATTTCAGTTAAAATATATTTTACAATCAACTAATAGAAAGTTTTTAAAAAACATGTCTTGTAATGACTAGAAAGTGTTCCATAGTAAGAAAATGAGTTTCTGCGTAGTTGTTTTGTTTTCACTGATGATAATTTCTAAAGAAATTAAAAAAAATTTTATATTAGACACTGAATTACTAACAGTTTCTACACTTTTGAGTTTAGGCTCAGTAAAAACCTCAAAGCCACTTTTAAATTAGATTCTCACTGCCATTTATCTAAGGCCTTCTGATTTTCCATTTTTATTTTAAAAATAGAAATTTACGGGTCTTCCATTTTCTCTGGTGTTCCCCAGGTTTTCACTGTTTCTGAGTGGTTCGCAACTTTGGCTTTAACTGTCCTGGTGCAGGATGTGAAAAGAGGCAAAGTAAAAAGCTAGTGCTCTTGTGGCTCGGGAGTGAATAGCGAGTGATTTGTTCTGTTGCTGTGGGATGCAGACCGGCCCTGCATGACCACAGGACTTCATCTGCGCCGCCAGTTTGGGGGAGATGCAGTTCTAAGCTTCTGGAAATGGGGCTCTTAATGGAAACGTTGACAAGATCATTAACTATACCAGCAGTGCTGGCCGCTCCAGAAGGCTGGATTTACCTCCGAATCCCTAACGCCAGCTCTTTGTGGCAGCTGAGGGGCTCTAACAGCACATTTATCTGCAGAAAATTACAGAGCAAGCCCTGGCTCCTGTTACTTTATTTTTCTTTTTAGTTTTGTGAAGTTTACTTTTTTAGTGACAGATTGGCAAAGTAACTCCCGTAAGACTTGGGAAATAGTAAATAGTAAATAACAAGTAACAGTAATGCCTTAATTTTGGAGAGCAAAAGAGCAACAGGTAGCAAGAAGCTGCTTCCCCTCTGATATGAAAATGCCCCCCCTTTATTTCCCACGGACACCACTTTATTAAAGTCGACGTAACTACTTTGAATTTCCCAGGATATGTTGTTAATGACTAAGGAAAGAAAATTCCCACATCCTTCATTTATTCTTGGACTTTTCTGAGTGTAAGAAGTAGTTATATCGTGTATTTGGCTGCACCCCCCCCCCCCGGGTCAGATTTGACTGCTAATCTGTATATTTTAGTAAAAGGACAGATGGGTAGCTTCCGTATTCATGTTGTTTTATTTATTTTGGAAATATATTGCCATATTATCTCTACTGTTAGCAAAGGTTCTATTTGAACTTTTCTGGAAGACGGAGTTGTCTCTTTTCTCCCGAACCAGGAATTTATTTGGGCTTTTTGACAGTTTGTGGTAAACAACTTCGTAAAAGGTAACCTACTTGCAGAAGAATAACGTTTAGGTCATATATGCATTTTTGCTATAAATAGAGCAATGACTCCAAAGCCGTGGTCTGAGGTACTGACTGGAGCAAGTCTCACTTAAATGATCACAGAGTTTGTATAATAAAACCTTATTGTGGACAGTTTGCATTTGGGGGCTAACATGGTTGGCGCTTGCTTTGATTTATTTGGGGGGTGCTAAATAATTTTTAAAGGAAACCTTTGTTTAAGAAAGCAGAGTTGTGTCATCCTCATCCACCGTACCTTGTTTTCTGAACAAAGCATATTGGAGACTTACCTTCGAAAGGAGTGTTTTTAGCAGAACTATCTAAGCACATTGTTCTTGGGCTGCTTCCACGTCAGGTTTGTTCTGGGCAGTTGGGCTGTGTTTTTGCTCCCGGCTGCGCCCTGGCATAGTGGGGTTTTGTGTCCTCATTCCCCTAGTGGGGGAGGTGGGGTGGAGTTTCTTGTGAATGCTGCTGATTCTGGTCCCCTTTTATTCATTTCTTCTTATTAGAGTGGAAATGTAGCTTGTTCATAATGGATTATTGATTGGTCTGAGAACAGCAGCCGCCTCAAGGCCTTGTCAGCACCCTGCTTACTCCACCAATAGTGAATGCATCACTTCATGAGCTCTTGGGGACCCTAGTCTGGGGACTATAAGCCTGTGATTGTTAATCTTGCACAGAATGGTTAGTAGGGAGAGGAACTCTTCATTGTTGTTATGGAATTTTTCCCCATTTGTTCAAAGAATAGGCTTTTTGTCTCAGTAGTAAGATAAGCTTGTCCAGGATGTTAATGATGTATTTTAATTCATGGCTCATAATACTACAGTGTAACTAGTGAAGCCGGGGTCATTGTCTCCCGGAGAACAACACACACAGTATACTAACACATGGCCTGGCCAGCGCCCACTCAGCACATGCATGGGTTTCTGGGCAGGCCCCGGAGCCGTGGCCAGGAGTGACTTTCCCAGAATTGCCCTTCAGAAATGCACGGAGAGGGAGTTGCTCTTTTTATTTTATGATTTGCCTTTTGGAGCCATAGTACTCCCTTGCAGACAACCCTGTAAATATCTTAAGCGTTCTGTCTGCCCGGAGCCCTTTGGCATCTTCCCTGCATCATGAGTCCTCACATTCCACCCCAGTCCATTCTCAGGGACCCCCATCGGGGAGGAGGACGCACTGGCTCCTGCGTCCAGCCCTGGCTGACATCGGCGCCCCTTGGAAGGTGATCAGAGAGGAGGCACACAGGCCTAAGCAAAGCCACATGGCTTCAAGGAAGCCAGAATGGTTTTTTAGTGTCGTGATATGGTTAATTAATGAACCGGAACTGAAAAAAATACCAGACTAGATAGTTACTTGAAAAACAGCACTGACTTCAGTTTTGCTTCCCTGATCTGACAAAGGCTGGTTGCCGTGATTCGTGCAGGAAATGGTACTTCCAGTTTCCCTCCGGCCTCTTTGTTCCTCCTTGGTGTCTACAGCCTGGCTTTGCTCGGTTTAAACACACTTTAAGAGTTGTGTTGTTGTGGAAATGACTCTGTATAGTAGAGCGTATTTGAAAATTAGCCCTCTGATGCCTTGTTCAGGATAAGATTTTGATAAAGTCAACTTCGATAGTTTTAGGAAGTCAGTACGAAACCATTCAGCTTTTGTTTTGTACTGGCTTAATTCACAGAGGAGAGAAATGGCAAGATTTCCTATCGATCAGAGACAAGCTTATTATTTTAAAATATATGATATTTTACATTTTTCCTCTGACAATGCCATATTTAACTGGTCAGAAAATTATTGTTGAAAATATGGAAGAAAAAACTCAGCAGCATTACCGGTTTTATACCTCGTGAAGTGGTGGCAAGGAGAGCTGTGCATGCCAAAGTAAACTCAGGTTCTGTGATTTTGGCTGGTGGCCCTGGGAGTTCATGTTGTCTGCGAGGCTTTGCAACTGGAGGTTGTGGGTAGATTTCTTTAGTGTCTCTGGGCAAGCTTCTAAAATCTCAGAAAGCAGTCTCTTAAAATAAAATAATGCTTTTCATTTGAACAAATTCATGTTATTCAGATGATTTTTCTTTCCTTGGCTTTCTTTTGAAAACTAGAATTAACTAAAGGTAATTCCCCAAACCGCATTCCTTAGAGCCCCTGAACTTCCTTGGAGCAAGCGGAGGGCAAAGGGATGGGGGCAGGGTGGGGAGGGGGAGGGGCTCCCCAGGCTCCCCCAGAGCTGCTCTGCTTTCATTTGCTTTACTGGAGTGGCAAGTGGGATTTATTTATTTTAACTTCTTTTGTGGAAGATTTCCCAAATCCATAAAAACGGAAAGAGTAACAAATGAACATACACGCACCCACCATTTAGATACAGCAGTTAACATTTTGGTACATTTACCTCCTGTCTCTGTCTCTTTTGTAAAACACCTCTAAATATTTCATGACACTTTTCCAAAAAATAAGAACATTCTCCTATATTCCCAATTTAACAAAAGTAATAGTAGTTCTCAAATATCATCTAATATCCAGTCCATGTTCAAGTTTAATTTTTATGAAGAGTTTTGGAGCTGAGATGTGTTTGAACGTATCTGTTGTAGATGATTATAGCTGCTGGTGAAAGAATTTTTAGTTGTGTTAAATAACCTGATGTAGTATAACCTATAAGGGCCCAGTAAATATGTAGGTTTTACTATTTAGCTATTTCTAATTCAGCTTTCTAAGCGGCTGTTTTGTCGTTTTGAATTTATTAAGCCATATATAGTGTCACTGCGAGTGACCAGGTATCTTTGGATATTGCATTGACATTTTGTTTACTTATTCAACAAGTACTTATTAATAATATCTAAGATGTATTGACCATTTATTGTGTGTTCAACATTGTGTCTTACATGAATTAATTTAAACATCCTTCAAAGTATTATAATATAGGTATCATTACGGTCATTCACATGCTAAAGATGAAGAAATGGACAGAGGAGCAGGCCTAGACGCTCGCTAAATCACGCGGCTGATTTGAGTTGGTGGCAGAGCTGGGCTTTGAGGCCAGGGAGTCTGACTGTCACTCACAACGTGTTGGGCACCTGACTCAGTTCGACAGCAGAAGGGGGTCAGAGAGGCTGTACCTGAGGAGGTGGGTAGGGACAAGGACATGGGTGAGCGAGTGTGGGCACGGGGGTGTGCTGGCCGTGGAGTAGGGCGTGTGGCCATGGACTGGGGTCCAGGTGGTGGCAGGGGGTCAGGCCCTTATAGGCCGAGCTAAGGAGCTTGGGCTTCATCTTTAGGGTGAGAAAAGCCTATGAAGGGTTGGAAGTCTCCAGAGACCAGCCCCATCTGCATCCTGGAAGGATGGTTTTGGCTTGAGGTGGGTGCATGGATTCAAGAATGAATCCGGAGGTAAAGCCAACAGGACGTGTGGGGAGAGGCGGGGGGCGGGGAGCCCCGGAAGACCTGGTGTCCCTGACTGAGTCCTTGAAAGCGTGGAGTTGCCCTAGTGCTTAGATTTAACCAACACCAGCTTGAATCCCATGTGAGCCTCAAGTTCCCTGGGAAGACCTAGCCGGTCCTTGCAAATATGGTTAATGGTGGCCCTCCCCGGCCTTCTGGAAATTTCTCCATGTCCTGCTGGTATGCTGCCAGCACATTGTTTTATGATGGTATGTATGTTTACATGTTTGCTTCCGTGTCTGACTTGTGAGCTCCTGAAAGCGAAGTGCTGTTTCTTAGTGATCTTTGATTTTTTAGCTCCTGATATGTGGCCTGGCGTTCAGGAAGTGCTTGTTGTAAAGAAACCCTTGTTAAAATCTCATCACACCACCCTGGATGGTGTGGGAGCCCCTCTAAGGAGCATGCTATTGTGAAGTTCTCTGGGGGAGTTAATGGAGACTTGGCTGTCCTTTTACACGTATTCTGTCTATATCCTTTGGCTCTGTTAAAATGTTTTTTCTTCCCAGCTATCTGTGTTGGCCCGAGGCTTTGCAATGCCTGTTTCTAAAGAAGTTTCTGTAGTGTCAGTGGGGTTAGCCCTGGGTGCACATTTCCCTGCACTGGGAACTGTTTCAGCAGATCACCAGGGTGTGTGTCAGGAAGTGATTTTGCTGTACAATATTAGGTCAGAAGCACAGTTTGCAGAGTCCTCGCTTACAGAAGGGATTTATTAGTTGAAACATTTGCCCACAGATTAAATTTATCCCAAATTCAGCAAGTGTTAAGTAATCAGGGAAAGTCACTTAATTTCAATTGTACTAGCTAGACCAAAAAACAAAGAAAAGAGAATGTCCCTAAGGTGTGGCAGCAGTCATACGTATGTGTATTTACATCTAGTGCTTTATTTGTGTGTTTACATGATTATTTTTTAAAGTTTAGCTACATATTTTAGTTTCCACCGTTATATTTTGCCCTCCGTTCGACCTCTCCCCTTCCCATTATAATGCATTTTTTATGTTATGAATACACATTTTTTCTTTAATCAACATTTTATGTTTTCTTATTTTTCTAGATATGATTAAATTCCCCAACTTATTCAAAATGAAATATATTTATTTGAAAAATTCTATAAGGCATTTTAAAAAAGTAGCTTCAAACTGTTCATTACATCCCTAGAAAAATGCGCGCGCGCATGCACGCGCTCACACACACACACACACACACACACAGAGATCCATTGGAAAGCTGTTTTAGAACCCTAATCAGCAAGTCATATTTATGCCTAAACAATTAAATTATAGTTTTGTCTGGCAAGTTTCCAGTTTCAGCCTTGAAAAAAGTTTGTAATGTTGCAACAACAAAACTGCGATTCCTTATGGACAAACCATGCGTTCGGTTTGCTCTCTGCCATCCGTCCTCCCTTGGCACCCCTCCTTCCCCACTTTCTCGTAGTTGTGTTGCTGCAGGACTTTTCTTTATTCGCTCAGGTTTGGGTAGCAAGCTAGCATTTACCAGCTTTATAAGGCCAGTGTGCTTCAGGGAAAGTTGGAACATCAGCTCACATTTGTTTGAGGACGGAGGTGTCTTTGGCTAGAATTGAGTAGTGTGCCACTTTATCACACAGCCCTCCAGGGACCAGAATAAAGGTGGAGACACTGTCAGAGGCCCTCTGCTGGCCGGGGCTGGTGGTTTTTTAATGACAGCAGGTAGTGCCAGGGGAGCTGTGACCAGTTTATAATCCCTCTAATTGGGGCGGCCGCCCGCAGTGCCTTTGCAAGTTGGAAGGTCTGAGGAGGGCGTTCTTGTTCTTTTTTGGAAGTGATGCCCTTGTCTTAAATACCAATTTTTGCCTGTAGCTAAAAAGAATGATTACAAAGATCTGTTGATTTGGCCCCTGAGTAACCCCGAAGAGAGTCAGTTTCGGGGAATTAATTTTTGACTGTTTCTTTAAAGTTTGTGAGAAACTTTGGGAGTCAAGTGAGGGCCTCGGGAGGGGACATTAACAGACTTCTGAGCAGAGGCAGCTTTGTTTGAGTTATGGGTTCCTTAAGATAATGGTGTTTTTGGCTTAAATTGTTGGTTACCGTTATATAGTACGTTTTGCATTTCTACATTTAGGTATTTTTCCTTTAAAATGTTTCTTAGTCCTTTAAAGACACACCCCGTGCAGGGGTTTCCAGCAGGGCTTACTTTTGAAAGATGGGGGTAGGCAGAGAAGATAGGAAGCCAGAGAGAAAGGCCAGCTTGTTCTGCTCACAGGGGGCATTTCCCTGTAAGGCGCGGGGCCTGCTGGCGTGGGGCAAAGCTTTTAAGCTGGTTTTGAGGGAAGGCCTTGTGGAGGATGGAAACTGTATTCTCTAGTCTCTGGGCTGCCTGAGGGCGCATGTCCAGCTTTGGCTGGAGTGGAGGTCCAGGCTGTCACCAGGAACTGGCTGGTCGGCTCAGTGAGCACAGACGGAGGTACAGGGCCCTGTTAGGGGTGCAGGAGGGTAGACATGGCCTGGAACAATGTGGCCTGGGATACTGGGCCTGCTGCTGCGGATTGGGGCTGGATGGGGCTGCATTCCAGGGGTGACAAATACTCCTGGAGAGTAGTCTGGGCCCGAGGGGCCTGCAAGGCAGGAAGCTGCCTGGAGGCAGAGACAGAGGCCTGTGGGGTGGATGGGTGGTACCGGCATGTTCCCCTTGTTCTGGGATCTGGGTGGTGGGTGCCCCGAGGAGGGGCACTCAAGGGGCTCTGGTGACCCTGGCTTCCTTGTGCATTTCCCGACCCTGCTCCTGAGAGACAAGGGGCTGCCCATGCGGGCCGAGCCCCTGCCACCTGCATGGCTGGCTGGCACGAGGATTGCTGCTCTGTGGAAGGCAGCTGGAACTGGTAGCTACAGAATGCAGAGTTTTGATGACCGGGCAAGTCTGTGCACTTGAATAATTCACTTATATTATTTCAAGGTGCACTTGTGGGCTGCCCTTCTGACCCTTACCTGGTCAAGGGCTCCCACTCTGTGAATCTTCGCTGGCTTCTGGCTGTTTGATTCTCTTGAATTTGAGAACTGTCTTGACGTTTAACATCCTTTATGGATAACCATTAGTGGCCTGATGGAGTCTGTAAAATTATTTCAGAGCTCCCAATTTCCAGGGTTTTAGTTGGTTTGTCTTCTCTCTGAGAACTTATTTCTATATGGTTCTTTAAACTAGTAAGATTTTTATGCCAGATTCAGTCACTAAGTTAAATAGTATGTCTCATTCATACTTTTATTTTAAATTCAACATTTTTGCCAAGAGTGGTGGTGGTGAAATAAGGCCTGGGGAAAGAAGGGGCTTCATGCAAGTCATTCGCCTTATAAAATCATCATCATAGATAATTGTATGGTCCTCCAAGACTTGTGCCAAGATCAAAAAAGTTTGACAGAATAGTTTAAATTAGCTTAAAGTCAATTGTCATTAAGAAATGTTCTTGGTAAGCTCATTTATTTATCCAGTTGTAAGGGAAGCTTTGATTTCTTTTTTTTTCTTGGAGTCAGGAATGTTTTGGCTCCCTTCACGGCAAGCTCCTCTCCTGAGCCCTCTTGGTTGGCTCTGCTGGACCCTCCGTGGTGAAGGGGTGAGGACCTCTGGTGCTGGTTACAGGCATTTTGACCAGTGTGTCCCCCAGCCCTGGTGTTGCCTGCCCTGTGCCGGACACAGGCACACGGCCCAGCTCTGCCAGGGTGGCCTTGGCCTGTGTGCCTGGTGGGGGGGCTCAAGCAGGACCTGTCCTCACTCTCTGTGGGAAGGATGGGCCTGAAGGAGACAATGGCCATACAGTGTGATGGGTACCCGCTGTTGCGGGGCTCGGGCACCACCTCTGGGGGAGACCCAGCCTTGTCAGGAGGGCGCCGTGGGCGTCTGCCCTGTGGGGAGTGGAGAGGCAGGAATGAGAGCCGCACGGCCTCTGGGGTCCGGGATGGGCTCTGTGGCGGGATTAGGACTCAGTCCTGTGGCCAGAGCCTGGGGTCCCTTTAGGGGGAGAGTGGCAGGGGGCATCCAGGAGCAAATGCACAGAGCCAGGAAGGGAAGGCGGGATTGTAGGCTGGGCCAGAGAGCGGCCTTTATCTAAGGGCACAGAGACTGAGGCTGCCCTTGACTGATCTGCGACTGAGCTCATGGCCAAACACATGTGGACGCGGTGCCAGGCAGGACAGCTTCTGCCTCAGGGTCTGCAGCAGCCCTTCAGGAGCTCAGGGTGCCATGTCCGCGCTGTGTTGTTTCTCCCTTCTTAGCGGAAGACTCATTTCTTTAATATCTAAACACAGTCACACAAACTCATGAGTTGAGTCAAGGATGGACAGCATATATGATGGTGGTCCCATAAGATTGTAATGCTGTGTTTTTACTGAACCTTTTCTATGTTCAGATATGTTAGTTCCCATTGTGTTACAACTGCCTGCAGTGTTCATGCAGTCACATGCCGTACAGGCTTGTAGCAGTAGGCCGTACCACATAGCCCAGGAGTGCAGGAGGCCGTACCACCTGTGCCCAGGACTCTGCACCCTCCTCCCGCCCAGCTCCCGAGCGTCCCTCCTCTCTGTCCCTGATGGCCACACAGACACCTCCCGGGTAGCCTGTGTTCACCACACCCCTACAGACTCTGGTACCACAGTCTTTCCTTAAAGATTTGGTATCTCATTGGTAAGAGAAAATTATTTTAGCGCATAGTCATTTACAATTACTTATTTTAATTATTTAACAACACGATTCATTATCGGTAATTATTTCTTATTGATTTTTTAAAAAAGGCAAACAGCTACTTGTTCATCTATTTGAATTTTGTTGGTTTGGACCTGATTGGTGTTTATGGGACGCCATCTGCAGACGTTCCTGCGCGCGTTGCTGTGCGCGCGGTGCTCATGCGGCTTCCGTGTCTCTTTCAGGTGCCGGCTGCCAGCTGCCATGCGCTCCACGTGAACGTGCACCGCCTCGTAGCAGCGCCACGTCGGGGAAGCCGGGAGCTCTTCTGAGAATGGAGAGATAGGACGCCGTCGCGGCACCCTGCGACACAAAGCCGTGCCGCCACCCCCGGCCGCGCCGTGCCTCGGATGGATCGCAGCAGAGAAGCCGAGATGGAGCTGAGGCGGGGCCCCAGCCCCACCAGGGCCGGCAGGGGCCACGAGGCGGACGCGGACAAGGCCACGTGCCACAGCTGCTGCATTTGTGGCAAGAGCTTCCCCTTCCAGAGCTCGCTTTCGCAGCACATGCGCAAGCACACGGGCGAGAAGCCCTACAAGTGCCCCTACTGCGACCACAGGGCTTCCCAGAAGGGCAACCTGAAGATTCACATCCGCAGCCACCGCACGGGGACTTTGATTCAGGGACACGAGCCGGAGGCGGGCGAGGCCCAGCTGGGCGAGATGCGCGTGTCCGAGGGCCTGGACGCCTGCGCCAGCCCCACGAAGAGCACGTCGGCCTGCAACAGGCTCCTGAACGGGGCGGCGCCGGCGGACGGCAGCAGGGTCCTGAACGGGGCGGCGCCGGACGGCAGCAGGCTGCTGCTGCGGAGCAGGAAGGGCGCGGAGGGCGCCGCGTGCGCCCCGGAGGAGGCCAAGGCCGCCGCCCAGTGCTCCTTCTGCAAGAGCCAGTTCGAGCGCAAGAAGGACCTGGAGCTGCACGTGCACCAGGCGCACAAGCCGTTCAAGTGCAGGCTGTGCAGCTACGTGACCCTGCGGGAGGAGTCGCTGCTGAGCCACATCGAGAGGGACCACATCACCGCGCAGGTGCCCAACGGCGGCGAGGCCTGCGCGGAGAACGGCAAGCCCGAGCTGAGCCCCGGGGAGTTCCCCTGCGAGGTGTGCGGCCAGGCCTTCAGCCAGACCTGGTTCCTGAAGGCCCACATGAAGAAGCACAGGGGCTCCTTCGACCACGGCTGCCACATCTGTGGCCGCAGGTTCAAAGAGCCGTGGTTCCTCAAGAACCACATGAAGGCACACGGCCCCAAAACGGGGAGCAAGAACCGGCCCAGGAGCGAGCTGGACCTCATCGCCACCATCAACAACGTGGTCCAAGAGGAGGTGATCGTCACCGGCCTGTCCCTCTACGAAGTCTGCACTAAGTGTGGGAACCTGTTTACAAACCTGGACAGCTTGAATGCCCATAACGCCATACACCGCAAGGTCGAGGCCAGCCGGACGCGGGCCCCGGCCGAGGAGGGGGCCGCGGAGGGCCCCTCGGACACCAAGCAGTTCTTCCTACAGTGCCTGAACCTGCGGCCCTCGGTGGCTGGCGACGTGCCCCCCGGCGGGCAGGCTGGAAGGCGGGTGGCCGAGCTGGACCCCGTCAACAGCTACCAGGCCTGGCAGCTGGCCACCAGGGGCAAGGTGGCCGAGCCGGCCGAGTACCTCAAGTACGGGGCCTGGGACGAGGCGCTGGCCGGGGACGTGGCCTTCGACAAGGACAGGCGCGAGTACATCCTGGTGAGCCAGGAGAAGCGCAAGCGCGAGCAGGACGCTCCGGCCACGCAGGGCCCCCCCAGGAAGAGGGCGAGTGTGCCCGGGGACCCCGTGCTGCCTGGACACCTCGACCCCCGGCCGGCCGCGCGCCCCAGCCGCAGGGCCGCGGCGGCCGCCGGTCAGGGCAAGTCGTCCGAGTGTTTCGAGTGCGGCAAGATCTTCCGCACCTACCACCAGATGGTGCTGCACTCCCGCGTGCACCGCCGCGCGCGCCGGGACAGGGACGGCGACGGCGACAGGCCCGCGCGCGCCCGCTGCGGCTCGCTCAGCGAGGGCGACTCGGCCTCCCAGCCCAGCAGCCCCGGCTCGGCCTGCGCCACCGCCGACTCCCCGGGCTCCGAAGACAGCGGCGAGGAGGGCGCCCCCGAAGCCGCACCAGGTGAGCAAGCGTACCCAGGCGGCCCTGCTCCAGGTAGCCCTGAACCCGAGAGCCCGGGCTCAGGTGGTCCCCCACCCAGGTGGACCCGCACCCAGGTAACTCCATGCTCAGGTGGCCCTGCGGCCCAGGAACCTCATGCCCAGGGTCTCTGTGCCCAGGTGGCCCCACGCGTGGATATCCCGCTTCCAGCATGTGCCTGGAGTTTGCGCTGGTGGGTGCAGACACAGCACCTGTCAGCTCACTTGCTAATTACCCACCTGCGTTTGCGCACATTAACATCCTGGGCTCTTGAGTTGATTGTGGTCTCTCCTGGGCATCAGTAACTCTGAGCAAAGCACATGGTCATGGACCCCTTCTGAAATGTGCCCTTCTTTACCTTTTCTGTCCCACGCCCAGGTCTCACCATACGACATATGCACGTGCGCACACATGCACACACCACAGGCACAGGCACGCACACTCGCACACATACATACACATACACACATGACGTTTCCTCAGCTCTCTTATTCTTTTACGCCAAACAGTCGTGTGTGCAAGTACCTTCATACTGGTGTGCACTTACAGTTAATCTCCTTGGATTCAAGTAGCCCTGTGGGTTTAGAGACAGTTAATTGGAACAGGGTACTTTCCACATAGCAGCCATGTAAATATTTAAAGATGTCCAACCAACTTTTCTTTCATAATTCTCCTACTTGTTATAAATTTTAAACATTTTGATATTTCCTTCATTAGTTTTTGCTTTGGGTAATTGTTTTAAGTGGAAGGTGATGTTTCAGTTACAGAACTTGAAACTTTCTCCACAAAGCCAAGGGTGTTTTTCTCTTCTCCCTGCAAACTGGTTAGTGGGTGTTGCCTTTACCTGAGAGCTCATGAATGGTGGGAACCAAAGCCGAGGTGCAGGGCTGTTTGTGTTATGTGGTGAGGAAGACAACCGTTGTGTACTTCTTCAAAACCAGACAGAAACCAACGTTACTTTTCCTTGTTAGAGATTTAGCCAAGTCTTCTGAACAGGGTTTAATTACTACAGGTTTAATTACTACAGGTATACCGGTGTTGTATGAGAGTCTCTTACACTCAGATGCATGTTGAATCAACAAAAATGTAGAAACCTTGGAGAAACCTGTGTGGAATGTGCACACAGCGGTGAGCACGTGTAAGTAAATGAATGATAACGTGTTACGCGTTAGCCCTATGTCACTTTTGAGAGGAGCAGGAGAACGTGGTATTCTCTGAAAACGCACTGCTCATTCCCTGAGCTCTGTTGGATTCTTCTAACAATTTGTCATGCAAACCTCGTTGACCCAATTGTGACCCCTGCTTGGTGTTTTTGAAGTTTAATTCTTGGTTTTCTTTTCTTATTTTTACAACTATCGATTTTATTGTGTGTGTTCCAGAAATACTATGGCTACTTTTTGGAGCATACATTGGATAAAATATTAGGCTAGCATGGTATATTTTTTTCCCCTTGGAAGAGAAATATTTTTAATCTTTGGAAAAGCTCTTGGGCTGGACCCCCATCCATTATGGTGGTGGTCAAATGAGTCATAAACCAAGTTAGCAGTGCTTTTAAAGTCAAGAAGTTGGAAGGATCAAATTATTTTTATTATAAGTTGGAATTTACTCTTCTTTTTTCTTTTCAGGTTCATTGAATTTTAGAGACTATTCTTAAAGACATTGTATTTATTTTCTCTCTATGTAACTTATGTTTTGAGAAATATAATACATGCTTCAGGTAATTCTATAACAAGATATATATCATTAAGTTTAACAAAAAGTTGGCAATAGAATAAATAGGATATTATAACTTAGAAAGGAGAGGAATTTATGGCATGACAGAGTCGTGAAATACTGAAGAAACTTGGAGGTCTACAGAGGTCATTTTTTGTAATCCCAAAGGAGGATATCTTTCCACCTAAAAATACAAACTTTTCACTCATAGCAGGCATCTTTCATGGTCCAGTGTAGCATTAAATTACCGATTCATGGATGCTCCTTAAGGAGAGAGACCATGTTACATGGATTTAACTACTCTCAAAACACTCTGATTTGAAGGGTTTGGCTAAGGCCCTTGAAACAGCTACTTTGGAAAAGAAACTGGGTATTTTGGATCCTATGTTTTGATCTGCAGTATGCCTTTTTTTTTCCTTAAAAAATGCATACAACTTTGGAAAATGCATGCCTTTCCTGTTACTAAAAAGATTACTTAGATTTTTAAACATTTAAGTTATTTTAAATTCTTGTAGAACTTTGATGGGATGGCTGGTAAAATTGTTAGAGCAACTGTGTAGAAATCGAGGAACAGAAGATGACAGGAGTTCTGGCAAGGACTAATTAATTGCCTGCTCGTGACAGCAAAGTCGAAATTGGAGCTTGGATCTATGTGACTGTTCTAGTAAATTCCAGCGTGCCGTAGTTTTACCTGAACGTTTTTTTGGATATCCAGGGATTGATTTGAATGCTGTTTCTGGATTTAGAAGTAATTTTCATTATTAGATTAACTGAAGGAAACTTCTTTTTTTCATGAAATGCATTTTGTCAGTTGAGTGTTGCCGTCTGTTTCTTTGGAAAGTTCTGGCAGTCACATATCCCTTGTCCTCACCTAGGAGTTGGGCCAGCAGCCCTCGTAACACAGGAGAGCAGCGTCGTGAATAAAAGTCAGCGATTGAACGGGTGTTCCTGAGCTAGATTGAAGTCTCCATCGAGATAGTGACGTAACACTGATAGAAAATATGCTTTCCGACCTCACAAGAAATTAATATTTTTAATTCGGGAAGAAGAGAGGTGAAAGGGCATGCAATTGAGGTTTATAAAAATCAGCGTTTCCAAACACAAAGCAGAATTAGGGAGCTTAGAAGCCACTTAGGAAAACTGAATATTGCTTTGCAACTAAACATATAAACATATAACATACAGGCCAAAATAGAGTTCTGCTCAGAAAGCATTTGGGTGACTTGTGCATAATAGAAACACGTGGAAAGGCCGAGAGTGTTTGAAAGATTTGCTTCACGTTCGTAGCTGCTGTCAGAGCCGGGGCCATCCTGAGGAGCACTCGCCCTGGGATGCCTGGTGCCAGCACTCGAGCCTTTAATGCACACACAGCCAGGAGTCCATTGCTGCCGTTTATCTGCTTAGCATTTAAGTTAAACTAATTTGACTGCCCAGTTTTTGACCATTTCTTGTTACTATAACGTGTGTCACATCAAATCCATACTCCACTCCAGTGAGCCCACCTTCTCTGTTTATCTTTGGACACTTATGTAACTCAGTAGATAGGATGCCCCCAAGTTTTAGGTGAAATTGCAAGTTCAGTTAGCCCTCTGTATCCTTGGCTTTCGGATTCAACCAATTATGGACTGAAAATATTTTTTAAAAAATTGTGTCTGTACTGAACATGTACAGACTTTTTCCTTGTCATTATTCCATAAATAATACATAACAACTATTTACATAGCATTTCTAGGTATTAGGTATTCTGAGTAATCTAGAGATGATTTATAGTGTACAGGAGGATGTGGGTAGGTTGTATGCAAATACTACACCATTTTCTATCAGGGGTTTGAACATCTGTGGATTTTGGTATCTGAGGGAGGTCCTGGAACCAACCCCCCATGGATACTGAGGGACAACTGTTGAACTGTTTTTGACCCACAAAACTGGCGAATGATATGGCTCAACCTAATAGAGTAAGGGAAGTGCTTGGAACAGATGCCAAATATGCAATTTGAAGAATTAAGAGTCTTCAGAAGAGAAAAAGTCTGGTCAAGGGAAGGAAAGATAATTAAGGAAGAATTGGATTTTCCTTCAGAAAGTCTGTTTTTCTGTATTTCTGTGCTTGTGGCCTCCCTGCAGGCCAGTCCTCCTGCGCCTTAGAGCTCATCTTCTTTCCTCTTGACTAATTGTACTCAGTCTCTTGACCACGAAACGTTAGCCGAGCTTGCGCTTTGCGACCAGCCCACCCGCGCTGGCGAGCTGGCAGGCAAGGAAGGCCAGATGCGGTCACGCAACTGAGCAAAAAGGTTAACAAGGCATTATTCTTTCTCCTGATAGAGCGTGGACAGCACTTGGAGCAGCTTAGGGAGAAAATGTTTTTATACATCCACCCCCAGGACCAGGATTGAGGGTGAATCTGGCTAACAAAAGTGGGAACAGACGTGGGGTGGGCTGGGACAGGTGTTCGCCTGTGGCAGCTGAGCCTGCCGGGCACTGGGGACCTTTGATGTGGCGCTTATTCTTAGGGTTTTCTTCAGTGTGGGCAGCAGGAGCTCCTACAGGGCACATTCTCTCATTGTCCTTGTGGACAACCTGGACAACCTGCTAACGATGCTGATGTCTGGCTCACTGGAGAACTGTCCTAACTCTTTATGAAGCACAGTTGGGGACTGGGAGGAACTTTTGTTCTTCATCACTGGTCCTGTGAAGAGGCTAAAAAGGATGCAAGGAAGGGGGTTATGGGCCAAGGAGGAGAGAAAACGAACAAAGTGAGACCAAGGGAAGTTCAGAGTGTAGACAGGGAATAACCACCTGCTGGTTGGACAGGCGAGCAGAGAGAGGCAGCTGGGAGCGGTGATTCCTCAGGGCCTGGGGTGTGGGTCTCTGTACCGGGAGCTTGCAGCATCCGGGGAAGCAAAAGTCAGAAAGCAGCTCTCTTGGTATCTAGGCAGCGTCACTCAGTCGGGCCTGCTCAGCTTCTCAGTCTTACCTGCAGTCCAAGGAATACCTCAGGAGCGTCCACTCATAGACAGGCCGCTGCTCAGGAAGTGCCAAGGTGACAGGTGGTGGGAGGGTTGGGCCAGGGAAGGCCAGACCTACTCTCTGCCCGTGCCTGCACCAGCGCCACGCGGCTCCTTGGAAGGAGCCAGAAAACATTCAGGGAACAGGCAGAGTGGGCTCTGCTGAAACTGGACACTGGAGACAGAGGTCACAGACAGAAGAGTGGGCATCACGCACTGGGCAGAGCTTCAGCAGAATGGGAGTAGCAGGGACGCTCTTCATGGCTTTACACTGTACTGAGCTCCGAGGAATTTACTTCGTTGGGAATAAAGCAAGAGTTGGAAAACCCTCATATTACGTTCTTATTTGGTATAAAAATGCGGCAGCATTCTTTAAGAAAACTATTCAGATGTACGTGACAGTCACACGCCGAAAGCCTTGTGGTTCAGTGAGCTCTTAGCAGCCAGAGCCCACTCTTACTTGGGGTGCACGCACACACGAACACGATGGTAATCGTTCACAGGGTGCTGCAGCGTCCTCAGGTGATCTCTCAGTTATCAGGGGTAGATTAAATTACGATGACAATAGTGTCTTATAAGTATGTTTTATTGTATTAGGAGTCTTTTAACATTGATAATCTGTGCCTGGCATGCATGCTGATATTTGCATGATCAGAGTGCCACATTTGCTGACCTTCCAGAGTGAATTTATCATACTGTGAAAGACATTTGACTCTAGAGATTATGCTGTGGGATTTTCTTCCTATCACTGAGAAATGTATGTGGGATATATGTACTCAGTATTATAAAACAAACATTGTGTAGACATTTTGATTTGCTAGGAAAATTCAAACACTTGATTTAATTTTCTCTTTCTGTCTTTGACTCGAGATAGAATCATAGAATTTTAGAGGTGAGAGGGAACTAAGTATCTACCTGTCCTCCCATTTTACCCATGAGGAAACTGAGGCACAGGGAAATCTTGGCATTTGCCCAGTACCACGTGGTGTGTATATTGTTGAAGGACTGAGGGACTGAGGGACGGTGTGACCAGTGCGGGGTTCGTGAGCTTGGGATCAGACACCCGGATCCTGTCAGCCCCTGTGAGTCTTGGTTCCCTCCCTTGCGGTATGGGGGCTGCTGTCCTTGCCACGCTTCCTGTGTAGTGCGTGGTGCATGGTGGGCATCCTGGAAACAGAATCCTTCCTGTCGGTACTAGAGTTGACACCAGAACTGAAGTCCACAGTGTCCAGCTTCCAGCCTAGGAAAGGGTCCCTGTCCTGGTGTCCACGAGGGGCAGGAATGTGGTCCCAGGATGGCTCAGATCCCGAGTCTGCACCTGTGCCTGCGTCATGAGCAGCACGAGATGCCACCACAGCTGTACTACGTTGTGCAGAAGTCGGGTGAGATGTGCTGCTTTTCCTTCCTGCCACGTGGGAAGTCACTTGGGGTAAACATTTAGTACATATTAACTGAAGGCGAAATTCATGATATTTTTGGACTCCAGTGGCAACGGATGCTTTGTGTTTACAGATTCTTACTGGATGGGACAGTTTTGTAAACTTTCCTGTCTTTGCTTCACATCCTAAATTTCTTTATTTCAGTTCTTCTTGCCCTGCTGGATTTAATAGTTCCCATTCTGCAGCATGGGTGACACTGGATACAATTTTTGACTCCTTACCTGTGGCTGAATGTCACTGTCACAATTTGTCATGAAGAAGCAACGCTTTTCATCTTCCGTGGTTCAGTGTTGAGCTCGTTACTTGTTACTCCTGACTTGAAAGGGCAGGGCTCTTCTTTGTAGATTTCATCTATCAATAGTGAAGAGAAACAACTGAATTTAGTTCTTTTACCCCTTCCCGTGAGATACGGCATTCCATGGGGCTAGGTAGGATCACGTCTGCAGAGAGAGGTGCTCTCATTTCACACTGAGCCGTCAGTTGCTGATTGGCTGGAAGAATGGACAACAGCAGCCAGAAACAGCAAGTGCATGGTCAGGGTCAGGTGTTGCTGAGGGACATCCATGTGTGTGGAAAGGTGCTGGTGCTCCCGATGCACACCCTGCGAGCCAGGGCCACAGCACCTGCTGTGGTACTGTCGCCCTGAGATGGTGCCGTGTTGCAGAGCTGTCCCAGAGACACTCAGTTACTCCCGCTGATACTTACGCACCTGCTGTATTTGATTATGGTAGTTCTGAATCTGTGGTGGGATTCGTCTAACTGCATCCCTTCTCTGTACTTTGCCAGGCATTTGTTTAAAGCACAGATGCTGGCTGCTGCTCTTCTGCTCGTCCCCTCTGTGCTCTCATTGTGAGCAGAAGGGGTTCAGTCCCATGTGCTGCATCCTGGGACTGCAGCAGTGTGGCCCTGCCTGCCCCGGCTTCTCCCTGCTCCACCTCACTGCCCCTGACTGCTCTGCCCGGACTGTGGCCTACTTGCATGCCCCTTCGTGTGGCCTGGACAAGTTCCTTTCAGACAGAATGGCCCCCACTTCCCCTGAACACTTTGAATGTCTGTGGTTTCCTGCATCTGTCTATGTGGGGCATCCTCAGCATGTCCCTGGTCTGTCCTTGAAGGTAGGGGCCATGCCTGTCTGTCTGGATGGCCCTGCAGGGCTCATAACAAGAGCAGTGGCTATCAGCTCCACCTCCAGGAACTAGGCTCTTCTTCAAAGGGTAGAACGAATTGAATGAACCACATTGAGAAATGTTATATTCGGTGGGGGATGGTTTTGCACAGGAGGAGTGGAAACACTCAGTAGTCATTTTTATTGGGTGTCTAGACTAGACATCATGTTGTCTGATAACAATAACAATGATTAATGACAATAATAGTAGTGGTTCAACTTATAGTTACTATTTAACAGAAGTGTCTTGTGCCCCTACAGTGTTTTTAAGTGGAAAGGCTGCGTAAATGTAACATGCTGTCATTGTCATTTAGGTGGGCAGGTGTTTGTTACTTTTTAGAGAGTTGTCAGACTTCCCTGGGAGCAGAGTCCTGGGAGTCACCTCTCTCCCTGCTCCTGACCCTATACTCCCTGTGTTGGTACCCTGACTGGGATGCTTTGTGTCCTGGGCTGTTTTATGGAACCATTATTACCCCAGGCCAGGGGCAGAGGTTGGCTAAGCCCACTTCTAATACAGAGTGACTCTAATATCTAGTGAGTCTGAAGCATGTGGTCCCACCCAGACCTCACACCAGTTCCTGGAAGGCTCCTTAGAAGGGGGTTATCCAGGTCCTCAGAGGGTTTCCCACCTCAGTGCAGAGGCCTGCGGAGTGTCATGGGCAGCATGGCCCAGAGGGTGGGCTGTGGGCCTGGGACCCCCACCTGGGGCTGCTCTCCACTGGGCGCCAGCACAGGGGCTCAGGTGATGAGGGAGAGTGCACTGCCAGGTGCACAGTCTGGTGCTCATCCTCCAACCAAAGGAGGCCCCGGGGCAGGTTTGGACACGTAGTGACAGTGCCAGCAGGGTATAGCCCCGGTGCCCAGGGCCCAGGCCTGCTCAGGCAAGAGGGGGCTAGAGGGGCTGCCCACCCCTCTGCTTTGAGGCCTGCTCTGGGCTCAGCATTTTGAGGGGCTCTAGACTGAGCCCAAAGCCTGTCCTTTCTATGAGGATGGCTTCCTTGTGCAGGTGGCACATGTGGCAGACACCATGCAGAAGGCTTCTCTCCCGTGGGAACTTTGCGCCTGGCCCTGGGGTTGTGGCCACTTGGGGCAGCAGGCCCTCTCGGGCTCCCCAGGACCATGGCGGGTGGTGGCCACCTGAGCCCACTCGTAGATGGAAGTGCCTGGGGCACCACGGGTGTATGGGGCAGAACCTACCTCAGCCCCTCTTCCCTCTTCTTTCAGGATTTAACATCCTTTGTTGTGTGACTTGGGCTCCGTCAGCTCTTCTAAAGGAAGTGGCTGCTTTTTGCATTGTTCTTGGTCTGCATTTTCATAGTGGGTGCACTGAATTATTTAGTGAGTTTGGACTTTCTTTTAAATGCTTAAAGCATTTGTTTTATTTGATAAGTGTTTTTGTTGTGTATTTGTCTCTGGCACAATTCTTAGTTTTTCAATTCTAAGTTTAGGTTTTTTTTTTTTTTTTCTTTTTTGGTGTTTCTTAGATAATTTCCTGTGCATGCTGGACCTAATCTGAGGCCAGTTTTCCTGCGGGATTTGTAGGCTACTGTTAGGATCTAGTATTTGCATATACAATCAGCATAAGCCTTTTCATATTAAAATGGATTGCAGTTGTAGATCTATATTTTACTAGAATTTTTAAAAAGGTAGGGATATTCATCTCTGGAATTAAAGGCTAGAAAGTAATACTTTCATTTCTGGAATTTTACCTGATTCTGTGTGCATGGTTGATGTAGTAATATCCATTTAAAGGAGGCCTCCTCTCCTGCTTTATTTATGAAGGAAGCCATTGGTTTGAAAGAAGTATTTTCACAGATTAGTAAGACATTTGGGCGAACTGTTAGCTGCCAAATATGTTCCCGTAAAGATGTGCCAAATCTTAGTGTTACTCGTGTTCTTTCTTTTAACTCCAGAATAATTACTTTCAGCGCTATGAATAAACTGCATTCCAAATTTAATATGATTACTGTTTTCATTTAATAATGTAGTTGGTTATTGAAATATATTATTCGAAATATAATTCAGTGGCCACCTGATGAGTTGGCCATCCTATAGAAAATTTACATATATGCCTGAATATAATATCTGAAAGCTGGTGGAGAATGGCAACTGCCTTCAAAATCCTAAAATCCGGTTGTTCGTGCGTATGATAATCCAGCGATTGATCCCAATAGGTGTGTTATTGGAATGATTTATTCATTCAACTAGACAGTTGGAGAACATTTTTGATATTCAAGTAATGGTGAGGCTTCCAGTCTGACTAGTTACCATGTTTCCTTTGATTTGGAATTAATCTATAATGTTACTGGTTTTAAAAAAATTGATTATTAGATGATTGGTGAGAATGTGGTTTATACAGATTGTTTTGGTATCAGACTAGAAAATCGTAGGAGTGGAGTGGATTGAAATTTTTCATTTTTTAAAGAAATATTACTGGGCCCTGCTTTTTCAAAACTGCTGGAAGATGGTAGGCTGGGGCCACGAGGCTGAAGTCAAGGCATAAACCCTTGGAAGCCTTGTGGGTGGGTAGGTAAACATCAGTGAGAGCCCTGAAATGTAGTTAAATGTGTCACTTCAAGGTGACTCGGGATGTTCTTGAAGTTCAGGTCTGAAGAAAGAGGTTGCCAAGCACTGGCTTGGGAATCTTCACAAACTCTGAACAGAAGGTTCTGGACAGGTTGTGCGTCACACCAGCAAGAAAAAGAGTCTCTGTGGTTTCTATGGTGATAGCCTACACTCCACTTAGAAACAAATTCTTGATGTTGTTTTGAAACCCCAGTAACAAAAGGGCATGGTGTTTGTGAGTCAGGAATAGAGAGAATTGCTTATGCACAACTGCCTTGTAACTAAACAGCATTTGGCAGGCATCAGATTCCTTGATACCTTTTAAGTATCCACTGTTCTGTACATTTATCTAACATTCTGGGTCATAATTTCTTGGTTTTTCTTTCTTGAGTTGAAGACCTATTTCTTTGGATATAAAGATCTAGTGATTTGGGGGTGCCGTTGGTGGTGTTTGTGGACGTTTCTGGGGCTGTGCACGTGTGTGAGCTCAGCAGGGTGCATCTGGAGTGGGGACGAGGAGCTGACCTTTCCCTCCCTCACTGGCCGTCCAGGGTCACCCATACATCTTCCGCATACAGCCGGCGTTGCTCGCGGCCTTCCCTTCTTTCTTTGACCTCTGTTCCTCGCCATGTTCCTCTTCTGTCAGAATGGGCAGAGTTAGGAACCCTAGGGCATCTTAACACCAGGCGCCTGCTGGCGTGAGTCCTGGTGTTGGGAACAGCGATCCGTAGATCTTGAGGCTGTGGCTCTAGGCCCAACCTCAGCGCGCGCCCGAGCATGTTGTCTTTTCTCTGTCCCAAGGCCGCGGACGGAATTGCAGGCCATGGCCATTGGCTGTCGCAGGGCCAGGAAGGAATCTCCTGGGACCCTCAGGCCCCTTGCCCTGGTGGTGGTCTGAATTTGTCACTTCTCAGCTCTTTCTGATGCTCCCTGGAGGGGAGGGTCTTCCGTGACAGGGCTAGGGACCTGCAGGCCCGGCCCCGCGCCCCTCCAACCTTTCTCTCTGCTGCGTTCTCAGCTCTGCCCCCAGTGCAGCGCACCTGGCCGCTGCGGTAGCTTTGGGGGCAGCTACGGGCGGAGGTGCGAGGCACGTGCTACGGACTTGAGGATTCCGTTCATCCTTTAGAAAATCCCGGAGTCCTTCATGAACACCTGCTGAGTGTGAACAGTCCAGGTTATGTAGAAGGGCTCAGATGAGGAACTTTCTCCTCTGCTGACTTTCCTCGCCTCTTCAAGAGAGTTTATTTTTGACCCTACCAGGTCTTTAAAATGTATTTATTTACATGTGTCAGTGTATGTGCATATGTAGATTTTTTTCTTATTTTGATACTTAATAAGATCATTTGGTTTGTCTTATTCCTCAGCTTGCTTTTCCACGTGACGGTATGTTTTCGGAATCTTCCCACGCCGGCAGGGGTACCTCTGCCTCGCTCTTGGGCTGCTTAGGAGTATAACAGGATCATAATTTATTTGCCTATTGATGGCTGTTCAACATGTTTCCAAATTTCATTACAAACAGTGCTGCAGTAAACATGCTGGTAACATACAGATCATTGACAGCACTTAGGACTATTTCATGATTGATTGCTTTAAGTGAAATTGGTAGTTTCAGGGGTTTGCACATTTTATATTTTGATAGATACTGCCACGTAGGTTGTAATAGTCCTCATGTCTACTAGCAACTGTGAGTGTTTGTTTTCCCACACCTTCAATAATTCTAAGTATTGCAAATTTTCTGATGTTGCCTGTCTGAAATAAGAAGAATGGTCTATTTTCATTGCTTTAATTTCCATTTTTTCAGATTTTTTGTGAGAGTAAGCATATTTTCATGTTTACTGGCCATTTGTATTTCTTGAGTGGTTTACCTGTTCATGCACTTTGCACATTTTTCTAGTGTGTTTTTTGTCCTTTCATTATTAATTTATAGGAACTCTTTATATATTGTGGATTTGAATCTGTCATTGTGTATGTTCTGAATACTTTCTTCTAGTTTTTCATTTGTCTTTTTGCTTTATGAAGTCTTTTATTGTAGAAGTTCTAAAAAGTCAGAATTGTCTATTTTTTCCTTTATGGTTTTGGATTTTACACACAACTTAGAAAGAATTCTCTAACCTACTATTAATATTTTTATCAAATAAATCTCGTTTGCTTTATTACATTTGCTTTACTATATATGGTGTTGATCCGTGTAGAACCTTGTGTGTATTCTGTGAGATGCTTTTAAATTTTTTTCCATATTGATATCCAGTTTTTCCAACCTAATTTATTCAGCAGTCTTTCCTCCACTGATTTGAAATATTATTAACCTTATGGTATCCTAAATTTCATGTGCTAGATGCTTTGCCTGTATTTCATGTAAACCTCCGGCATCATCCAGGGAGGTGTAGGTACTATTCTTCTCAAAATACAAATGGGAAATCTGAGGTTTAGAGGGTTAAGGAACCTTCTCAAGATTGCACCCAGTTGTGAGTGTTGAATAGCATGAGTGTTTATTCTATCGTACCACTAGGGTGGGGAGAGAAGAAGGCAGGACAATAGAGAACTTGCTCCGTGCTCCTGGAATTGTGCCCGTTCTCTGTCTCAGGCTTGTGTCCATCCTGATCCTCACCTTTGCAGCCCCTTGTCAGGTGTGCTGTGCCCCGAAGCCCACCCCAGACAGCAGGGCCCTCGAGCCGGGGCTTGTAGGCAGCGTGTCTCCGCAGCCTGTCTGAAGAACGATGAGTGGCTGGCTGCCTGGGTCCTGGGACCCTTGGTTGCCTGGAAGGAAGCTCTAGAGGTAACAGTCGCCCACCCCTGCGGCCCCCCGTCCAGTGCGGAGGGGTCACTAGGGGCCCTTGCGGTTTGGGGTTTTGGAAGGTGATGCCGGCACCTCCCCTAGCTTTTCTGCATTTCCCGTGGTTACTTTCCACTCTTCAGTAAATTAATGAGGCTGCACATAGATGAAAAAATAATTTTTCCTCTTTATACATAATGTTTATGTGTTTACATCAGCATTTACACATTCTTTTGGACTCACACTGCTTCCTTGGAAGTAATTCATCCAAATAGTGTTTGTTTTAGAAGTTAGGATGCCAGACTTAGTAAATAGAAGTACAGTACACCTGGTTAAATTTTGATTTTAGTAAACAGTAAATACTTTTTTAGAAGTTTAAGTATGTCCCTCGCAGTATTTGGGACATACTTACGCTAACAAATTATTTCTTGTTTATCTGAAATTCAGATAACTGGACATCCTGTATTTGATCTGGTGAGTGTCTTTTATGGGTAAATCTTTTCTGATAGGTTATGTTATTTTAATGCATTCAAGAAATGTCTGGTCTTGTTGGCTTATTAAAGCCTGTTTAGCACAGTTCCTTTTGTTTACTACCAGAGGGGGATGTTGGCTACCTCACGCTGGCAAATGTTAGAAGAATAATTAGCTGAGGGAGGGAAGGGGAGAACCTTCTGGTGGAGTTTGCTTTCTTTCTGCAGTTTCGGTTTGTTAATACTTTAAACACACGTATGAGCTCTATTGAGGGTCAGAACAATGCTGTGGAAAAAGAGATTCAAAAGAAAACAGAAATCACTTTCAGTCTGTTTGCTCGAATAATAAAAAGTGACTGCTGGCATTTTCTAACACAGCTCTATAAAGTTTCTTGAATTAGGGTGATCTAATATGCTTGAGTTCACTATACAGCTTGAAGGAACCTTTATGTTAATTTGACATCTGAAATTTCCTGTAAGTGTCTGAAAGAGGCTGTGGAGGATCATGCTGCAGGGCCTCCTCCTTGGTGTAGGTGTGAGCCCTCAGAGCAGGAAGTTTTGTTGTTCAGGATTTCGTGCAGGTGAATTTCTGTGTTGAGGCTCTGTTGGCGTCTTGCTTTGACATTGTCCCATTGTAACCAGTGTTCTTTAGTGTAGCATGGGGCTGTAGCATTTCATTGACTTTGTGGGACACTGGAAAGTGCTGGACAAGATCTGGTAAGATTTGAGGTGTTAATAAAAGACACTGGCCCTGGCGATTGAACGTTGGGCCATCCGTACAGGCATATCTCCTGGATTCTACTAAGACGGTGGCTGCCCAGAAGTAGAAAGGTTTTGTGAGCTCAGTGGTACATGCCCTGGAGCCTGGGAGTTGCACAAGTAATAGTAAATAAATGGCCCGAGATTGCACACCCCCTTCCCCAGAGTAGTGTGAGGAAATAAGTCCTTATTGTGATGTGGTTCGTTTAGTGGACATACTTGCTCTGGTTCTAAATTGACTTTGACTGTGCATGAGCTATCCTTATTTAGTTTTGGTTAAAAAAATACTAAGTTAATATTACTGAAAAAAAATCCATGGCAAATCACCATTTTCTTGGTGTTTGAAGCGTTGAAGAATTACTGACATAATATTTGTGGATTTCATGGAGCAAATGAAAAAGTCGTAAAGGCAGTGGGCTCCTCCCATCCCTCCAAACCAACAGAATATGCAAAGACATCGCAAATTTATTTTGGAAGATTCGTTTATAATTGATGTAGAAGGTTCTGGAGCCTGGTGCTACTTTGAGATAAGGCCTTCCTGTGTCGGCTGGAGGTTCCGACTTCACCTGAATGTGTTTCAGAGGTGAGCCTTATCTCCTGCCGGCATATGTCTTGTCATGTCTTGTTGTTTAAATGGTGTTTGAGGCAAGGTCCTGGCAGTTCAGATTAAGTAAGTGTTAATGGGAAAGTGCAAGAAGGGCTTTGTACGGTGTTTCTCTCCCCAGAGGAACTTCTCGAACCCCGGCATTTGATTCCTGGAATGTTTCCTTTCCTGGCTTGTAAAAAAGCTTGTGGTGGTTTTCCTTCTGGGAATGCATATGTATTTGTGGAAAGACCATGTGTAAGCTCCGTTGTGGAGATCCTGCTTTAATGGGTCTTCCCTGGCTTGTGCTGCTGGACGGAGTATGCTGGAACCCTGGGTGTCCTCTGTGGGGTCTTCAGATGTGAAGGAGGCCTCCGTGCACGCTCTAGGTGCCGGGTGCTCATATTTACAGTTGTGTAACACAGTGCAATTTTGAGAGCACAGCTTGTCTTCTTTCATCAGGTAAAACTCAACAAACCAATGGCCACAATGAACCATCTTTGCTTTTCTTAAGGATTTGTGCAAAGGAGAGTTAACTTAGATGGTTTTTCCTATGTGTTCCAGTTCATCATCATTTATGGTCTGAGATTGCCCTCTGACCTGTTCTGTCTGCAGTGTGAGCTGTTTCTGCTGGTCTTGTCCTCCGCACAGCTGGACCTTGTCTCCACTCCTCTCCCGTCCCTGTACCCCCCGCCGCCTCCCCCTGCCTGTCCCCTTTCCCCCACCCCCATTTGGTTCATGCTGCCACATCTGCTTCCCAGCTCCTTCCTATTTAATTGGTGTCTTTTGGGCATCTTTAGTTCTCTACCTCTCCAAAGATATGGAATCCCCTTCTCTTGTAACCTTGGGACTGCCTCGTACTTAGTTCATGTAATTCTGAGTCCATACTTGTTTTAAGTGTTGATTGACCTACGCTCCTGAGCCCTATATTTAGCTTCCAGAAAGTTAGCTCTAGGTTGCATATCTGCAGGTGCAGCCCTGCTTCCCTTTGCTCCCTGTAACCTGATTGTTTGAATAGACAGAGCCTGTGAGGACCGATGAGGCCCGGGGCGGTCGTGTGGCCTAGCCCCTTCTGTCCCAGGACAGGAAGCTGTGAGGGGCAGGCAGGAGCTGTCTCCTGGTTTCCCGGTGCAGCCTTCCTCTAGGAGTACTTGTTTGCCTGTGTCATTACTGCATGTCCTGTGGTCTCCAAGCTGACAGTGGTGTTCTCTTATATTCCAGTCAATGCCACCAAATACCAATTTGGTATTATTAGTAGTATATATAACTTGACCAAATTTCACTGGGATTTACCTTAACTTGCTCAAGTAGTCATGGATTTATTTAAAATAACATTGATGATCTAGTACATTATTTAATCTCTAAGATTGAAAAAAAGCCCTTGCCTTAAAATGGCCAAAGTCATACAATTTGACCCATGTGTGAGGCAGAAAAATTTACGATGACTTGGGCACCAGACCAGGCCACTGTGTGAGTCAGAGCTGCGGAAACTTTTTCAGAAACTTTCATTTTCTTTGAAAATACATGTTCTGTAGACTTTGTATCCTTTTTTACTGTAAGTAAAATCAAAGAAATGCTGAATGTTGTCACAACACAGGTGATACTTTGTGCAGGTTAGAGCAGTGCCCTACATAGTGAAAGGGGTAGGGCATACCCATAGCACATGCTCCTTATGGCTTGCATGTTTTGAAAAGACTCCCCTGACTTCGAGAGGGTGGAATTCTTGTGCCCTGTTTCCCCTTCATGCCACAGCAGGTTCTCCAGAGCATGGAGGGAGGGACCTGCTGGCAGCTTGCAAACACAGAGTTCACCAGGGGCTCAGAGGAGGCTCTGTTCTCCGGGTCTGAGACAGGGCCTGGCCTGGCTGACCAGGATGACGCTTAGGGATGTGTGACCTGTTCTTGTCTGCGAAGCCCCTGAAGGACCTGTCTGCCTGGCCGTGTCCATCACCGAAGGCCTCCGCCTGCACGGTCTGCTCCTGCGCAGCAGGGACCTGGGCGCAGCCTTCCCTGTGCAGTCTGGGCCCCTCTCCTCTGTCTTTCGAGGTTTACAACTCCCAGAGCCTGGCTTCACCCCACGTTTCTCCCTAGACTAGACTCAGCCTAGACTCAGGATGACGCCTTCGAATTCATATTCATTTCTAAAAGTTTGTGAGTCAATAGTTGGCCCTGACCATGAGTAATATACATAAGAACAGTGCTTCTGATATACCTTGATGGGTGAAAAGGAAGCCCAAACTGCTTTCTAAGGCCGTGAACTGTCCACATCTGGATGACCAAGTTGCTATCAGCGTCGTCACAGAAAGTCTCCTGCCTGCTCATTCTCTTCTCTTTATCTCCTTTTGGGAATCACCCAAATCCGTGATTTATGAGACAAATCCGTTTTGTGTCTATTCTTAGTGTTTTCAAAAGATGTTGTGATCTATGGTAATTCACTTACCTTTATTGATAGGGTGGATCAAGCACCTCTTTGTGGACTAGCCTGGGAAGTCTGCTAAGTGTAAAATTTTCTGATAAAAATGCATTTTTATTAATACTTCTTAACAGCTAGCTTATAAATACTTTTTTTAAAAGACTGTAACACATTCAGGAGATGTGACCCCATCCCCACCCCCGTGTGTTAAGGTGAGCCATGGCTTGTGAAGCATGAGCTTTCATAGCTACAGGAATTGCTTTTGCACCAAGTTCTTTTGATCATCTCTCATATTTAGATTTTTTTTAAGTATTCACTGTTTTCCATGAAATGACATACCCCCTCCCTGCTTTTCCACATACAAATAGTCCTCAAAATAGTGTATGTACACTTACAATGAGAAATGACTATGACCATGAACTCAACGGTCTGGTGTTCTCCTTGTTGCCTAGTATTTTACTGATTTTATTAGTTTGATAAGTCACCGCTCTGGAATTCAGGTGTTTGGTACGGTGCCCTGTACAGAATGAAGCCAAAAGCAGAGACAGAGACGGGGGTAGGGCCAGAGGAAAGAAGGACTTTGGATGGTCAAGTGGACGTCACAGGTTTGGAGAATTAGCATTTGTGGTTGTCCCTGGCCGGAGGGAGCTGCTGCTCCTAGCACACATTTCCGGCAGGCTTACTTCAGCCTCAGCCCAGCTGAGAAAACGAGAGCAGATATAAGTGACTACCAAGGATGAAAAACTGCAGAAGTGCAGGCATTAAGTGCATATTAAACAGAGAGCATCGCAGGCCCTGGTGCTGTTGTAGGAGCTGTCTGACCCCTGGGCACCTGGAGGTGGCTCCATCGTGGTCACTGGGTGGTCATGTGTATGAGGTCTGTCTTCTGGGCTAGACGTGGGCACAAGAGACCAGGGCAGCCTCAGTGGACCACGTGCATAGGGCCTGGCACACGGCAGGGACGCCGTGGCATTCAGGTAAGGGATGAATGCAAAAGAATGGTGGTTATGAGATGATTAATATTTTTATTATGCACATTCTGATGACCTGCTCAGAAGTAGGTCTCTTTTATTCATGTGTTGTTCTATTATGTACAATTTGACTGTTGTAGGAAACGCAGATAAGGAAAAAAGTGGTATCGCTGCTCATAGATGACGATAGTTGAGATTTTGGCCCAGCTGCGCTTTCTGTGCATGTCCTGTGTACACATGTTTTATACACATACGCATTTAATGCATTTTTATCTCATGTGGGGTATATACATACACTTAAACACATCTGGAAAATGATCGTTCTCTAGTCTGTGTTTTCACGTGATATGTCAGGAGCTTTTTGGTGTCCTCGTGTATACAGCCTCGCACAGTTCTGGGCAGAACTCCCCCAGGGTGTCCGAAAGTGGAGCTGGACCTCATCTCTACATTTAGAGACTCAGGTTTCCAGGGTGGGAGTGGCCGTCACTTACCCATGGCGGATGTGTTTATTTGTGCGATGGTGTGAAATACAAAGGGACGCTCTGTCTGAGCAGGGGTCTAGGCCCTGCTGGGTATGGACCCGCATTTCTGTCTCTCGTTTTTCACCCGAGGTGAGGTGTTGGGCTGGAGGAGGCAGGCTACCCACCCTCTGCAGACCTCTCTCCTTGCACGTGCCATTTCTTTAGGCATCCTGGGTACCAAGGCATTTTAATTTCACTTGCTGGCAAATAGGTTTTAACATTGTGTGTTCAATTTTGGCTTCAAAACTAAATTCATTATGTATTTTAAAGCCATTGTTCGTTTTCCTTTTGGCTTAGCACTATATTATAGGTTTCCAAAAAGAAAATAGGGATAATTACATTTAAAATAAAGTTATTGCCAAAAGACTTCTATTTCCACCTTAATTCATTTATTCACATTTAGAACTAATCCAAGAAACACTATCTTTTTTTTCTAATCATATTTTTTTTCATACGTTTGGCCAGTTTGTTTCAGTCAGTGAGCTGGGTGAGTTAGGACACAGTGTGTGTTACGTTAGTGAATGAATGTTGTAGTGAAACAATGTCCTGGGGCCTTCAAAAGCAATGGGAAGGAGAAATTGAACAATATCATATTTTACTCACATTTTTATTTTACAAAAAAATCCCCCTACTTACAATTTAGTAAAAAATTCATAGTTATATTTGACCTCCTAGACTGAGAAACCTTCACAGCTTGATAACTGGCAAAATTGTGGAATTTCCCACTAGATAGGTGACCACTCTTTTGCCTTTTGAATATTTAAAGGGAAGCATATGTATTTTTTAGGAATAGTAAGAAAATCTTCAATGCAGTATTTTCTCCAATTGAAAGATACCAAGTTGATATCGTTAATTACGTCAAAAAGGGAGAAAAGTTTCTTTCAAGTCTTACTACTTAGCTTTCAGTAACAAGGAAATGTCGGATGTAAATTCTGAAATAGGCTTTTATGGAGGATTACTTAATATGATATGTTAAAGTAAAAAAACAGTTCTTGGATTGGGTACCTATTTAAGTGTTGCACAAAGCATGTGTTAGAAAAATGGATGCATTATTTGCAAATATCTTTGGTAAAGACGCAAAATCATTGATGTTTACACACTGGATGAAGGCAGACTTTTCAGATCTTAAAAGTTGCTCAAGACTCCTGGCGTTGTTCTTGTGGCTTTGGTTTCCACGTTTTCATGGGTTAATAAAATGCTGAAAGAGGAGTGCAGAGTAAGACGTTCAAGGCTAAACTTGTGGTCCCAGCTCTCTGCCCTTGCCTGGGACAGGGAGAGCCTGCGCTTTGAAGTTGGGAATGAGGGACCAGATGAGCCATTCAGTAGCCGCTGCAGAGTGGAGGCATTCGGAGTTCAAAGGCATCTCACTGAGGCCATTTGCCAAGTTTCATTTCAGAACTTTACAGCGACCATCAAAGGGTTGCAAGCTGAGAAGCATCGTGAAAATCTGCTTATTTCTCAATATTCCAGATCGCCCTGGCCATGTATTCTCCCAGTTATTTATGGAGGTCTTTTGGGTTATGTTTGCCAAGCATGAGAACAGCTAAATATTTCTGCATTTCGCTTTCTTCTTTGTTTGCTTATTAACAACAGCTGTAATTTGAGATTAAAGTCCCCCCCTTTAATTTGGAGGAGGGAGAAATGAAGGGCAGATATGTTCTCTAGAAGAGTCAACTGAGGAAAGAGGCAGGATTTAAGGAGGGTCATGTCTACTTTCAATTTTTGTGTTACTACTCTCATTATTTTTACCGACTGTGAAGTCTCTTGGAGTTGTACTTCCTGTGCCCAGGGGTGTGGAAGACGGCCCTTACACTTACTGCTCAGAGATGTTTCAGACGAATGGTTAGTATTCTAGGAACTGCTGGCTTCTGTTTCTTGAGGCCTACAGAAAATCCACATCACGGTTTCATGATGTAACATTTGGGCTTGGATTAAAGTTTGTGATTTGGCTAAAGCCCCGAAACCCCCAAACAGTAAGTTTGGATAACTTACACCTCTTTGGTCATTAATGGAAGAATTTCATGACTTTTGACGTTATCTAAAGCATGTGCAACGTTTCAGTGTAGGCTCTGCCCCAGAACACATTGCAACATTATAGTGGGTTTGGGGAGCGTCACCAGCTTTGCCTAAAAGAGGTAAAGGCGGGGTAGCTGTTTCCTGGCGTGTACAAAAAGGGGTGGTTCTTACTGGGGAACTGCCTCCTCTTCGGGGACTCTTCTTCCAACCATGAAGCTTTCATTATTTTCTTAAAATGTCTGACTGCACCATGGTTTTCATTACTTAGTTCACATCTGTCTTTTCTGTGCGTCTTTCTTTCCCTTTCAGTAAGATTTAGTGCTAGAAGTTGACCTTTTCTTCAAAATAATTGTACACTTAGTACAGAAGGTTATATTGTTAGAAACAATTTACTTTGTTAGTATAAATTAATGGACTTAATTTCCAGTTATTGAAAACAGTTGCTAACAGTGTATTGACTCATTTGCAAACCGAGCTAATTGGTAGTTGGAACTGGAGCAGCTATTTAAGATTAACCATACCTTCTATGGTAAGATAGACGCTAACTCCCGAAGAAGTGCTTTGTTCAAGGATTTGGGGCTTCATTTCCGTGTCATGGAAGCTCAGCCGTGGACACTCTGAGCTTGAGGAAGAAACGCTGGACTCTGCAGGACATGGAACTTACGTGCCTGGGACTCTGTCAGCCAGTTTCTCTGTGCAGCTGAAAGGAGGGGAATGTAACTTGCACTAAGCTTCTACGGAAGCATCTCCCCTGGGCAGGAGGTAGTTGGTTCACATGGCAGGACAGGCTCTTCCTTTCCTCGAGGGCCGTGCTGAGAACGCGGCCCCTGCACTGACCCTTCGAGCTCTGCAGGGGCGGCTGCAGCAGAGCCGGGGTGGAGACACAGGCCCAGCATCGCCCCTAGCCCGTCGGTGATGAAGTGCGCCTGTACTTATTTATACTACAAGGTGGTGGTTCAGAGACGTGCTCCGAAAATTGGCATTTTATGAGGTTAGTTAGGTGCCAGAGCCAAAACCAGGTTTGCTGTGGCGGTCGTCAGTGTTAAGGTGGAGTTGGCTGGAGAGAGAGGCAGTTCAGACACTCATGCCTTAGACATTCTGTGTCGGTTTTGTTCTGTGAGAGTTCCACTCAGCTGTCTCCAAACTGTTATTTTTTCATAGTTTATCACACAGTTGATCCACTGTGGGGGGCATATTTAAGAGTGTGTGTGATATGCATGTGTGTGTGGGGTGTGTGTGTACACACTTATCACTTGATTTGAAAAATGGACTAAAAGCGAGATTCATTGTGTGTTTAATATCAAATATTTAGTGGGAACATGAATGGCAGATGCACTTTTATGTCATCCTTGTCATGACTTGTATCATTTAAAAAAATGTAAGACCGTAATTTAGGACCAAAATTTAGAATTTACTGGCTTATTTTATCTTTCAAGTAATTATTCTTAAGCCAATTTGTCGAGAAGCGATGACCTTTAAACAGCTTTAGTACTAATGAAGTAACCTTTTTTTGAGTGAAGAAAGTCTAAGAAGACCTAAAAAGAAAACTTCGATCAAGAGTAATATGTACATTTGAATAGTAGGTTGTAGCTCAGATGTTTAACTCTTTTACAAGCCACCATGCACGTGACAACTGCATCCACTGTTGCCTTTATTGTCAGGTGGTACACTCAGTGACAGAGAACATTTGCCCTGCAATTGGCTAAATTTGAAGACCATACCTTAAAATCTAGGAATGAAAACTTAAAAAAAAAACCCCAGAAATCTGTATGAGGAAAATCACATTTGGCGCTGGTATACCAACTTTCAGTAAGATTATTTTTCAGTGAAATTTTAAGCACATATCAGTATACTACTCAAGGAAAAGGGAAATGACTTGTTTTGGAATAAATAGGGGTCTTTTTGCAACAGCTGGATTGTAAATAATTTATTGATGATGCTGAAAGCTAAACAATAGTGAATGATTTAGCTTATTTAGTGTAAATACTTAGGAATCAATGTGTTTATATGTACATGTAAATCTTTAAGAGTCTGTTAGAAATACAACTTTAAAGTGAATTTTTTCAGAGTAAGGGTAAAAGTTTTGATGGCATTAGAGTTTCTCAAGAATAAAAGTTTTTGTTTAATTTTTTAAAAAAATATAAAGTCCCTTGGGCTATTCAGTAATTAACATAAAGTGCTTAAATATTATATGAATTTGAAAAAATATTTCACAAAACCTTTTAAGTAAGCAGATGTTCACTAGTCTTGAATACATAAAAATTGTGCTGGGACATTTTTGTTCATAATATTTTGTGAAGATTTTTACTGTTCACTAATATTAATTGCTTACATCATTCTTTAAAGACCTGTTTTAATTTTAGTTTTATACAGTCGCACTTAACCCATTCCAGAAGTGGGTTAGATTCAGAAAACGTTTTATATCTCAGCATAAAATCAGTTTCTGTGGGATGACGCTGTGGGGAGCAGAGAGTTGGGGGTGGGGTGTGTGGGTGTGCTCAGTTATTTGAGAGGATAAAATTGGAGCAGTCCTGACAATATATCTTTTTTAGTAACATGTACTTTGTCTTGTTAATACAATAGTAGAACATGAGTTTAGTTGATTGTTTCATACACGTGATTGCATAGAAAACATGGGCCTTTTCATTTCCGTAGTCTTTATGTCTGTCTGTCAGTTGATGGATTGATTTAACAAATTTTGGCTGGACATGGTGCTACCAGGCATGAACAATGGATAATTTTCAATTCTTGCTGTAAAGGCTCTTACCCTCTACCAGAGAAGGATACTTACTGTGTTTCTATTCAACTTGTTTCGCACTTAGGGGTATGTCAGTATTTATCCAGAAATTATACTTAACACACACAGACTTGTAAAATACACTATTTATATTATATATACAGCAGATATATGTATATGTAAATATAATTTTAAAGTCATGTAGTAGTAAGATTTAGCTACTAAATTCTACTTTAAGTACTTAAGCTAATTTGTTTATCGTTTTGGCAGGGTGAGGTGATTGGGCTAGTAATGAAGGAGAGTTTGGTCAACTTTAAAGACAGAAAACATTTTCTTTTGAATCTGGATAAGCTGCGTGGTATTTTAAACAGAACGCCATATTTCTAAATAATACTACTTTGTTTCTGCCTTAAATATGCTTCTCCACTTCCTCACATAGGACCTTGATTTCAGTGCTGTCTTTGGATGCAGTATCTTGCATCTAAGAAGAAAAGGGACTCTCGGGAGAAGGCTTGTTGAGGGTGGGGGCCATGTGCCACATGCGTGTGTGGTGGGACAGAGGCCTTGGGCTGGAGCGGCCCACTCAGGGTCAGGGAGGTTTCCATCCCTCTGGTTTGGGGCTATCCCTTTGGGCACTCTGCCCTCTCCATCCCTGGCATGGAGTGAGAGCATCCTTCTGCGTGTCCTCCCCTGGAAGTGCCAGCGGTAATATGTGCAGTGACTGTTGCTGGTCTTGGTCCCGGACTTAGGAATGCCGTCTAATCAGGGAACAGTGACTCATTCGTGTCCTTCCCTCTCAAAACAATTCCTGACATTTGGCTACAACAATGCCACCATTTACCACTCTACATGGTGGTCTCGAGGCTGCTCTTGCATTTTGCTGAGGTAATTAAAAAATCTGGAACGTACCCACACAGTCTTGCAGAAGGCACCTTTCATTATCTGGGACAATCTTGGACTCAACTCCTTCAGAGGTTCAGACGTTTTTATTTTAAGATTATTTTAAGGTTAAGATGACCTATGTGCTTTGCTAGTTTTCTGATCTAAGTATCTGGGAATAAAAAGGGATATTTGAAGTATTTAAAAAGGTGCTCTATGCTGGGGGTTTTCAGATGCTGTCTTCTCCCTGCCGAGTGCGGAGGGCCCCAGAACACGTCTCTGCAGCTGGCAGGGAGCGCAGGTTCTCGTCCATCTCCTTGTTTTCTGCACGAGAAGGGGAGGTGAACACTAGGTTTCAGGTCTTCCGAGCCTTTGGAGCCTTCTCCGTAACCAAGATAAAATTTTAGAATTTGTTGAGTTTGATACTTTGGACTTTTGTATTTCCTAAATTTTTTTTTAGTGTTGTCAACACTTTACTTCTCATCTTCCACCCTTTCAGTGTATTAAGTCAGTGATAAGTGTTTAATAGTGTTGATTTTGCTTTAGCTCATTACCATGCTGCTGTTCTCTGAATGTAATGAAATGATGTCTTTGTGTATTAACTCTGATATCAGTGATCAGAGAATGAAGAATTCAAGCTTAGAATTACTTTGGTTAAGAAATATTTTGTTGAAGTAATGCCTCCCTTGCTTAACTGTTTGGAAGTTTTCTTAGCTTGTGTGTGGTATCCAGTGGAACTCGTTAGTATTTGTATTTTGGAGGATATTCATCTAGAATCAGGATGGAGAGAGATACTGGACTGTACATAACTGGTCAGGTGTTCTCTCTCAGGTATGTCAGGAAGGTGGCAGAGCATGCGTTTTTATCCAAAATGACAGAAATGTAACACCTAAGCCTGCACTGTCCCAGGTAAATAGCCCCTGGTCACAGGAGGCTACCACGCGGGACGGGCAGGTTTACAGAACATTTCCATCCCTGGAGAACGTTCTCTTGGTCAGTGCTGACCTGAGGGATTCAATGTGCTTTTCAGTCGTCTTAAGAAAACAGCTTCTAGAAATGAAAGTATGAAGAGGCAATACTGTGTGAGAATTCTAGCTGTTATTTTATTTCTTTTTTGACTTGTGAAAGTTTTATCTCCTTTTTAGGACCCACAAGTTGTTCTTATTGATATATTGACAGGTAAAAATGAGCTTACTGCTGTGTATTCAGTTAGAAAGTTGAATGTGTAGGTGTTTGCTGTTTTCAATGTATTTAATTGGTTATAACCTGAAATCTTTTTAAAAAAGTTTCCCTGGGAGGTTTTTGCTGATTGAATGTGTGTGGCATATTATTGATACATGATGAACATTGGGAGATGAGGAAGAATCTTGTGTTGAAAATTTCTCCAACTCTGTTTGGCTCACAAATTGCCTATAAATGAATGATTTCTTTGATTCCAAAAGTACATTTTTGAGAGAACAATTTCCATTCTATCAAAACAAATTGGAGTTTTTAAAGTCATAGGTTTTTTTTCCTCCTCACAAAGCAATTTTACCTGTCAGGGTTCAGTGTAGGACCAGAAACCTTTCTAGGTACTGTAAGCAGGAAGGCAGGCAACTAGGGGGTTGCAGAACCATTGCATGGGCTGCACTGCCTGTTCAGGCAGGATGTCCTTGAGTGGCTCCCAGAGCATTACAGAATGGACCCGCCTGGGGAGCTGTTGTCTCTGTGCTGAAAGGAAGAAGCCACTGTTAACCAAAACTGCTTCCTGAAACCTAGGAAGCAGGAGAATAGATACCTGAAGCCCGGAATCGGGAAGCTCTACCAAGAAGGGATGATTGTTGCCACTATTTTGTGACAACCAGGGGGCTGGAGAAGGAACCCCTCTGCGGGGACCCCTCATGCTTCCATATCCTTGCCTGCCAGCAGGGACAGCCAAGAGCCTCCTCCCTCCACCTTGACGCCTCATGTAATTTACAGCGGACCCCGGGGAAGGCAGTTGGGGAAGTGTAGCTCTCTGAGTTTTCCAGAGTGTCCAGCCCCAAGGAGGGGGTGGGGGGAGCTGAAGGTTGAAGCAGCAAATTCAGAGAGCTCAGCACAGTTGCTATGGATTATCTTTGAGACTGGCCATTGAGCATATTTTTGGTGTAATATTTGGTATAATTTGGTGGTGTTCTACCAGAAAAATAATTTGGCCCACCTACTTTATTCTTTAGTTTCTAGTTAGGTGAAATTCAAGTGCTTTTCTTTTTTCTTTGTCTTTTGCAAAATTAATTTTTACTGTTAACTTCAAAATTAGCTTCTTAGAATTTTTTCTTTTTAATTTCAGTTGGCAAATTAGTTGTGACAGTGGTAGCATTTCCTGCAGTCTCTTTGAAGTTAAGGTTAATAGAGTTTTATTAATCTTGATAATACATTTTAATTAATTTTGATAATGAAATTTTTGTCATTAAATTCAATAATGAAAATTTGGTGATCAAAGAGTTCTACTCCAGTATTCCTGATCTATTAAAAAAATAGAGTTTTTGTAGATTTATAGAACATACCCATGCAGAAGAAAATGGAATGAACAACCATGTTAAGGAAAGTTTTAACTTAATTTTCCTGAAATCTTTTCTCTTGGTGCTCTTTGTCTCTGGCGATGTAACTATCTTTTATTTACTTACATTGGAGATATATAAAATACCAATTATTTGCTGTGTATTTCTCTGAAATAACTTTTATGAGTTTTTTTTTACAGCTTTTTTCTGGCTTGTGAAGATGAGATAGATAAGAATATATTTAACTTTTTGTGTCTTTGGCTTTGGCTTGTGAAAGGGTGCTGGGGCCTCAGTTGAGCAGTGCTGTTACAGTGTCTTCGTCCCAGCCTTTCTGGGGACTTCAGTGTTCGGGAGATAGTGGACTAAAAGTTTGTCTTAAATCTTCCGTAGGAAGAAGTTTGTCCCCTGAGGTGCTACCTCATTGGAAAGCCAAGGGCAGCTTCGTAGATGATGTTCTATATGAATTAAGGAGAGGACACAAAAGTGTCAGCACGAAAACACTCACGTGGGTCAGTTTTTGAAAGGCTTCTCCTTCCGCGTCGTCTTTTGCCAGCGTCACGCTCCCTTTCTTGGTTTCACGGTGGCAGCGTCTGCTGCGCTCTCGGGAGCAGGGTGCCATCAGTTTCCCGACAGGGTAATAGACGTCTGCACCTTCCACCTGTAGACGTCTTTCACCTTCTGGGTTCCTTTAAACCACCCCTTAAGTCTCCCGGTCACTGTGTGAGTCGTGCCGGAGTCACACAGTTCTTCTCAGTTTTTGCAGTGTTCCCTTGTGGCCGGCCTCACTCTGACTGGAACTCCTGGAGGGTCTCAAGTGTGCCGGTATCAGCACAGACTTGAACTGGCAGCCGCTGTCCTGAGCGTGCTGTCCACACCACCTGCAGCAGCTCTTTGATGAGGATCCGTTTGTCCACCTCGGGAACAGCTCTGTTAGGAACTCAGCATTCTAATAACAACGGAAAGGTCATTGTTAAGATGTTAACATAAGGTGTACTTTCCTATTCCTCCCAGTTTTGTCCCTCTAAGGCCCCAAATCCCTCCTCACCTCCTAGAATACCGCAGACGCCCTCATCCTTTGCATAGACTTCTGCCTCCCTCTTCGCCCTGTGGGCCATGGCGGAGGAGCATTCTGGTCCTTTTAGGGGAGGGTGGCATAGCCAGCTTGCCAAAAACACAGAGGGCGGAGGAACCTCCTGGACCACACCAAGAGGACACAGTCGGCAGCAACTGGACGGTGGGAAACTCACAGGGTGAGGGCGTGGGTTCCAGAGATAAAATGCTGGCAGAGAGGGGTGGAAGGACAGCCTCAGGCTGAAGGACCCTCAGAGACATCTCAGTCAAGGGTGCGTCTGAGCTCTGGCTTGCAGAGATGCCTGTGTGAACTGTAGAGTAAGGCCGGGGTCGCTTCCTGTGTGGGGAGGGGGTCTCTGAGTGGACGGGCCTCACAGTGGGGCTTCCGGTGGCTGGCGGGGTTCTGTTTCTTGATCGAGGTATGTCTGCAAGGGTGTTCACTTTAGAGTAATTTGTTAAACTGCCCATTGGTTTTGTGTATTTTCTGTGTCTGTGTTTTGTTTCACCATAACAAAGTTAAACCAGTTAAGGGGAAATGGCAGTGTCGCTAGGACGTGGCTCCATGGTAGACAGTGGTTCACACTCACAGGGAGACACCCCGTGCAGGTCGGGCTGTTACGGGCTGTGCCCTGTATGACAGCGCTGCCTGCTGGGCACCTGAACCAGCACGTTAAGCCTCTGGTGGGTTTCGATTTTGAAGGACCCGACAAGGTGGAGTTAACCTGTTGTACAGAGGAGGAATGCAGGCCCAGAACATTAACTCACCTGTGCACCCAGGTGCAGGAGAGAACCTGGGTTCCGACAATGCAAGGAGATGCACCGCCTGCCCCCGGGTCAGCGCACCTGAGGTGCTCCAGGCAGGAGCGGGGAGCGTGTGGCCAGATGCGGGGCCCAGCTGCGTCTCCCCCGCTCAGAGCTAGTGCCTTGTTCTGTCTCTGAGGAAGCTGAGAGACTGCACTCCAGGGTCATCGGTGGATTCAGTGGGGAGTCCCTGCTGCAATAGTGAAAAAGAGGATCATTTTAGCGACTCCTGGGAATTTTTACAATTCTTGGGTCTACAAAAGAGAGTCTTGGTGACAGCCGAGAGCCCATGATAACATGCCGATGGGGCAAGGCAACCATGAAGGCCCAGCTTGGGAAAGCGAAAAGTCAAGTGGGCTGTGAAGCTGTTGTCACAGGCTTTAAGGTTGTGGGTTTTTTTTTTTTTAAAGAAGAATGAGATAAATTGATTGTAAGTCTTCAGAATAGAAAACCAGGTAGGCGTTAGGTGGTGGTGAGGAAATCGGAGCGCAAGGAGTCCTTGGACTGGTCTGCAGGCTGGTGTTTTGTGGGCCGGGCAGTTCCCCACCCTCGAAGGGGAGAGGCCAGTGCAGAGGCCAGAGAGGAGGGTCCAGCACCAAGCAGCCTTCAACCCGCACGTGCTGAGATTCGCATCTCGGAACTCAGGGTAACAGGGTGCAGCAGAGGGAGGTGTCAGTGACGGCAGAAGGCTTGCTGGGGACGTGTCAGCACACCTCCTGTGTGGATATTTGGTGTTCGGGCAGATGTTGACATTCAAATTATTTAATATGCCAGAGTGTGGTACTAACCGACTGGGGTAGGAGCCATTCATTTGGGGTCGATCCCTGACCAGTGGGATTGGCCATGGCCCCATCACCCCATGGGATTCCCAGGTGGGATTCCAGATGACGGTGAATCGTGTCTGACCCCAGCTGAGGTATGGGAAAGGACACACTGCCCTCCAGACTGAGTGTGGAGACGCGGCTCTGCATTTGAAACAGCGGCACATTCATCGCGTGCTGTTCAGCAGACTCACAAACTAGCATTGGGACGTTCTGTAAAAACACTAAGGGGTTTATGACTGTGGATGTCTATGTAGCCGATGAATGCTTCCTTGTGGTGTTTAAACGAACGGGGCAGAACCACTGTTAGGACACAACAGAACCGAGTGTCCAGGAAGTGGAAAGGGATCGAAGGCAGAGTGAGCTGGGGCCAGCGTCCTGGGCGCCTTCTGGCTGTCGGGAGTGGTCATGCTCACAGTGTACCCTGTGCCCTCCTGTCCCCGGACCCTGGCCGTGCCTTACTGATAAGCCCTTTCCCAGTGTCCTGTTACAAGCAGGTGGTGCTGTGTGGCACAGGTGTTGTCGGGTGAGACCCATGCCCCACCCAGGGCCTCTCAGCCTGGGCTGGACCGGAGGTCACTCTGAGGTCACTCAGACAGGATGGAATAACGGGGTGCCATAGAGGGAGGTGCTCAGTATATACCAGGTGTGCTGTTTCCAGGGCAAGGGTAGAGCCTGATCACAGCTCTGTGAGGTTCTGCCTCCCGGGGTGGCCCAGTTAAACGACTAGCGAGTGCTTTCTGAGTGCCTGTCAGGGACAGGTGTAAAACCACCATCTCCTTTGACCCTCAGGGCCGCTTAACTAAGTAACGTATTTCTTCCTCCTACATGTGCAGAAGATGGCGTTCACAGAGGCAAGGCCCTGGCTATGGGTCCCCAGGTGACCAAGATGCAGGCCTGACCCCAAGCCTTTGTGTCCTCTGCCCCAGACTCTTGGGTCCTGGTGCCAGGGGGGCAGGCCAGAAGAAGGCCCAGGGCCACTTGGACACCCAGCTGGGGGAGTGTCAGATGGCCACACCACGTGGAGCTCAGCCTCCACCCCAGGTTCACCTGACAGTGCACTCAGGTGCAGACACAGACAGGGTTTCTACTGCGTATTCTTAATGTAAATGTTGAGCTGGTTTATGTTTACTTGGAATGCATATTGTTTGCAGTTTTGTAATCTTTTCTGTGCATTTTTAAGTTTCCACTAAAACGCTTAGCTTTTCACAGAAGAGGTGTAAAGCGCACCCCTTGAATGGTACAATGAGCCCTTCACCTTCAAGCAGCCACTGCCATTCCAGGGTGTGTGTGCGTCTGGTCTGGCACGGGGGCACCCTTGCATTTGTGCCTTTGCAGACCCTATTCCTTGGATACTGTGTCCCTGATCACCTCTTGTGTCGCTGCCTTGGCTCAAGGAAGCCATTTCATCAGGGTTTTCATGGAGGGTTAACCTTCCAGTTCTGACTGGCACTGAGGGCTGCTGTCCTCACAGTTAGCTGGAGTTTGTTCTCCTGTTCTCTCCAGAGGCAAAGCTCTGTGAGGACAGCCAGTGTATGCTTTGTTCACTGCTCAATCCAGCAAGAGGGATGTAGCACTGGTAAGATTCGTGTTCAAAGAGGGAATAAATTAGTGTTGACCAAGATGATGTCTTCAGCAAATAGAGGTGTGCACAGTTTGTCTTCAGAGAAGCTGTCCCCACCCACTGCGATGGGAAGACCTCCTCTTCAACCCCCCTTGCATGCCCATGTACACACATGCAGACACATGCACACAATACATGCTTGCACACACATGTGCAATTATTATCTAGAAATTGCCTACACAAAGTTGGTACTCAAAAAATACCAGTTTTCTATGTCCCTCTTCAGAACTTGTCATGTGTTCAAAAAATAGTGGAGAAATGCAATAAAGGAGTGTTGTTGGCTGAATGAGAACCACAGGGCAGAGGTGAGCCCGGAGTGGCTGGTCATGTTTGCTGGCACATTGCCATCACCATGGTCCGACACCTCCTGTCATCTGTCCCGCGTGCATGCGGTGGCCAAGGCGAGCTCTCCCCAGCAGCAGCAGGGCCCTTCTGAGACGTCTCTAAGAAGCCAGGGGTGGGAGGGGGACAGGGCTTACACTTTGCCTTTTGAGTTCAGCTAATAGCATTTGATGGAAAATGGCTCACTTAGCTTTAAAAATTTTGAATTCATAGATTGAGGGCATTTTAAAGTTTGGCCTACTTGGCCAACAAGCTCCTGGGAAACAATCACAGATACTATTTTGCAACTCCTCAAAATAGAAATACGACTAAGTGATTGAGAGGACAAACATCATAATTAGGGCTTTCCAGAGGTGGTCTGAGGCATTGTGCTACTGGGCTGGAAATGCTTTCTTTTTTGACTTTTTTAAAAATTGGATAAATTGAAGGTGAGCTGTAAATTAAGAGCAAAACTGAAGATACACAAGAAAGAAGAATACAATTATTTCCTCTTAATAAATACAAGAAAGAAGATGAAAACTAAGGAATGAAGAAGTCTGAAGGAGAAATGTATATGCCTATTTTTTTGGTGCCATTTTAATGGTGAACACTATAATTAAAGCCCTGGTGTTACCACTCATGTGGCTTAGGGAGCCTGCCTCAGACTTCAGAAACAATATAGTGATGTCATTTGGGGAGAGTTGCTTAGATTTTTAAGTAAAATATAAAACAGTTCTTTTCACTAAGTATTCATAATGGAGTATAACTTTTGAAATTTAGTATTTGTACAATAGTTTGAACTCTGTATGTGGGAGATGTAGAAAATCTATGTATTTTACATTCATTTATATGTTTATAACCGTAAAATGCTATAACTTTGCCCAACTTTCTGGGGTGGGCAAGAATACTAGCCAAATGAGCTGTTGCGCACTTTGGTAATATTCTGCTTGGTCACCTTCTTCTGCCTGTGGCTTCAGAGTCCACACGAAGTCCTGGTTCAGTGCCACCTCTGTCAGGAGTTCACTCGAGCCATCAGAGAGTGTTTGGTGGGGCAGTATGGGATGTGTGTTTTCTGTATTTAGCTTCATAAAATAATAAAGTTTTAACTTTGTGGGCATTTAGGTAGCAGATCCTAGCCAGTGCTTAGAACTAGCTGTTCCCGGATCTATTCAGTCCATCTTACAAGGAAGCACACATTACAGTACCCAAAGATTGACAATAATTTTAACATAAAGAAAGTTCTGTTTGTAAAAGGATTTAGAAAACTAAGGATGCATCGTGAGTACAGTTAACCTCTTCCTCCCTGTGCTTCTCAGCCGAGGCGCAGATGTGGGCAGTGTCTTCTCCCTTTCCGGCTCCTAAGTCAGGCTCTTGGGCAATCCTCTCTCTCTGTCTCTCTCTCACCCTCTCAGGTGCTCACTCGAGTCTTCTGGCCACCCCAGGCCCTCCTGCCTGGACCCTCCTGCTGTGGCCTGCTAAGGTAGGGGTGGTGAAGGAAGAGCCACTTTCAGGAGACTGTGTCCCTTGCCCAGGTGGCACCCTGCTGATTGCCCCGGGTGACTGTCCCTGTGGGAGAAGCACATCACTCCCCTGAGTGTCCTTGCAGCAGTCCATGGGGAGGCCGAACCTGGGGGAAGAGCCAGCTGTCTGGGTGGTTTCCGTCCCAGCCCTTTCTCACTCACAATCTCGAGTGATTCTTGCCCATTTTCCAACTTGAGGCACCGTGCAGGCTAGTCTGGGTCTCCTTGTGCAGCTCTGTGTCCACACGGATGTTGATGGTGGATGCCGTCCGGAGCTGGCTGAAATGGGTGAGGGGTTTTCCGTGTTACACAGTGTCAGGGTGGCCCAGGGGCCGGAACTCGGACCTCCCACCTGCAGTCCAGAGGCCGGAGAACATTGGCTGACCTCAGACCTGAGATACTTTTTCCTGAACCTCCCTCCAACTCTTAGGACATTGTGTTTTAACTTGGAAAGGAACTTCTTTGAAGCCAAGGTTAAAAATACCCAGTGGAAAACATTTCCAAGTCAGTTAGTAAGTTACTAAAATATTTTAAGTCAATTGCTAACTCATTAAATTGAATACATTTTCAAAAAGTTGGACATTTTTGAAGTTGGATGTCCTGGCTATATAATCCCCCAAATCCAATGCATATTGATATGTCATTTCATTTAAGTCCATTTTTGCCCCAAAATGAAAGTATATTATTAATTTAAAACCTTTCACATTTTTAGCCCTTGAAAATATTGATAAATATGCAAACCAAAATATAAGATGCTTTAAGACCTTTGGATGAAATACCTTCATTAAAATGATGCATTGCTGTACTGACAGAGCTGTGTTTCAAAAGAAATATACACGTTTATATTGATGACCTTTTAAAGTAAGTTCTTGGTGTTCATCTTTTGCTGATAAATACTTGTTCAGAAGTGGATGACTCTTCATCCCGATTCTAAAATATAGGACCACACACGCAGCACCCAGGTGGGGGAGGGAGTAGCGTCATATTAATAAGTTGGGCGCAGGTGCCATCTAGTGGCAGTTTCCACACAGCGCGCTGGCGGCCGGGGCGCCTGCAGCCCGCGCTCTGGGGAAGGCCACTGTCCTTCCCTGTTACTGAGCACACAGACCGCTGGTGTTATGAAATGGCCTTTGTTGTGCAAGTCAGACACGTGCCTGATTTTAAATCTGAAGCCTGTACTGATAACTAATCCTCATCTTTTTAAAAAAAGCATCCTCATAATTTCTTTGTAAAATACACAATTTGAATTTTGCGTTTTTGGATAATTACGCATTGCAACAGGAAAACTTTTAAACCACGTAAATGCTGGTTTGTGTATATATTAATCATCTTTATGTTGGAGAAAGTGTACAGTGTTACTTCTCTCCCAAGTTTTAGTCCCTTCTCTCTCTCTCAAAACACTTTGTGTGAAAGAAAAAAACACAGGCCACAGGCGGGTTATGCTAAGTGCGTTCCCTGCAGTGCTTGGTGCAGGATCCTAACCCTCATTCCCTCAGAAAGCAAATGCAAAGCTAGTATCACATGCTGAGTTTTCCTGCCCTGCTCCTTACTCTCTGCTGCTTTATTGACATTCTGAAATCTAAAAGTGGTGTAAGTACCTTCTTTCCAGCAGTTACTGCGACTCTTCCCCATAAGATTCCATTTCCTTTCTTCCGTGGCTGCGTCTCCTTCAAACCGTGGCCCATGCAGGGAAAGATACGTGTGAAGTAGTGATTTTTTTAACCAACTTAGTGTGAATTTATAAATGGAAGTGCTCATTGCTGTTCAATTAGCATATGGTTTGTAAAGTTTTTTTTAAAAAAATAATTTAAAAATTTTATTTTTATATTTGTTTGCATTTTCTCAAGTGGATGCGTTTTAGTTTGCCACTAGGATTTGGGGCGGAGGAAGGGTGTATAAAATGTGTAGTAGCCACGAAGATGGACTTGAATTCTATTCCCTTCAGCGTGGATTCTATTTAAAGCAAAAATAAACAAACAAACCAACCCAAGTGACACTTTTTTATGGTTGAGTCAAGGAGGAAGCAGGTAGTAAATTCTAGATTTCTAGAAAGTGATTGTGTTTTATGGCAGGACAAGCTACTACTTAACTGAACGCTGTCAAGGAAGCTACAGGTATTTGATTAACCTTTAAAATGTTGATTTTGTAGTCACTGACTAGGAAAGTTCTTGAAAAATTCTTTCTCAAATTTTAAGCTTTAAATTTTCTTGCATAAGATGATTAATTTGTCTAGTCAGAATTCCTGTACTCAATTTGGAACTGTTTTTTTCCAGACATTAAAATATGGCTTCCAGAGTGCTAAGATTTACATGTTTTTCTGTTAATACAAATAAGTTACAGTTTTGCAAGTTGTTTACATTCATGGATTATTTAAAATGAAAACTTGTGTACCTAGTCGTATAGAAAAAGTAGGATGAGCATCTTGGGGTATGAAATATGTATTCATTTATAAAATATTTATAACATTATTCATTTGTCCTGCGCTGCTTCAGTCCTGGCATTTCCTTACCATTCAGACTTAGTTTCTGTCTTTTGCAGTTCACATCGCATGCATAGTGACTGTAACCCTCCGGAACTACTTAGCCTCTGGGGGGCTCCTTTGTCAGCAGGGCTTGCACAGAAAGCTCATGTCTTGTCTTTTAATGGAAAAGCCCTGTGGGTATTTCAGCTAAAACTGCTTCCCAAGTATTTCCTCCATCATATCCCCAAACCTCTTAAGATCCTCGTGCTGTTGCATCTCACCCTAACCCAAGCAGTAGCTCTTTGTCACGTTTCATCGAGAATCACTGTTTGTTTGTTTCTGAGATTTTCATAGCTTGAATATTTTTCTGGGGACTATTTCCCCCCCAGACACCTTTGCTGTTTTCTCTTTCTTAATTTCTGGTGTTTCAGTTGCCTTAGTAACTCCCAAGCTTCAACTGCATCTCGACGCCCAGTCGCTCTTGTTGGTCGGGGACACATCTCATCTTTATTCTGCCCTGGGCCTTTGGTGGTTACCAGTTTTCCTTTTTCAAGACAGGATAGAAATGATGAAGGAAGGATCTTCTGAAAGACACTGTTTAAAAACTGTGACGTTCTTGCTGTCAAATTCAGTTTTTCCGTAACTAGTAATGTTACTGAAATTACTAGAAATTCACAAATATTAAAATCAACTGCTGTAATATTAAAATTATTTTTTAATTCAGTGGCTCTTGATGAGAATTCTTCAGGTTCACGGTACTTTAGGTGTTTTGTCATTGGAGGAGGGTTATCTTATGTACCATATACAGCTAAAATCACTAGTCTCATTTGGAAATAGGCTGTTTTCTTTTATATTCCAAATACCTACTTGCTCCCCACCCCCATACACTTCTGCGGAGTTAGTTTTGTAGGTTTTTCATTGTCAGTAAAGGGGAACATCTAGGAAGGGGGAAGAGCAGGAGGGTGAGACTGTCTCATAATCACCGCTGCTGGGATGGGAGAAAATACCTGAATATCTGATTTGCTGTCAACCCTGAGTGCTGGCTGCCATTGGAGGCCACCACTACAAGCATTACGTCTGGGTTTTAATTAAGAGAGCGGGCTGCGAATCGAATCTCATACTTGGGGTCGTACACGGTCACCTTCTGGTCAGGAGGAGGAAAATGGGAGACGGCTGCTCTGCTGCTCTCTCTGGAGGCTTCGTGCTCCTGGCAGGTGAAGCGCGAAGTGGGGTGCTGGCTGAGCGGCGAGTTGGCATCTCTAAAGCGTTTGGCTCTTGGAAGGTGGCTGGGCGGTGCCCGCCATTTGCCACAGCCCGGCCGGTGGTGGGTGGCGGGTTCGCAGCTGGGGAGTACCGTATCTCACCATCGCTTTGGGTTCGTGTCATCGTCATGTGTTGGTGCGTCCTGTTTTGGAGAGAGCTGCTCACCTGGAACCGCAAGACCACGAGCCTGAAGATGGTCACCATAGAACTTTATTTGTAGGATACCCACCTCCGTGCACATGCAGGGCTGGTAACTAGGGGACTAGTTGTGCTCTGTGCTACTAGGACCCCCCACTTGTCCCTGAGACTGCCTGTGCTTACATCATTTTTGCATCTGCAGGCCCTTAAATACTGCTGAATTAACGAATTCATCTTGCACTTACCACTTTGCAGAGTGCTTTCGTGTGCACTGTCTCATCACACGTGAGGCTTGGGTATTAAACGACTTCTTTTAATTCCTCTCATTCATCCAGTAAATGTGTTTGCTGACTGAGCATCTGCCGTGTGCCAGGTGCACTAGATACGGGCGATAAAGCCGGGAATCGACCATGGTTTGCTTTCCTGGTGGTCCCTCCTTCATGAGGGAGTGAAGCCTTGTGAGTTCCTGGGAGCAGAGTGTTTCAGAGGAAGCAGCACGTGCAAAAGGTCCGAGGCAGGAGTTAGAAACCCACTCTGTTGGTTAGTGAGGACACTGGATGAAGGCAAAAATTGCCTTTCTCGTGGATTAACATTTTTTCCATTACAACCTGATAACACACTATACAGGCTTTCTCTGTGACTTCGCTTCATAATTTTTAAATATTCCTGCCATGCCCTATACCTGTGGCCCCAGCCCCTAGGCCGTGCACTGGTACCAGTCCGTGGCCTGTTAGGAATCGGCTGCACAGCAGGAGGTGAGCGGCAGGCCAGCGAGTGAAGCTTCATCTGTATTTACAGCCACTCCCCATTGCTTGCATCACCGCCTCAGCTCCGCCTCATGTCAGATCAGCGGGGGCACTAGATTCTTACAGGAGCGCAAACCCTACTGTAAACTGCACATGCAACCCCCACCTGCGCCCCTGGTCTGTGCAAAAATTGTCTTCCATGAAACTGGTCCCTGGTGCCAAAAAGGTTGGGGACCACTGCCTTATGAGACCAAACGCTCAGTCACAAGTTTAGTCAGAGCAGAAGGACTTTAAAAGGGATGAGACTGTGTTGGAAGTGCAGAGACTTGGAATATCGTCCGTACCCCCGATTGTCCCTAGCGCAGTCTGGGTGGGTGCATGGGGTGATTGCAGGACTGGCTGTGGCTGGGCAGCGTGTGGGCAGTGTTCTGTCCGGGAGCCTGCTTTCCCCTCTGCCTCGCACCCAGCCCTGCCCACCTGGTCTCTGCTCCGGACCATTCAGGGGCTTCCCCACACTTCCTGACTCCCGGCGCCCTTCGTCTTGTGTCACCTGGAACATACTTAGAACCCCGTGAATGCTGCTTTCTGGGTGAAGAGCCCTGTTGGCCACCCCCGGCGCCTGTGGCTGACCGGGAGAGTCTACGCCCGTTATTAGCGACGCGCCCCCTGGTCTTACGGTCCATCTTTGTCTTCCTGGGAAACTGGAGTCTGCCTTCTATATGTTAAAGCCACTCCTTCCTTTTCGGTCAGATCTTCTTATTTCCATGGGGACAAAGGAGAAAGGGTTGACCTGAACCCTGGAGGCACGTCCCTTTGCAGCCATGTGTTTCTTTGGTATAACAGCTGGGTCTGCACTGACGGTTTTTGTGAGAATATAATTCTCAGCCTCCCGCTTGGAGTGTGCAGAGCCGGCGCAGCGCGGCAGGGAGGACAGGCGTGCTTTGAGGTTTTTGTCTCCTGCACCTGTGCCCCTCTCCTGCCCCGGGCTCTTCCCCACCTCGCCATCCCTGTGTGTCGGGTCGATGGGCCGCAAGGCCCAGCTCAGATGCAACCCTGCCTGCGAAGCGCCGGGGGAGTCCGGGGCTGCACAGTGATGGTGACCTCTGTATCTGTGGTTTCCGGCCCTGACCACCTGGCCACCTGTGGAAGTCTCTGTTTCTGATTTGCTCTTTAAATGCAGGTCCTGTAGGTGTGGTAAGATTGCCCAGGCAATTCCGATGTGAGTGAGTCGTGTTTGGGGACAACTGCCCTCGCTTAGGCATCCTGCAGGAGGAGGCACACATGTTAGCAACAGGTCTTCGGTTCCAAGAGCCTTCACCACTGGCGTGTCTGGAGCAGGCACCAGCAGCGTGACTGGTGGAGAGCCCACTGGGGACAAGTGGCTACCTTGGACACGCAGGCCGCGTGTCAGCTGCTCGGCCAAACTTGCCTGAGAGCCATTTCCTAAAATTCTGAGCTCTCCATAGTCTCCTCTTTCCTCCCCAGAGGCGCCTTTGTGTAATCTCAGTGCCTGGGCTCTCCTGGGGGTCTCGGCCTCCTGACTATGTATACAGCAGGCAGCTGGCGAAGCGCCCAGGGGCGTGGGTGGGCCACGGCAGATGCTTTTGAATCGGCGCCACCACCTGCCAGTCTGGCGGCCTTAGACGAGCTCCTTCTTGCCTCAGTTTCCTCACATACAAAATGGGACAGTGGCATTCACTTCCTAGGTGCTTTGAGAGTGGTAGGTCAGGGATGTGAAGTGCGTGGCCCAGATCTCGGCACCCAGTGGATCCAGGAAGCGGCACCTCATGGGTGCTTCTGCTTGGAGAACGCAGTGCATGGGCTGCTTGCCACCCCAGCCTCTCCTCCTCCTGGCAGTAACTGCCCGCAGCTATGTGTTTCCTTCTGTGCACCGGACCCCGTGTGCCGTGTCCCTTCTTACCTCGGGGAACCGTGGGCAGCTCTGGGTGAGGCTGGCGCTTGCCCAGAGTCACACGGCAGCCCAAGGCGGGCACACCATCCTGTATGCCACCACTGCTGCCTGGCCTGGGACCCGGCTCTCAGGCAGGCTCCACAGCAGGCTCCAGTGTCCATGCCCAGGTCGTGCTGTGCAGACAGAGGAGCTGTAGCTGTGGTGCCTCTTGACTGTCATCGTGGCCTTTGTGGCTCATAATTTCTTGTTAGATTTGCTTATTCTCGTATCAAAATCACCAATTTATGTCACAACCCAGATAACCACGGCGAGAAATTGGGAAGACAGGTCAGAAATCTGTTGGTGACAGAAAGACTCAGTCTGCTGGGAACAGTCACTGTGTTCACCTGGCAGGGCCCACAGGGCATGTCCGGCGGGAGCACAGGTTCACCACAAGGGATCCCTGGGGACGTCTGTGTAGGCACAAGACGTACGCCTCCATACAGGTACTCGTGGTTTCCTGCTTGGCATCGCATCAGCGGGGAGTTTCTGTTTTGTTTTGGTTTTTTGTTCAACCAAGAGTGGGAAGCTACGAAATTATCATAAGCATGAAAAGAGAGGCAAACGGCCACAGACATATCATGAACAAACTGAACTGCGAGGGCGCGTCACTGTAAGCGAGGGGACAGCCGGGGAAGGTGGGACCGCGGCTGTTCTTGTGAAAACGCCTCTCTCCAGGCTGCAGGCCCTTCCCCTGGGCTTCTAGGCTCCGCAGCGTGACTGCTGCACACGTGCGCCTCAGGGGAGATAATTGCTTGCTATTTTTAAAGGCATAAATTGAGAAATGACAAAGCATTTTTTTTTTAAAAAAGAGAAGTGTGTCTCCACTTTGTGTCACTTAAAAATACCTGTGCAAAATCAACTAAATCACAATGAATTGAACAGAAAAGAAGTAGCGACATTGAGGAGCACATGCAAAACTAATTACTATTTCTGGGTAGCAGTTTCTGGTAGTCTCCAGATACAGGGCTTAGAACCTCAGAACTGAAGGGAGGACAGAGAGACCTTGTGCAGGTGCACGGAGGGTTCGTCCCTGCAGAGCTCCCGAGAGCTGACCTCCTGGGTCTGCCTCGGTCAGTGCGAGGGGCTTATGGTTTCTAAGGCAGCTGCTTCTCTGTGGAATGCTCTTCCCTGGCCTCCCTGAAATCTGGTCTCATGGACTTCTATTTGTCCTGTGTGACCCAGCACGCCTCGATCTTGGCTGCAAGTACAATCACCCGGAGTCTTTTTTTTAGAAAAAACTAATGTGCACGCTGCTCCCCCAAAAGGCTGATTCTTAGCCTAGGAATTGGCTCTGGCCATTTCTTGCCACTGACAGCTCGTGGTCTTGACAGAGGATTCCTCGTTGCCGCCAGCAAGACTGCCCTGGACACAGTGTCAAGGGTTGCAGCAGTCCAGCCCACAGCCCTCTCTGTTTTAGGTGGAACGGTCCACATTCTTGTAATCATTCTCACATTACTTGGTTCCCAGAAACCTCACCCCTAGGCCTGTTCTGGACACGCTCCCATTTCTTTGTTGCTTCTCCGTGTGTGGTTCAGAGCCAGACTGGGTTCTTGCTGCCGGGTGTGTGGAGAAGAGAGGACCCTCCCCCCAGCCCCATCTTACCCTCGCTTCCCTGGTTGTGGGCTGAGGATGCTTTTGTTTGATCTAAACCTTGGGCCAGGAGACTCACACTGAGCTTGTGGTTCCCTAGGAGCTTGGGGTCTTTTTCACGGTGCAGCTCTTAAGCCAGACCTTTCTCTTCTTGCACTTTCTGTTTTTCCTTATGGGATTTCATCTTGGAGCCTTTCTTCCATCTTGTTGAAAACTTCTGACTCTCTGTACTGATGATGAAAATTCGGCTCTCCCTCCTAGCGGAGTGTCATCCCTGGTCTGACAAGCTTGTCCAGTCCCATTACTCCATCCAAGTCACCGATTTGAATGATGGTGGGTTGTGGGAGGATGGGCACTGCAGCACTGCACTGTCCCAAGGCTTTCCTCCTTGTGGGTCATTATCACTGTTCCTGGGCAGGGCGTTGGGTCAACTCCCAGCTGACCTCAGTATATATTCTCCTTCGGGTCCTCAAGATTGTTGGGAGAGACTAGGTCATGCATTCTTCTGTCCCCTAAATTACCAGCTTAGTAATCCTCTGAAAAAAGGAAATTGTGTTACACAGTTGATAGGCTTTTATATTACTGGGGTGTTTTTTCTTTTTGGCCAAACTGGGGATAAAATACTTTGAAACTGTTTGTATTTTATAAACCAGAACACTGAGATACACAGAATTTATCTCACCTGCTTTCTCAGCAGGTCAGATGCAAGACATGTTTTGGTCTGTGTTGGTATCTCTACAAGCTGCCTCCTTTGCTATTCAGTACTATTTAAGTCTCCTGAATGTCCAGTGCATTTGCAAAGTGAAGCCCATGTAGGCGTTCAGGAATCATCACGCAGGGTGCTAAGCTAGCCCAGGTGTGGCACACAGACATGCTTGTCTCTTCCAGGGGTCTCCACATTCTGTTATTGCAGTGTGGAACCTGAAAGAAAAACACGTTTGTGCCAGGGTATCTGACCTGAGCTCATGAACCTGAGGTGAAAGGAGGTCGCTGGGCTCATCTTGCTTTGGCTTTTCTGGTTTTCTGACCTTTCCCGGCCGGCACATCCTCAGTCCCAGGAGCAGAACCCACGTGGGCACATGAGCCTTGGAGGGGCTGGCACGTGTCCTGCTCAGGTGGCCAGGGCTCCAGGGCAGGTTCTGCTCTCAGGGCAGCGGGTGTCTGAGCACACAGCTCCTGGGGATCAGGCCAGGTGAGAATCCGGAACGGTACAGGTTCTGAATGCCCTGTGGAAAGAAGGATGTGGTGATATCGTGCGTAGTTTGTACAGCTGACTTATGGTTGCCAAAATTGTATGATAAAATATTTAAGATGTTTGGCTGCATAAAGAAAATGTCTGGGTGTGTGAAATTGTCAGTTATAGAGACTAAAATTGAAAAATCTTAAAATGTAGAGCTCTCTTAATTTATCCATTAGGCAGGAAATTGTCATGCTAAGGAGTTGAAAAACTAAGAGCCAAATAAAAGTCCTTGCACAAGACTATATTACTCAGTTGTTCATTAAAGGATCTCTTCATGCTGATTCTGATAATGCCATTTTTGGGGTTGGGAGGGGAAAAAGTTGTATTCCCAAGACTTCTTAGAATTGAGAGCGCGTCACTGACATCATCCTTTTCTTCTTCTTTTCTTTTTGAAAGAACCTCAGTAATGACTCCCAAGCCTTCTTCCTGTGTAACTTCACAGTGTGGCACTTCACCTTTCCTTAACCTTTAAGAAAGTGGCTCCATTTCCTTCCCGCCCCCGTCTCCCCTCCCCTCAGGACGTGGCTGGTGAATGTGATGTTTGCGTCACCTGTTTGTCATTCGCTTCTCACTCCCTGTTAACATGGGGGGCTCCCTGTGTTTCAGAGCTCGGAGTGTGGTGTTATCAGCTTGACTGCAGATGGGTCCACAGCTCCAGCAGTCGTGCAGAACTGGTGGCTCGAGGTGACCCCGTGGTCGCCAAACCCTGACCAAGCATAGTGCTGCTGAGCAGGGCCTGAGAGTCCAATGGTAGATTTTTGTTATGTATATTTTGCCGCAATAAAAGAAGAGAGGGGACTAATTTTTCGTGCGCAGTGCCCTCACTGTGCCTCTGTTTTCAAGGGTAGTCGCGTGTGTGTGCGTGTGTGTGTGTGTGTGTGTGTGAGATGTGGCCCTGGGGGCTCCGAACAATGAAAGTGCACGACTCGCTGACCTGGGGCCAGTGGAAGCCATGAGGACACGCTCGTCTGCGCGCCCAGAGCGCGGGCGCCGCCAGCTGGGACGCGGTCAAGTGGACCAAACCTGACCGTGTTTGAGTTTTCAAACTGTATCCAGGTAGGTCCTGTTTCGAGAGGACCTCGGGAAGGTGTGTGTTGCTCACCTGCGTTATCGTCTGGCGACGGCAGCTCTGCTTTGTCCTGCACGTGGCTGGCACCGCTGCGCCGGATTGTGCTGAGCGCGGCTCGCTCCCGTGAGGCGTGTGCTTCCGTGCACGCGGGGAGCAGGTGTGCCCGTGGGAAGCGGGCGTCCTCCCTGCGAGTGGCTTCCCGTCTCCAGGTGGCGCCGCGGTCGGGTTGAATGCAGGTGTCTGCGAAAAGCCACGTGGAGCCCAACACGCGAGCTCTTTGCTTGGCGTAATTCTAACCGTGTTCCGTGGACGCCGCCACGGAGCGAGCGTGTTCACCGAGCGCCCTGGGCCGCGGGCCGTGGGCGCGGAGTCGCTGTGGCTCGGCCGCCGCAGGGGCGCGGGGTGCGCGGGGTCCGCGGGGTCCACCTGTGCGCCCGGGGGCGCGCTCTGTCTTGCAGACGCCGTGAGAAGTAGGGAAAGGAACAAACCCAGCCCAAACGGCCCTCGAGAGCCCGGCGCGGGAGGGCGCTGGGGGGCTCCTTGCCCTGGTTTTGCACCGAAGTGGGCGGCGTCACGAGCGCTCTGTGCGGCCCACTGCACGTGGTGTAGTTGTCGCCTGACTGCAGGCGCGGAAGGCCCGTCCAGGGCCGGGGGCCGGGGGTCCGGTCTGGCGGCGAGAAGGGCAGCGCTCGGCTGGCGCCGCTCCGCGCACCGGGCCGGGCGGTGGCGGCTGGACGGCGACGGGGAGGCAGACCCGTGCCTGGCGGTTCCGGGAGGGTGACCTCAGCTTCCTGCTGGGGAGGCACCCCGTTCCCTGGGGGCAAGCATCCCTGTGGCCCCGCTTTGCCTCGCATCTCCCGGATTATCCACATTCCTCCTCCTTGGTTGTCTTCCCAAAGTTAGCAGACCCTAGGAAACAGCTTAGTCTTTCCTCCGATCAGTTTCCTTTCCCAACAGGTCCAGCCCCAGCCCCAGCCCCAGCGGGGGCCCCGTGGTCCCATCTCTCCTGCCCTCCCCCGTGGATCGGGCATCCCATCCAGGGTCTGTTTGGACAGTCCTTTTCGGCATTTTGTCAGCATGCTCCCCACCGATTACTTCAATAATTCAGTGTTTTATCATCTGCTTTTAGTTTATTACATAATGTACTGGAAGTTCTATTGTGATGTTTTATGATCCTTTTTGGGAACATAAAATTTGGGGACTTTGGCAGTTGTGCTTTGACAGACCCACACGTGTGCAGTGTGGGATCACACAGCCTCATTACTTCAGCTTATGAGTTCGGCTACTGGCCCCTGGCATGTGTGCTCATAGATCTTTATTCCATTAATACAGGAAAAATGAGATCTCTCTCCCTCCCCCGATGTTACTCTCTTTGAATATTTAAAAGTGAATTTAACATACTGAGCATCAGTCTGAATTAAAGGCTATGACTTCCTTTTTCCCATATTTAATTCCAGGTTAAATACACATTTTTGTCAGTGGAGCTTTCTAGAGCTACCTAGTTTGCTTTCTGAGTAACACCAGTGGCCATACACGGCAGACAAATATACCTGAGTTTATTTAAAGGTTAACTTTTTGGAGCCAGTAGGAGTCAGACAATTTATTCATGCTTTGTCTCACCTCCTCACCAGTTCTGCTCTTCACCCCATACTGGTAACATTTTTTACATGGACATGATCCGTTAAAATTGCTTACGAGAGGCTCATTGTCTACCTACTAATTGAAAACCAGCATTGGTGACTGTGCTCCCTCAGATCTGGGGTAAGTGCCTTCAGTGGCAGGCACTTTCCCAGCCTGGTGAGGAACCCTTTGGAATAGAGTTTTTTTTTTTTTATTTTATTTTTTTTAAACCAGTTTGAGGGGATTTCTAAGTGTTATCTTCAAAAATATACTTAGAATGTTTTTAAAGAACATTCTGAGTAAGCAGGATACGTACATTCCACTGAATGTTAAAATCTCAAAAAATCTTATTTAGAAACCAGTAACATGAGGACTTCTCATAAGTAAACACCTGACATTTTAATCTGCCCTCGCCATGACATGGCTGTGGGACAAAAGACCACCCAGGGCTTGTGGATGACACAGAATCCCACATTCTGTAGTTTGGAAGTTTTAAGATACCTAGAAACACCTGTATACCTTCTAAATTTTGATTTCTAGATGTAAACGAATCCAAGGTCATAAATGCAAACCTGACTTTTGTTAAATCGTGCTGTGTCCACTTGCAGTGTCTCTTCTGACTTCGGAGAAGCTTTAAAACCTCAGAGCCCAGCCCGCACTGTGGTTGTGGTTGTCACTGCCATGTGGCATTCCTTAGGTAAGGTGGGAGAGGTCGGACCACACCGCACCTCCCAGTGGCAGAGATTTTAGCCCAGGACGTGGCAGAAACACTCCCCATGGGCTCTCCACCCTCAGGAGCTCAGAGCTGGGGGCTGCACCTAGGGCGCACTGTTTCTCTGAGCAACCCGTGGGCATTGGGTGGCATAGGATGGGTAGCTTGACTGCCCCTAAGAACTCATAGGCCTCTGAAGGAAACTTTTGGCATCATGGTTTTGGACTTGAAAATTGGATCTCACAAGAGATTCATAGGCAGCATTACTGGGTTAGGCAGAATGTGCTTTGTAGCCCAGTAGTTTCTGAGGCAGACACTGGGATGCCTTGGGCAGAGCAAGCTGTTTTCCAGGCCTGCCTGTGTGTGTCCATTGGCTACAACTAAATTCTCCAGTTTTCTTACCCTAGGATGATCAGGGATGATTGTGAAGATTCCATAATAGCCTTAAATTGAGAGTTTTTTGAAAGTCATGTAAACCGTATACCGTTATAAACAATTAAGTTCTTTTCCTGATTACTAATATAACTAGTCACTCTCTGCTAACTAGTACAATGTACTAGTTACACGTAGCTAGATATGCAGCTGTTTTATTTTTTCCCTACCATCTTTTGACTCATTTTAATCAATTGGGAAAAAAGAAGCCCTGACTGCTGTAGCATCCTCTGCTCTTGTTTGGGGAGCTCCTAACAGATTTGTTGAGAGCAAACCAAACTCAAGAATTGCCTTGTTCTACTGCAGACCAATATGCTCGTCCCGTGGTGCATTCTGGACATGCTCCTCTGTAGTTGATAGATGTCCTGTGTCTGCTCTGTTCTGATGAAAAATGGTAACTTCCCGTTTTACATTTTGCCTCCTCCAGGGGGACGGCCGCACCACTGCTGCTTCTCTGGAGAGGTGGCCTCACCTGTGCTCTCCAACGGAGACCAGAGTCACAAGCTTGGAAATAGCGCATCAGAAAAAGACACCAGCGAGTCCCAAGCGGGGATCCCAGCGTCTGTGTCCATACTTGAAAACAGTAGCAGAGAGACTTCCAAAAGACAAGAGCAACCTAGATTTTCTGTTGACTTAAAGATGCCAGCATTTCACCCCAAGCAGGAGGTGCCTGGCCCTGGCGACTGTGTGGACTTCCCTTTGAGTACGGAAGGGGCGGGCCTGCCGCTCTTGGAGAGCCAGGCGAGTCACCCTAAGGAAAAGCTGTCCAATTTGCACAATAAGGAGCATTCTGGAGGAGGCAAAAGGGCACCAGCCCCAGACCTCATCCCGCTAGATTTAAGTGCAAGGTCACCTCGGGATGACCCCAGCTGTAAGGAGATCGCATCCTCCCTGCAGGCGGCTTTGGTCGTTCACCCGTGTCCTTACTGTGACCACAAGACCTACTACCCAGAGGTCCTGTGGATGCACAAACGCATCTGGCACAGGGTCAGCTGCAACTCCATGGCCCCCTCGTGGATTCAGCCCAACGGTTACAAAAGCATAAGAAACAATTTGGTTTTCCTTTCCCGGAGTGGGCGCACGGGCCCCCCACCTGCCCTTGGGGGCAAAGAGTGCCAGCCTCTACTCCTTGCTCGGTTCACCCGCACTCAGGTGCCAGGGGGGGTGCCAGGGCCCAAGAGCAGCTCTTCTCCTCTGGGAGTAACCACGAAAGCCGCTATTATGCCTAAGAGTAAGGAGAGCCATTCCGGGGGCCCCTGTGCGCTGTGGGTGCCCGGCCCCGATGGGTATCGACAGACCAAACCCGGCCACGGCCAGGAGCAATGCAGCGCTGCTGCGCAGGGGCCCTTGACGAAACCCAGGCAAGAGGCCGGCGCCAAACCGGTGCCTGCCCCTGGCAACGGGGGCTTCAGCAGAAGTGCTACCCCCACACCCACTGTCATAACTCGGGCCGGTGCCCAGCCCTCAGCCAGCAGCAAGCCAGCAGAGAAGTGCGGGGTCCCCCCGGTGGGGGCCAGCTTTGCCCCCCCAAATAAGCACAGTGCCCCGGACTCCCTGAAAGCCAAATTCAGCTGTCAGCCTCAGGGTCAGCCTCCCGCAAAAGGTGAAGGGGGCCCTCCTCCTCTACCTCCCCGTGAGCCCCCCTCGAAGGCGGCCCAGGAGCTGAGGACGCTGGCCACCTGCGCTTCAGGGTCCAGAGGGGAAGCAGCCTTGCATGCTCAGCCCAGCGTGGCCGGGGCTCCTCCTGTCCTACACTCCGTCAAACAGGAGCCGCAGCTGAAGGGCACGAGAAGCGCTTGGACATCCTCAACATCTTCAAGACATACATTCCAAAGGACTTTGCCACCCTCTGCCAGGGCTGGGGCGTCAGCAACCCTGGGCTGGAGCATAGAGGTAAGATGTGTGGGCTCCCGGGGTCGTCCATGAACCTCAGAAGCCTCCCCTGAGGTCTCGGGTGATGCCCACCTACCTGTGGAGAGGCTCCATCCCATGGCAGAGCTGCCTCAGTCCCCACATGCTGCCCTGCTGGGGACGCCTGCCTGGGTCAGTGGCCATCTGACCTTGCCGGCCCTGGGAAGAATGCAGCAAGCTCTGCAGGGCTTCCTTCCGCTGGTGTTAATTTGGAAACCCAGTGACGGTTCCTTCACACTGAAATTTGACAGGAGCAGGCAGACTTTATTGTACTTCACTTTTTTTTTTTGTCATTTTAAACAAAGAATCAATAGATATTTGTTGTCCTTGTCTCTCAAAAGACAAGAATGTCCATTTGATGTGATTCTTTTAAGTTTTATTTTTATCCATATGTAATTTGAAAACATGCCTAATCAGCACTCCAGTGTTAGTAAGCAAAGCCTTGCAGAGGGTGAAGGTACCACATAAAGTCCAGAAAATTGAGTTGTGCTAAAATTCCTGAAAAATATACCTTCAAAGGGTTGCCCTCCCACTGTGTGGGTATTGATATCTAATAGTAATAATTGTGAGGAATTGCCAGTAGCCTTCCTCATGATCCATTGGATACACGCATTGCATATGATGCCTTTGTTCTTAAATATAAATCGGAAGTCACTCTCACTTAATGTGCACAATGCTGAGACATCTAAGTTCTGTTAAGAGACAAAACAACACAGACAAACAAAACCCCCTGTGGAGCTCTGTCTCTCAGGCCATTACCTAGGTGGTCCTAACCCTTCTTTGAATGGTGTTGTCCAAAGTAAGCCTGCAGTTCCTTACAGTAGGTGACCATTTGAAACGGCCTTTGAGGTACAATGCTCCGTACTCCAGGCAGCACCATTAGGGGATGTGGTTCAGGGTCTGGGGGAGGCAATGTTGGCAAGAGGCCCCCACATCCACCGTGCAACGATGGTGCTTGGGGACACATGGGTCACCTGCTGAGTCTCTGGTTCTTGCTGGGGTTTTGGAACCTGCCGAGACCCACGGGCAGGCTGGAGCCGTCTCAGCGTGAAGTGACACCTCTAGTTTGTGCTTACCCTTCCAGACACTTACCCTTAAGAGTTTTTCCAGTGGGAGCAAACGCAGATGTGCTGCCTTCTTACAGGTTTTGCCAGTGAGGTCCTGGCTGAGCTGTCCTTGTTCTGTTCCTGTTCTAAAGAGCCTGGTAGCCCACGTGACTTTTTCAGGCTGCGGCCGAGGCCTGGACACCTGCAGGTGTACTAAGGCGGCCGGACCCTCCTCCCCCCTGCGAGTGTGCTCCAGGCTTAGGGTGTAATCCAAGGAGGTCTCATTGGTGGGAAGTAAAGCGCAGCTGTCGTGTAGCTGGAGATTTCACTTTTTCAAATTCTGGTTAGATTGAGTTCTGTCCGCCTCAGAAGTCCTTTCCAGCCATGTAGACTGTTGTTGTGAAGTGGAACACCAGTACTGGTGTGCTGGCTGGCCTTGTGGATGTGATGCCAACCTCCGATCTTGATGTGTTTTCTTGGAACCTGAAGCAGAGGAGGATGAGACAGGAGAGGGGAGGTTAGGGCGGCGTTGTCACAGGTGCTACGTGTCCTCGGCAGCACCCTGCCCTGTGGCCTGTCCCTCCGATGGCCGCCTCGCCTCAGAGCGAGTCCCCTGTTCTCACCATGCTATAGTGACTCTCAGTTCCTCTGCCGGATCCATCATTTAATTAGGTACACACTAGTGGCCCACACGAATTACCAGGTCCTAAACCTGCCAGTTTACACTGAGTAAGTGGTGTGCCTGCTTTTTAAAGGGCCTTTGGTGCTGCCCCATGGGCCTGTGGGGTAGTGGTTGTTGTTTCTAAGAAAGTAGGAGTGAGTTTTAAATTAAGGTTTTGAGAATTTCTGATGACAGAACTTAAGTCAAAAGTAGCCTGAGATGTTTTTCTTTTCCTTAAATTCTTTTTAATAAATGGTTTTAAAGCCTTTTTTTTTTTTTTTAAAGAGAGAGGTTAAATATTTATCTTTTGAAATAAATAGTCCATAACACGTATGTGCCCTTCTTGGGTTATTTATTCTTCTAATGTACACATTGAAACATAGAGTAAGTCAGCAAATTTATGCTTCTTCAGTTCACTCTGATTTGGGTTTCTTAAGGGAAGTGTTTTAAACTTCTTGGTCTTAAATTATGCTTGTTAATAAGTGTATTTTTAGAATCCTGGCTTCCTGGATTTAGACAAGAACTTTAGATCAGCTTATCTAGAGCCCTTGGCCAGCGTGCCTGAGCAGTGCTGAACATTTGCGGTGTGGACATTCCCCCCCCCCCCCCCCCCCGTGGGGAGGACTCCCACCTCCCAGGCATTTAGCCTTGGGGGACTTCTTGGCTACTGGTCTCTACTTCGGGGCTGTCAATTGGAACAAGCTGAGAGCTCTTCTGTGTGACGGTCCTTTACACCTTCAAACGCTGCTCTTTCACCTTTCCTGGATCAAGCATCCCTGGTTGGTAGCGGTTCTCTACCTGGTTGGAAATGCCAGGTTTGGCATTTCCTTTCTCCTTATTTGAATGTTTGTTTATGTCACTCTGAAAGTATTATGGCAGGCAGGGAATCCAGCAGGCTTGGCGTGGTCTGACTACTGGAGAGGTGAACAGAATATTAATGTTTCCTGTTACAGAGACTCTACTGCTGTTATTGCAGCCTAGGATTATACGTGCAGCCAAAAAAAGTCTCCATCATTGACGTGTTACTGAATACACTAGTAACTAAATTTTCTAAGGTTTTTTCCCCGCTTGTTTCTGCTCAGTCATTCTTTCTCTGTTGTGTGTGTATATAGTTGATTTTTGAGTCATGAGTCTAGACTCTTCGTGTTTACCTCCTAGTCAAATTAATCTTCTCGACTTGTCTTAGCGAGTGCATCAGTTCTTTCTGGACCTTGAGTCTTTCGTCTGATGCGTTTGCTGTACGTCTCCTAGTTGAGTGTCATGTGCAGATGTAAAAACCACTTCTCTGTATTTGGACGTTGGTTACATGTATTGCTGTGGCATCATCTTCTAGTTGGGGAGGTGGAAGTATGCAGAGAAGGATCGTCTGAAAGAATAGGAAGTCGTCCGTTGTGTACGTGAAGTAGTTGTGATGCTGCAAGTGTGATTCTGTGGTTTTTCAGTGGATGTGTTCCGTTTATACAGAGAACATTATTGTTAGGGGATGCCCCTGAGACATCAAGTTTTATTTAGAAGTTAAGAAAGATACATCTCAGAGACTTTTTCTCCCACACGTGTTTGACTGGATGATGTTTCCATAGAAATGAATAGTTTAGAAACACTACCAAAAGAGGACGGAAATGCCATTGTTACCTCCCCTAGGGGTTATAGACTAACCCTTTAAGAATAGAAACTATTGCATTTCCTGTAATTATTCTACAGTGTGACTACCATGTCGGTAAACATATATGAATAGAATATAAGTACTTTATTGCTGTAATAGTAATAAAATAATGAATTATCTGTGTTTTCAGACTATGGCCAGCCTATATTATATGGTCATATGAATTTTAGAGTGAAAAATTGAAGATAATAGAATGAGATAATTCTAGATAAAATAATATTTTAAAGTCTTTCTTATTGGGATTAAAAATAATTTATACCAAGGATATGTTAATGTTATGTATTATGATGAAAGGTTTGTGCTTGCTCGAGTGATTCCATCCCTTTGTTTGTAGAATCTTTTTTCTCCTCTTCCCCTTTGTATCACAGACGATGAAATGAGCCTTTGCAGGGCTGCGTGTCCCTCTTTGAGGACCTCAGCCTTTTTTCACTTTAAGTCCACTTCCTATACACAGCTCAAGTTTCTAGGTCAGAGTGTTCGAGCTGTTTGCTCACCAGGTAGTCTTCAATTCAAATGAAGTTTATAACCTTTTTGATTAACTCAGAATTTTGGAGTAGCTTGGGCATAATGTTATTGACCATAAAGGGCAAGTGTCCTTTCTTTAATAAGTAAAGAAAAAGTGATGTGATACAGTGCATGGGAAAATTGTGTGTGCTTGCACATGTGTGCGTGTGCATGCATGCCGATGGATACTTAATTCGAGGAAATAAGGATGGGTGAGTAGAATTGCTGTGTTCCTTCTGTTGCTGGTTTGCATAGAAAATAGCCAGCTAAAATAATTACTTAGAAAAATTATAATTACTTAGTGTTTGAATATCGTGAATGTTAGACACAAGTGACATGGTACATTGTCATCATTAGCAGGTATCTTGTGCAGGTGTAGTGAGAGTCTGCATGTAGACGCGGTCCAGATTATACCTAGGAAAATCCAGATGAACAAAATAACTGTCAGAGATTATTTTCATAAGAGCTCAACTGGATGGTGTTTGTAATGAAAATGAATGGGAAACAAAATAGCTTTTAACGTTTAAATCTTCTTAGACCAAAATAAGAGGAAGGAATGATATTCCTTAAAGGTGTTAAATATGTCAGCTATTTGACAAATTCTTCCAATTTTTTTTCACACTGGATATGGAAAATCAAATGCTCTGTAACTGTGGTGATCCGGGCAGCTTCCTAAGCTTTTCCTTCCACCCAGGGTGCTTGGTTAAAAGTCTCAGTCCTTAGACATGTTGGATATTTTAATTCCTTATCAGATGTATAGTTTTCAAATATTTTCTCCCGTTCCACGGGCTGTCTCTTCACTCTGTTGTTTCCTTTGCTGTACAGAAGCTTTCTAGTTTGATGTAATCCCGTGTGTCTATTTTTGCCTGTGCTTTTGGAGTCATATCCAAAAAACCATTGCTCAGGCTAAGAGTCTGAGAAAGAGGATGTGTGATGTAGCAGAGACTTGGGTCACTCGGGACACCTGAGTTGCTCCCTGGAGTTGCCTCATGGCTTGCAGTGCCGGGCACCCTGCTAACCTCTGTCCCTGGTTTTTCATCAGTGGCAGGAGGGCGAATATTGGTTGAAATTTTTCTTACTACTCTTTTTGTGTTCCTGAATAAGGCAATGGGAAATTGAGTCCTTTGTGGGCAAGTTCTTAACTTTCTCTGATTCATTTTCATGATCTGTCAAATAAGAAATTCGACAGGATCTGCCTCCCAGTTCATACATTTCTTTAATTATTTTCGTAAACATCTGTAATGTAAAAATGATTTTATGTTATTTTTATCTGTTGAGCCACTCTGAATTGGGGCAGGAAGAGCAACATTGAGGATTTGCTTTTCAGCCAATTTGACGGAGGAGCCCTTTTGTTACCCTTTCGTTTGTCTTTTACCTTCCAGTGTCGGGCTGAAGATGGCGGATGCTCGGCTAAGCAAAACAGCGTTTCACAGAGTTACTGCCACAGGCGTGACTTTTTCTATTAATAGTTAATGTTTTGTTCGGTTTTTTTCCTGTCGGGTTACCACCGAGCGTCACGGTGGCACTCAGACCCAGGGAGAGTCCTTGGGAGCTACCATTACATGGAAAATGAGCCTTTTCTTCAGAGAGGAAAGGTACACAGACAAGGGCACAACCTCTGCGTCCCTTTTCCAATAAAAGCCAAGAGTGTCTTTTTTGACCAGAAGGGCACACAAAGTAGTCCTTTGAGTCTGGTGGTGTTGCGTGGTCTTCAGAGGAAAGGTGGGGTTTCGGTGTGTCCCACCACTGCTGGTGGCCCAGCGAGTGTGGCCGTGGGGCTGCCACCTGGCCCTGGCTGGCTGGCCCGAGCTCAGGTGTCCCCTGGCCTGGGCTTGAGGCCACATCACAGCAGCCGGGTGGGCGGGCAGAGGGCCGAGGTGGACCCGCTGCTGACAGTGCCCTGTGCCTCTCTCACGGGACTGCAGCCCGGGGTGGCGGCTCCCGTCCTGCTCACTCCCTGTTGTCCTGTGCCCAGTCTCTGTCACGCCACCGATGTCACTCTGATTTGCCAGACATGCTGCTTGACAGAGCCGGGTGCTGCAGGCGGGCGTCCAGATGCTCAGAGCTGCACACGCCTGACACACAGCCTGGTGGGCGCCCCTCGTGCCCGTGCTGGTCCTGGGGAGCGGTTTTTAATTCGCTGTAATTTATGCGTCCTCACAGTCCTGAGAGTGCCTGGCCTGTCAGCCGCGCAGAGATGAAGGCTGACAGTTGTCACCCAGGGCCTGAAGGTAGCCTCACGTGATGACACGTTAGACAGACTAATGATGTTCTCCTCTCGCCTCCCCCCGCTCTCCCCCTCCTCACCTCCACGCCACCCCTGCCACGGCCACGCCACCGCCACGGCCACGCCACCGCAGGGACGCTCCGGACGCAGGCCCGGCCAGGAGACTTCGTCTGTGTTGAGTGCGGGAAGACCTTTCACCAGCCCGGCCACCTCAGGGCCCACATGCGGGCACACACAGGTACCCACTGCCCATGTCCCCACGGGGAGCCTGGCTTCGGAAAGGGGGCTCTTGTGTCAATGGCTTGGTTGCTCACAGCTGTGCCATGTTTAGATTTTAGCCCCTGCTGGGTGAGGCCAGGCCATCACCCCCAGGATTATATACCAGGACCCCCCATTCAACACCTGAAATGGGTGTTTTTGAGTTTTTTTGGTATCCAAGTGCCATGTGGTTTAATTTGAGATAAGCCTGTTTGCAAATGTTCCATTTTCATTAGAGAGTAACTGGCTCCTTGGAAATGAATATGCTAATTAATTGTATTGCCACCAGCACAAACTGAAATCAGAGCACCCCCTTGCCTGGTTTTGTTTCCTCATTGGCACTGACTGGACTCTGTGGGGTGTACCTGGACCCCCTTTGGCCTGGGCAGTGATGCACTGCAGACCCCTGAGCCCTTCTGTAGAGGGCTTGCTTGGGACCCGTCAGGCAGGTACCGCAGGAGCTCTAGGGAGGAGGGAGACAAGGTTCTTCTTCAGAAGTGTGAAGGCTGCATGCATAAGCCAGGCTGATACAAAATGACACAGGCCAAATGGTAAGTAATGCAGGAAGCGGGTCCCTTTACACACTTGCCGATAATTAATGTTGTCAGTGATTGCTTTCTTTAGCAGCGAAGTCTGAATTAAAAAGGGCAGTGGCCCCAGGCAGCCATTATCACAGTCTCTTACTGTAAGTGTTACGGTAAATTGGTATTTTCCAGCCACAGGCTAGGCACTGGTGTCTTTTTTTGTGAAAGTGCTTAATCTGTAATGGACTTCATTTAATGTGCATGTCGTGGAGAAGCTTGCATGCTCGTCTGTTAACAAACCCCTTGTTCCCACAGTGGTGTTTGAGTCGGATGGACCCCGGGGTTCTGAAGTTCACACCACCTCTGCAGATGCCCCCAAACAAGTAGGTCTTATGATTGATTGGACGTCTGGGTTTTGATGTGGCAGCTGGGAAAAGTTGTACCATGATGCTCATCACTAAAGCACCAGATTTTTTTTTTATACTAGATGTGTAAATAATTTTATGCTGCTTTGATCCAGAACCTGACCCTTCAGGGCAGTCTGTAGGTGACCCCTGTGCGTGGAAGGTCATCTTGGCCATGAAGTACATAGTTTAGGTACAGACAGCTTGGTGGTGGTGGTATTGGGAATGAGGGAATTAGTAGAGATTGGTGGTGACTTAAAACACTAGAAATTCCTACTTTTTTCCAAGATGTTTTTGGGTGTAAGTTTGCTTGAGAACAAATTATGTTTAGCCTCCTTTAAGAACATTATTTTTAAATTACTCCATAAGAAACGTTTCATGTATGCTGTGTTTCGTGGCAGTGTGCTTTGTTTCTCCGCGTTACACACACTGCTGGCACGGCTATAGTGCATAAAAGTACCTGTGTGCATTGTGTATATGATGTGTATTACCACGCGTGGGACTTTCGTACATGAACCATTCAGCAGACGCAGAATGTGCAGAACGCCTGCCTTGTGATGCTCTGTGAAGCACACTTCACCTCATAGGTGGGCTCTCGTGTTATCTTGGGCTAAGAGCACATGGCTTTTATTGCTCTTCTCTCTTTTTGTCTCTCCTAGAGAATGTCACACCCATCCTCTTGTTCTCACACAAGCATTCTCTACATAACATTCTAGCTTTCTAACCGTTTGCCTCAGAAGATTCTGTAACTGCAAACTGTTCTCTTGGTCAGTGAAGGAAGAGTTTCTTTGCCACCGAAGTAAACATCCCAAGTCCTGTCTGGGTGGTCGAATCAAGTTAGCATGCCCTGTGCTTAGTTGTCTGTTGGATTCCTGGTTGTTGATGAGGATGGTGGTGATTAAGACCTGCAAAGGAATGTCTAGGATCACTGTGGTCTAGTGAGACCTCAAAAGAAACTTGAAAATCACTCTAGTTTATTTCACTAGAGGAGAGAGGTAAGAGATGTAAAATGGTTTTGACAAGGGCCTGCTGCTAATTACTGATTGAGCTGGGTATTACAGAATTGACATTACCCAATCAGGGATTTTGTGTATTTTTTTATTTCATTTTTGGAATTTCTGTTAGAATTTCTATTTTTGCTAAAGGCCTTTTACTCATATCTTTGACAAAATGCTGTGTCATTTATTACAGTTTTTTAGGAAGTGGCTTCTGTCTCTCTTAATGAAACCCATAGTTTTAGAATATAGGACAGTTATTTCACGATGCTAAGACAATTTATGAAATAAATATAACATCTTGCCAAATACTGAATTAAAAGATTTCTAAATGCATGTGACCTCAATTTGAGTTAGGTAGCACTGTTTTTTAACAGAAATAAAACCCCCTTGCCACAAAAGAGCCACTGTAATGTGTTTCGTGGGATGTAGTAACAGCAAGGTCATGCCATAATTGAGAATTACATATTGAGATTACAACTGGAGCGAATCCAAAGTGTTCCTCCTTACACAGGTGACCCATTAAATCCATCAAAGACCTGGCTTTTTGGTAAGAGTATTTGCTAAGGGCAGGAAGCACTAGTCTGTAAACAACTTGGTGAGATTCTCCGGGAACACACATCAGTTTATTTGCTGCCTATTAATACTATCTAAGCATCTTTGAGATGCTTGTCATGGGGAAACATAGGAGATCAAAAAAGCAAATCACTAAGACTGTATTTTAAATTATTTCTACGTTACTTATGAGTTATGCTGGGAATCTATAATGATAATTACTCATCTTTGATTCTGATAGGGAAAAGATGCATTTATATTGTTGTCTTTGTCTCTGTAAACTAAAATGCTGTGATTTTACACTTAATACCAGCTAACCTCTTAGCTTCCACTTTGCAGCAACTCAGTATTGTGGTCTAGTTCATGTGGGTATCAGACCTAACATAGATACTAACTGTCAGTATGGAGATCTCAGTGGATGCACTTCCTTTCCATTGGAAGACAGGGGTGGTTCAGGCCCATAACATGAAAACCGAGCTAGATTTGTATGCCTCTCTTGTTGTAGCAGCTAATTTGGTTAATTCTGTATTCGAGAACATGCCCTTTGATAGGACTTTCTGTCCTTCATTACATTTCAAGAAGCTTTTGTTGATTTACTACTGAATGTTCTGGTTCTCTAAGGAAATTCATTTTCTTTAACATTCTTTGAAACTATGTCTTTAAGAATTCCCAGAGAGATTTGTTGGAATAATTAAAAACACATCAATGATAGGTAGAGGTTTAAATCTGAGGGTTCCTTTTTCTTATCCTGTACTTCTCATTATTTACAAAAAATAGTAATTGCAATGTTGAATTTAGGATATGTTACAGACTTACAGGGCAGTTTTCTGTAGTTATTTATGTCTAGAATGTGACTCATACTTAGCCGTGTTTTTTCATGTTTAGAGTGCTTCACTAACGTTAATGTTTAAATCAGATTCTTTTCCTGTGGGCTTTAGAAGCTGTGGCTCATGGCTTTTTTTTTTAAATCAGACAACACTGTGCATTTATGCAGAAATTATTTGATGTGGCACTTGAAGTTGATGGACTTTTACACATATACATAATAGATCTGAATTATCTAATTGAAGCAGTAGTTGGAAATTCAGTTTCATAATAATTTATTCACTTACTAACAATACTTACTGAGCAGCCACTGTGTGCCAGACCCTGTGCAGGATATTGAGGAGACAAAATAAATATTTTTCCTGCTGCTTTGGTTCTGAAGGTCCTGTGGGTGGTTGAGGCAAGGAAACAGGGCAGAGCAGGGCAGCACTTTGCCATGGCGAGGGCCCTCTAACCCAGACTCGAGGCGTTTGGAAGGGCGTGCTCTGGGCAGAGGGATGACTGTTCCTGGAAAGAAGCTCAGCGTGTGGCAAGACCCAGAGTGGACGAGCAGGTGCCATCGGAGGGACCGTGTGGTCGTCCGTGTGGCTGGGGAGGGAGCGTGGAGTGGGTGGGTGGGGGCCAGAGCTTGGGTCTGGAGACACGTGATTTCATCCTGAGGGCAAAAGAGGGCCCTAAGCAGGGGTGATTTCTTCAGTACCGGATCTGCAGAAAGATGATCGGAGTTGGACGCTGCTGAGAATGAATCTGTGGTAGTTCCAGGTAGGGGGCTGAGGACCCCTTTGGAGGCAGTTGGCTTGATCCCAGTGAGAGGCAAGGTGGCCCGAGTTGGGCAAGAGAAGAGCCGGTGGATCTGAGAGGTGTTTGGGAGGAGGCAGAATAGAGGGATTGAGTGTGGGATGGGAGGGAAGGGAAGGGACTGAGTTGACCCCAGGTTTGGCCAAGGCTGCTGGCCCCAGGGAGTATCCGTTCCATGAGCCTGGAAGGAGGAGTAGAATAAACCATTTTCGGATTAAATTCAAGTTAAGTTTGAGATGCTTCTTGGAAATCCAAGTAGGAGTGTCCAATGGGCAGGTGAATACATGGGTTTAAAGTGGAGAAGAAAGATCCTGGCGAAGAATATATATATTTAAATTCATTCAAAGTCCGCTAATTCTATTCCGAGAGACCTCTGAGACTCTGAGTAATATCAATTGTTAATATAATGGGTTATTGAGTAGAAGGCTGTGACTTTGATTGGCCATGTTTACTTAACCTAAGTTTCCTCATCTATAAAGTAATGACAGTAGCGTCACTTATTTTGTATCTTGCTCGGGTGTGCACCGTGCCTGGCGTAGGACACGGCGTCCGTAAGTTAGCTACTGTCAGTGATCCTGAAGGTGAGCAGTTGGCCTGATAACTAGGGAAAGCTCGCGCACAGCGTGAGCGTTTGTGTGCTGAGCACACGTAGGCGCTCACACACATTTGTGCTTGTGTAGACGTGGTGGACTGTACTGCGGAACTAAAGTAAATGGCTTCCTTTCTTTACTTGGTGTCTTGTGACTTTTACGGAACCTGGCAGTGGGCGTCTCTCATTTTGTTTCGTTTAAGCGACTTGTTTGTTGATACCGGAAAATTATTAGCGGAGAAAAGTATTGTCAACATAGACATTGTTACCTAGTTTGCTACACTCTATTCAGAAGACCTCTGGTTGGTGGACAGACATCACTGGTTTTTGTATGTAAAACCAGAGAGCAACTGCCCTAACTTTGTCATATTAATATTTGAATTTTCTATACTAGAAAGTTCTAACAAATCATAATATTATCATATCTCTCAGTTAAGCAATTCAGCAGGCATGAGGTCCAGGTAAATTTGCTGAGGTTGATTTAATTCATTGTAGGTCAGAGTAAAGTTCCTCATCAGCGCACAGATGAACTTTGAGGAGAAATAAATAATTTTCTGTTGATGTGTTGTTGGTAGCAGTCTTTTTTTCAGCAAAGCCTCTTCTGTGTTACAGGCACATACTTTAAGAGACCCTAGAAAACGTCACAAAAACCAGATAGTCAAGCAGTCATTTCTTGAGGAATGCATTTCTTTGGCAGGTATCGAGAGTGGAAAGGGTAGCTGAAGCCTTAGACGTTAACGATCCAGGTTAAATAATAGGGTTTCCGGTAGGTAGTGTGTGCTCACAGCATCTGATCTCTGAGCATCTCATTCTCTTACACTGATTGTGAGCAAACTAGAAAACCTTAAATGGGTTTAGGCCCTGGATGTGCGGAGTCATCCGCAGAGCAGCCAGCCGAGGGTGATTCTTCCGAACCAGTGGGAACAGAGGCACCTGTCTCTTGTGCTTATTGTGTTGTCGACTAAGACAATTCTGATCTCACAGGTACCTGATATTTCAAACCAAGTTCTAAATGAGGGGAGTAGTTTATGCATATGGTCATTTTAAGGAGGCTTTGCCATATATTTAGCATAACGTAATAAATGTTCAGTTTCTAGTAATCGATATTTATCATTAGAACCCTTTTTGAACATCCATATGCTGAAAATATGGGTGTTCTATGGATGTTAGAGAAAAAACTAGGAAGTTTGTTTAGTGTTGTGGAGAAATAATTTTTTTTTCCTATTCTATCATAGCTAAACATGAGAAATTAAAATAAATTTTGAAACCGAGAAAAATTATACCCCCCTCCCAACCCTCCTGGTTTGGGGATTTAAAAGACCACACCAAGTGCTGAAGTATGAAATCTGGTGTTTTGATTTGTTTGCAGTCCTTGCCAAAATTTAAAGACTATGATTAATAGTTTATTTCTTATTATTCTAAATGTTATTTTAAAATAGTTAAGCTGGAGAAATAATTCCATTAGTCAAAATAACAGAAAGTGAAAAAATAAATGGCAACCTAATTTATGTCATTTTTAGCTATGGATATTATAATGCAAATGATGGAGAAGCCATGTAGGGTGGTATATTTGAATACATGTATAATCTATTTTTAGTATCACCTTTAGATTGTCAGCATCACAGATCAAATTTTGAAATTCAACTCATTTGTTTAAGCCTTTCTTATTCATAAAACCATACAGGCATCTTGAAACATGCTAAGTATACCACGCTACCAAAGTCATGAGGAGAGCTAGTGCCTTATCCAGAACGACCATAATCACTAAGGCCCTGTTTATTACAGCGTGCTGGGTGAAGGTTGTAGTCAGTAAGGTGTCTTGTGTGATTGGTTGTAGGCATTTAGCATCGTGCCTCGTGAGTCTGCTCGCAAGCCTTGCTCCGTAGGCAGACCTCGATTGGAGACTGCGAGGTTCCTGTGTGTCCAGGGCATATAGGCTTTTCTGTGTATGTGCCGTTGATCCATGCCCGTCGCTACATATGCATGCCCTTACCTTATAAAGACAAAAGCAGAAAAAGTAGACCTAATGACACTCCAGAAGTCAGCATCCATCCCTAGAACACCAAAAGGCCTTTGAGAAAGGTAGTATTTCTTTCTGTACTACTGAAAAGCCTACAAGTCACATCTGTGAAAAAGAAAAGCCAAATTTTCTAAACGCATGCTTCTCATTTTTTTGACTACTCTTTTCCTTGTGGGAGGAAAAAGCAACTTGGATGTGCTCAAAATATCACAGTGCGTCCACTGAATTCAAGTATTTCTGCAATTCCCTTCTTCCATGTTTCACTCGTTTCCTAAGAACCCTGAAGGGCTGTTGTTTTGAATAATAAAATGGTGCCTCCAATGAATCAGTAATTTATGACAACTCTTAAAAAAGGAGATATTTGAACACATCCCTTCAGTTATGAAGAGAAAATAGGCATCTGTGTGTCTGGAATTATGAACACAATTCAACCATCTAGTTGTTTGGGTTTTCTAGACTTTGCAGTATGTTTCTAAAATCAATATTTTTAAAACTTTCAGCCAGGTGCGGTGGCTGCTGCCTGTATTCCCAGCACTTTGAGAGGCCGAGGTGGGAGGATTGCTTGAGGCCAGGAGTTCAAGACCAACCTGGGCAACATAGTGACACCCCATGTCTAGAAAAATAAAAATCAGCTGGATGTGGTAGCACACCTGTAGTTCTAGCTACTTGGGAGGCTGAGGCGGGAGGATGCTTGAGCCCAAGAATTCAAGGTTACAGTGATCTATGATTGTGCCACTGCCCTCTAGCCTGGGTGACAGAGGAAGACCCTGTCTCAAACAAATCAAAATAAACAACTTCCTGAGCCCTGCATTTTAAAACTTTAGCCCTTTTTGGAGAGGGGGCCACCTCTCTTGTCACCTCTGGAACAGTCCATTGGTACTCATCACCTGTCCTTTTTACTTTGAGGCATGTTTGTGAAGAGCTACCCAGGTGGATATACCCCGGGGGATGTAGTCTGTGCAGAATCTAGACATTTACACATGTTCGTTCACATGCTCCGACCACTTCACAGAGTCCCTGGCATGTCTGTTTGCTACTTGGAGACATTCAAGGCCAAAAGCCCAACAGCTAACAAAAACTCCCAATTCTCTCTCAGTAAACACGAGTGCGACTTCCCTTCCTGAATGTGATTAGAGCCGGTCCTGAGTGAGCCTGTCAATGATGAATACCTCCCATCAGAACCCCGGAGATCCCTCCATGGCTTGATGTGGCTGAGCAAAAATGTAAAACGTCTTTCTCCATTTACTGCAGGAAAGTCACCATCTACTTAAGGAGGTTTTATCACATCTCTCCTTTGGTTACTGTTTCCTACATTTCAAATAAACTGCCATCTACAGCACTGCGCCCACCCCTCAGCCCCTCGTAAAATTTTGTTGAATAATTTCTGCCTTATACTCTATGTTGACTGGTAGATGTCATAAATGCAGGGCCAGCTTTAAATGGGATTTTCTGAAACTGTTAACTAAAGAGAAGCACTTAGTTCATTATGTCAGCCAGACCTGTTTTCCCTCCTGTTATTTCTGGGCCTCCTGTAGGAATAACTGGAATCCAGTTGGAATTTTACATGAGTCCTGTAGTTTATGTGTGCGTGTTAATATCAAGCAGTTGGTTTCACTTCATCGAGATTTTAGCTGAAGGTTAATGCAGTTAAGTAGAATTAGTCTTGCCATGTTGTTTTTGTCCTCAGATTGTAAACGCCATTGTTCAAACAGTGATGCTTCAAATGTCATTTGAGAGCATCTTCTGAAAGCTGCAGGCTCACACTTACCCTCGTTGGTATCTTGCGGTTCGCTTGACTTTAGAATACCCCTTCTCTTTTGCCAACATGGTAATTATTTATGGAAATTGGTGAAAGCTCTCTCAAGTTCTGACAGACCTATGTGAGAGCTGTGCTTTTCTTTTTGTTTGGCCCCAAATCCAGCCTTGTTTTGGAACTATCATTCACTTGTAAATCTGTTTTGTACTATAGAATTTTGCCTTTTGGAATCCTTCCCTATTCCCATCTTGCCGTCTTTTAACGTTTTCTCCAGAGCTGATTCACTGTTATTTGCCATTCTTACATGTGAAACAGAGAAGTCTAGTAAGCCTTTCTTAAATCAACTGGAAATGACTTTTTAAAGCTGCCTGTCTGTAAGGCACCAAGGCAAATTTAAGCTGCCTCATGCTCGTATAAAATGAGGTACAGCTAAAGTCAGGGATCTTTGCCTACATGGCGAGTTTGCTCTGTGAAGGTCATTGTTTGCGTTCTTAAGATGTTGATTAGAAAATTAGTAGGAAAAAATGCACCTGGAAACCAAAAGACAGAAATGAGCTTTTCTGTTGTTGTCTCCTTTTTCTCACCCAGGGGAGAGACCATTCTAACACAGGTACCGTCCAGACAGTGCCTCTCAGAAAGGGAACCTAAAGGCATATTTCCGACGTACCCTAGGCACCCCGCGGCCGCCGTTGTCAGTACCCTCGCAGATGTTCCGGCAGCCTCCCGCTAGTGACTGTGAGCACCCGTGGAAGAACAGCTGGAGGACTCCGGACCAGACACCTCAAACGCTGGAGCCGCTGTGCTGGAGTGGAGACTTCAGGGAGCTGCCTCTCCTTGTTAAACGTTTAAAAATAAATGAAGAGCTATACTCTAGAATTACACGCAGATACTCTGTACGCATATGTGTGCTCACCGACCATAGTCCTGTATTTTCTTATGATAAACAGTGGTACTGGCAGGCACAGTAGGGACGCCAGGCATCTGTCTTATTCAAGACAAGTTTGAGACACTGGAAAAAAGATACTTGTGTGTGTTGGGCAGAGTGGAGAAGCCAAGCACTGTGACAGGAGCCTCCGACGCTCTGTGGGACTGTGGAGATGATGTCCGAGCAAACAGTGGTGGATTTGAGGTTGATAAAGTATTAATGCTACTGCTTCTCCTTGTCTTAGTGGGTATTTAAAATAGTAAATGGAAGAGGAGAAGGAGGTGGTGTTCAGGTGCTGTGGAAATCAGGCTTGGCGGGGCAGGAGCCAGTGATGAGACCCTAATTGTTCGCTGGCTCCGTGGCGTTACCCTCCGGGGCGTCTGCATTTCCCATGCTTGTTCCACGCTTCCCACCATGTGTACTGAGGGAATCCGGCAAAGGGAACACGTCTGTGGGAACGCGTGTGTTCTGCTTTGGAAAAGAGAGCTAGTTAACACTAAGAAAAGCAGGCTTCTTTGTTTATTCTCAGGACCTTTTTGTAACAGGGCTACATTCTGCAAACTGCTCACAAGGGAAGACTACATGTCTTAACAAATTACTCAGCCACTGAGTCCTCCTGATTTGGACCTGTTTTAGTGATGGCAGAAGAATCCCTGGGCAGATTGGGGGGCCCTAGATCACTGGGGTACTGATGCTCTGGAAGCTTCTGTCCTCTCCTCCCATATGTCCCCCTGCACCCCCCCAGCAAGTAGGTGTCTTTTCTTGTTGGGCCTGGTGACCTCCACAGGACGAGTAACTTCGTTCACAGAGGGTGGGGGCCACCAGACCTGTGGGTGGGGGCGGCTTTATATACCTCTTCCTTAGTAACGCAAATGCAAGTTTTTGTGGTGGGGGTTAGGCCCATAATAAAGGATCTTAAACCGCGCAGTGTACGCAATTAAAATTGTATTCCACAGATATAAATATTTTCTTTTCCTATTGCCGTGACACTATGTGTGATGGTAATATTTCTGAGAGTTTCAGATTTTTGCACATATGATTTTATGCATTATCAAAAGTTACTGCTGCCTTGAATGAAAATGTTCTGTGAAATTTTTTGCAAAAGCTTTACTAGGTTTTTTTTTAATTGTGAAATTTTGTAAAGGCAGGAAATGGATTAAAACAAGCATGCTAAATATATTTTTCAAAAAAGCAATAATTTTACATGTACAGAAATTATCCTAACCTTTAATACTGGTGAGAGCGACAGTTTACTTAATACAGTAATGGATTAGTGCAGTTTTTGTAGAAAATGGGCTTCTGATACGAAGACTTGTTTAAACACACACACACACACACACACACAAACCCTAAAGTGTGGTTTTCTTGTTCTAATGATTTGTTGAATTATTATTATATTATTATTATTGTTGTTATTGTTATTAGTTAATGTTTGGTTCTGGATTCTACTTGTTACTGAGTTTAAATTACTTGACGGTTCAGGTTACTTTGCAACACTTGCAAACAATGCAATGTAACTGGCTAGCTTATACATATATATATTATTTTTTTTTTTTACTTATTTTTTTCCTGATATTCTTACACCAGGTCTGTATGAGAATGATCTGTCCTGTTGGTGTAACTAGGAATATCCGGTGCAGATACTATTAAGCGACTGTAACAGACTGTTCTATAAAGTTATTTTGAGCAAAGTTGCAGAGACACATTCCGCTGTCCACCTAAGAAATGAAAGTATCTTTCTGTTGATTTATGTTGGGTCATTTCAGTAGTTTTCCCAAAGTGATAATTTCTGCATTTTCTGGCTTTTATTTTCTTGGCTGAAAGTAAATGGTGACAGTGAGGAATGTGCAGGGACTAGTGGTTCGGTCCTGTCTGTTTCTCTGTGTTTTAGTTATTAAAGAGACATTCTGTACCCAAAGTGACGCAAAGGTGTAGTCTACATTTTTACCATTTCAGACGCGGCACGGGAAGGCGCGGCTGGCGTTGAGAGCTGGAGGCGTCTTTCTTGCCGGCGAGTCTCTTCCCAGAGTCTGGTGGGGAGAGAAGGGCGCCGGGTCCCGCTGGCAGCGCACGATCCGCGTCTGGCTTCCAGGACGGCAGCAGCGGAGGACACTGAGCTTCAACAGGGATGTGCTGCGCGAGTGCAGAAATGAGGTTTCACTCCCTCAGACAGACTCGGGCCCGAGAATGCCACCCTGCGAGGCCCGCCATGGGTGGCCGGACGTGGGGCCTCCTTCACTGGTCATCAGTAGCGTATGGTTTGTTAACTCGTTTTGTCAGTTTGACCATAGTATTTAATATGATTTGTGTTTTCTTATTTATTTAGCCAATATGTTTTGATTCGCTTCTTTCGAATGATAATTCCCGCATGACACACTTCTGTACGTCGCCTCTGACTGTTACAGACTTTCTACTACCTCTACCAATCTGCTGTTTCCTTGTTTCTTAACAGGATTTTTACAGTGTTGCGTCTAATGTAACTTAGACAATAAAGGGTTTGGTTGTCTACACCGCAGCTTCTCCGAGTTTCTCCCCTGCTCTGTGCTCACTGCCTCCTGGCCCAGCTGCGCCTGGTCTCGCTTTGCCTCTGGCTGCTTCTCACTCTCCCGCTCCTCCCTGCTCACCCCTGTTCCTCGTTTTTGAATTCAAATAACACAAAAATCGTGAGCTTCTAGAAGTCTTTCAGGTTGTTCACTTGCATTCCTTAATTTGAAGAATGAACATTTAAATTCTCTGAAAAATGAGATATTAAGTACCTTCTCTGGGAAAATGTCCACTGTACCCATCCACATTTTTGCCTGGTTCCTGGAAAGTCTATTATTGTAATCTTAGGTGGATAAATTTCATCCTCGTCAACATAGTACAAATTTTCAAGCCTAGTGAATTTTGTCTTTTTGGTTCTGAAAAGTATTAAATGTTTTAAGAGGTTACCCTGATGTTTACTTATTTATTTTTTATACCAAGAAAGACATTGGTTTCCTGAAAATAGGGTGCTCCAGGAAATAGCAGTGAGGAGTTACATCCAGTCACTGTGTGAGATAAAGGAGTGTGGATTTTGTAATAGACCGTCCAGAATGCCAAGACGCATCTTCCCACTTGGCCGCTCTGCACAGATTGCTGAGAATATGACCTGAGCACCTCTGTGAAGGTATAGGCGCACACAGATTTGACAATTTAATGCTCCTTTAGGATACAGCATCGGGTGAAGCGAGGGCAAGTTTCAGCTCCCTGTTGCCTCTCCAGGGTGGTAGCTCTGGTCACTCTGGGCCTTCCACTGAGAGGTGGCGTGCAGGTTGTGCGTGAATGGGGGTGTCTTCCGCGTCACCGGCAGTGTGTCTGTGCACAGCAGACAGGACCTCCTGGGCTTTCACGGCTGCAGACTCCCTACCAACATTCCTTCTTTAAGACAAGACAAATAAAAAACCCTCCTCCCCACCCCAAACAAGTTTTGAGAGGTTTCCATACTGTAGGGAAAGGAAGGAAGGGCTGCATTCGTATAGCTTTACTTTTCCACTTCAGAATGTCTGAAGGTAGCATATGTTGTTTCATTGCTTTTAACTTTGGTGAGTTCTAACTGAAGAACATGTTATTCACTGAGCAAATAAAGACAAAAAAATTACAGGCCAGGACTTCAAGCGGGAATGAGGCCTTTGCCACAGTTTGAGCACACTCTGGAGCCCTGTAACAGGCCTGTGGGAAGTGACCCAGTGGCCACCCGCCCAAGGGAAAATGTTCATTCTTCATCAGCTTTGCTAATTATACTTTGAGGCAGTAAAATGCAAAAGACCATAGAATTTGTATTTCCTTTTTTAAAATACAATTTATAACATTATATTTTGTACTCTTTATATTAGAATTTGTAACTAGATTGATGTATTTAACTCTATTTCTGAAAAAGTAATTCAATGTTTTAGTTGTGTGATAAAAATATTTAGATAAAACATATTCATTCTATTGGAATTTGAAATAAATAAAAACATCTTGGAGTTCTTGAGATTTGTAAGACATTTTTCCCCAGTTTCAGAGGGTGGCTTAAATCATTTGATAGCCTGTCTTGATATGAGTCAGCCACACTTGGATGATATCATTGTATCAAAAATTGGGGGACAGAGTGGGGCTAGTACTGTGGTTTGCTATGGTTTACTGATAAGATAGCAAAAACTAGCTTTAGGGCCATGAGATGCAATACTGGTTTTAATTTAAAAAGATAAAATGTGTTTTAAAGGTAAAAGATGTAACTGTGTCTCTGTTGGCAGAAAAAACAAGGTACTAGGTATGTACTTGAACGTGGCTTTCAAAATGTGAGGGGCGAAAAATAGAAGTCTGAACATCGCCGGGTGTCGATCAGCCCCACCCAAGCCCGACCCCTTCCATAACCACAGAGCCCTGAGTTTATCCCCATCTATACTCTGGGATGAAAATGCCGTTTTGAAGGATCTTCTGAAAGGCTATGGATCATGTAGACTGCAGTGCAGACCTTGTCTAACTCAGCTGAGGTTTGTGACTCACTTTAGAACCTCTTTCTTCTTGGTTATCTGGTTCTTACAAGAAGGGCGCATATCCTAAACAAGAAAGTGGCAACACCAAAGTCCTTAATAGGGAGCTGATATTTAACTGAAAAGCTAATAGCACTTGTGATATGACAAAACAAAAACCCCTGACCCAAATCTCTTTGTGTGTCACCTGATGTGGGGAATTCCCCCAAGTAACTCATGGGTGTCTGATGTTCCTATGTTCATATCCCAGACAGACACTTTCCCTGGTCCTGGGTGTTCTACAATTAACCTCGCTTCTTCCTCCAAGAAAGCAGCACTCACTCTTCCTTATTCACTTTCTGTTCACCCAGTAGTGAGGATACGAGGTCCTGCTGTGCGCTGCTCCAGAGGGCTGCCTCGGCTACTGGGAATTAGGTGGAAGACAGTGGTTACTGTGTCTGTGATATTCCCTGTGTCGTGCCAGGTGCAGAAGCTGGGCATCATGCTATACACACACACACACACACACACACAACTATATAAAACAAAATGAGTTGGCACATTTATGACAGAACCTTCGTTTCCCCTTCATTGTGCTGTTTGGAAACAACAGTAGTGCATTCCTAATCTGTGTTATTAATGTTCTCAATCTTGGTGAGTATTTTTCGAGGAATTAGCAAAATTACTGAAAGAAAATGTGAGATGCCCTGGTCTTTGCCAGCATGACAAGTTCTTGGAATGTCTGGTTTCCTCACAGTCAGCTGAGGCATGAAAGCATAGGATAGCTTCAAGGGAAGGAATATTCTAGAAACTTTCTAGGAACCCGGGGCGTGTGGGATGGACACACCCACTTCCGTCTGAGTTCCTTTATGGAAGAGGAAAAATTCAGTGAAATGAAGATTACAGTGAGAATGCTGTCTTAGTCCTTTTGGGGCTGCTATAACAAAATACCTTAGACTGGGTAATTTTTAAACAACGCATTCATTACTCATGGTTCTGGGGGCTGGGAAGTCCAAGGTCAGGGTGCTGGCAGATTCTGTGTCTGGTGAGGGCTCTGCCGCATAGATGGCGCCTTCTTGTGGTGTCCTCACAAGGCAGAAGGGGCAGAAGGGCTCCCTCGGGCCTCTGGGCACCGATCCCATCCACGAAGGCTCTGCCCTGTGACCCGATCACCACCCTAAGACCCCACCTCTTTGTGCCACCACATTGGGTATTAGGTTTCAACATAGGAAATTTGGGGGAACACAAACGTTCAGACCACAGCAAATGCTGTCTCCTTTTTTTCTTTATTCGACTGAGGAAGATGTTGAGACTACCATTTCAAGCCCTTAAATGGGCCGTTTAATCTGCTAAGAGTAGAATATCAGAGTTAATTCTTAACTCTGTTGCCAGAAGTTCCACCTTTTAAAGGGCAAGGGGAATCGGCCTCACCTTCCTCTGTACCCAGATTTATCCATAAAAGAACCGTTTTCAGGTCACAGGAAATGTTCCCACTCCTGCCTCACCAGTGTCCTTACGCTGGGCTTTTCCGTTCTGGGAATTACCTCTAAGGACTAGTGTAGGTGGACTGGTGTGTCCCCAGGACAGGGTTACTGGGGTGTGAAGAGAGGGTTTCACTGGGGAAAGACCTCAGGCAAGTCAGGGGAGAGTTGTGGAACATTCGGGGGCCTGGTGTGGATCTTTGGTACTGCACAACCGTGCATGAGTGATGGAGGTGTATGGGCCAGCGTTGGCTCACGTGAAGAATTATCCGTGGATCAGGACACATGAAAGGATAGTTTGCCCTTTGAAGTGGCAAACTCTGTGACCCTGCTTTCAAGCAGAAGCTTGAGATTCATTTTTGAGGGATGCAAAGTCAGAATCCTTGCTCAGAGAGGTAACTTGGAACCAGATAAACATGCAAGTGGCACCTGATCAAAAGATTTCAGGCTTCTTTAAAATTACAGAGATTGTACAGAAATTTTTTGATGTCATAAATTCATTTAATAAGTTTCTTGCCACGTGGTAAGTGCTGTGGTGGGTGTTGGCACAGAAAGATGATTAAGATGGAACCTGCCTTTGGGGCCTGTCACAGTGGAGGCAGAATGCTGCCCTGGCGGGGATGAGTTCTAATTCAGAGGGATGCAGGCTACAAGGATGTGGGTGGGAGAGGAAGGGAGTCAACTTGGAGAGAGGTCAGGGGTCTAACGGGGTGCCCAGGTGGCACCGGGACTGGGTGTCACCCACCTGGAACTTGTGGAAGGATCTGATAAAATGACTGGGGTGATTATGTGGGATTAGAAAACATTTGCCTTTGATATTAAACCTTAGTTGATAGTCTGTAAGAAGACCTTAAGACAGGAGAGAAAAGTGACAGAATTTCAGTGAGGGAAAGCCCTGGGAAATGTATTTTTGGAAATAACCCATAGTACATTTAGAACATATTTTGAATTGTCACATCTGACAGAGGAAAGGGACTGGAGTCATTGTCAATTATTCCTTATGACATTAACTCAGACTGAGGCTTCAGGCAACAGGATCAATAGCACGTTGGTCAGCAGGGAAGACAATGTGGGAAAGACAGCGTCGGCAAAATAGCTGACCAGTGTACAAAGTATCGTGCACCTGTTTCTGTGTTATTTTGTGTATCTGTTATTAAAATTCAAGGAACTAGAGAAAAACCCAAGGCGGAAAATACAGTGGTCAACAGGAACCTTGAGCATGAGGCATAGGAAAGATGAGATGGTTTAGTTAGGACAGAGACTAAGAGGAAATCTGTGATGGGGAGGACGGGCGTCAGATAAACAGTTTGCACAGCGACTGTCTTAGTCTAGCTGTAGGTGATGCAGCTTTAAGTCTTGAGAGAGAAATTCAGCACAACAAGAAGCTAGTATTTAAAAGGTTTACCTGTGTGCCCTCGAATGAGATAAAATTTCATGTATTTTATCTCATTCAAGGCTCACAGCACTTTTTCAACATAGGCATTATGAACTCCAATTTGCAGATGAAAAAAGTGGTGGTCAGAGAAGGGTAACTTAGCCGGAGGGACGCAGCCCGTAGCCTGCAGAGACACCTGGAGTCGGGTGGTGGGGTTTGCAGACCTGTCACTCTGCACTCTTGCTTGGCTGCGCAGGCTGGATGTGGGTGCACAGTGGCAAGATGATCTCCACGTGACAGGTTCCCGCCTTCCAAAGCACGGAGACGTCCGTTATCCCATAGGTTGTCATGGTGACCCTGTGAGGTGGGAAGGGTGTGGATGCTGTCTGCGTGCGCTGGATCAGAACAAGACGTTTTGGATTTCTGAGCCCTACCTCAGAGGGACCAAAGCTGCTCTTGGCTGACCTAATGTAAGTTAAGAAGGATGCACAGGGGCGAGAACACGTGCTCTGAGGACCCGGTGGGAGTTCCAGATGTGCTGGATACTGAACAGCCACGTCCAACGGCCTCTTTTTTCTAGGTTCTGTCTCGTTCTTTCCCTTACTCACGTAGACACGCGCAAGACACCCCTTCTCAAACAACAAGGACAGACCTGCCTTTGCTTCTCTGGTCCCTCTGTACCTCTTGCGCCTCTCCTCCCTCCGCCCTCAGGCTTCCTGGAACAGCTCCCGTCGCTTTACCCCTCCTGGCTCCACTGTCAGCGCCCCCACCCGCTTCCCTGACGTGTCTCCCGTCGAGGTTAGCAAGGTCCCCATGGTGGTTAAGTACGATTAACTATTTCCTTTTATTCTACACTTTATTCTAGCCTTTTCTGTGGGAAATCACGTATACACACCCTATATAGTCTTTATCATCCAGATTCAACAATTACAGTATGTTGCCAAGTTTTGTTTCTACTGTTGGTGTGTGCTCTTGTTGTCATTGTTTGGCTGGGAATATTTTAAAGTGATCCCCAGACATCGTGACATTTCAACTGTAAATAATTCAAGGTGCATCTCCAGGTGATTGGGATATACATACATACGTATAGATGTAAAAGTAACAGGAATGTTGCGTTCTCGTCTGTCCACACTGAGAGATACATTATGTGTGTAGATATTAATGTAACAGGAATGTTGCGTTCTCCCCTGTCCCCTGCCTTTGTTCCTTTTCTCTTCGTCCACCCCCGGGGATGAGCGCTTAGGTCATTCTGCCTTGGATACATACCCTCGTGCTTACTCCCTCCGATTGCTACCACAGAAATTTTCTGGAACATATGTTAGATCGTTCCACTCCCTTGATCGAAATCTTTCAGTAATTTTTATTACCTTTAGAAAAATCCTGAATTCCTCCCTGTGTCATACAAATATTTCCATGGCTTGGCTTCCACAGTTACCCACGGACACTCAATCCCAAAGGAGTTGCATTCAGAAAGGCACCTTGCCTTTGCCTACTGTCCCCACCTGCCTTGCTCCAGGACTCCAGCCGAGGAGACCAGCCCCAGGAAGCCCCTGCCAACCCTGCCCTCTTGTCCTGCGTCTGCCATCCCATAGTGTCCTCCGTGTTCTCCCAGCGCACTGGGTATCCCTGTGTTTTACTGCACTTGCCACAACATTTGAAACTGAAAACACAAACCATCTCTGCCTCCTCCCACTGGGCTGAGCTCCGAGTTGCTTGAGGGGCAGACGCGTTGCGTTTTGTTCCTGTGGGCTGCTTGAAGGCCACATCCAGGGTAGGCCCCGTGTGTGTTTCTTAAATGAACATGTGACGATCATTGCATGCCTCAGTTTCCACAGCTATACAATGGGGATGACCATTTTGATTCCATATGCCTCCTGGTATTATTGTGGCAAGTGATGTTATGGGCTACATTTTATAAACTTAAATGTGATACATAAATGTGAGTTAGAATTACTTCCAAGAAGTTTACTTGAGTTACAATGTTTTTTCAAGTCCCATAAAATTGTCATTAAATAGCATGGTCTCTACACACAACCCCCCCTTTTTTAAAAAAAAAAAGTATTACATTTATGAATCTGGAAATTTCTATTACATATGACACACAAAAATTAAGTCATTTTTCCCTTGTTCAATGAATTTTTTTGACCAGCAAAATATATATAGGTGGATTCCTTCTCATATCCATAAAGCCGTAGGCTTCAGGTAGACTAAAAAAGTAAGCTGATGACACTCTTAATGAAATATAATTGTATTTTATTATTCTTTAACAACTATTAAGAAAGAGCTGATCATACTAAGGACAGGAATTACTTAATAAAAACCAGTGAACAGTGTCTGATATTTAGATGTATAGTTTTAAGTCCTTCAGCCCTGCTAGGAGGATATGCTTGCTGGGATGTGCTCTATCACTGGCTTTTATCAGTCTGTTAAGGGAAAACAACTAATTTCTAAGCATTTCACTTACTGTCTAGCTCTTCCTAGGCTTATAAGTGTCCTAAGCTGCCTCACATTTGCCCCGGCCTTTCTGAGATGTAAGTAGACTCAAAAAAAAAAAAGAAAGCCTTTTGCTCTGTATTTGGGAAAGAGATACTCGGACAGAATTCCGGAGAGGAGCCAGGGAAGGGGGCTCAGCCGGGCTCTCTGGAGGACCAGGCGCGGGGTGGCTTTCTGGGCGCTCTCTGCCGGGCATCCTGGTGGGCAGAGCTCAGGCACCGTGCCCGGGCTGGGAGAGGCGACAGCGTCTGAATGCAGCACAGAGTTTCCAGAGACAGGGAGGTGGACAGTTGACTGTCACGGGGCTGTGTATGGGCTGCTCCGTGAGCGTGTGCGCGGTGGGTGGTTCAGGGGTCCCCTGTAAACTGGCCTGCTCTGCAGACCCCTCCCAGCAACACGTGAGCACGGTACATGCGGTGCCTTCAGAGCGTGGGCGCCAGGGCGGGAGAAGGGCAGACAGTCCCGGCAACCGCCGCTTCCTGCCGAGCTCCCGGGGAATAAAGCAGGCTCCGGGCCCACGGTCGTCTTTCTGGCCTGAACTCAGGTAGCTGCCTGGGATTTATGAAAACATACAGGCCAGTGGGGCTGCACTGAGAGCATTTCTCAGGGCCTATTTATGAAGCTGTGGTTGGCTCTGTAATTCCGAGGCCACCTATGGGGCCTGGCCCGCCTTGTGCTGGGAAGGCCCCAGCCCCACGCTGTCTCAGGTCCCCTCCTAAACGTCACTCCCTTGCATCCTCCTCGCTTTCCAGAAGCCCCTGCTGGGTTTCTGCACGTCCCCAACACAGGCTAACATATTAATTAGCCACGTGACCTTTGATCCAGGATTGCCACTCCTTCGGTTTGAGATGAGCCCCTGTTGAAATCAACAATTATGCAAGGAAATGTTTACAAGCCACATACTTGTTATAAATATACAATTAGGTGTTTGGTAGGGATTTGTCTTGTTAATTTTAAAATCAGAGAGTTGCAAAATTTTAAGGTTGAAAAACCCTTTAGAAACCACGTAGTTCAAAATTCTTTGTTATGCAGATGGCTCTGAGATCCGCATTTCCCAGGTACTCAGTGATTGTCTTTAGTTTTATTATATTTTTGTATTATTGTTATATGATCAATATTGTGTTTCGGGTTTTACATGTTAAGCATCTTTCCATTTCTGCTGCCTTCTCTCCACTTTTCCCCTCAATTTTGCAGTCTTTACTCTTCTCAATTTATTTGAACTTTCCCTGAATTATCTCTGGGTTTACTAAGGAGATAAGAAACACAATGTCCCTGTATTCTTCCCTTAAAGCTTCTGTGTGTATCTGATCCCCAGCAAAGCTGGAAGCAAAGCCAAGGGTTACTGTCACCCCTGGCAGTGTCCCGTGGCGGGTGCCCAGGCTCGAGCGTGCAGCCCTCAGGGTGCGCTGGGGTCTCCTCCTTTGCTTCGTGTTTCACCTTCCCCAGAACACGCGGAGTTGGCTGCGCTGTGCAGTGGGCTTCTCAGAACTTCTGCTCTACAAAGCAAGGATGGATGTGATTGAAAACCAGCAGTCTACGGCCCATCCCCCCTGCTGATCCTCCTGTATCCCTTCCCTGTGGTCCCTCATTTCTTCCCAGAAAGCTTGTTGCCTTGAATTTGCCCTCTCCCACCACTAGATGGTAGTTGGAGGTCACACATGAATGTAAAGTAACCCCGACTGCAAATTCATCTACTTCATCATTTTTCCAGCAAACACATACTGAGCACCTGGGTGCCGAGGGGCTTCCCAGGTGAAGATGCTAGGACTGGCCCTCGGGGCACGTGGTGCTTGGCAGGGGGTGACACAGGCCCATGGTGCCCATGGTGACCAGGCACTGACTGCTCCACTCCACCCATGTCGATGTGCACCTGCTGCGTGTCTCACTTGGTTCCAGGCACTGGGGAAGGACAGAGGGCTTGAGGGGAGGCCGCTTCATGTGGCAGCAAAGGAGGTCCTGGGTGGGCTCGGCACAGCCAGCAGGAGGGGCAAGGGAGCAGTGTGTGAGGGGCTCACTCTGAGGACAGGGGAGCCCCCTCTAAGGTGTGTTGCTCAGTGGGTGACATAATCTGATTTGTGTTTGTCACAACACAACAGCAAAACATAAATTTGCTGTTTGCTGTTGGCAGAATGGATTCTCCTACCCAGGGGATGCATTTTGGTTATGGAAATGAATGGCTGCGTCCCCAGGCCCGGGAAGCAGGCTGGGGCAGGGCCAGGGGGTCAAAGGGGAGAGACATGCTGGGCTGAGCAGGCCTGTAGCCTCTACAACTCAGGGTCCTGGGGGCCTGAGGGTCAGGGTGTATGCTATGGTGCCACCTACTCAAATGGGTAGGACTGGGAGGAGAACATGTTTGATTTGGGGATGGGACCTGGAATTCTTGGATGTTCAAGGAACAATCTCAGGCAGCCACACATACGGGTCTGCACTGGGCAGAGGTGGCCAGGGCCTGGCGGTGGAAAATCAGTGCCCAGCAGCCTCTCGTGGCTCGAGGGTGGGGACACCCGGGAGAGGAAGCAGGCGCTGGAATGAGCTGAAGGAGGGCATGGAGTGACGTGGCGGGGGGACTGGAAGTGGCCCTGCAGCACTGCAGCGAGAGGGTGGGCGAGGCACTCTTGGGCTCAGGAGCCAGGAGTGTGAGGTGGGTGGCAGCTGACAGGGGAGCTTGGGGAAGATGGGGACAGGTGGCTGAGGACACAGACTTTCCTGTTTGGGGGAATAAAATTTCCCTTCCCTGTAAGCAGAACGAGGGTACTAGTGTGCTCAAGTCGCCATAACCGGCCGTCGCAGGCTGGGAGACATCTGTTTCCCCAAGGTTCTGGGGCCAGGTGGCCCTTCCTTGGAGTGGGGAGCTTCTCCCTGTGTGCTTGTGTCTGTGTCCTCATCTCCTCTTCTGATCAGGACACCAGGGGTGTGCTGCCAGGTTCCCACCTTCACGGCCTCACTAAACCTCAATTCCCTCCTAAAAGACCCTAACTCCGAATACAGTTACATTCCGGGTGGGGCTTCAACCTCTGCGTTAGGAGGCGACAGTTCAGCCCAGGACCAGGAGTGTCTCAGAAGGAGGCCGAGGGGCGCTGGAGGAGGAGGGACGGGCCCCGGGTGCAGGGACAGGGGGCCTGTGAGTGAAGCCACCAGGGAGTCTGGCCGGCGCCCAGCTGAGGGCAGGGGTGATGTGGCTGCAGGGGGGCAGGGATGAGGAAGCGCTAAGGAGAATGTTTCTTTGGAAGTTAAGGGCTGGTTTTAAAGGCGGGAGAAGGAGCAGGACCGGCTCAGGGCTGAGCAGGCCCCCCGTTGCCGTTGCGTCGCGGGGCTGTGTACGCCGAGGCTCCCCCGGCCCACCTGATGGAAATGGCGTTTTATTTCAGCATCAAGAGGCGGGCTGGGACCGCCTGTGCAGAGGCGTGCAGGGGAGCCCCTTGGGCCTCAGGAGCCAGGTGTCTATCCCCTGTCCCCATAGCACTCGGCGTCAGCCCCCTGTCCCTACGGCACACGGCGTCTGTCCTCTGTCCCCTCTCTCCAGATGGAATTCCCTGCTCACCTGTCTGCTTGTGTGTGGCTGCACCAGCCCCAAATCCACGAGACCTCAGCCCAGGCTGGGAGCCACCAGCCGAGTGTGTCCATGTCCCAGTGCTCAGCTCCTGAGAGGGGAACGTGGGGGTCACCCCTCAGCTTTTTTTCTTGCCAGGCCAACGGTGTGTGATGTGGTCGGCTCATGCCCCAGTCTGCTCGAGCCAACAACCAGGGCCCCGGGGCAGTGCAACTCACGTGGGGCGGTCGTCCCTCGGAGTCAGGCTGAGGCCAGGCAGGAAGGACAGCTCACATCCCCAGGCCACAGGCCCGGGACGCAGCCGTCAGCCGTGAGTTTGCTCCTGCTCTGGGTCTCCCTGGTTTGAGCAGACTTGAGGCCCCATAGTCGCTGTGAACGACTCCGGGACTGTGGATTTTCTTCACCTTTTTAAATAACAAAAATAATGGAAAGATTCTGGAAAACAGCTCTTGATGAGTCAAATGTAGGTGGATTAACCTATAAGGTATTCCTAGATTTTAAGTGTTTTTCTAGATGAAAGCTTGACAGTTAGCCCACCTCACTAATTTAACTAAAGCTAGAAATATTTCTGGTTTGGGGAAAGACTCACATCTCATATTTTTGGTTATTTTTTGGAAATATTGCAGAAGCCCAATATCAACCCTGTGTTTTTCCATATTTTGGTCAACAAATACCCAATGTCATCTGTGTCCTGGGAAGTAGGCCACATGCGCAGTAAATAAAATATCATCCTTGATGAAGCACTGCTGCTTCCTATCATGCTCTTAGACCTTTGCTGGGATTGTTCCCTCCCTTCACCCAGGGCTCAGCTCACCCCCATGCTCAGAGGGGTGGCCTCTGACTGTCTGAGAGGGAAAGCTCCTGTCATTCTCTGTTCATTTGTCTGCTGTGTTCCTTTATAGTCCTTATCACTGTGTGCCATTCATATATGTATGTGTATTGTATTATTTGTCTCTCATACCAGAATATAAATGCCCTGAAGGCAGAGACTGTCTTGGTCTTTGTTTTATCCCATTATCTAGAAAACGAATATCCACACAACCTGGGGGGTGCACAGCAATGACCGTAGACATTTGCTCCCGTGTCTACATGTCAGCTGAGTGGTTTTGCTGACCTAAGCTGCGTTGGTCATCTGCAGTCAGCTATGGATCAGCAAGGTGGTTTGCTGATCTTGGCTGAATCTAGGGGCTCAGCTGGGACACCTGCTGTTTTTTGGGTCTCATTCTCCAACAGGCCAGGCTGGACCATTGTGGTGAAGAAGAGAAGCCAGACAGAGAGTAGAGATGTGCAAGGCTTAACTAAAAGAAGTCAAAGTATGAATAGGTGATGATGCTCCTATAGGAATAAAGGAGGAGGAAATATAGCTAGTTACAGGTTCAGTCATTGAGTTGCCAGGAACAAATAAATGCTGAAGTGAGATCAAGGCAAACCTGAACCTAGATGAGGCCACTGTGCTGTTAAAGAGGCCCCTCCTGTTGACGTGGGAGGACAGAGTGTCCATGGAGTGGTGGACAGAATTCAGATTGCAGGTGCACCCGTGGCAGCAGCACACATCGTAGAATGTCCACCACTCAGCTGCCCTGGCACCTCAGGGAAGCCCACAGAAGTCAGGCCCTTTGCTGGGCACCTGCTGGGTTTGTAATTAACCAAAATAATGAGCTCCTTCCTGGAATGTCTGATGAAGAACCAGAATTTAAATTTGTACTATTAATAGAAAGAATTTAGCAGCTACTTTAAATCAGTTATGTAATTTTTAAATGGTTTCTTGGAAGAAAGTTGTCATTAGGGATTTCCAGACTATTTCTTTTATAATAGTACTAATACTACTTTAGGAAATGATGAAGAAGCTTCTGTTACAATGTAAGATTGCAGAGGAGGAAAAAATAATGAACTCATTTCAGGAACTGTTGTGATGAACTTAGAATGTCACTGAAATATTTTCTTATCAACATAATTGCAAGGCAAATAAGTGATTATAATATGAGATGGCTGGCATTGATAAGGCTGTTTATTATTTTTAGATACGTTCTAGACCAACCATGAGCTGACTGGTTGGGAAATGCTTCTTGAGGACAGGGCCATGTTTGTGTATCTCATATCTTACATCACAACTGGCACTTTGATGAAGGATGGGAGGAAGCAAGAGATAAGGGAGGGGCAAAAGGATTCCTCCAGTGTCTCCAAGATGTTTGAAATTCCTTTAAATGCCCTGTACTGGGTTAATTCCATCTGAAGGCATGGAAACAACTTGCAGTGAGAACGCTATTGGTGACCTTCGAGGGCTTGGGAAAATTGAGGAAGTGCCAAGAAACAGACAGATGTTGCTCTTGTTTTAAAGAATAATGAGATGGTAGACTCATACCCTACATTCCGGTTTGCTGGAGCAGTCTTCTGGAAGACATTACTAAGGAGGTGGTGTGAGAGCCCCTGGAAGAGAGAGAGGTTCACTGTGAACCATGCAGTGGGCCCCTCCTTGTCTTCATCTCTTAGCCCAGGGTGCACATGCAGTTGGTATTCTGGAAATGTCCACTGAATAAGTAAAACTTACTGAAGCCAGAATTGTGAATCTAACTGCATTTTCTCCTTTGAAAGCTTTAAAAAATTAGTGAATGAAAAAATTAAGAGAGAAATTATATATCTGGACTGCAGCAAGTTACTTAACAAGGTATCCTTCCAAATAAGTGAAAAATATGAGCTGAATCTTAGTCAAATGAGTAGATCTCTTCACAAGTTATTTCTTAATTCATAAGATATTTAATGAATACCTACACAAATAAATTTATAACAACAAATTGATACTTTAAAAATGGGAGTCCTGACTGAGATTTGGAGGAAGAGGTCAAGGGATTGTTACCTGAAGTACTACTGAAGCTGAGACCCGAAGGAGGGGTAGGAATTTGCAGGAATGGCTGGGGGAAGAACAGCCCGAAGGGAAGGGCTCCCACTTAGTAAAGATAAACGAAAGGGTAGAAATGGCAGTGGAGAATGGTGAGGTAGGCTCAGAAATGGTTCACAACTGGACTGGAGTGGTGTGTAGCAGCCAGAAATGTAGGACCCATGGGTTATGTCAAGGCCAGGACTTCTATTCCTAGTGCTAAGTGAAAACATGAGACACTGAAGGGTTTTTAAAGCAGATTATGACATGATCTGAGTTCTGTTCCTCAAAGCTTACCATGGCTGTTGGGTGGAGAGTGGATTGGAAGGGAAGACTCCTACAGTACAGGGCGAGAAGATGATGGCGTGGTCTAGAAGGGTGATGGAAAGAAGGCACCAAGTGGCCAATACCCACATATATTTGAGAGGCAGAAGTGGCAAGAGTTTGTCATGGATTGGACAGGATGGGGACTGGGCTGAAGGAAGCAACAGGCTGGCTTCCAGATTTCTGGGAGGAGCAACAGAGGGGCCATTTGCTCAGTAGGGGAATCACTGCAGGAGGGGACACCTGAAGGACAATGGAGAGCCAGGTTTGAGGGGAAATGTGGTGGGGTGAGTGGACAGTGCTAATATGTATGGGGCTGTCATGGGTTCTGCGTTCTTCAGTGTTCATCTCAATGACTGCTACGGAGACGTAGCAGGCTGAAAGGCATGAAAAAGACCCTAGTGGCAATCAATTTGAAGACAAAACACCATATTGATGTGGCCTTTCTTGGATGATATTTTTGATATAATGGATACCAAAAGTGTATAAATTCACACTTTCTCCTTATATCCCTACAAAAGCCAATTAGTCATCAATTTCTGTTGATTTTTCTTCTAAAATATTTCTCAGTGAAGTCCTCCACCACTAAGTTAACTCAATTCTGCTCCAAATTGCCTCCAGAAAATTAAAATTCTCATAAATGGTTTTCCTGCATCGATCTGCTCTTATTTCCTTCTCCTATCTACTGCAAAGCTTTCTGGACGAAATCTAGTACTACCATTTCACTCTTTGGACAATATTAAAGCTCATATACTTTTCTGGTTGACATTGGCTGTGCTGGATTATCTGTTGTCAAGTCTGCCTCAATTTCTTCCTGAGTCCCCTGTGCTCTGCGGAAGAGAAGCCTGCGGCTACACTGACCAACACTCTACTCCCTGCGTGGTTTCAGGTTAAAGACCGCCAGGAGGAGGCACTTTTGGGAGGTTTGGAGGGTAGAGGACAAGGAGAACCATCAGTCCCCAGGATCATTGCCGGCAGAAGCAGGGAAGAAGGTGCATCCGCGGGCACCACCTGCTCAGTGCTGCCTGCAGCTGTGCTGGGGAGGAAGTGCCTGCTGAGGTGCTCTTGTTACTGTGGTGTCAGTAGCATCCTGAGAGTCATCTGCTTGAGAGCTGGGGCCCAGCTTTCACCCTCCAGCCCTCCATGAGGCTGTGTAAGCCTCTGACGATTTCCTGCATTGAACGAAGAGTTTACCCAGAGTGGCTTCTGTTTTCCCGATGCTGTTACCCTTCACATGACCCCAAACTGACCGTTCTCAACTCAACCCTTCTCATGCCCTCATTTTCTGCAGCCCCAGTACTCCAGCTTTGCGTCACAGTCATGGGCCTTCTCGGGATAGTTTTCCCCACTGTCTGGAGGGGCGTGATGACCAGCTCAGTGCTTGGCACTGGGGAAGCACTCAGTGGAAGTATGTTAAATAAATGCACATGCTGTGTCCTCCCTCTGCTTCAACTATCGGTCTTCCGTGCCCATCGTGCAAAGGGTCACTAGCAGCACTTCACTCTCCAGCTCAAATTCCCTGTGAAGCCTTTCCCAAATTTTCCATGTAACTTTAATTGCCAGGTCCTCTGTGTTCCCACAGAAATTTGGACACGCAGGACCAGCTCCGTAATTGGTAGGGCCCCGTGCAAAATGAAAGTGGCAGGGGGAGCGGAATCCTTGCTCAAGAAGCAGGATAAAATGTGTCATGAGAGGTACAGGTGCCACAGAAAGCTTTTGCCTGCCTTCTGGGTCTCTCTCTGACCTGTCATGGTGATTTTTATTTGCTACATAACATCAGGCTCCCTCAGGCCCAGGCACACCTGTGGGGCTGGCACAGACGCTCACGGACCCTGGGAGCCACCCCATGAGTTGGCACGTGTGCCGTCCACACTGGCCTGAGGTGTGGGGCCCTGGCTGGGTGAGAGGTCCAGCCCCGCATCTCGCCTCCCACGTGTCCGTGGTCCCATCCCACTTGAGCGGGTGACTCCTAAGACATTGGCACCTCTACACCAGGTGTAGCTGCATGTGAGCTAAAGCTCCAAGCCCCTGGCACATGCTCCCATATCCCAGTGGATTTCACTTCCAGAACACAAATTAAAAGATAAAATTATTATGAATTTTAAGATGGTGAGCACAGAGCACTAGAACCCAAGCACAGGTCCTTGGTCATGTGCCCATGAAGCCGGCCCTGGGTACAGCCTCCTGAGTGGCTGAGAGCCCAGACCGTGGGCTCCAGAGTCAGCCCGCCTGGGCTTCAGTTTGGCTCTGCCACTCACTTGCTGTGTGACCTCGGGGAGTTGCCAAGCTTCCTGAAGCTTGTGCTTCCCCATCTGTAAGATGAGGGAATAACAGTGCTCACCACCCAGGGCTGCTGTGACGATCGAACGAGATGATGCATGCAAAGTCCAGCTCCTAGCACACAGGAGCTGTGCCCAGCAAGCGCTTACCAATGTTATGACAGTATTCATCCCCTGATGGTTGGAGAAATAACCGAGTTACAGCATTCTGTGGTGCACTTGACTTGGCTTTGACCAAACCTGCGATTTTCAGTTCCCCAGGGCCCCTCCAGGTCGCAGGGTCTTATTCTTTTCTGCTCTTGCCTGCCAAGGACCGTGGGGGCCTCTGGGGGTGGGCACTCTGACAGTGCTGGCCCTGTGCTGGGTGGCAAAGCTGCCAACCCCAAGGCATCGAAGCAGCTCTGCTGTGATCCTCAGTGAGTGGAGCAGTGTCCCTCGCTCTGTCTCTGCCTGTCACTGGGGCACCCTAGCCGGGCTCCTGGTGCCCCTGTCCCTCCCACAGTTTCCTGTGAGAATAGCTTCTTCAGCTCCTGCTTGGAGCCCCCCTTTCCAGGGACCTGACGTGAGTTCTCGGCCGGCGGGCATGATGATACTAGGTACGTACTACTTCACTGGCTGTGAACTCTCTTTCCCCAACAGTTTCTTTTTTTGCTTTGAGACAGGGTCTGGCTCTGCTGCCCGGGTTAGAATGCAGTGGTGTCATCACAGCTCGCTGCAACCTCAAACTCCTGGACTCAAGCAATTCTTCTGCCTCAGATTATTTTTTATCTTTGTTTTATAGTTTGGACTGGAGCTGGAGCCAGGGAGGCCCTAAGTTCTGTTCCTCCGAGTTCACTGCTGTTTCTACTTTACGGCACCTTTCTGCTTTAAGCTGCGGACAGGCCGTTTCCCCGGGAACTACAGGATGAACTCAGTAGGCTCTGGTGGGTGTCCTAGAGGCACCCATGGGCAACGGCAGACGAGACTCAGTGACGAGGGATGACGCTTTGGCTCCACAGCGTACACGGGAAACGCGCACGTTGGTGTGTGTGCACGTATGGTTTGACACTTATTCATGTTCGCCTCTCCCGCAAGCGTGTTCTCGCATAGGGATGCTTCACTTACAGACACGGCAACGCAGTGCTACGTGTAAAGCGACGTTGGCTAAAAGGTATCGGATGATGTGGGCGATTCTTTTGATAAGAGTGTCCTTGTGAGGCATTCACCTGAGCACAGTCTGAAACAACCAAAAAGTCAAAGTTTGGGTCGAGCAATTGTTACAGCCCTTCTGTTTGTATTAGAGCTATGCACACCCTTTACATATTGGCAGAAGTTGCTTGACTTTTTCCCCACGTGAACATGACTTGGTGCCAGGTTTGTCCTGTGACTTCCTCTGGCATAGGGTTCAGTGGGAAGCGGTGCGTGTTCTCCCCGATGCGCCCGAGGGCTCCCTGGCGTGTGTGAAGGGGAGTGACAGCGCCGTCCTTGTTATGGGGGGTTTAGGGGCGACAGTCGACCTCTAGCTCCTCCGGGGAGAAGTTTACCCGGGAAACAAACCTGTGCTGCTGTGACGCTCACGCAGACCCTTCCCTTTTGAAAAACGATCTTTTTGCAGGTTTGTCTTGGCAGCAACACCAAAACCATGCAAATGATTTCACAAAAAAGTGGGGATTTCCAGCGATCTGGTCTGTGGAAAGTGACATGGCATCCAGCCTGCTTTCGACTGACTGGACTTCACCGTAGCAATGGGGTTAAGGGAAGAAGTCCTCCCCACGCCGGCAGTGCCAGCGACGGCCTTGCCGTGTCGCGGGGTGAGAGGGCAGAGGGGCACCCTTGGTGACGGAGCTCGCGCAGCGGCGCTGTCCTGGCCGGGCGAGCCTCTGCGTCCCCGCGGGTGCTGCCTGCAGGGCTTGGGAGGGGACATCTGGCGCGCTGGGGAGGGGCCGCACCTCGGAGCGCCTCGCCATCCCCAGGCGCCGGCGGAGTCACGGTGGCGCGCGCTGAGCGCAGCCCCGGCCTTGTGCACCCAGGCGCCACCCTGGCCACCTGCGCCTCAGCCCCGGCTTGGCTTTCAAGGCGTGTCGCGGTGGTGGGCGCCAGCCTGCTCGGTGAATGGCTGTCAGTCTAGGCAGTCTTGCCTCGTTTCAGATTTACCAACACTATTCCTTTAAATAAATGGGTAGGGGGAAAAAATCAATGGGTAGAGCATTATGTGTGCTGTGCCTCCAGCTCATGATGAACTATTAAATCCTGGCGCTGTGGCTTCCAAAGCCAAGCACCCTCTGCCGTCCTCCTGCTGCCGAGTTATACAGGGTTTCATTTTGCGATTGTGTTTAGAAGCTGCGGGCAGCGCTTGGTCTTGTACTTTGGGAACAAGTGAGCCCGGGAAATCCAGGTTGAGGAAGAGCCTGCGTGTGGCAACAGCAGCGCCGGCCGCGTTTTGCTGCCTGTCACGGGTTCGCAGGGCTTTTCTTCCCTCTTCTCCCTCCCCCCGCCCCCCGCACTACTGTCAGCTGTTTCTTCCGGTGTCACATTATTTTTTACTCCAAATTGTTTCCCTTAAATGTTAAACATGTTTAGTTTTTAAAAAATTAGAATAGAAAGCTAAGAAAAAAAAAGAAAAAAACCCTAAACAACCAATCTGAAGCCCCATGATGAAGAGAACCCACTGTTACTTGGAGGCATTTTGGCAAATATGCCTCCAAATAATTTATTATCTATAATATGATATATAATATAATAGGATATAAAACCTGCATTCCCCCCAAAAGTTTATATTTTACATACTGTTTCATAACATTTTAATTTAATTTGTGAACATCTTTTGCCCTGATAAACGTCACTTTTAATGGTTACAAAGAAATTTGTTTTGTGAATGTATTATTTATTTAACCAATTCTGTTTTGATGGGCCTATAGATTATTTGTTTAAAAATTATGTAAACAAACCTCTGATAAGCATTCTTTCTTCACCCATTTCTGTGCAATTATTCGATTCTTTCTTTGGTATGTACCCTGGATAGGAAAATGCTGCCCCTTCTAAAGGCTATTATTATAATATGTCTTGTCAAATGACCCCCCAGAAAGGCTGATTCAGTTTATCCTTGTGACAGCCCCATGTGACAGGGCCCCATTCCCTGCACTCATGCTAAATGTCTCCCCAAACATTTGTACTCGTTTCTTTTTTTCTGCATTCATTATTTTAAATTTACACATCATAATTTTATCTATTTATGGGGTACAGTGTGCTATTTCAATACATGTATATAATGTGTAATGATCAAATCAGAGTAATTAGCATGTCCATCACCTCAAACATTTATCATTTCTTTGTGTTTAGAACATTCAAAATCTGCTCGTCTAGCTGTTTGAAAATATACCATAAATTCTTGTTTATTATAGTCATCCTACAGTGCTATGGAACACTAAAACTTATTCTTCCTAGCTAGCTGTGCTTTTGTATCCTCCCCAAACCCTTCCCCGCCTGTAGTAACCACTATTCTACTCTCTACTTCTACGATATCAACTTTTTTAACTTCCACCTATGAGCGAGAACATGCAGTATTCGTCTCTCTGTGTCTGTCTTATTTCACTTAACACATGGCCTCCAAGTTCATTCATGTTGTTGTCAATGACAGAATTTTGGTTTTTTTATGGTTAAATAATATCCATTGTGTATATATACCACATTTTCTTTATCCGTTCATCTGTTGATGGACACTTAGGTTGATTCTATATCTTGGCTATTGTGAATAGTGCTGCAATAACTATAGGAGTGCAGATATCTCTTTGACATACTGATGTTCTTTCCTTTGGATATAACCTCAGTAGTAGAATTGTGGGATCATACGATAGTTCTATTTTTAGTTTTTTTGAGGAAGTTTCATGCTGTTTTCCATAATATCTGTACTAATTTACCTTCCTACCAACAGTGTATAAGAGCTCCCCTTTCTCCACATCCTCGCCAGCATTTGTTATTTTTTGTCTTTTTGATAATAGCCATTCTAACCAGGGTGAGGTAAGATCTCATTTTGGTTTTGATTTGTATTTCCCTGATGATCAACGATGTTAAGCATTTTTTAAATATACCCGTCGGACATTTGTATGTCTTCTTTTGAGAGATGTCTATTCAACTCACTCATTTTTTTAAATCTGATTTTTTTTCTGTTGTTTGAGTTCCTTGTATATTATGGATATTAATCCCTTGCCAGATGCATAGTTTGCACATATTTTCTCCCATTCTGCAGGTTGTCTCTGCACTCTGTTGATTGTTTCCTTTGTTGTGCAGAAGCGTTTCAGTTTGGTATGATCCCATGTGCCTATTTTTGCTTTTGTTGCCTGTGCTTTTGATGTTGTCTCTATAAAATCTTTGCCCAAACCAATGTCCGGAAATATTTCCCCTTTGTTTCTTATAGTAGTTTTATAGTTTTGGGTCTTACATTTAATTTTTTAGTCCATTTTGAGTTGATTTTTATATGTGGTAAGATCTAGGAGTCTAGTTTCATTTTTCTGCATATGAATATTCAGTTTTTCCTGCACTACTTGCTTAAGAGACTGTCCCTTCTGCAATGAATGTTCTTGGTGTCTTCATCGAACATCAACTGGCTATAAATACGTGGATTTATTTCTGGATCCTCTATTCTGTTCCATTGGTGTTTTGATACCAGTACCATACTATCTTGCTTAATATAGCTGTGTAGTGTGTTTTGAAGTCTGGTAGTGCGATGCCTCCAGCTTTGTTCCTTTTGCTTAGGATTGCTTTGGCTATTTGGGCTCTTGTGTGGTTCCATATAAATTTTAGGATTTTATTTTCTATTTCTGTGAAGAATATCAGTGGTATTTTAACAGGAATTGCGTTGAATCTGTGGATTGCTTTTGACAATATGGTCATTTTCACAATATTAGTCACCCCAGTCCTTGAACATGGGATATCTTTTCTTTTTTGTGTGTGTCCTCTTCAATTTCTTTCATCAGTGTTTTATAGTTTTCCTTGTAGAATATGCCTTAGGGTTACATTTATTCCTAAGGATTGTATTATTTTGCAGTTATTGTAAATGGAATCGCTTTCTTGATTGCTTTTTCTGCTAGTTCATTGTTGGTGTACATAAACGCTACTGACTTTCGTGTGTTGCTTTTATATCCTGCCCCTTTACTGAATTTGTTTATCAGTTCTAAAAGTTTTTTCTTGGAGCTTTAGGTTTTTCTATATATTATATCATGTCAGCTGCAAACAGGGACAGTTTGATTTCCTCATTTCCTTTATTTCTTTCACTTGCCTAGTTGCTCTGGCTACAACTTTCACTAATATGTTGAATGAAAGTGGTAAAAGTGGGCATCCTTGTCTTATTCCAGATCTTAGGGGAAAAGCCTTCAAGTTTTCCTCATTTAGTGTGCTGTTGGCTGTGGATTTGTCATATATGGCCTTTATTATGTTGAGGTACAGTCCTTCTGTACCTAACTTGTTAAGAGTTTTTATCATGAAGGGGTGTTGGGTTTTATCACATGCTTTTTCTGTGCCTTTTGGGATGACCATATGTTTTTTGACCTTCATTCTGTTGATGTGATGTATCATATTTATTGATTTGTGTATGTTGAACCATCCTTGCATCCCTGAGATAAACACCACTTGATCATGGTGAAAGGTCTTTTTAATGTGCTGCTGGATTGAGTTTGCTAGTATTTTTTTTGAGGATTTTTACATCTATGTTCATCAGGAATATTGGCTTATAGTTTTCTTTTTTTGTTTTGTTTTTGTCTAGTTTTGGTATCAGGGTAATGCTGGCCTCATAGAATGAGTTTGGAAGAATTCTCTTCAATTTTCTGGAATAGTTTGAGAAGGATTGATATTAGTTCTTCTTTAAATGTTTGGTAGAATCCCGCAGTAATGGTGTCAGGTCCTGGGCTTTTCTTTGATGGGACACTTTTTATTACGGATTCAATCTTGTTACCTGTAATTGGTCTGTTCAGGTTTTCTATTTCTTCCTGGTTCAATCTTGTTAGGTTTTATGTGTCCAGGAATGTGTTCATTTCTTCTGTGTTTTTAAGTTTGTTGGCATAGAATTGTTTGTAGTAGTCTCTAATAATCCTTTGTATTTTTGTAGTTTCAGTTGTAATGTCTCCTTTTTTTCTGATTTTATTTGATCTTTTCTGTTTTTTTTTCTTTTTAACTTCTTCATTCACTCATTGGTTATTTAGGAGCGTGTTTAATTTCCATGTATGTGTAGAATTTTGAAAGTTCCTATTGTTATTGATTTCTAGTTTTATTCCATTGTAGTCAGAAAAGATTCTTGATATGGTTTCAATTATTTTAAATTTGTTGAGGCTTGTTTTGTGACCTGACATGCGTCTATTCTGGAGAATGTTCCATGTGCTGATGAAAAGTATGTGTATTCTTCAGCTGTTGGATGAATGTTCTGTAAACATCTTTTAGGTCCATTTGGTATGATCTTCAGTTTTAATCCAATGCTTCTTTGTTGATTTTCTGTCAAGATGATCTATCCAATGCTGAGAGTGGGACGATAAAGCCCCCAACTGTTATTGTGTTGGAGGCTATCTCTCTTTAGATCTAATAATATTTGCTTTGTATATGTGGGTGCTCCAGCATTGGTGCATACATATTTAAAATTGTTATATCCTCTTGCTGATTTGATCCCTTTATTATTGTATAATGACTTTCTTTGTCTCTTTTTACAATTTTTGACTTAAAGTTTGTTTTGCCTTATATGAGTACAGCTACACCTGTTTGCTTTTGGTTTCTGTTTGTGTGGGATGTCTGTTTCTATCCCTTTGCTTTCGGTCTGTGTGTGTCTTTACAGATGATGTGAATTTCCTGTAGGCAGCGTATGGTTGGGTCATGTTGTTTCATCCATTCAACCAGTCCATATCTTTTAAGTGGGGGAACTTAATCTGCTTACATTCAAGGTTATTATTTGTAGGTGAGGACTTATTCCTGTCGTTTTGTCAATTGTTTTCTGGTTCTTTTGTTTTGTTCCTCTTCCTCTTTTATTGTTTGTCATTGAGGCATGGTGGTTTTTAGTCATGATAAGGTTCGAGTCTTTTCTTTCTGTTTTGTGTATCTCCTCTACCAGTGAGCTTTATACTTCTGCATGTTTTCACAATTGTGATTATCGTCTTTTACCTTCCAGATATAGGACTCCTTTGAGCACTTCTTGTAAGGTTGGTCTAGTGGTGATGAATTCCCTCAGTTTTTGCCTGTCTGGGAAGGGCTTTATTTCTTCCTCATTTCTGAAAAATAGCTTGCTGGGTATAGTATTTATAGTATAGTATAGTATTTTTAACTGGCTTTTTTTTCTTTTAGCACTCTAAATAAATCATTGCATTCTCTTTTGGCCTGTAAGTTTTCTGTGGAGAAATCTGCAGTTAGTCTAAGGGTGATTCTCTTACATGTGACTTGACACTTTTCTCTTGTTGTTTTTAGAATTCTCTTTTTGTCTTTGACCTTTTGACAATTTGACCATAATGTGCCTCAGGGCAGATCTTTTTGATTTGAATCTATTTGGGGATCTTTGAGCTTCCTGGATCTGGATGTCCATTTCTTTCCCTAGAATTGGGAGAGAGCCATTATTTCATTAAATAGGTGTTCTATGCCTTTTCAATTCTCTTCTCCTTCTAGAAATCCCATAACATGTATATTTGTTCACTTAGTGGTTGTCTTATAACTCTTATAGGATTTGTTCACTCTTTCTTATTCTTATTTAAAAAATTTTTTTTTCTCTGACTGGGTAATTTCAAATGACCTATCTTCAAGTGTAGAGATTCTTTCTTCTGCTTGGTCAAATCTGCTGCTGAAGCTCTTTATTGCATTTTGTATTTCATTCATTAAATTCTTTAGATACAGGACTTCTATTTAATTCTCTTTTATGATTTATGTCTGTTTGTTGAATTTCTCATTCACTTGTGAATTGTTTTCATCATTTCATTGAATTATCTATCTGTATTTTCTTGTATCTCATTGAGTTTCCTTAAGATCATTATTTTGAATTCATTTTTTGGCAGTTCATTGATTTCCTTTTCATTGGGGTATGTTTCTAGAAAGTTATTCTGTTACTTGGTCATGTCATATTCCCCTGCTTTTTCATGTTTCTTGTGTTCCTGCACTGATATTTGTGCATCCAATGGTACAATCGTCTTTTCCAAATTTTCTAGAGTGGCATTCATAGAGAAAGACTTTCACCTGCAATTGGGTTTTAGTGTGCCAATTGGGAAGGGTGTGGTGACTCTGTTTCTAGATAGGAACAGTGGTATAGTCTCCATACAGCTTCTTCAGCTGCATTCAACATGAGCAATAACTGTGGGTACCTCTGTGGTCTAGGCTGCAGAAGTTTGTGGCAGTGGCAGCATAGGTTTTTAATGTCCTTGGTGTCAAGGGCTTTGGGGGTCCTCTGATTCTTGTTTTCCCCACAATGGGGAGATTTAGCTGAGGGGATCCCTCTTGGTGTCAGATCTGACATTGCATACAGGCAGCTGCAGCAACACTGGGTTCCAGGTGAAGGAGTTCAGAATGGCTGTGGGGCCAGGGCTCTAGGCTCAGGGTCTTGTGAGCTTATTGTGACATTTGATCCTTGGGGTGCAAGTTAGCTTTCTGTGGCAGGGTTGGATGTAGCTGCCCACCCAGCCATGATCTGTGACTCTGAGGCACCCCCTAGCAGCTTGGGCCCAAGAGACCAAGTTGTAGCCATGAATCTATCCCTGGGGGACAGGGCACAGCACTGGCCAAACTTTGGGGAGGAAGGGGTGCTCTGGAGGTTTGGACTTGGGGAGCAGGGTACAGCTGCAATTTGGGAGCCTGAGCCCACAGGGCTCAGTCGCATCTTGGGTCACAGGGGATGTAGCAGTGACTCTAGATCCTGGGGTGGTGGAGCTTTGCAGTATCCCAGACTCTGTTAGGCCAGGTGCAGTGGCAGCAAGTACCCCAAAATGGCAGAGCACAGCCGTTGTTTGGGCCCTGAGGGGGCAGGGAATAGCACAGTGACAGGAGTGTCTCAGTAGCTCTGGCTCTAAGTGGTGAGTCCAGCTCCAGGGAAGCAGGGAACTAGAGTTGTTTGTCCTGTAGGATGGGGTGTCTCAGCTCAGCCACTGCTCGGTTCCCTGATGTCTGCTCAGCCTTGTGATGCACAGCTGCTCAGCTGAGCCAGGGCACCAGTCCCCCAGGGTTTTTGTGCCACTTCAGCTCAGGCCTTGGGGGTATGACCACTCTGGATGGCCAAGGCACCATTTCCTGGGATGTAGGGCTCTGCTTCAACTAGGCACTGGAGGTATGACTGCTCTAAGCAGCCAAGGTACTATTTTCTCAGGAGGCAGAGTAGGTTTCTGCTGCAGCCCAAGGGATAGGGGGAGCGGCTCCACCTCTGATTGGAGGGTGTAACAGTTGCTTGAAGTTCAGCTTAGGGATGTTGGGCCAGTGGGCAGGGGTGCTTTGGTGGTGGCTCAGCCTTAGGGGTGCAGGGGAGCCATGGCTACTCGCCTACAGTGAGACACTCCAGCCATAGGTCTAACTCCAAGGTGGCTTAGTGCAGTAACCATGGGGGTCACAGGGTGGGGCACAGTGTTGGCTCTTTAGAGGATGCACAGCTTAGTGCCTGTGAGAATGGGACCCTAGTGGTGAGGTCTGCAGGTGTCCGGGTTGGTGATGGGATTTCTGGGATCCTCTTGCTCGCCTCCTTGCCCTGGAGAGAAGTTACTCCTGGTTCCCAGCGGATCCTGGCCAAGAGATGGGGTGGCTGAGGCCTGGCATTTTTGTCTGTTCTCTATGTGGCCATCCCAAGTTTCTTTGCTCACCAGGGTTTCTGTTACTCCTCTAATGCACTCTGGTGTTCTCCCTCAGTTATTTTCATTAAAATGTAATTGCTTATTCCTTATTCTGGCTGTCTTTGTGAGGGGGACAAGCATGAGGGTTTTCTAGTTGGTCATCTCACTGACGTCCAATCAGCCATTCATTTCCTCTTAAAGCAGCCACCTTCTTTTTCATGTCTATTGACCACATCAGTTATTGTCTATTTGTCTTTCTGGTTTGGGGCCAATTATCTCATCTCTGGTTAACAACAAGAAAATGCCAATTTCTGCATTTCAGTGACCATGAATGAATCTACTCTGAAAATCTGAGAACTGTCTCCCTATCCCCTCTCTTAGCCACACCGTGGCCTCGACATCTCTTGTGAGATTCTGCACGCAGTCATTTGCAATCTGAGTGGTAAACTGTGTTTCCGACTATGGTGCACTACCCCGTTTATCTGCGTCATAAAGGAGCACATTGTCCTGACCACGCTATGCTATCCTGCCATCTGGAATGGAGCATTTCATTTATGTTCAATTAATTTTTCAGTCAATTCCTGGAAGTTTCCACTGTTTTTCTTCAGGTATTAAATGCTGGTAGTGTAGTAGACATTTGCCTCTACCCCATAATTTGTTTAGCTCTTTGTGCAATAGATTTCATTAAATTAAAAAAAAAGGTTTATTTGTTTTGACAAGTCCATGTGCTACCATCATATTGTGCCATGAACATGTCATAATATAAAATAGTCCCTGCAATTAGCTCAGTGGTACTATGACTTAGAAAATGGCTGCTTTATAATTTTTGACAATTTGAAACTCAACCAAAGTGCTCCCTATAAACACCCTCATTTATAAGATGGATGTTTCTTTAGTTTCTATAGAGGCAGGAGCCAAGATAAACCCACTGTCTCTCTGTATTACAAGGAGGAATGTACAGAACCACCCCTTGCAGGGTTTAGACGCAGAGTCCACAGAAAGACCAGTCCCCTCTGTTGGTGAGTCTGGCATGCCATCATCTGACTGTCCCCAGTTACAGCAGTAGCAAGGCAGCACATCAGTGGGACATGCCTTTGAAGTCATACCTCTTTTATATCTTGGCCCAGACTTGGGTTTTGAGCTAAAAGTATACACTTACTAGTATTTCTAGTAAGGCCTTCCAGAATAGTAATTATTTTTTGTATTTCTTGACATTTTTGGTGCCATTCTAACTTTGATAAGAATCTGGGTTTTTTTGGTATTTTTTTTAAGTTATGGGATAATGATATTGCCAATGACACGTCCCCTTCTCTTTTTTTCTAACTTTTTCTCCAGGCTTTTGGGAGTATGTACGTGATAACTTACTTACTTTGCCAATGTAAATAACATGAGGCAGTAACAACAGCCACATGAATTCTTCATTGCTTTAAAACACCATGAAAACATCTTTCTTGTTCAGGCTTTTGGGAGGCTTGTTTTATGTCTTTGTGATTGTTAAGTAAAAATAGAGACCACATTATTGTCTGTGTTTGGTAAAATGTCTTACTCACTTAACATGCTTTATAAATAATAACATTAATAACAGTGCAGTTGAATCACTAAGTGTCTTCTGAGCTTTTTTTCCTCACCAAGTTTGAAGCTGGCTTTTCATTCTCTGCTCTTCCCACTTACCTTTGCTTCTCCTGGCATTTTAATGAGTTATTTTAGTTTAAAACATGTTGTTGTGTTCTTCCTCTACACATTTATATCTACTAACAACCTTTCAAGGATGATTTTATTATCTGCACTTTGGGGATTCTGAAATATTACTGTTGCCACTCTGAGGCTCAGAGAGGTTAATTAACTTATCAAACATCACCCAAGCAAGAAGTGGCACAGCCAGGATTTGAACTTGGGCCTGCCTGTCCCCAGGGTCTGTCTTTTTCACAGCAGCACTTTGCTGCTCCAGTGCTCTTAGTACATCAGATTCAATAGCATAGAACTCGAGTCTGCTCTAGTGTCTTGGAGCTCTCATTACTTTTAGTACCTGGGTGGGCACATGTGATAATCTCAGACATGAATATTACTTTTTTTGGCAATAAAATTCATTATTAATAAAGCAAAGGCCATAAACCTTCTTCACCTTCTCGTCATTTTGCTGACCTGCCACATGCCTGGCATTACCCTGGGTACAGGGTGTTGGAGTGTGCAGGTGATAGTGCCCACATCCGTTCACTGAGGGACCAAACACCAAAGGCAACATGGATGTGGTTTCTGCCCTTGTGGTGCCCGGGTCCAGGTAGCGAAGTGAGCCTTTAATTAGTACACGTCACAATAAACGTACTGAACAGGAGGGTAGAAGGTGTTACCGGACCGCTTAACCTCACTGGGAGACCAGGGAAGACTTTGAAGAAGGGCTGGCTGGTAACTCGGCCGAGGCTTAAGGGATGAGTAGTAGTCAGCTGTGGCTGGCTGAGAAAAGCGTTGTGTTTGGTGTTTCAGCTCTTTCCAACTTACTGTATGGTCTTAAGAAATCTACAGGGCTACCTTGTAAACCTACCACCCCAGCATGGTAAGTCTTAGCCCACATGAAGCTTTTTTTTAAACTCTTAGGCCAGTGACCAAATGTGAAGTTGTTTACTCTTATCGTTACAAAATTTAGCCACTTGACAATCTAAAATAGTTAAATTTTGAGTAGACCTATACAACTAAGAAGTTAGTCTAGCAGTTTGAGTCTTTAGAAAACATCAGTAAAAATTTTGGAGCAAAGTTCTGACTTCTAATGGCCTTAAAAATTTTGTTTGGTCAGGAGATTGATTTTCTGTAACAAGAAACAACTGTAAATAAACTCTTCTTCAAGCCCAAATATGTCCCAGAGGGTTTGGTCAATATTGCTGGGTTAATATAGGGGTCCTTGGGTTGGACCATGTCGAGAATCTTTTTCCCACGTAAGTGAGATAGACGCGTTCTACAGCAACAATGCGTTGGAACATGAAGTACACATACTGACTTCTAGGTAACTTCAAATCCATGGCTCCGTGGACAGTTTGCCAGCTTGGGTCAAATTGCCGTAACTTGACTGCACCCTTCCCCACCAAAGAATGCCTGCTTCTTGGCCCACAGCTCTTACCTTCAGCCTAAGAGGGAAAAAACACCTATCTTGAAGGGATCATGAACAGCCTTTGCTGACGTTGCACCTCCTGAAAGCAGAGGCCGACAGGAGGAAGTGCAGTGAAAGGGACATGTTTCCACCCTTTTGATTCCAGTGCCTGACTCCACGACGTCCTGGGCTTGGGCCTTGCAAGGCTGTCTTGATTTCTTTTAAGATGTAGTCATGTGAATGAAAGCTTATTTCCACATATTATCTGTTCTCTTGGTTGCCACTTTGCTCTACAAGTCCCTTTTGAGTCAGGGAACTTGAATTCTTGAAATAATAAATCACACTCAAAATCCATTGTTTGGACCTGAAATGCAGGTCAATGTTTGCATATGTGGATACAGATTTTCCCTCGTAGACTTGACTTTGGGCTGCATTTCTATTTTTTGTGAGTCAGAACAAAATCAAGTGCTTTCTCATCTCAGAGTCTGCTTTTACTACAGGTACTTTGGGTGGACAATAAGGATGGAATGTAACTGGGCCCCTTCCACCTCACAAATGGTGTAGGAAACATCTGGGTGTTCTTGTTCTTATTGGCTAATATATTTCTACTAGATTTTTTTTTTTTTAAACTGGGCTTGCTACCATGACCACAGATATTTAAATTGTAATGTGTAACAGAAATGTAACCAGATATATCTACATCTGTCTACTCTAAATCTAAATCTGTATCTGTACTTTTACCTATACCTATATCTATGTTTATATTTGTACCTATATCAATACCAGTATAGATATAGAATATTTATGTTTGAGAATAAAAGAGCAGGGAAGGAGAAAAATCACAAGATATTTAGGATGAAGTTGCATTCTTGGTTTTTGAAAGTGAGGCTAAATTTTTGTTTTTCACTTTTACTATATTTGGAAAATGATGAGTGTGGATTTGAGGGTGATTGAAGGCCTCTGTCTATCCAAACCTTGGAATTTGGGAGATCACTACCAGGCAAACTGGTGTTGAGAAACCCAGGCTTTGTGTCTCTGTCTGTCCTCACCTTGGTGCAGGTGATGAGCTAACAGGACTTCTTGGGGCCTGGGTGCAAGTAAACCAAATGGAACCCACCCTACCAGAATACACTTTGGTTTCCTTCTTTGAGCACATCCCTGTCAAACCGTCCAGTTTGTGCCAAATCTTAAGCTGATATGAAATTAGGGGCAGGAAGGTGCTGGTTTGTGTTCTGTTTTTATTCCTGGCGTCCTCAACTTCTTAATTTTCTCCTTCCTCCCTGTAAGCAACTTATTGCTCATAAGAGTTAGGACAAAAAATAAAAGGATAAATGTATCTTGCCTTGCACAGGCTCCTCTAGCAGAATAAAGCCGTTCACACCAAGATGCTCCTGCCCCGGGGGAGCCGCGAGTCAGGGTGCGTGTACAGAGGGAAGGAAGGAGAGCGAAAGAGTTATAGGTTAATCTGGAAGAGAATATTAATAGTGCCTACTTTGAATTATAGTGGGGATGAGTGGATATATATTCAAAATGCTCCACTCAATACCGAGCACAGAGAAGGAGCTAAAAAAAGACGACATATGGTTATTAATGATAATCTGAGCAGTGTTGCTGTCCTGTCTCCATGCCTACTGCCAGACCCTCACTGCGTGTTCTGTGTTTGGTTTGAAGCGCTGGAATCTCCCCAGATCTTGGGCATGCTCACCCTCCAACTCGCTGGTAGTGATACCATGTTATATGATAACTCACTTGTTGGTACCTGAGCACAAAACCTGATTTCTCACATTTTCTTATTTCTGCATCTGTGGACATCACCTGATTAGCTCTCATGCCTACCTGCCTTGTGAATGACGTGAAATCTTTGCCCCTCCCCCAAAGAAACTTCTACTCTGTTGTAGATGTTCTACTAAAGTTTCAGCTGCCTTTTACTATTATTTCAGAGGTTTACTCGGCATTGCTTGGAGAGACTCTTCTAGAAGCTTAGCATTCCGTGGCCTGCTCCCGTCAGCCCCTGTTTAACTGGCCACATAGGAATGGTCTTTTGAGACTCTGATTACAGTTTGCCTTGGAAATTCATTCCAAGGAATGAGTGAGATTTTGGGGGAAGTGCCACCTGAGAATAAAACTAAGATAGAGTCATGAGAACCAGCAACAAATGATTTTAAATTATTTATGAAGATAAAATATCACGCTTGGTTTTTATCTGGTGCCACAGAAAAGACGTGATTCAAATCCCTGAGATGGGCCCAGGATGACACAGCACAAGAAGGGATTCAAGGATGGATTGTCTCCTTTCACTCAGCTGCAGGCAGAGTTTTCTCTTATTTTTATTGTAGTTTTTTTGTATTTAATATACAAGAATTTGACAAAGTGCTACAGTATAATCATCTAATAATATCCATTTTACCCCATAAAAGTATTATATTCAGTCTTAAAATGTTAAATATGTCACTATTAGAAAAGAGTAACGTAAAACTCAGTTTATAATATTGAAACTCGTAACGTGACACAATGTTATCAACCACATTTCCTGGTACTATTAAACTTTCCTCCTTTTTCTTTAATTTTGCATTTTTAGTGTAACAAATTGAGATTAAAGCAGCAGGCTTTTGTTCACAATCTCTTGGCAGTGAGTGGCAGGAAAGTTAGAAGTAGAGAGATGACAAAACAAATCACAGGAATCCCTAATATTTAATAGCGTCTGAAATAGGTTACTGAGATTTAAGATCCTGAGTGGTAATCAGCACTGGATCAGCGTGGATGTTCCAGTAATTACAGAACACTTGCGTTAGGCCACTTTTGAATAAATGCAGACAATTGGAAGAAAAAGCTTGAATTAAGTTGCATAGCTTGGCAGAAATAAAAATGTGCCTCTTGGAAGGTTTTGGTTTTCTCTATTTTTTTTTTTTTTTTATGAACTCTGAATATTTTACTTTAACGGCAGAACTACCTGTCAAATTTGGAGTTTTTTTAAAATAAACATGTTAATATAGCTTAACACAAATGACTGCCTCTCTGAACCATTCCCTGGAAAATTTAAATGGCAAAAATATTTTCCTGTGAATGTTTAAAAATGTCTCAGTATGCTTACTCGTTATGTTTCTAAGAAAACAGAGCTGTAAAAGTTGCCTTTTTAATTTTAGTAATAAGCAGGGGGATATCTTTTAAAACTCTTTGTGATTTACAAATCTTTGGGATGAATTGAGAACTATTACATAATAAAGTTTAAAAATATGTATAGTTTGAGTTAGCCAGGCTTTCTCTCTGCACATAATAGACATATCAATTACTTTGAGATGCATTATATGGTGCATTCTGGTTCACCACATCAGACTGTTCAACCCAGTTTATGGATTGAGCTATGTCAACTGCTGGATCATTTGCACCAAGTAACATTTAGATTTTCAATAAAGAGGTCCCTCTTTGGAAGATTTGGCTAGATTTATTGTAGGTGCTGTACTATTTGATCCCATTTGCTCACATAGCAAAATGAATGTGTGCTCTCCATGCAAAAGAAGATACTCTATGTGGATTGTAATTTTTATGTTGAGCATTCACCTCTCACATCTTGAATGTATCCATGTAACTTGAATGGCATGTTCTTAAGTATGTCTTTGAAATTTTTATTAGAAGTTTGTAGTTCTCTGAGAATTTTTATGGGCAAGAAATACAGATGCAGACTACAGTGGTAGAAGAGGGCCTGGCAGTTTCTACTCCATTATTAATAAGAGTCATTTTTGGTTGCTGCCAAAGAAAAGCCTCAGTCTATAGCAAATTTAGTATTTGTTGCATATATGATAGCTTCATAGTGATATTTACCAACCAGCTTTGTTGCAGTTACTAATCTGAATGACTCATGGCCAAGACAAAGTCTGTGCTTCCAGAGAAAATGACACTTCTGGTTACCAGCCATAAGCCCCAAAGAACCCAAATAGATTTCACGTGAGTTTATTGAACAGCTACTGGGTACAAGCCACACTGTTAGAAATGGGGAGATAGGGAAGGAAAGGAGACAGCCACCACCCGCATAATGTGAGTGCCTTCCGTGCCTCTGAAGAAAATGCTGGAGAAAGGGTTAATTTTGCTTCAGGGATGGGAGGAGTGAGCCCTCACATGGGAGGTGATGGTGGGAGTCTGCAAAGTTGTAAGGAGCAGTGTAGGGGAATTCAGGTATAGTGGAATGTGTGTAATTTGGCCAAGGACACATCTATCGTATTGGGAACACTGGTAACATTTTATGCGAAGCCTTTCATGTGCATAATTTGGTTAAACCCTCACAACAATTTAATATTTTTTCCATGGTAAGATGAGGATGTGGGGTTTGGATCAGCTCACAAGTTTCTTGTAACTCTGAATTTCTAATGCTGTACCATATTTCAATACATGATCTAATCACAAACCACTTATAACTTCAGTGAAGGGTTTGCAATAATAAACCCGGTTCAGAGTGTAAGTACAAAAATCACTTTCTCGTTCCATTTGTGTCAGAACTTCTGGATTTGGGCACTCTACCGTTTTCCAAGCGCGTTATTCATACAGTCATTCAGCTCTTTTTTGTTTACGTCCGCATGTACAGATGATAAGACCGACCAGTGTTCGGCGGGATTAGCTTTCTAGGGTTGAGATGGTGCACTTTCCTCCCCATATTCTTGCCCAAATGCTTTGCGACTGAAAACATCCACGCCCGATACTAGGCGAGCTGTCTGCAGCCACAGAAGGAGCAAAGCTGATCAGCCGGCACAGAGCTGGGGTCTACGACCTATCCAGCTTGCGGCTTGCCCAAGATAACTAGTCCGTTAGCTAGTCAAAGCATAACTGCTGCCTAGCCTAGGAATTCAATTTGGTTATAAAAATTATATTCATGATTGTCACTGTGCATTTATGGGCAATTTGAGCATAAAGTAAAGTTATTTCTTAGAATTCTCAAAGGTTTATTTTATATCTTCTATGCTCAAAAAGCCAATGAAAGAAGGGACAGAAGTGTATTCATAGAAAGGACTATCCTCGCCTGATGGTTCTGAGCTTCCACACCATGGGTATTTACTTTCTGGGTGTGAGTATTTTTTAGAGAGGGGGAAAGGAGATAAATGTTGAAGAAAAGGGTACATTTGGGACAATAATGTAGTTGTTTGTTATCACTGTGGTTACATTTGCTTAGTGAATATCTGAGTGCACATGAAATGAGCTGGGGCCTGCCTTCTGACTGGGTGGTTTAACTCACTGCCACCACATTTGTAGAATCATATTTATTTGTACATAATTTTTAAAATCAGTTTGGCAAATGTCTCCATGACAGGGTAATTCCACGTAGGTATTTTTTTCGTAGGACTTCGGGCATGGTTTTTGATCAGGAATATTTTGAATGGGAGACAAAGTACGGGTATGAAATGTAAGTCTGTATACTTAGGACTTCTTCCAGTGCGCTCGGCCAAAAGCAATATCCAGCCATTGCTATATCATCTTAATGAGTTAAATATTGTGCATGGCTTTGTTTTCTTAAGTAAATGCATTTGTATCTGTTTCTGAAACTGTCAGGAGTCAGTCAAGCAAATATTCCTGTGGAAAAGAAAAATACATGCTCATGAAACTCAGCTGCACTTATTTCTGTCTGTGGTGAGAAGGGATTGTCCAAGACACCGTATGTTACAGAACTGAATTTGTTTCTGAGAGTTGTTCCTACTCAGGGCCCAGACTGATGTGTGAAATAAAGAACCCCCCCTCTCTTTTACATTAGCGCACAGGCACCTTTATCAAATCCATATGCTGCACAGTAAGAGCCACTTTTTATTTGAACACATGACTCCCAAGAATTAAAGGTACCGGACGAAGAGGCTCTTTGAATGGGTTCCAGCTTTTCCTTTTTTACTGTTAATGGGAAGAAGGAAATAGCCCAAACTAAGCAGGAGTGGCTGTCGAGGTGCCTGAGCAAAGGCTGTGAGCAGAGCTAGAGGACAGCCTGGTCTCCACGCTCAGCTGCAGGTCTCCGCGGCAATGAGGAACGCGCAGCGACCGCACGGCGTCATCACCGCGCCCCTTCCCGAGCTTTGGAACGTGTGCTGCTTTTCTCTGCCCCCTGCACCCTCCCCATTCATGTAGACTTTCATGACCACGATAGAAGTAAAATTGTTCTGTAGAAATGATAACAAATGCTTGTTTTCTTTAAAAAACTGTTAGAATCTCACTTTTATGCATAAGGAAGCAAAATAGCAGAACTATAATATATGTGGGTGTTCACAGACAGAAGGTCGTTGGAACTTGCAACTGAAGTTAAGCTTCAGTATATGCCTATCAAAGTCATGTTAGACCCTTACCAGAATGGATCGCTTATAGCACTCAAGTTCATTGATCTTACCTCTTTTGACGGGATAATGCTATTATTTGAGGGTTTCTGGGTGTCCCCCTTCCTCTCAGATGATATGTTCAAAGCCTGTCCTGGAAAGCCTTTTTGCCGTTTTGGCGGTTTGAGTTGTGCCAACATGATTTATAAAACGCTCAGCTGCCGCTAATGTGTGTTGTGAGACCTACAGGTGGCTGGTGAGAACACTGTCCTGTTTGCTTGATCTTGGTTGGATCATTTGGCCAGATATTTATTATTCTTCTTTGCATGGAAATTTCTTATTTTGGCAGACGCCATGACTCCCCACAGTAATAAAAGCGTGCCGTGGGGTGAAGAATCCCAAACAGTGGATAATCTTCAATCAATTTGCATTTGTTTTGGGAATACATGTTTGTATCTGCATTTTTAATGGGTTTAAGAAGACTACAGATCAAATATCAAAGATGGAGGTGGCCAGTTTGTTTTTCGAATGAGACGCATATCAGCTTTTTCACTGTATTTTCTTACCCAGATACTGTTTATTGCCTTTATCAGGCCCGGGCAGCTGGTGGTCCTCACAACGAGGACCAGGAGGGGACCCTCCTGTGTGTTGTCCATCACAGCCAAGATCCGGGCATGGGAATTGGTGCAGAGAGAGGAAGGGCTCATGTTTAACAACCTCATGGTCAAGGGCAGTGGCTTAGGGTCAGACCCAAGTTCAGATACCTTGCTTGTCACCACGAACCTAGCCATGATTTTAGACAAGTTCATCTGCCTCTCTGAACCTCAGCGTCCCCAGCTGAGAACACCGTTCCCAGCCCCACAGGGGTATTAGCAGTGAGTACTAAGTAATATAAGAGATATAACTTCTGTAGCTCCAATACTGACATATAGCGAGGGTTAAATAAATGGTACTCGCTAATTTACTTTGCAGATTCATGACTGCAACAAATATGTAGAAGTCAAAAACAGTCTGAATGCTTCTTATGCAAAAGCGAAAGTTCCCTTTCAAGATAATTTGTAGTATTTCAACCATGCTTGTTTCTCTAACTGAGCTTAAAAATTAGCCTATCCTTCTGGATGCTAGGAAGAAAGGACTACTTATTTTAATATTCTTTTAACTAATAAAATGCAGAAATGATATTCCTTCTGTTTTTATGGCTTGAATTATAAATATGATATTGTTATTTTCTGTCACCGGTGTTTTGAAAATACAGCTATTTAAGATACATACAATTTGTTTACAAGGTTCTGGGTGGATGATTAGTCAGAAAGATGGAAAAGATTTTTGAGAACAGAGAGGAAAGGGTTGGGAGGTGAGGAGTAAGAAGAAATATGAGAGGCAAAAGCAGAAGCAGGTCGTGTGCAATGATCTGAAGAGGAAAGCAACGGGTCGTGTCAAACACGCCAGCCCCCCCGTGTTTCGAAGGGGGCGTAGGTGGGATCTGAGTGTTGTAAATATTCACAGGTCACACCCAGTTTTGCTCTCCTGACCTCCTGCTTCTTACCACTCTGTGCTGGTCCGCCCTGTGGTGTCTGTGTGTGGAAGGTAGATGCCAACATCACAATTCAGGGCAGAGTGGACAGTTCAAAAACATAAAATTAAAAAATACAGCTATTTCTTCACTGGACAGCTCGCTCAGCCACACATGTTTTAAAAGATGTTCAAAAGTTTCATATGGGAAATAGGTTATCTGAGAGGAAATTCTTTTTGAAATCTGATGTTATGTTAGGCATCCACATGTCCAGTTTCACAGGAGGAAGACCATGTTTTGGAAGAACGTAACAGTAACACATGTGTATTTTCAAGACTACAGGGCAACTTGAATATCAGATCAAGGGAGATTTGTAAACTCTGTTTCTGAAAACGAACATTATATTCCTTAGTGTGAGTGGCACAGGAATTTAATAAGAATACAGTTTCCTGGCAGACCTCTGCCATAGCTTACGGACATCTTTTCTAGGTTAAATTTTATTAAAAAAAAAAAACACTCTGTAAAGTAACATTGAGTTAATAGATAGTTGGGCCACTGTTTTAATATCAAAGTATGGTAGTTTTCAACAATCCACCCATTGGCTAAATCATCAAGCCAGGGGAAGACTCAATACAGCAGTCTCAGCTGGTGGAACAATACAATTTGGCAAATTAAAAAAAGAAAGCATGTATTGATTATACCATGCAAACAAAAGATGCTCCCTTATTATTGGAGATCAGAAAGTCCATGATTGGTGATCTCTTCCTATTAGGTGATGATGGAATAATTCAATGATGTTCTTAAAAGTTCCGGTAAATTTCCTCCATTTCAAACCCTATGGAGGCCATTAAATCAAGGCTGATTTGGACATGAATATTTCTCTGCTACAGAACCGTATAAGTGGGATCAGATGGTCAAGGTATTTGAAGTAAGTGGCAACTATTAATTTTATTGAAAAGACCTCCCTCAATTGATGCTCCGGGTGTGAAAGGCTGGTTTCTCCCTAAAGGGTTAACTGCAGTCCCACTAATGGAAACAACGCAGCGAGACAAAGTAATGCAGTTTAATGCGCCCTGCTTTGAATTCAGAGTTCATGTATAGTCTAGACTAAAGGCCAAATAAATTTACAGCACTTCATGCATTTCCACGGAGGAACATTTTTACTGAAGGATATGTAAATATTGCACTAATCAGAGGTTCTGGAATTCCAAATGCCATCAAAGGTCATGACCTGAAGCCCTGTTAATATATGAGTGAGGGCATAGACTAAACTCTTTTGAATGACAGCTAACATGGTGAGTTTTGCATGAAAAATAACCTCTAATAAATGACCCCTGCTTTTTTCTTTTCAAATCTGTGACAGTAATGAGCGGGAGAGGGGGAGCTATCCACACGCCCCGTGTATTTACACCTAGACAGGCGAGAGTCTGGCCTGAGTGTTGGCTTCCACTCAGGAAGATGCAAGAGTAGAGAATTTATCTAGGAAAAGGGTTTTTTTCTTTTTCATTTTTGAGATTCCCAATGAGGTCCAAATAAAAGTGAAAGAAATACAAACATATGCAAAGATGAGTATTTCTAAAGAACCCGTTCTGTTAGAGGGTGTGTGTGAATCTTTGGGAACACTGATCGAAGCTTTCTTGCTCCGAGAGCCCCTGACCTTTAGCCTGTCGGGATTGTGTCTCTTCAAGAGGATGGGATGTCTTTAGCAGCTTAGAATCCCTGCCAAGAGAATGTGTTTTCCTTTGGGCTGCTTTCACACACACAGAAAGTTCTGTTATTTTCCCAGATTTCAGCGGGATTAAAAAAGCAACATATCCCCTTAAATAATGGAGTCTCCTCTTCCCCAAATACAAAAATGTCTTCCCTCATTATATATTCTCAAATCTCGGTAATCTCAACTTGTATTGTCACAGGATCTATTTGCCTTTTGTTACTCAAAATATTTGACCAGTGCTTTGTTTGGTCTCACAAGATTTAAAGCTGTGACACTTCCATGGGCCATGACTATATGCAGAGGCTTCTGAGGAAATATCTTATGGTGTTTGGCCTAACTTTTTCCTTACAAAATTTAAATCTGACTACTACCAATTATATGGCTTTGAATTTTACTTCATGATTTCCTTCCAAATGTAGCGTTATGCTATTTTAATCCTTTGAGGTGCCCGTCTGCTATGCATTTTCTCTTGCCCCCCATAAATGCTTCTCTTTTCCGCTGTGTGTCTTGGGGTTTCCCCAGCTATGCCCTCGTTTGGATGCTGAGATTTGTCTGCACACTTTTCCATGCTGCTTGTTCTCTTTGAGCTGCCCTTGTGCTTGTTAAAATGTCACTGTTTGAAATTAAAGGGCCTCCTTTCATGTATTTAGGAAAACATCAGGTATGGTTTTTCTTGCCTGAAGCCATCCCTCCAGGCACAGGATCTGTGTGTCTATTTGAAGGAGACTATATTGAAGGTGGCAGTGACAGGGTATTTCCGGTAATGACTTAAGGCCTTTTGGGTTTAAATGGTGACCTCAAACCCTGGGGAAAGGGGTGAGAAGGAGTAACCAAACAGTCGGTTCCTTGTGTTATGCCTCCCAAATCTGCCAAATCTCGCCCGGCAGCTCCCCTCTTCCACCTGGAGGTCCCCTGTGGCCACTCAGGCCAGCACCATCCCATCCTTCCTCTGAACACCCTGCTAACTGGCCTGCCTGTGAGCGGTCACCTCCTGTCTCTCCTACGCACCACATGAGAACAGCTCATCTGCAACCCAAATCTCATCGTCTTATTACCCTAATGAGAACTTTCTCTAGCTTCACGTTAACCACAGGCTAAGTTCCGACTTTTTTGTAAAGCAAAAAACGTACTTAATAATATGACATCAGCGTGCTTTTTAGACTAATCTCCTTCTGACTTTGGGATGAAATTTGGGATCCAGCTGTATCGAAGTATGTGCCATTCTCCAAAAATGTCATTCTGAAGGTCTGTACTAATATGTTTGTTTTCCTGTTTACCTACCCGAAAATTTGTTGCTCATTTTCAAAAGCCAAACAAATACTGCCATCTCTATAAAAACCTTCCCTAGTGCTGTGACCTAATCCCTATCTCCAAATCCCAAACCTAATTCCAACACCAAGCCCAAGACAAATTAGTTTATGGCTCTGATCACTGACAGCACATTGTTTATATTTCTCTGTGAGCAAATCCAGTTCTCTTTGTAGATCATAAATTTTGTGGGGGTCAGGGGCTATGTTTTATCATATTTGTGTCTCAGTGACTGGCACAGGGTAGGAGCTCCATCAGCCATGGACCAGGCATGCCAGTGCCAGCATCACCAGGCTCCATGCTAGTCTGTGTTCTGTGTGATTGGACATACACCAGTGCTACCAAATGTCGCCAACCCAGTTACCAGGGCTCCCTGTCTCCCAATCGATAATCTGACTTCCGTGAGGGACATCACGGCATGTTGCGAATTCAAGCCTACACTGAGGTGCCCTGTGGCTGTGGAGAGAATTTAGAGCTGTCATAAAACCACTTTGTTGTCCATGAGTGAGCCAAGGATTTAAAGCCCTGAGCTTTTTATTTCTTTCCTTTCACTTCTTGGGTGCATCTCCACAGCGCCCCTGTCCCCTGTGCCCAGATGTGCTGCCATGTCCGCAGCACTTTACCGACAGGCACATCCCAGGTGAGGACACTGATGTGACACTGATGTGGCTGTATCTCCACACAGGGCCACGGGTTCCCAGTGTCCCACGTCTCCACTGCCAACTCGGTTGGGTGGCTGAGCCCCAGTGGCAAGCCCTGAGAGCTCTTCATCTGCCATCTCTTCTGTCGCCAAAGATTGCACCAGCAGGGGCTCAGCTGAGGATAATAAAAGCCCACTAGGCATTAAGCAGATATTGGCTCCACCCAGGGAACTCGATGCTCGCTGAGATGTTGGGAGTCTGGAAATGCAGGCACAGGCTTGCTCCTTGAGCCTCAGCCCCGTTTCCAGGGCTGCACCTCCTTAGGCGCAGTCTGCAGCCCTGAGAGTCACCACCACGACTGTTGTCCCTGGGACCACAGCATTCTAATTGCCATCCAAGGACAGGAGAACGACTCTGGAAAATGGGGTTTTACAGCCATGCAGACCTGCTAAAACATGCACCAGGGCAATAGATGCTGCACGCTGCCTCTTGCCCTGGTTGATGTAGTTTTGAATTTAAGTCTCCTGAGAGAGGAAACATTGAGTACCAAATCTAAATGGCATCTGGATGGCTAGCTGCACAGAAGTCTGGGAGATGTAGTTTGTAGCTTCCCAGACTGCATATACTGAAGGGATGTTGGAAGAGCTATGATGCCAGCCATTCTATGGGGTCAGACACAACATACCTCATCTTGCCCTATACCGCACTTCAGGGCTCGCACCCTGCTACCTGCTGATGTAGTTTCTGGAAGTGCTCTCTGGATACCCACCATCTTCCTGGGGTCCGATTACTTCTCTGGAAAAATGTGCCCTTAAGATCTATGCCAGTATGGCAAGAGCCTGGGCCATGAATGTATGTACCCAGGCGTGTGTGTGGTGTGTGTGTGGTGGTGTGTGTGTAGGGTGGCGTGTGTGTGGTGTGTGTGTGGTGGCATGTGTGTAGGGTGGTGTGTATGTGGGCTGGCGTGTGTGAGCCAGGTATGTATCTTTCCCAAGGGCTAGATGTTGGAAGGAATTGAGACTCAAAGCCAACTCCTATTTGGTTTGAATAGACGAGGCCAAGAGAAGGAACGCAGCTCCACGGCACAGCAGGGGGGTCGCGTCTCACAGGGGGAGCGGAAGGCAGGTCCTGAAGGTCTCCTGGCTGGGAGGGCCCTGGTGGCTCCTGCGTGGAGCCTGCGGGGCTCCGGCATGTGGGGGAGGAAGCTGCAGTGTCCCTGGACTGGGCGTTCTGCAGATCGGTTGCTCCGACCCTCCGTGCTGCGGTCCTTCTACCTGTGGCTCCAAGGGCTCACCGGCAGACCTCGGCACCGCCCAGCGTCCTCGGCCTGCCCTGCGGTGCCTTGCTCTGGCCACGCGGCCGGTCCTCTCGGCCCCTGCCCGTTCCCAGGCGCATCTCGTCCAGAGCCTGCTGCTTCCTGTGGTCCACGGCCTGGCCGGTGCCCTGGTCACCCAACTCTTCCTGAAAGGTGTCCACAGTCACAAGGTTCTTTTAAGAAACACAGATTACTGCGGAATAAATGAATGTCAGAGAACTGTAGGGCCAAGGAGCAGTTTCCCTTCCTTGGGATTGACCCTGACGCTGCTGCCATTTGGCCTCGTTTCTGCTTAGGCTCGTCCCGGTCCCTCGGGCTCTTCCTGGTCCCTCGGGCTCATCCCCGTCCCTCGGGCTCATCCCCGTCCCTCGGGCTCATCCCCGTCCCTCGGGCTCATCCCGTCCCCTCGGGTTCATCCCCGCCCCTCGGTTCTCGCCCGCCTCGGGCTCTCCCGTCCCTCGGGTCATCCCGCCCCTCGGGTTCATCCCCGTCCCTCGGGTCATCCCGTCCCTCGGGCTCTCCCGTCCCCTCGGGCTCATCCCGTCCCCTCGGGCTCATCCCGTCCCTCGGGTCATCCCGCCCTCGGGTCATCCCGCCCTCGGGCTCATCCCCGCCCCTCGGGCTCATCCCCGTCCCCTCGGGCTCATCCCCGTCCCTCGGGCTCATCCCCGTCCCTCGGGTTCATCCCCGCCCCTCGGGCTCATCCCCGCCCCTCGGGCTCATCCCCGCCCCTCGGGTTCATCCCATCCCCTCGGGTTCATCCCTCCCCTCGGGCTCATCCCCGCCCCTCGGGCTCATCCCCGTCCCCTCGGGCTCATCCCGTCCCTCGGGCTCATCCCGTCCCCTCGGGCTCATCCCGTCCCCTCGGGCTCATCCCGTCCCCTCGGGCTCATCCCGGCCCAATTCCTATCTCTTGTGATCAGGTTGCATTTTCATGACTGGGAGATGAAACCCTCACCTTTCAAAGCACATTTTGGTGGGTTTCTCTCTGCCCATTTTCCTCAGCAGCTATTAATAGATCAGCTATGCCCCAAAATGTAAACGAAAATAAACCATGCTTTTTCCCCCTGCATTTATTTGAATTTTGTTTTTTGATTCTGAGATCTCTGAAAAATTTCCCAGCACAAGCTGATACAGTAGGACAGAAAGTAAACATCAAAACAAACACAAAGGCCGCAGGCTCTATTATCATCCCAGTTTACACAGAATGATATGTTCCTGTTTAAATATTTGGCTACACTTGACCCCTTTTAAAGCTCCCAGCCAAACCTTACTTTTCCCTTGTTGAACCAGCTGACGGAAACACAGGTCAGGAGTGAGAGGGAAGGAGTTTCCTTTGGGCAGACGGAGAGTACAGAAGTGTCTCCATGTCCTGGTTTCCACATTTCCACGGTGGGTCCCTGGTAGACACTGGATGAACATTCAGTAGCCAAGCTGGTGTCAGCCATTCAGTCTGTGTCCTTAGCAAGCAGTGTCCGAGAACATTTAGACTGAGGGTCCATTTAGTTTTCCTGTCTTGAACCATATTTAGATTCAGTGAACATTTATGGGTGACGCTAGCCTGGCTGGCCCCAGACCAGGCGCCCTGAAACGGGTTAGGAACGAACTTCACTTTCCCGTAAAGCTGCATGACTGATTCTCCATACTGTGGGTGGAGAAAAATAATCGTTTCATCAAAATTATTCTAAGAAAATATTTACACTTTGATTTAACCTCAGTCTTTCATGGTGAATTCATCTTTGTGTTTTATTTGTTCTATTTTTAAAACTTAATTGAATTTATTGGTGAAACATTATAGTATAGAATACTCCAAACTTAAAAGACTTAAAAATGTCAACCTGTGATTCTGTTTTGAGAAAGAAAATTATAATCAAATTCTGCACATGGATAAATTTTCTGTGGACTCTACACAATAGAATCCTGGCCTGCGGTTGTGTCACCTGGCACACTATAGTCTTTGTTTTGGAATAACACAAGTCAACTTTATTATTAGCTTGAGCAAAACTTAATTTTGGTAGTAAATCTGCTACAAAAATCAGTGTTATACAGTATCGGGACAAATAACTTGAAATTGTGCATATGAATCTTCCTAACTATTTGAAGAGTCTAGGGTAAATTCTTTTTGTGTAAGAAATTTTAGAATATTCTGTCCAAATAATCTGTTTATTCTCCTGTGCTCATTTTTGTTTTATTATGTTTCCCCTGTTCTTCTTTAATTAAAATATTAGTATAGTTTATTTTCTTATAACTAAACAGTAACTGGACACAATAGATGCTTTGTATGTGTGTTTTCCCTTTGCCTCTTTCTTCCCTATACTTTTATCTACTTATTGTGGAAGTTCTCAGTCATATGATCAAAATGCTGAATGAGTTAATTAGAAGGAAAATTTATCTTGGTTGTTAGTGGTTTACCAAAGTTATCCTTCAGAACCAGAAGGAAACTATCTTCTCAGAGATGCAAACACACATGTACTTCTAATCAAATTTGGATCTGGGTGGCAAAATAACCTCTGGTTGGGAAATACTGGAAAAATGACATGCATGACCTGTCCCAGGTGAGAAATTCTTTTTAGTTGTGATACTAGAATAAAGAGGAGAGTTGAACAGAGACTGGCAGAGCTGCGCTGGACCTGCAGTGACAGGTAACATGACCAAGATATAAATTGTTATTGTTGGGAGCCACTGAGATTTTGGGGGGATTGTTTGTTATGAAAAACCACCTAGCAAAAGCTGGCTGATACACGTAGTTAGGACTGGCCTGAGTCACATGCTCTTCCCATGAGTCAGAGGTTAGAGCTGACCTGATGGGGGAGGTGGGGGCAGGACTTCTGGAACAGCAGAGTGGGGATCTCCTCAAATTTGCTTGTGGCAGGCAGGATAATGGCTCCATGTCCTAATCCCTAAAACCTGTGAATGTGTTGCCTTACATGACAAAAGGGACTTTGCAGATGTGATTGAGCGAAGGCTCTTGAGGTGGGAAGACTATCCTGGGTTGTCTTGGTGGCCCAGTGTAATCACAGGGCTCCTTTTAATGCAGAAGACGGAGGCAGAGAGTGGAAGTCAGAGAAGGAGACATGACCCCAGAGGCAGAAGGTTGAGAGATGCACTTGTTGACGGGGAGGAGGAAGGGCCCAGCTGAGCAATGCGGCAGCCTCCAGAGGCTGAAGAAGGCAAGGACAGGGACCTCCCCTCTAGCCTCCAGAATGAGCTGGCAGCTTGGTTTTAGCCCTGTAAGGCTCATGTTAGACTTTTGATCTCTGGAACGGTAAGATGATACATTTGTGTGGTTTTAAGCCACTGTGTTTGTGGTAATTTGTTACAGCAGCAATAGCAAATTAATACTCCACTTCTCCATAAAAGCAAGAAAAATCTTGGCAAAATTATCAAAATCAACTTTTTCAGAACTCTGGAAATTAACCAAAGGCTTGCAACAATCTAAAAAGCATTTATTAAAGAAAAACGGCTGAGTTTTAGTTAAAACAGCGGTGTTAGTGGTGTTTTAACATGGTCTACTCCTGTAAGTCTCCCAAACTCCTCAGTAGCCTTGGAAACCAGCAGCCTTGCAGCTACCAAAGGAAGCACAGCAGGTCTGGAATGCCTCAAAAAGCCCTCTTCTCACTATTTGACCTGTCTCACAGCTCCCTGGAAAAACCCATAAGCAAGCAGTGGTTGTTATTTGATTTGGTTCAGAGCTCACTCTGCAGAAAAATCTCTGTTTCCGGGGCATCTGTTGAAAACAGTCAGCTGTAATTGTTTAACAACACAGTTGCTGGGTACCACTTGCTAATTTACATGGCCACATGCAGGTGCAGGGCTGTGTGCATCCCTAGGAGAGATCTGGTAGGGCCTGAGTCTTTTATCTCTGACTGGCCTAGAAAGCTACAGACCAGTATCCCTCATGAATTTGAATGCAAAAATCCTCAATGAAATATTAGCAAACCAAGTCCAACAACATATAAAAAAGATTATACACCGTGACCAAGTGGGGTTTATCCCAGGAGTTCAAGGCTGGTTTAACCTCAAAAAAATCAATTAATGTAATGTATTATATTGATAGTATAAAGAACAACAACAAAAAACAGGTGATGAATTTGCAATAATCATTTGAAAAAAATCCAGCACCCATTTATGATAAAAACCCTTTAACAAATGTGGAATAAAAGGGAACTCTTCCTCAACCTGAGAAAGGGCATCTATGCATTCTATGAGGCCAGTATCATCTTATAGCAGAAACCTACAGCTAACATCATCCTTAATGGTTAAAGATGGAATGCTTTGTCCCTAAGTTCAGAAACAAGGCAAAGATGTCCATTCTCACCTCCATATAGGCACTAGAGGTTCTAATAAGTACAATCAGGCAAGAAAAAGAAATAAAAGACATGCAGACTGAAAGGAAGAAGTAAAACTGTCCTATTCACAGATGACATGATCCTATACATTGAAAGTCCTAAGGAATCCATACACATATGCACATACACACTATTAGAGCTAATAAATAAATATAGAAAGGTCACAGGCTACAAAGTCAATACAAAAATCAATTGTATTCTATATGTTTACAATGAACAACTGAAAAATGAAATCAAGAATACAATTGAATTCACAATAGTGTCCAAAAGAATAAAATACTTAGGAATAAATTTAATAAAAGAAGTATAAGATTTGTACATTGAAAATTACAAAACTGCTGAGGGAAATTAAAAAAGATCTAAATAAATGGAGAGACATTCCATGTTCATGGATTGGGAGATTCAACATTGCTAAACTGGACAATTCTCCCCAATTTGATCTATTCATTCAAAATTTCAGTATTTTTGGCAGAAATTGAAAAACTAATCTTAAATATTTATAAGGTAATAGAAAACACCTAGAATAGCCAAAGTGATTTTGAAAAATAAGAAAGATGTTGGAAGAATTTTACTTCTTAATTTCAAAACTTACTATAAAGCTACAGTTATCAAGACAGAAAGTAGTTTCATAATTGCTAAACCATACCACTATAAGAAGAAAATCTACTAAATAGAGTTCAATAATTTATATAGCTCTTTTTTGTGGTAAAATTTACATAGAATGTAAACCTTAAATTAAGTGTACAATTGCATAAGTATTCACAAACACAGACGCCCACATAATCCGCTTCCAAGCCCTAGAAAAGCCCTGCCCTTTTCCGTTCAACATCCTTTGAATGGGTGGCAACCACTTTTCTGATTGATTTTTCGCCATGAATTGCTGTTGCTCCTTCATACCTGTGGGATCACAGTGTATGTGGTTTTTTGGTCCAACACAATGTATGTGAGATTCATCTATGCCATTACATGTATCAGTAGTTCATTTCTGCCTATTGCTGAATAGTATTCTGTCATGCAAACATACCACATTTGTTTAAACATTCTCTTGATAGACATTTGGTTTGTTTCCAGTTTTTGGCTAATATGAATGAAACTACCATAAATTATATTTATATTTATATAGTTTATGGTAGTTTCAGAAGTGTGTATACATATATACACATTTAGAAGTGTATATATATGGTAGTTTCAGAAGTATATATGTGTGTGTGTGTATATATATAACTTTTATGGGTACATACCTATGAGCAGAAGTGCTGAGTCATGTGGTCAATGTGCATTTAGATTTAAGAGAGATGGCCAGACTAATTTCCAAAGTGGTAATACCCTTTTACACCCCACCAGTGTGTGTGAGTGTTTCCGTTGGTCCACATTTAGTGTTGGCTGTCTTTTTCACGTTAGCCATGATAGTAAGTGTTTAGTGGTATCTCATTTTAGTTTTAATTTGCATTTCCATGATGACTAATAATGTTGAACAATTTTTCTTGTCTTTCTTATTCATTAATGTATCTTCTTTTGTGGCTCATGTATTCAAGATCTTTTGCTCATTTTATTGGTTTTTTTTTTTTTTTATCATTCAGTTGCGGGAGTTATTTGTATGTTCTGGAGACAAATACATTATCAGATATTTGTTTTTAAATCTTTTCTTCCAGTATGTGGCTGCCTATTCATTTCTTAAGGGTGACTTTGCTGGGCAGAAGTTTTCAATTTTGCTAGAGACTAATTTATTTGTTTATATAGTTACCTATATAGTTTCCACTTTCTAATGTCCTATATAAAAATTCCTTTCCTTTCTCCAGATCCTGAGGATATTTTCCTCTGTTTTTGTCTAGAACTGCGGTCCCCTACACCCAGTACCGGTCCTCGGCCTGTTAAGGACTGGGCCGCAGAGAAAAATTGTCTTCCATGAAACTTAGGAAAGGGGTGGGGGGCACAGCAACAGGAGGTGAGCTGCAGGCAAGCGATGCTTCATCTGTACTTCGCTTGCAGCACCGCCTGAGCTCCGCTCCCGCTGCCCCCCAGCCCCCAACCCCATCCATAGAAAAAGTGTCGTCTTCCATGAAACCAGTCCTGGCGCCAGAAAGGTTGGGAACCGCTGGTAGAACCGTTAGTATTAGCTTTTATAATTAGGTATGTGTTGCTTCTCAAATTAATTTTTGTGTATAGCATAAGGTAGGAGTCAAGGGTCCTTATTTTTTTCCATATGTGTATTCAAGTTTTGCAGAACCATTTGTTAAAAAAGACTTTCTTTCCCCTCTTAATTGGTCTGATGTCGTTTTCCAAAATTACTTGATCACATATGGGTGGGTCTATTTCTGGAATCTTTATTTTGTTTAAGTTATCTTTTTTCTTTCTTTATGCCAAAACCACACTTTCTTACTTACTGTAGCTTTATAATATACGAAGTCAGGCAGTGTGAGACTTTCAACTTTGTTCTTCTTTCAAGTATTTTATGACTATTCTAGGCCCTTTGCATTTCTATTATATATATATTTTAGGGTCAGTTGATAAATTTCTATTAAAGAGCATGCTGGGATTATGATTAGGAACAAACTGAATCTGTATCTCAATTTGTGGAAAATTGATGTCTTAACAATATTGAGTATTCAAATTCACGAATGTTACACTCTCTATTTTTTCTGTATTTCTGGATTTACTTTACTCATACCATATTAATTTTTATGTCTATGTTCATGAAAGATATTTCTCTTTCTTTTTCTTTTCTTATAATGTCTTTGTAAAGTTTTGTTATAATTTTCTTGGCCTCCTAAAATGCATTGGAAAATGATCCTGCTCTAGCTATTTCTGAAAGAGCTTATGTAAAATTGATATAATTTCTTTCTGAAATGTTTTAGGATTCACTGATGAAATCATCTAAGTTTGGAATTCTCTTTGTGAGACGCTGTTGATAAAGAATTAGATTTCTTTTATACATGTAGGGCTATGCAGATAGTCTTTCATCTTGTGTTAGCCTGGGTAAGTTGTGTTCAAGGATTTTATTCATTTCAGCTAAGTTATCAAATTTAGTGGCATAAAGTTCTTTTTTTGAGACTGGATTTTTTAAAAAAAATAGACTTTACTTTTTAGAGCAGTTTTAGGTACACAGCAAAATTGAGCAGAAAGTATGGAGTCCCTATATATTCCCTGCCCCCACACACACGCAGTCCTTCCTAGTCTCATGTGTGTTATTTGTTACAACTTGTTACATTTGTTACAAGTGGTGAACCTACACTGACACATCATTATCACCCAAAGTCCGCAGTTTCAAGGTTCACTCTTGGTGGTGTACGTTCTATGGGTTTTGGGCATAAAGTTTTTAATATTTCATTATGCCTTCAAGTCTGTAGGATTATCACTGCTTTTATTTTTGATATTTATAATGTGTGCTCTTTCTCATTTTTCTTGATCAATTTTACTAACCTTTTCAAAGAACTAACACTTGGCTTAATTAAATTTCTCAATTTTTTATATCATTGATTTATCTCTTTTATCTTTATTATTTCCTTTTTCCTATTTGTTTGAAAATTAATTTGCTCTTCCTTTTACAGGAAGGTGGAAAGTTAGGTCATTTATTTTAAATCTTTCTTCTTTTCTAAGATAAACATTTAAATCTATAAATTTCCCTCTAAACACTACCTTAGATTAATCCAACAATTTTTTATATTGTTAAATTCAGTTTGGCCTAAATAGTTGCCTCCATACATATCTGAAGTTCAGGCTAAAGGTTTCTCTGTACATAATGAACTGTAACCTAACTTCTTGTGTAAACAGACTGCAACCTACCCTTGAAACAAGTAGCTGAACTTTAGTCAACCTCAGGCAGCCAACTGTTCAAACCAGGTTCAAATAAGGCAGATGCCCAGCTATAACCAAGACTGCTGTTTCTGTACCTGATTTCCGTTTTCTGTACATTGCTCTCCTTTGTCAGTCCATAAATGTAATCTCACCGGGTGGCAGCCCTGGAGTCACTCTGAACTTATTCTTGTTCTGAAGCCTGCCCGGTTCGCAAATCATTCTTTGCTCAATTAAATGCTATTAAATTTAACTTGTCTAAAGTTTTTATTTGAACAATATGCTGTATTTTTATTATCACTCAGTTTAAAATATTTTCAAATTCTATTTTTATATTTAGTCCTGTTGGTTATTTAGAAGTGTATTGGAGTGCATTTCTTACTATATTAGTCAGAATTCTCCAGAGAAACAGAACCAATATGATGTGCATGTGTGTGTCTGTGTGTGTAATGAGATTTATTTTAAGGAATTGGCTCACACGATTGTGGAGGTGTGGCAAGTGCAAAATCTGATGGAGGAGGCTGGCAGCCTGGAGACTCAGGAAAGAGTTGTAGTTTGGGTCCAAAAGCAGTCTGCCGTAGAATCAGGAAGAGCCAGTGTTGCACATGAGGTCCAAAGGCAGTCTGCTGGAGAATCCCCCTTGCTCGGGGGAGATCAGCCTTTTGTTCTATTCAGGCCTTGGACTGACTGGATGATCCCAGATAGATCAGAGGTTTTTCTATAAATAACCTCTCAGAGGTGCAAATACTTACATGAATGGTTCTGCTATTTGAAGGATGTGTACATAACACTTATTTGTAGAAAAAGAAATCTATCCTTTATTAATATAACACCAATTTCCTAAATTTCCTCTCTCAGAGTTAAGAAAGAACATCTACTTACTTCAAAGGATACTCTATCGTGCATGGACTACTGGACGAACATTCTTTATGAAGGACGATTGGGTAAATCATTTTGAGGATAACCTGACATAACCTCTCTAGTTTGTGAGCTGGTTGGGATAGTCACAAGGTTTTCCCATAGATAAAAGAGCCTGAGAAATGAAACAAACAAAGACTATTAGTTAAAAAAAGGAGAAACAGGAAAATAACTGTGGAAATACTGAGTGTTAGTAAAGTCAGGAATGTGGTACCAGGGGAAGGTACACAATATCTCTCTCCAAGGACCTTTCGGAAATACCGTAACTCCTCATATGCCTGGGACAGTTGGTGTAGGGGTTACTGTGTGATCTTATTTGGAAACAGGGATAGGGAATACTAAACCGAGAGCCTGACTGATTCTGGGAGCACTTAACTCATCCCACTTAGTGTGGCTGTAAACTGAAACTCCCCAAGAAGCAGTAGACCCCAGAGGTAGGTCTGAGCTCCAAGCCAGCCGTTCTGTGTCCCCGCAGCCACGTCACTTGCTCTGCTTCTCTTTAGATCCAGCCCTGGGACAAACCCCAGAGCTGTACTTTCCTAGCCAGCCACCCTCTGGGCTCCCCTTCAGGGAGGGGTGTGGCCCGCTGGCCACCACTCACGCAGAAGCAGCAAGTCTGGGATGGAATCTGTGTTCCCCCAGCCTGGGGTGAAACAAGTCACGGGCACAGCAGCAAAATACAGCACCCTGCGTGCGGCCTCAGCCCAGCCTCCCGGCTTCTCCTCCAAATGTCTTGGGGGTCCGGGTGGGGCAGCCTCTGTTCCCTGCCCCTTGTCCTGCAGTGACTGCTTGTTACCTCCTCTGCCCTCTGGGCCCGGATCGGGTTGCTCCAGATGTGTGCTGCTCACCCCGACCTGAGGGCGGGGAGATGCAGGTTCAGCTCGAGAGCAAGAGGTCACCGTGAGAAACGCAGCGAGGGGGTTTCCGTCTTGCAGGTCCACTCTGACGTCCTCCCTTCCTTTATCTCCAGAGGCTTCTCTCCACTTTTCTCATCTTGAGCTTTATTCTCTTTACCTTTGAGCATCGAAGTGCCGTGAGCAGAAAGTTGACTAGGCAAGAAGATGGGGGTGACATTTATTTTCTCTTTAAAAATATGTCCATTCCCAGAAATAATATAATAGCACCATAAACTCACCATATTTAACAGAGAGAAACAATTAGAGTCTTTAAGGAGATATCCTACCTTGGAGTGATACGCCTGCCCTGCTCCATCTGACGACGTGCTAGGCGTGGAGCAGGTGACTCGGAGTCCTCATGAATAAAGGGCCAGGCCTGCATTAGGTATTTCAGGTGCCCCAACAGAGCAGCAGGGAGAACTTTCTTCCTCTGAACACATTTTCCTCAAGTGATACCTTTCAAAAAATGCATTTATGTTAATTAACATAAAATTCACCATTTTAAAGTGTACAATTCGGTGTCATTTAGTACATTCACATTGTTGTGCAACCACTACTCAGTTCTATTTAGTCCCCAAGCCTTTTCATCACCCCAAAAGGAAACCTTGTATCCTTTAAGCAGTCTCTGTCCCTTTGCTGCCACCCCCAAGTCCTGGAGCCACTAATCTGCTTTTTAACTCCATGGATTTACCTATTCTGGATATTTCATATACATAATATATGGTCTTTTACATCTGACTTCTTTCACTTAGCTTAATGTTTTCAGGATTCATTACGTTGTGCCTACCCCTTTTCATGGCTGAATAATATTCCATTGTGTGGATATATCAATCTAAACAGCACATTTATCCATCCATCCCTGGATGTACATTTGGACTGTTTCCACTTTTTGGATATTGTGAATAATGCTGCTGTGAACCTGTGTATACATGTACTTGTTTGAATATCTGTTTTTTAATTCTTTTAGGTATGTACTAGAAGTGGATCAAGTGATACCTTTTGAACAATTTTAAAAATGAGAATAGGTTGGCACAATGCTTGTTATGTCTGTGATGAGAAGTGAGTTAAAGCATGTGAAAATAAACGCATAGGACGACTAGGCCCCTTTCACATATCTGCTCCTTCACCCACGCGGTGTTTTCTGACACGTCAATAAACTAGGTGAGCTAACAGGTGCAGTGCACGCTGTCTGGGGGATGGGCACGCTTGTAGCTCTGACTTGGGAGGTGCAAAGGCACTTTATGTAACCAAAGTGTTTGTACCCCTGTAATACTCTGAAATAAAAATTAAAAAGCTAGGTGAGGACAGAGTCGAGGCAGCAGAGGCCATTTTGTAGCAAATACGCACCTTTGCCCATATGTCCAATTACATGCCAGTCTAATTGCTGTGCCAGGATTTTGCAGATTTAAGTAAAGGAAATTATCCTCGTGGGCATGGCTTGGAAGCCAAGGGAGATGCTCTGTCCACAAAGGCTCAGGCATCCCTCGAGCCAGACTCCAAATGGCATTGAGGCAGATGCTACTGTCTTCGCTGGATCAGCCCTTTCTGGCTGCCTGCCCTGCAGGTTTCAGACATGCTTTAGTCCCACTATCACACAGGGCAATCCTGGACCTAAGTTTCCCGATGTATCTCTGTCTGTCTGTCCGTCTGTCTCTTCTACCGGTTCTGTTTTTCTAGTTGAACCCTGACTGGCAACCACACAACATCTTGGCTCTTCATCTAAGCCTGGCTCAGCCTCCTCCGCAGGGCCAGACGGGGCATGCACCTGCGTGAAGGTGTCGGGCGGGGACTGGAGCAAAGAGAACAGCACCCGACCTTCTCGAGGCAGCAGGCCACATGTAGGTCTTACCAACTGCTGCTCTCAGGGAACAAATTTCTGCTTTTAAAGACAATATTGAAGCAGTTATAGATAATTTGTAAATGCTGACAACTAACTGGAACTCTTTAAAAACAATGGTTGAGAATTCTGTGTCTGGAAAGATGGGATAAACATATTTTTCTCTATTCCTCCCATTAAGTAGAACTAAAAACCCTGGAAATTACATATAAAACAAACATAAGGAGATTCTGGAAGGTGGAAAGGAGAAGACAGACTGCCCCATGACCTCAGGCCCTGTGGAATGACATGGCAGTGAGTTCTCCAGGTTTTTCTTTGGCCTCATAAATCCCAGATTTAGAGCTGAAGAAGCCAGAAACCTGGAAAAGTCAACGTGCTCCGACAAAAAGAGAAAAACAGCCCAACAAAACCTGCTCTCTCTTGCTAGAGGAGCAGAAAAGAGGCAGGTGGGTAAGACCGAAAACTTGTAGACAATAATTGTTCTATTCAGCCAAACAACACAGAAAAAACTGTGCCCCCCCCCCACCAGGAAAGGCCTCATGGGGAACCTGGGACGTCTGAAAAAGGTGACCAATTCCCGGGCAGGAAGGTGTCAGAGACGGCCGTGTGGGGGTGTGGCTTTCATCCTCATGGGAGAGGAGCACCTCTCGTGTCAGTGAGACCACACTGGGAACCTGGACTTCCACCCCTGCTGTGGGCTAAATTGTGTCCCCACCTCCCACAAGTCATATATTGGAGTCTTAGCACCCAATGTGGACTATTTGGAGATGCCGTCAAAGGAGGGAATTAGGGTTAAATGAGGTCGTAAGTGTCGGGCCCTGATCTGATAGGATTGGTGTCCTCATAAGAAGAAGAGAGACAAGCACGTCCGTGCCAGGACACAGCAAGAAGGCATCCAGGAAGAGGCCCCTCACCAGACACTGACCGTGCATGCACTTTGATTTCAGGCTTCCAGCCTCCAAACTGAGAAAATAACTCTCTGTGGTTTAGGCTGCCCAGTCTGTGGTACTTGGTTACGGCAGCCCGAGCGGTAATGACGCCTTTCCTGTCCCCACTGGTTTGGTGTCAGAGTGGGCCTAGAGAGAATTGAGAATTTTGTCACAGCTCCATGGTGACAGGCCACCCCCTCCCTTTGTCAATTGAGGCCGTGTGGGGAGGCAGAAATTCCACCCCCACCTGTGGTAATGACCGGCCTCGTGAGTGCCAATGGACCCCCCTTCTGTCCCCACCTGGCAGTGGTGAGGTGGTGACCCCCTTCCCTGCTGGAGTGATGTGAGGGGAAGCCGGCTAGAACCACAGTTTGGAGAGGACCCAGAGCTGTGTGACATGAGACAACACCCAAATGTCCGTGCTTCAGTGGAAAATCACTTGTCATTCCAAGAATCAAACTGAATGTAAAAGAAGATTCAATAGATGCCAACACAAAGTGACAGAGAAGTTAGAACTACCTAAAAAAGATCGTAAAGAAGCCACCACAAAAATGTGTCAATGGGCTATTATGGACACACTTGACACAAATGAAAAAAATAGTCTGAGAAAAGAAATAGAGGATCTCAGCAAAGTAATACAAGATATAAAGAAGCAAATGGAAATTTTAAAAGCACAAGTGCAAGACGTCAAATAAAAACTCAACGGACGGCTGAACAGAGGAGCGTGGGGAAGGCGGGGTGGTGAGTTGGAGGTAGACTCGGGGTAGGACACCCAGTCAGAAGGGCAGGAGTCGTGAACAGGGATTCCACCCAAGAGCACGTACTGACGGCACATTGCCACTGGCAAAGATGTTTAACGTCAGCATCCACTGGGGAAATGCAAGTTAAAACCACAATGAGATATCACTGCACATTTCTCAAAATGGCTAAAATAAAAAATAATGCCAGCGTCAAATTCTGGTGAAGATGGGAAGAAACTGGGTCGTTCATATGTTGCTGGTAGGAATTTAAAATGGAAAAGAGTTTGTTCCTTAAAAAACTAAACACACACTTCGACCATAAAATCCCACAATCACACTGCTGGGCATTTGCCTCTAAGAAATGAAACTTATTTTCACACAAAAACTGTACATTGATGTTCATAGCAACTTTATTCATTATAACCCCAAACTGGAAACAACGCAGGTATCTGTCGATGGCTGAGTGATTAAACCAGTGGTGGCACATCCACACCAGGGGACGCTGCTCAGCAAGAAGAGGAAGTTTTATCGAGACACTCAGCAACCTAGATAAATCTCCAGGGAATTATGTTGAGTGAAAAAAGCCAGTCCCCAAAGTTATGTACTGTTTGACTTCATTTACATAATGTTCTTGAAATGGTAGCATTACGGAAACGGAGCACAGATGAGTGGTTGCTAGGCATAAGGGTATGGCTGTGAACGGGCAACAGGAAGCGTCCTTGTGTGATGAGAAGGTTCCGTGTCTTGGCTACATTAATGCCAGTCTCCTGGTGGTGATACTGGACTATGCTTTTGTAAAATGTTCCTCTTCAGGGAAACTAGGTAAAAAGTGCAAGTCATCTCTCTGTATTACTTCTTACAACTGCATGCAAATCAGCAATTATTGTAAAATAGAAGGTTTAATTGAAAACAACAAAAATATTGGCATACAAATTTGTAGGATTACTAATAGAAGGTCTGTGGTTCCATCTATTGCTAAGATGCAAAACTTCTAGCGCAAAGGCAGCAGTCTCTATACCATCAGAGTTCATTGGCTGTTTGGGAGCAACCATTCCTTGTTGCCAATGGTCATCTTGAACCCCTGTTACCTGCAGGCCCACAAATGAACAGTCATCACCAGTATGAAATGTGGGTCTGTGGCCAGGAAGAAAACCTCTGTTTCTCTAAACTGTTGAAATGGTTCATGGGTTCTCTTTCCTCCAGAAAACCTAATTTGGCCGTTGCAATAGAATCGTAAGATAGAGATGCATGGCCACCATGGGGCAATTTTAAAAAACATCTGGTCACCCCAAGTTCACCTACATGAGGTCATGTGGAAAAGGCAGCAGAGGAAATTTTAACATCTTTGACAGATGGGCCCTAGTGTTGGCTGACACAACTATACAAGAAGCACCTCGAGACAAAGCACAGGAGAGTGTGTGATTTCAGAGACTGAGCTGTTCAGAGGCTCTGATTAGGATTATTTGACAAGATTCAAGACCTTTTCAGAGACTTTTGCTTAGTCACTGTCCCAGTGAGCTGATTACAAGATGAAATTAAAGTCAATTGGAAATACCTCCATGACTTACGACCTCAGCACAATTCAGCTGGTGAGAGTTTTGGAAATACTTTTGTCATAGTATTAACCAGAAATCACATCTCAGCTTTTAAAAACATTTTTCTCACTTTATGGAACTATATGAGTTTGTTCATGCTCATTAGCCATCTGCTTATTCATTCTACAAACATTTATTAGATACTTACATTATGCCACTCCGACTTATTGTTAACACATGAGTACTTGTACACCTACACTTTTGTGAAGGGCTTTGATTTTTTGGAAACAACCATCCCAACATATTGAAAACAAGAAAAATAGAAAAGAAAGTTTCAAAAACATATCCTTTATCTTCTATTCATGCTTTCTTGATATTTTGTGTTAATAGAAATGACCTTTGGGTTCTGTGGGAGTGTCCCTTATAGAATATGGAAAAAAGATTCCTAACCCCACAGCTGTGTTCCCTACAGGAAGGATTTAGATATTTTGCATTTTTATTTCAATAACTTCCCCATGGTGATCCTGTATTTGCTGTGCCAATAGTTTCATTTTCAAATGAGATGGCTTGTACGTGGTAAATCTCAGAAAAGTCTTGTTGTTCTCATGATTATAGTCATTACTTTTATTATTCCCTTTTCTACTGAGGTTGAATTAGTTAAATTGTCCTCAAATGTAGCTTAGGCTGAGGTGTTTGTGCTGGAAAATATATGCGCTGAATAAATAATACTTACTAGGAATGGTTTTGTCCATGACTGTATCTTGTTTCTTTTTAATGTAAAAGTTTATATTCTGTGTAATAATTTTATTTTCAGATTTTAATGTTTAATTTAATCCACTATCCAGAAATTTCTGTTTGTACATTTTGCTCCTTCTTGGACCAAACTTATTGAAGTTGAAGTGCAATTTCTTTCTCACCCTCCCACAGAATTCATCATGTAGAGAGATGTTAATGAGATAGGACGGAGGAAGGGTGCACAGGTGTATTATCCGGGCTCAGATTGGCAACTCTCTGATATACACACACAGGCACACACGCACACACACGCACACATACGCAGAGGGCCCTGCCTCATCAAAGACTTCCATTTGGTTGAACTTGGCAATGATTTTGAAATGTTGACAACTGTCAAATTAAGATCACCCAAGCCATTTCACAGGCTCAAATTTGGATGCAGGTCTCAGAACAGAAGGAGATAGCGACTGGCTACTGCCCAAGTGACTTCACCATCTATCATTCAGTTAGCTGTGCTTTCTGAAATGAAGCAAAACAGAGATGGGGGAGGTCAGCTTCCAGCTCCAGAAATCAGTTGCTTCCACATTTACCTCAATGTGAAGGGAGAACATGGATTGGCCTTTTATTTAAAATGTGCAAACGAGGTGCTTGGTGAGATTTGCTTCTCTTTTTTACCCTGCCCTTGTCTCTATTTCCCTTTTGTTCCTGTGCTCGCCCTGAAGAAGCGTCTTCCATGCAGTGGGGTGGGGGTGGGATTTTGGGTTTCAGTTCCCCGAGGTGCTGTATCTTTCTGTGTTTGGTCACAGTGCTGTTTTCTGTGGCTGTGCTTCAAGGTTAGCCCTCTTCTTCCTGTCAGTCCCAGTTAAAGTGCTCATGTGTTTATTGTCTTCCTCTTGATTTTAAGCTTTTTAGGAGCAACGACTGTATCGTCTCAATTTTGGTCAGTATTTTCACACCAAGCACAGAATTCTGCGTAGACAAGGGGCTTAATAAGTGATACTGATGCATCGGGAATAAACAGAGAATTTTGGTGCTTTGGTGCATGAGAATTAAATGTCATTTTTTATCTTTAATTTTTTTGGTATGTAATAGTTGTACATATTTATGGGATACATTTAATATTTTGGATATAAGCATGCAATGTGTAATGATCAAATCAGGGTAATTGGGATACCCATCACCTTAAGCAATCTTTTTTTTTTTTGAGTTGCCATCATTATTGGAACAGATAGAACAGAGAGATCTAAATTATTTACTGAAAACTTTTTCCTTGTAATGTTTGATTACTTATCTATTAGCAAATTACTCAGCTAACATTTTAACTGAATCTTTTATTTAAAAAATGTAGTTTTCTGACTGCTTCTGAGGAGTGTCCTCATCTGCACAGTTACCCACGACATCAAGTTTAAGGCACAGGAAGTGCTCTGCATGCATAATATAATAGATACCATTTAGGGGGATGCTCGGGAAAGAGCCACAGTATGCACTTCTCAGAGCCCCTTTATCCAAGGGAGTAGTTCCAGTTTATTAGCAAATTTATATCTAGGGAGTAGAAGAAATTAAACCACCAACTAACTTCAAAGTCTGTTGTAAATGTACCAAAGCAACCAAGGTCCATGCTAAAAGCCAGTCCAATAATACTCTCTTCACACACTGCAAACCTCTCAGGCCTCCGTGTTCCTGAAAAAAAGAAGCTGACACCATTTCAGGCAGCTTGCATGTCTAGACGACAGCCAGTGGGTGCTGGGAGTAGAATGCATGTATCATCATCAACACACTTCAGTGTTTTGGGAATTTCTTCTGTAGATGTGAATTAGAATTTACTTGGGTGCTGTGACAATAAAATGTCCACATAATTGGTTAAAAGCAGACCCTTCAATTAAATACCCAATGTTTCTTGCCTGTAGGATGTCAGGTAATAACTGTGAAAGCACCGAATGGCTGTTTTGGGGTGACACCATCAGACTGTATGTAACACACAGGAGGATATGGCAGCACTTAAGCACACAATGGACTTTTGCATTCCACGATTCCGGATCCCAGGGTACCACCTAAATGTTCTTTAGCTCAAAGAAGCCAAGCCTCATCAGAACCCCTGTCTTTTGAAACTTGAATAGGAAAGAGAATTCCCTTGAGTAATCAGCTATCAAATTTTCTTTTATCCTCAGTTTGGAGCCAGCACCTTAGGCCAGCCATGAAGGTACTGTATAGAAATAAGAAGGCTTCAGCCTGGCCCATCCCTGAGAGATGCCTTTTTCCCAGGCAGTCAGGTAGAAGCACAGAGCGTCAAACACACCCAAAGCTTCTGTTGATGGCTGTGCAGGTTGTGCAGGGCACCACCTCAGGAATTGCCATTTGCATAGACTAAGGTATGACAGTTCCCCACCTCTGGTTGTGCAGTGCACAACCTGAATCACCACATATGGGCAGTCGGGGTAGGGTGGACCCCTGCTCCTGGACCTCTGCATATCCTTCTCTTGAGAAGCACCAGCTCATGCTCTTCATCCAGAATGGTCTGCCCCTGCCAAATAGTGGGACAGCATTACCTTCAGGTTGTTGAGAGAGAACTTAAATTTATGGAAGGGAAGAGTTGGTCTACTAGTTTTTAATATACCACTAATTGTGTCACTTTGGAGGAAAATACTTTCTCTTTCCCAATGTACCCTGTTGAAAAAAATGTTTATGGTAATATCTTCATTTCCCACCTTGAAAGATTGATTATCTTAAAGTTAAATTAAATAATAGTTATGAAGATGCCTAGAATGGTAAAATTGGTACAGCCAAAATGATTTGGTCTAACACTTATCTCTAGAAATAATGAGCACCAATGCATTATGTTTAGTAGGTCAGATTTAAAAGATAGCACCTACTCAAAAGGAAGCAAATCCACTTGGATTCAGTATCGTGTGGGCTCCAAACATGAAATATGGTTTCTTTAAAAGAAATACATTCTACTATTTGCCTTGATTAAACAATTTTTCTGAGCATTAATGACTCAGAAAGTATCCAGGCCCAGAACTAACTGCTTTTAAGAAAATCTTAAAAATCCTTTGAATAAAATGTGTGTTGAGCAGAAACATGAGAGGGGAACGTAAATGTACACTCGGAGATCCCTTTCACCCCTCGGTTCCCCACCGCATCCGCGTCGCTCCAAGCCTGGGAAAGCGTCGGACCTGGACATCTCTCCGAGGACAGGTCCTGAATCAGGCTGCCAGCTTCCCTCCTGTCTCTGGTAATGTCCTCTTTACAGGGTTCAGGGTTCACAAACGCTGCCTAGAGCTACACTGGACAGGAATCTTTTTGTATGAATTTAACCAAAAGGCGCAACTGTGATTTACCAGCAAACGCATCCTCCTTCAATTCCAGGCTTTTGGTGGGAGAGGCGCTACCAGGCTCAGGCAAGTGGGAAAGAAAGTTCGGTGGGTGCATTTGTGGATCCTGGCAGCAGCTATCCAAGTCGCAGATGTCTCCTTGCTGATGTGTGAGTAATGACAGGGCTCGGTGCTCGAGGACAGCTTGTACAGTCACGGGAAGGTGTGGGGAGCGGCTGTCACGGCTCCAGCCACAAGATGTCACCAGCACTGCTTGGTGCCCGTCACCTACTGACCACGCTTTCCTGCTCTTCCTAGGAGACCCTCCAGGTTGCCTTTAATTTTTTTCTACATCGTTCTGGAGCATCTTTATCGAAGGCGACGGTACACGGCAGAGAGGGCCCTTTTTCTTGTCTACATTCGTGGAAATCACACCAGCACTTAGGAGTTGCTTGGGGCCCTGGGCAGCCAGGCGGAGACGCGGAGACGCGAGTGTGCAGGGCGCATGGCGCAGGCCGGGCGCACGGTGTGGCCCACGCGGCCACGCTGCAGCGTCTTCCCGCCGGCTTCCAGCGCTGGGGCAGGCAGTGGTCGGGTGTTTACGGGAGTGCTGGGTGTTTTGTCCCTCTAGAGGGTCGCGTATGTGGTGTCATTATTATACAGATACTCAATCTGTAAAGTGTGTACCAGGCGGAGAGCGCACAGGGCGCCCTGGGAGTCGGGCGCCCTGGCACCGCCGGCCTCTGGGCTCTGGCTTCCCCCGGCACCCCCGAGGGTGCCCCGGCTCCACGACAACAGCCATTTCATTTCGCCCACGCGGGCCCAGGAGGTGCCACGTCCCCGGGAGGTGGGGGGAGCGGCCGGGCAGCGGCGCCCTGGAAGGGGGTGACACCGCCCGCCAGCGACGGGCCTGGGGCTGAAGTCTCTTCTCTTCCCTCCTGCTCCCCCATAAATCACACCTCCCGGAAGCGGCAGGATCCTCTTGCACACTCACAGCCAGCCCATACTTTCAAGCCCGTCTTTTAAACGGATCACCTTGACAGAACAGATAAGCTTTTGAAAAATACGGCTGCACAGCATCTGTACATCTCTCCAGGAAAGGGGCGCAGGGCGTCCGTGTCTATACGCTGGCGGGCAGGGCAGCGGGTGCAGCGTCAGGGCAAAATTGTGTCCTTCCGCACGGGGCGTGGGCTGCGGAGGGGTGGGCAGAGGTGCTGTGTAAAATGTAGTGTGGTCAAAATACCATTACATCCGAAAGGCCGTACGTTCTGTGGGTTCAATCTTTAAGCAGTACATTTCCATTAAAATTTGCCAACCCATCAGGGACATTAAATACATTTTTATGTCATTGTGCTTTTCTTTTTCTGAAAATTTTAATGCATCCTGAAATGACAAGTGTTCAGCGGAACACACTGCCCCTATAATGCCCCTTATGAGGAATTCAACCTTAAGTAGAACTCGATTGGGGTCCATTTTGTATGAAAAGTTACCTACATAATTTTTTAAAACCCTAATGTGTATTTGTAGGCCTAGTGTTCATGTGCTTCGACGGAGGAAGGATTAACTAGTGCCTGTCTAGCAGGAGTGCAGTGAGGTACTGAATGTATAATAGCAGACTGGACTTTCTTGGGCCTCTGTGGAATTGTGCCATCAGATACCCCATGAATATCCAGCAAGGGTGGTAGGCATGGGTCGTGGCTCCCCCCTCATTGAGCCCTGGCTGCCCTCAGCACCATTCCAGCCTGGCAGGTTCTGGTAGGACCACTGCCCTCAACCTGGACAACAGAGCGCTCTCAGGCCACTGCCCAGACATTCCATGGTGTACAATCTCAGAGAGTTAGGTAGTACTCTCAACTGCAGCAGCCTCAAAAACCTTCCCCAAAGTGCCTAAAGTACCACCAGAAGACAGTTTGTGTGTGGGAGAATGTACTGCCTTGCAACTCTGCACCTTCTTTGGCCCATCCTATTCCTCCGGGCAGCAGGTTAAAGTTGCGAAGGAGTTTACTTTTCAAGCGTGACAAGAGATTTCAGCCCTTCTTGGATGACACACAGGGCGATTTCCCTGTGAGTCAGACCTGCCATCCTCCACTGGCACCACGTCCTTGCATGGCACAGCCCCAAACTTCCTTTAGATCCTGTTTCCTGAAACTCCTTGTTGTAGGTTGAATTGTGTCCCTCAAAAAGATCTGTTGAGGTCCTGATCCCTGATCCCTGTGAATGTGACCTTGATTGGGAAGAGGGTCTTTGAAGATGTGATCATGTTAAGATGAGGAGGGTGGCCCTAATCCAATGGTTGGTGTCCTTTTAAGAAGACGGAAATTTGGACACCAACACGCCAAAGAGAGAAGGCCGTGTGGAGACTGAGGGAGAGGTTGGAGTGACGCTGCCACAGCCCAGGGACTCCAGGGACTGCCTGAACCACCCGAAGCTGGAAGAAGGAAGGACTCTACCCTGAAGCTTAGAGGGAGTGCCGCCCTGCAGACTCCTGGATTTCAGACTCCTGGTTTCCAGAATGTGAGAGAATAAATTTCTGTAGGTTTAAGCCAGCCAGCATGTGGAACTTTGTTATGGCAACCCCAGCAAACCAATACACTCTACATACCTTGTGCTCTTACCAAACCCAGTTCTACCCTGTCCCTGGCCAGGCCGCACAATTGCGCACCTGAGCACCTTGCTCTCGGGTCTTCTTTCCCTGTCCTCACTCTTCCCTTCCAAAATCCTGCTGCTCGTCCCAGTTATGCACCTCCTCTGTGAAGCCTCTTTTGATTTTCCATATGATTGAAGAATTTCTGTTCTCTGAATTCTCATAAGATATTGCACTTTTCTCATAGTGCTTATATTCTGTATCCTGTCATATTTGTTTATTCCTGTATCTTATCTTTACTAGATTTAAAGCTCTTTGAAGGAAGAGTGTGTGAATTTTCTGTTTTGCATTCCCTGAAACATGTAACAAGGCGTGCATGCAGGAAAGTGTCAAAAATCTTGTTAAATGAAATAAATGGTTTAATTCTAGATTGATAGACTATTTGGAAATTATTAATTCCTAAAATTCTTTTGATGTTCACTAAACCCAATCTATCTAGCTCAGGTCCCCCTCATACTCGGCTAATTGCTGCGTTAAGCATTAGGAATGAATTTCTAGCACAGTGCTGGGACATGGCAGATGTCTAATAAATATTTGTTGAATGTATGAATGCATTTATGTTCATGTGACTGAGGTATAATTCCTGCTCACAGGGAGTTTATAGTCTGAGAAGGCACAAGTAACCAGATGATTTCAATAGGGTGTGAAATGTACAAGGATGAGGTGTGCTCAAGCATCTTCCATAGCACAGAGCAAGGCACTTAATTCGGCCCTGTGCCATGTCAGAAGGGCGCCCTGCAGGAGCTGATTGCAAGCTGAGTTTGAGTGATATGAAGGTGTCAACAGGTGAGGAAGTGACAAGAGTGCAGGGGGCGTGGAAGGGAGAGAAGGTGGTTGAGACCAGCCCTGCTCAGCAGAAATATAACATGAGCTTCCCACACAAGATCACTGAGTCTTCACATTACAAGAGTAAAAAGAAACAAGCAAAATTAATAATATAGGTTGTTTAACTCAATATGTCAAAAATCTTATCATTTCAATGGATAATCAATATAAAAATGTATTAATATTTTATGTATTTTTTGGTACCAAGTCTTCAAAATGCAGTGTGTATTTTTCACTTAGAGCTACATTTCAAGTGCTCACAGGTAGCTGGTGGCCACAATATTGAACTGCACAGGTGCAGACAAGGGAGGTAGGACACACAGCAGCATGGAAACCTGGACTGGTAAAGTAAGTGCTGGTGATGATAACCATTTTCTGATCACCAGAACTTAAAGGTCGTGGCAGGTAGAGTGTGTGGGATGATGAGTTTGCACATGTGGCACCCAGGTTCGGGAGGGTCCTTTTTAGATGCTGAGGGGCTTAGCCTCTATCTTGTAGTCCTACCCAAGGTTTTCACCTGGAGAATGGCATAATCAGCTAAGTGTCTCAGTAGACCCCTGTGATGGTGGTGTGTGTGTATGAGTGTGTGTGTGCACTTTTTGAGGGGTGGGTCTGAAGGGGCAGTCCTGAAGGCAGGGAGGCTGCTGCTATGTTCCAGATGTGTGCCATGTGCTGGTGATAACAAGAGAGAGGGGGCCAAGAGTCAGAAATACTTGGGAGCTACAGTCTGCAGGACCCCAGGCTCAGCTGGGTGTTGAGTGACTGGCATGATGGAAAGATGCCAAGTCCAATTTTAAAAGTGTGGCATCATCCAGGTAGACAGCCACAGAAGCTCAAGGGAGGGGAACGGTGACTGCGGGGTCTTCGGCAGACAGGATGGCATTAGAACTGTTGGAGAGGATGAAATCACCCAAACCGTGTGGTGTGTAAATGGGCTGGGAAGGAAATCCATTCAGGGAGTGGATGTACTGGAAACTCTACTATGATAAAGACTAAGACACATGATCCCAGAGTTGGGGGGAGAAGCAGAAGAGGTAGGTTTTAGGGATAAAGAAGGAGAGGGGTTTTGGAAGAAGGGCGTGGTCTACTGGGCATTGTCCAGTGTATCTGCTAACCTAAAAACAACATGCACCTGAGTTTCTCGTGTATTTATTTGAGTCGATTGATCAATTTATGAGATGCTGGACATAGATTTTTAAAGAAGCAGCACTAGGCATCTGGGTTAAAGCCACAGGGGAGTCTATAAACATCTGATTGCAAGACGTGGTGACCTTTGAAAAGGGATTGGGTTGTTGGGCATGAAGCCCTATTAGCAGTACTGAGGGCAGACGGTACACTTTGATCCATTTGCCAAATATTCACACATATAAAATGTAGGTATGATTTATAGAATATTATAAGAAATGATTTCAAAATCATTTCATAAAAACCTACACAGAATAGTGTGAACCTGAGTGAACTCTCCTGGCCATGACCAAAGTAATTATGACAATGAGAATAATGGTAATGATACTATTTCTACTAATGGCAGCAAGCATTTGTAGTGTTTAAATGTGTCAGGCACTGCTCTAGGCTCTTTAAAAATATTTCCTTTAATTCACACACCATCCTTAGGCAGGTAGCATTTTAATTTTAATTTAATTTAGTTAAATTTTATTAACATAATTTAATTAACTAATGAATTAAATCTTAATTTAAATTAAAAAATTGAAATTAAAATTTTAATTTAATTCACACATGAATTAAATTAGGTGTTTCCATTTTATAGCTAAGGAGTTTGAGGGAGGCTATGTAACTTACCCAAGATGACAGAGCTTTTCTACCATGGGCTGTGCTCTCCTATGGTAAAGTTCAGATGTCCCGCAGGGATATGGGTGGTTTCATGACAGAGGGAAGAGCATTGGTCTCTGGAGGTAGACAGACCTGCTTTCAAATTCTGGCTCATTTCTGGATGTGCAATTTTGGGTGACTTGCTAAAAATGCTGAACCTTAATTTCATCATCGGTAAGGCAAGGATAGCATTACCTACCTCACAGTCTTGCTGCAAAGGTGAAATGGAGTAAGCATGTTAGGTTAGCCATTGCTTTTGCATAGATGCTCAGAAAATTATTATTCATAAGTAACAAGGTAGAACATTAGATTGTTCAAACTCTGGTTAAATTCTAGCTTAGAATCTTTTACAAAATAATGTTGTAAAAGGAATATAGAACTTGCAGACAAAGACCAAAAATTCTAGTCCTCGATTCACTGTAGGGAGGCCTTGGGCAATTAATTTATTAATACTTCTCTGTAGCATATGCTGAAAATATCAACCACACTGGGTTGCTTGGATTAACTTACATAAATGAAACAGCCTGAGTTTTAGTAGTATTCAAAGTTGACTCTAACATAACGAATGTTAGTTGCTTTATGTTTACATCACACCTTTATGTATAGCCCCCTTGAGGTGAGGGGCAGATACTGGAATTCCCATTGTACAGTCAAGGTAACAGAAGCTTGGAGAAATTCATCCACTTTCCCCAAATCTTCTAACAGGTCAGGGGTGTCTACCCTTTAACTGTGCCAAGTGGTTTTCTGATTTATGGCTCTCCATGTCTTTTGATACGCAAAGGTGACAAACATGTTCATTCAGAGCCCAGGGGTGTGGCCCCGCATCAGAGCTGGAATTTCTGACCCTCCGAGCCTCCTACCCTTCCAAAGGTAGTACCCTTCACGGTCAGTACTCCTGTTGGCATCTACTGGCTCCCATTTTTAGCTGTATGTGCCACATTTTGGGCAATTTATCATATAGTATTACTTCTTCCACTAATTGTTCATGAGGGTTCTTTGGTCTCACTATCTAGAATGTTCTTTTGTTTTGTTTTATGGACAGAAACTATGCTCTGTGCTTCTATACCTGCCTGTGGTTAACTCGCTTTGACCACAGGTGCTTAGTAAACACTTCCTATTGGGACGTAGAATTCCTACTGCAACTCTGATCTTGCCTCGTGTGTGGGACCCTGTCCAGGAAGGTTGGAGGTTTTATGAGAAATGTGGATGCTCAGTGCAGTACGTTGATGAGCAAGGACCTAATGTAACTTTTCCCAATGGGACCATTTCCACAAAAATCAAGCTTGTCTTACTAGGTAATGTCAGCGGCGACATTTGAAGAACTCAGACCCAAGTGAATTCTAGATTCTCCGAAGTCGCTTTCAGGGGCGGCACGAGTCACGAAAACGAGTGCTGCTTTGTGCATGAGCAAGACACTCGCGGGGGAAGATCTGACGTCTGTGCCGCGGGCTGCACGACCGACCGCCTGGCTGGCCCCGGACCCGTCCTCGAAGTCCTTGCTCTGGTTCCCGATCATCCTTAGTCGTTCTTCCTTGAGCTGTTCCAGTTTGAACACACACAGTACAAGCTAGAACTTCTTTTTCTGGGGACAGGTTTTGTTTGTTCCTTTACAGGTAAACACGGAAAAGTAAACCGGATATGGAAATCTGAATCGTAGGAGCGTGTCCCTGCCTTCGCCCTCTTCCTTTCCTGCCTGCTCTGTTAGACCTCAACGAAATAGACAATCACTGGAAATTGCACGAGCCTCTAACTTCCTGACCTCAGGAACAAGGGGAATGGCGAGGTGTCCCCGGGGCTGCTGCTGGAGGAGGTCGCAGTGTCGCTCCCTAGGTGCCCACTCAGGGCTCGCGCGGGCCTGGGTGGTGGCATTTCTCTCCCGTGGCCCGTTCCAGCTCGCTCCAGCGGGATCTGTCCTACATGCAGCCATGACGCAGCACAAGAAGCTCTTTTCCCCTTGAAAAACTCCTTTCCTCCCCTCTGCCAGCCCCCGCTGCAGCCCTGTCATCCTCTCAGCCTGGGCTAATGGTGCTCCGGAGAAAGATCAAAGTCTCAGAGATAAGTGTTCTTTTACACAATGTTCCTGACACTCCATTTGGTAAACAGTTTTGTTTTTTTTTTTGGTTAAAAGAACATACAAACATGCCAGGTGAGGGGGACGGATGGTCACTGTGCTCTTCCATTTCGCTTCTCTGACTGCAGCAGCCCTGCTGAATCCAACCACAGCACTGCCCCGAAACAGCCAAACTGGGCCTGTTTTTGCACATGCAGAAAAAAAATACGCAGAAAACTGTAAGAAACGAGGCCAAATACAAGTCGGAGGCTGATAACTGCCTGAAACTTCCATTTCCTTTGGCATTTGAGGGAAGTCTTGGTTTTTTTCTCTTTAAATGATTTTTCAAAGTAACCTTTGTGTGGCACTTCTTTCTGCTCTGTGCCCCTCCTAACAAGCAAACAAACAACGTCCCCAGTAGCTGGCTTCTCTTTAAAAAAGAAAACGCCCCAAAAAAAAAAAAAAAACACAGAACAAAAGGGGATTTAAGTCCTCCCTAGTTTCTCTTACAGCTTCTCCAAAAATATGCAACAATTAGCAGCACAGATACAAAACCAAGAGCACTGTTTGTGCCGTGAGGACAAGTCTTTCAGATCATTTTTTTTCTTTTCTTGGTAATGGCCAACAGACTTTGATGACCGCTGGTAACTAAGGCTCTCACTTCCCAGGCATCTGTGACCGCAGAGCACCAGGACCACGAGAGACTCTCTTATGCCGCGAGGGCCCCTTACACAAACTTCAGCGCAGCTGTCTGTGGAGCCACCACCTGACGGCATATTTTCAGGAGCGTTTTTAAAAAAAATCTGTACAAAGCAGGCTGCTTTCTCAGTTTGGGTGAAATGGCCATTTCCGATAATATGGGGGCATAAGGGACTGGTGTTTGTTCTCACCTTGGTTTCACTTGAGCCTCTTTTGGGACCATGTGGACAGGGCGTTGGGGTGAGAAGATGACCGTGTGTCCCATCTGGTTTCCTGCTCTCCTGGGGGCCTTGGGCACTTTGCTTTCTACATCCTGCGATGGGATATCTGCGTCCTAGAACTGAGAGCCTTAGGAGGGGGTCTCCCTGTGGGGAGAGCAGGGTGATGGAGGCTAACAGACCACCGCTGTGCCCTCCCCATGCCCTGGCTCCTTGGGACCCTGGCCCATCCTTTGCCCTGCCGTTTTCACTTCCCTGCCACCAGCAGAGCCATGTGGGGAGGCAGTAACCGGAGCAGCTGAAGTGGAGGGTAGGCTTCGGCCTTCCTTCCTGTTACATTACCAGGGTGTTGGACTGGTTTTCTTGAGTCTCCTCAGCCCAATTCTGGTTGCTTGGAAACAGAAAAGCATTGCTTTTAGCCAGTGGTATTCAACTTCCCTTAACTCTTTGCGTGGGTCTCCTGTATGTTTGTCAGAGAGAGGTCCTGTCATGTCCATGTGGTCTGCGTAGGTTTCCTGAGGTACTGTGTTCAATACAATGTGAATTTCCAAAATTCCAAAGGGTGACATGCCCCCCTCACCTTATTTTTACGTGTGTAATTAAGGCCCAGCAGTTACACTTTACAATAGGAGACCCAGCTGCCCTGCCGGACAGATTCTTAAATGCTTCAAAGTTGTCACTGCACCCACTATCTTGCAGTGCTTGATTTGTGCAAAATCTGATCCATTCACTTCTATGTCGGAGGACTGGCTCCTCTATTTCGCATTAAAGTTTTTCATTTAAAAAAAAAATCCAAAGGGCAAAGTTGCTGAGTGAGCAAAGGACGGATTGGCCTCTCAGCTTGGGGGTCCCTGCAGACCTCGCTGCCCTCAGGAAAATGAGGTGATGGGCCCTAATGGACAGCGGTAGATCACATCGCAAAACCAGACACGCATAATTTGGCACCGTTGATGGTGGTTTCCTCACCAAAGGCTTGGGGCTCATGTCTGAACTAATGTGAAGCTTGGAACTGTCTTTGGCCTCAAAGTGCAAGGGGACTCTGTGCTGAGGAGGGGAGGCAAGAGGGGAGGGCGCGGCCAGGGGGGCCGCCCTGCCAGCCCGGCTCCTGGGTCTCTGGTGCTGGGCTTGTCCTGTCTGGGAAGGGGCCCTGGCCCTGGTCCCTACCTCAGCTTGCAGGACAAGCAGGCAGCAGCAGAGGGGGCATTTCCCTCCACCAGCACCCCAAAGGGCACCCCAGAGGGCACCCCTCCCAGTAACTGGCAGAGAGTCGGACACTGGGACAAACACTCATCAATCAGGGCTGCACTGATGAAATCAGGCTGGATTAGCCGCCTGTGAACTAATTGTGAGAGGGAGACATTTCTGCAATGTCTTTCAAACACCAGTTGTGATGGGAAACAGCTGTTAGATCCAGGAAAAAAATAATAAAAGGAAAGAAAGAAAAGGAGAGAGCTTCGGATTCAAAATCATAATAATGTCTGTCTTCTCTATTCCCTTTCACAAAAGCGCTCAGATTCCCCTATTCTCTCTAGACAATTACTCACAGCAGGCAGGGCAGCCGGGACGAGCACACTATTGCATTTACAGTTCATCTGCTGAGGGGAAGAGAGACAGAGGGAGAGAAGAAAGGACCCCTCCTGCTAATGTGTGTGGGGGGTGGCATGTTTAAAATAGATTGGAGATTCAGGTTAGAAGGGGGAGAAGGAGGCACAGGAAGAACAGGAGCTGAGACGCTGTAATGGTCCCGTTTCACTGGGGCTTCGCGTCTGAGCACACGGGTGCCAGGGGAAGGTGTCGGAATCTTCACTGAAGGCAGCAGCAAGTAGGCAATGAAGCCGTCCGTGCGTTTGAGACACCGCGGGTGTGTCCCCTGGAGCCTGACCTCCTGTGCTGGCCAGAGCGTTTGGGGTCTTGTCGCCCTCCTAGGGCCCTGCTGGCCCCCTCTCCTCACTGTTTCTGTCCCCCCTCTCGTCCTCAGAGTCGAGTGCGTTGTTAACACAATCGTGGAAAGAAAGGGGTCACAGCAGTGACACTTCTCCCTCCACAGGCCGCCCCACACCCGGCCCAGCTCCAGAAATGTTTGTCGACAACATCTTATTCTTTAAATTCATGAATCCCGTGTCATTACCTAAGGGGTTGTAAATGAAGTTGTCAGTGGTGGAGAAACAGAAAGCCATCCGCTGACGCGCGCTGGCTGCTTCCGGTGGGGTCTGCAGACGGGACCCTCAGGGCACCACAGGAGCCTGGGCCCAGCTTGGACTTGTGTCTCCTTCTCTGGGTCCTTGAAAATTCAACCAACCTCAGAATGGAGCAAAATCCTTTTGACTTGCACAGGGCAAGTTTTAAGAGTTCTTTCCCCTCTTTTTTATTCCAGCAAGGCAATAAATAAAATATGAAAGTCTCCATCCTTTATCTTTCATATAGAATATGATGAACTCCAAGGCTACTAAAGATGTACAGATCTTAGAGGCCGTGGATTGAGCTTCTCCTTGCTTTCTGTTTGTGAGCATCAAGATGTGCTCTGTCCACTGTCCACACTCCCACCAGGTGGGACAGGAGGCCCGAGAGGGAGGCCTGGCTCCTGCCTGAGGCCCCCCCGTCGCTGCACTGCCTGGGGCTTGGGGCTTGCAGGGCACGAGTCGGGGAGCACTCATGGGAGCACAGTTTCCCATCGTCTTGCCATGAATAGTTGGCTCAGCCCCAACAAAATGCACAGAATTCCAGAAACAGCTTGTTCTCCCTCTCTGACCTGGGACGCACCCTCTGCCACCACGCAAGGCGGGTCCCTGTGAGCTTCACGCAGAGGTCTCCGTCCTGCTCAGAGCTCCTTCCTCCTTCCTTCCCTCAGAAATCGGACAGCAAATGCGGCGGAGTGGCGCCCCTGTTGTTTAGACAGCCAGGCATCCTGAGAGTGGCCCGGTGGGTAGGCGCCTCCCTGGCAGGCTTAGGGCAGGGCAATGAGGGATGCACTTGTATTTTCTGGTTTTGCTTTTGTTTTTTTTAACTCTCTCTACTCTGCAAGGACTAACCCCTACACATGCCTTGAAACCTTTGAATGATTTACAGATGTGTCTACAAGAGAAAATCAAGATTCCTATTCCAGGATCTCAAGGTTTTCCCTCCTTTTGCATTCCTTTCCAACACACATCCTGGCTCTCCATATCCATCCTTCACAAATCACCCTCCTGCCGGAGGCCGGGAGGCGATGCCAGCTTTTCAAGGCTCTCCGTGCACGGTGGTGACACAGGGACTGAGAGCAGCTCTGGTTCCTGTTGGATTCGGTTTTCCTGGAGGCTCTTCTGCCAGGGCAGGGCCTGGGTGTGGGCATTGTTATGCTAAGTTTGCAGTAACTACACAGCAGTGAGCCTGCAGCCTCATTTTCTGCTCCCTGCTAGACTGTACTGTGTGGATTGCTTGTTTCTGTGTCAGAAATACCGTTTAAATGCTCGCCTCCTTTCCTGGGTAAGAGAGGGGCTGCTGGAAGCACTTTTCCCCACAGGAGTTTCTGTTTCTCTGGCCAGCAAAGTTGCCCTTTGTGCCTGAAATACAGTGATTAATAAAAACGGGGAAGAAAATGTTACATCTGACCAGAATTGATTTGAAGGAATGCTGCCTGATTTCTGAAGATTTGCTCTCCGATTGGTCATTCAAATGAGAGGCATGTCTTGGATGGCTGTCTTCACAATCAGAAGTCGTGAATGAGCTCAGCAATGTCCCAGAGGGGCGTGTGCCGAGCTGCGATGGGCATAAACTTTTTATTATATGCGTGGTCGCCCCTGTAATTAGTACAGTGTTAGAAATATGATTTATTGATGGTGCAAACGCATTTGGAACGTGCTGCGGGGGGTGTTGGCTGCGTAGCACACTCTGGGCGCGGAATCCCTCAGAGAGGCGGGTTCTGCGCGGCTCCCTCCAGAGCTCCGCTCTCCTTCTGGGTCTGTAACTCTCTTATCGAGCTGTCGTGTAGGGAACTGAAATCTTAACTTTGCCAAATACGCAAATGCTTGTTGGTGACAGACAGTGCCAATTTCTTTGTATGTGGCTAGACCAGAATTCAGATGAAAACCAGGGAAATGAAAGGGATCTTGAAAAAAATTCTCCTAAAGTCCCATTTTATTTTCAAATAATAAATTTCCAGTTTCCGCCTTCTTTCAAAGTGAAAGAAGAGTGAACTGGGTCTTCCTGATGGTAGAGAGGTGGGCACGTGTTTACCCTGCGGAGAGGGACTCGCCGGTTGCTGGTCGGTGCCGCTCACCGGCGCCCGGGGCTGGCAGTGGCGGGTGCCGCACAGGATTGCGTCACGCCGGCCCCTCTGTGACCTCAGCCTGCCTTGGCCAGCCAGACTTTCCAAACCAGAGGGTATTTCTACTTTCAGAGCAGTATCTGTCCAGGGATTCCCTTGGCAAGAGGCAGGACCATCAGTATGTAACGTCTGCATGCCCATTGTGTGTGTGTGTGTGTGTGCACAGATATATATGTATATATGTGTATGTTTAAAAGGCAGCAACTTAGCATACTATAATATAAAAATAGCCTTGTTCGAAAACAAGGTGTTTGGAAATAGAACTTCCTATTCAAATCAGGGCAAGAGGCAAAAGGGTTCAGAAACAAAATGAACCGTGTGGTGTGTGTGTGTGTGTGTGTGTGTGTGTGTAGCGTGTGTGTCTCCCCTGAATAAATGGGCCAGAGATGCAGTAAGGCAGGCTGTCCCTGTCCTGGGTGTCCGTGTCCTGTCTGGGGTTAATGCAGGGGGAGGCTGGTTCCCAGCTGAGCGGCTTCAGCTGGTTCCTGCCAGGCAGTGGCCCTGCATTAACCCTCTCCTGCCCACGCTGCAGGCTGTGGACGGGCCCCGTGGTTGCCAGGGAGCTGTGGCATTCCCTTACTGGATGCACAGTCGTCTACATTCAGCCACTCTGCTGTGTCTGCCGGTCTGTACTGCTGCCTTTGTGACGTGGCTGTCTTCTCGCTGTAGCCACTGGAGACCTCCGGGGTAGGAAGCCAGCTCTTTGGGGTGAGTTCAAATGAATTCTACCCTGAGGATGGCGGAGGAACAGTGGAGATTCCTTATGCCACGGCTCCGTAAAGAATTTTCTCATGCTTTGTTCACAGCGTTAGGAAGACACGCTTTGCTCCTTTCTCCTGAGCACAGATGAGGTGCAGTGCAGTAGTTAGCAGATACTTGCAAAATGAAAATAGATGATATTTTCCCCAGAGATTTACTCTGGTGATTCCTTATAAATTTGGAGTTCTTAACTCTCTCTGTCCATTTTTCTGACTTGGTATAGAACTGAAAAAACAACTCACTGAGTTTGCACTCCATCCAGCTTCCATTTGTCACATTACCAGTGGACTTTAAGATTTTAAGCTATCAATTACAGCAATGACAGATTGAAATAACATAGTATAAAAATACGTGCTTTTACTATTTCTTAGGGGAAAGAGCAAAATTGTACAGTAATTTCACCCTTCGTAGTCTTTTTTTCCCTTCTGTACTTGAACGAATATTGGTCTCTTTAAGCAGATAGGTTTTGCTGACTGCATGCTCTGAAACTATCATTCCATACACTTTCTCTCTAGCTTCAAGAGCTCACCAACCATTTGCTCCAAGCCAGAAAGGAAGGATACAGCCAATGACACGAAGCCTCAGTCTCCTGCCAGCCTGTACGTTCTGTTCGTAGCTCCGGTTCCAGGACACGCCTGTCTCTGAGGAGTGGGGGTCCGTGCTGGTTTGTGTGGTTCCAGCACTACCAGGAAGCAGAACAACACACAGCTTAATCGTCATCTCGAACACACCAGTCTGAGACCGGGCGCGTGTGGGGACGGCTTAGCCAAAACCTCTCACCGGCCTAGGAGAACACTCAAGCTGCTTACCTGACAGCTTGGGACCTGAAAGTGTTATTTTATTTTTACTGAGGGTACAAGTAACTTAGAGTTTTTTTTCCCCTGGCAAATATTCCAGTGTCCATTTTTCTGTTAGATGTAAGAAGAGGATAGGCAGGTGGAAAACCACCAAAAAAGGATGTAGGCAATGAAATAAATATCTCATTTGGATTCCAAAAAGCCCAAAGTAGAGAAATGTCACTGCAACTGTTGCCAACATCCTCGAAGCTGGTAAATCCAGGCATTCTTTGCGATGCCTTTTCACGCAAAGCCAAAGCTATGCTCGGTTTTCTTCATGCATTTTTTTTAAACTTTGAGATCAAATAATCACGACCTCACCCACATTTCAAAATTTCAACCCTTTTAGAAATACAGGGACATGGATTCTGGAGGCAGAGAAAGAAACTGCAGTGGAAATATCCAATTTTATACCATGGCTTATTGGACAAGAATAAGGGTGTTTTGACTACAGCTTCAATTTCCCAGGCATCTTTAGCACATGCATTTGGTACAGGTGCACAGCAGCTAGATTGACAAGCAGATCCTGAAGTTTCCAAACCGTCGATAAACATACACCAGGAAGGATTTACACAGCAAAGAGTAATGGCTCCTTTGGAGCTGTTATGGTCTATTGGGTCAGTAATAATCCACTTTTTAAAGAGTGCCAAAATGTGAATTTACATGGCAGACTGTAATGGCTCCTGGTCTATCAGGTAAATTATATGAATTCTTAGAATTTATGTACACACCATAGCACATGTACACCATGGGAATGTACTATTGTGTAAAACAGGCATTCCGTATAGACCAACACGCAGCCTCTTTCCCAATTGCTGATAAAAATGAGGTGCTGCATCTGGGGAAATGAAAATATTTGTTAACATTCAGAAGTTTAATGCCACAATTTACATTTCACCTTTAATTGACTTTATTTTGACAAATATTCTGGATTACTTGCATCAACACAAACTCTGGTTCCCCTAAAATGAAGTTATTTTTGTACCAAACTATATTTAAAATACCTTGATTGCACAATTTGTGGGTAGGTTGATGCATAATATTTAATTTACACATGATGTTTATAAGCAAACATCCATTCTATATATTCATAATTTCTATTTTCTTCTGTGATGTGAAAATTGACAATACTGAACATACAGTACTACAGCTGCACATAACAAAATGATTCTTTCCAGCAGGTGGAGGCATACTGCAAGAAGCTTCAAAAGAAACAACCAAAAATATTTTTTCCACCAGCAAACACTGACATTTAGGGGAAAACAAAATATCCACAAAAGAGGGAAATTAGATGAATAGTTTGCAACAGGAATGGTGGTATGACATAGTTTTACCTAATAAAAAACCCAGAGCAAAGATATTTCATAACCCCTCCTTGCTATAAACATTCCTCTTTCTTGGCTTTCTTTCTGCTGTGGCTGGAAATTCTTCCAGAAGAAAAGCCTGGTGAATTATTTAATAAATAAAACCCATTAAGACAAACATGTTCAAAGATACCTTCTCAAATTTCCTCCAAATAAGTGCAGCAATAAATGCACTGCCAGGAGCTGATATACACATGTAGGTACACACACACACACACACACACACACACACACAGAAAAACAATGAAAAAACTCTAGGAACATTTTTATCTCATTTTATTCACTGCACATGTGTATGTTCTATTCATTTGGCCAGAACCAGAGATTTCTCTTGTTCTTTTGTGAGTGTTTGGTGTACATTCCTGCCAGTGTATTTAAAAAAAACCACACACACCTAAGAATTTTGAGCACAGACTAACTAGAAAAATCTCTGCCTGAAAATTTGGCTCTACTTAAAGCAGAGATATTTCTTTCAAAGGCCACCCTCCACTTCCATTTTTAGGATAGATTAACATGTGTCATCTGCAATGGACAAATGATGTGGCCAAAGAATGTACATGTACATGATTAGAATGTTCTACCTGGAAAGATTTGGATGCTTTTGGATCTGTCATATGATAACATACTACAGCAATTATACATCTCACTTTCCTTAGTCAGATGCTGAGACCAGAACTGCAGTATAGCAACGCCATGTCCCTGACCCCGCCCCCTCTCCCAGGGCCTGTTTGCTGTGAATATCTACCATCTACAATATTGACTGGTTTATCAGGCAGCAGGTATCTCTATCAGTCTCTATCAGTCTATCTTGAATTGTCATCCAACAGGAGATTAAATGCTGCCTGCCTTCTCCTTGTGACTTTTAGTCTTCACATCACAAAGTTTTCAATCAAATTTCAGCAGTGCGCATTTAGCTTATGGAACTCGGACCCCTTATCTTCCCAAAACAGGGGATTTAGACCATGTTTACCTCATATAGTTTCATGATATCTTTCTGCAAACCTGTCCACATTTAGGTTGTGAGCTGGGTCCCAAATCTGACCTCCGCCCGCCATTCCTTACATGACTAGGCTCTTGGCCCAACCACAACCACCAACAAAGAATCTGAATAATGGGCAAGTGCCATTTTCCAAAGGAGTTATTCCAGTGTAGTGACCTTGTGTTGTTAGTTTTCAAGACGAAAGAACCATAACTATGGACCGCATTGTTCTCCATGGCTTTCTCATTAATAAACTTCAGAAGACTCTGATTGCCACGCGGCTTTCAGCTCATGAATCAGCCAGATAGAAGGGGGCTGTCAGCCATGTGCATTTCCTGTCTCACCACCTGACACCTGTGAGGAAGCTAAGAAATGAACTTCACTGTGTTTATGAGAGATTCTGCAGAAGCGCTAATACCAAACCAGCGTTTATCTGCCATTGTGCCTGTCTGAGACTTGGAATTCCCAATAAATAGACTAATGAGATTTTGAATAAACAGAAGCCAGAGAGAAGGACACGTGTGTTCTCTCCGGAATGGTTGAGAGGAAGTTGGTCCGAAGTCCAGCCAGATGGCAACTGGTAAGACACACTTCCTGCAAAGAACAGACATGATAACAGTGATGGTTCATCCCCTTTTATTATATGTTTTTCACTAGGTGTTGGCTAAGGAAGCCTAGCCCTGTGAAATGGATAGAGGGGTTTGTTGGCTTGTGGTTGAGGGGTGTGTCAGGAGTGGAACTGAGGCTCATAAATGAACAGCTTGTTCAAGAGGTTTCGTCAGAATGCATCGGGAATGTCAGCGTTGTGATGTTTAGAGTTTAACTTCTAACTTGGGCTTTCTAGACATGTGTATTTCTCATTTCATGTTTTATGGGCACACATGCAGAGGGGCTTACGTGGCTGAAAAGGCAAACATCATCCCCTGCCGCCAACCTATTGGAATTTACAAACCTAAATTACCTCTCAGACACGTGAAAATGGAAACTCGAGCCTAACAGTCGTCACCCTGTTGGTGAATTGGAAATTGGGTTGAGGTTTTATCTGTTATCTGTGACCTGTGGTTAGTTGACTGCTGCTGTTATTCCTTGGAAACTGGCTCTGCCACTTTTACTGGGGTTGGGATTGTGCCAAAGCACTCACAGCCCCCACGTGGTTGGGGGTCAGGAGATGAAGAGGGACCTTCCTTCTGGCGAAGCTGATGACGGGGGCCACAGAAGGCTTTCGGTGTAGGTGGGATCATTATGATTTGTGGAGTGTACACTCTAGATCTTGTTTTCCCTCCTTATGCATCTGAATGTAGTTAGTATTAATACATTTACAGACTGAGGCCCCTGGGTGGACATGGCCAGAAAGGGGGCTTTTACTGACAAGGTCATGAGGGCAAGCCTAGGTCAGCTAAAGACCAACCTTCCTGCCACACGTCCATGAAAACTTGGGTTGTGCGGAAGGTCCCTGGGTGCTTCTTTCAAATCCAAAACACATTTTCCACACCAGAATCTGGAAATAATCTCACTGGAATTGGGAGCAAGATCAATGATGCTCAGTGGCGAACACTCCGTTTTTAATATCCACAATTTTTAAAAAGTCTAGCACCTAAAGAAAAAAAATCATCCTTTCTTCAGCCCTTTGCTATTTACAGCAGACTTTGAGAAGGTTGCATCTTCTATGATCACAAAAATACCATTAATTCTATCAAGTTTACACCCATCAGAATTACCCAAAGTGTAAGGAGTTGACCGCTCAGCACAGCAGGTAGACCTGAGTGGAATTATGTGCAAAACGAAGCAAAATTCCCTACTCTTGTTCTGATTGTGAGTGCCGATACTTTAAGCTTCATAAAATGCCACTAATTGGGCTTGGAGAAGAAACTAACGTTGGAATGATCTTTGAAGAATGAATTTACCTCTCGCTTCTGTATTCTTTACAGAATTTCTTATATTTAAAAGTTGCAGATACACCCATATGAACTTGTTTTCAAAATAGGCACATATCTTGAAATATTTTCTAAATTGCATAAAAACTGTTGCATTACTAGGAAAAGGGTGGTGGTGAATGGCAGTTGTGTGCATCACACTTTATCTTTAAACTAGATGGAGAAACCAATATTTGTTGAATTGATTTGAATATATATTGATTTAATAATTTTTCTACCTGCATAGTATATATTGAAGGAGATCATTTAGAAGTTGCGGGGAATGTTTTGTTTTGGTAGGCTGCTATAAAATTTGTTTATTTAACAAGCTTTCTATGTGCTAATCACTGGGGATTTGAAAATTATAACATATTACCCCTGCCCTCTAGGATTTTATAGGCTACATTTTGGGAGTGGAGAAGTTGGAAACATAAATACAGAAATCAATGAATTGTGATATGTATTATAATAGTTTGAAGTGTTTGGTAAAAATGGATGTATAGAGGTTAGTAACTATTAATTTTGTTTTAAAGAGTTAATAGAAAGAAACAGCATTTGGCTAAGGCCTTGTAAGATAAGGAGAAAGTATAAGTAATCAGGAATTTTAGAAAGAGGAACATTAGTTTCAAATTTGTTAAATGCATGTTTTTGCACTGGCAAACTAAATATTCCTGCCATTTTACACGGATGAGAACAATTTCTACCTTTGCTTTACATTTTTCTTTATCAGCAAATCATGGATGTTTCCCACACAGTGCACCTAGGGGGCGCTACAGCTTGAGACTTGACGTAAAAAGCCTTTTCCACACCATCCTATTCTCTGGCAGCATTTTTTGACAAAAACTATTCAGCGTGGGCCTTTCCAAGCATTCGATTAACTGCACGTAGCCCACACGGATGATTTAGGTTAGCTATTTCTTGGATTACAAAATGACACTGATTAAAAAATAAAATAAAAACTCAAGGATTTAGAGATTCATTTTAGCATCAGTTAGAAATAGTAGCATGCAAAGTCACCAAGGGGTGTTGTCTCATGATGTGCTTTATGATATGATGGTTCAGGATGCAAAAGACTGAAGTTATATACCTCCCCACTAGAGTTGGCACATTACACACCGCATGCAACATCTCTGAACCTTAGTTTTTTGCTTGTAAATTTAAGTCCATAATACACTAGTTGTACTAGAGTTTATTGTACCATGAATGGTAGGAGGTATGTGAAAGCATTTCAAAAACAAAGAGTATTATTGTTATCATTAATCACAACAATAATAATCACTATTTGAAATATCAGGAATGACAATCCAGAAGTATTTCTTAATTTTAAAATACTGAAACATGAGAAAATGGGGTTGCTTTTTTGTGAAAGTCCTAACTTTAATTTACTTGAAAAGTTATCCATTTACCCAAGTATGAATAGAGCTTTGCATGGCACATGTTGTAAACAGAGGGAGTGTAAAATCAAATATGCATGTTTTAGACTTTTACATTTGCAGAATGTTAGATCTTGAATTTATCGCTCCAAAGCAGCATAGGGGGATGAGATATTTAGATATGAAAAATAAGCCACACTTTTCGGAATGTTTGGTGTAACAATGCTGATTCCCTACTCAGTTGATTGGGATGCAATGATTTCATGGAAATGTCAGAGCAGGTGTATGGAAAAGACATTATGGTGTCAAAATGAGATGAAACAATGTTAATTTGTGTGTGGAAAGTCCATGCTCTGCCAAGATGAAATAGAACCCCGTATTCAGTCGTGTTGAGCCCTGGCGTGCCAGTGCTCAGAGGCCTCGAGTGGAAGGCCCCCAAATGCCAGCAACGTGACAACCCACAGGGAACAAGATTTATTTCCTTCTTCCCGCCTCGGGGCTACGCATAAAGACCAGTAACACCGTTTGAGGGATTAGTGCATGGTACCAAAGACTCAGAGTCCCTGGAGTGCAGGATAATCTCTGCATGGGAAAAACCCAAGCCCGAGGAGGAGGAGAGGGGTGGAGGGAAATCACTCTCTGGCAGCCAATATAGGTTAGGTTTACAAGTTTAAGACTCATACCTCTTGGTAAATTGATGTATTTTTCTGGTGTGAAATGTCCCTGAGTGTTAAAATGTGTTCAGCGCCTCCCTGTCATCTGGGAGTCTGAATTTGCAGAACAAAGGTGAGCATTAATTCCAGTTTGGGTGTTAATTTGGCCTCTATGAAACACTCCAGTAAAACTAACATTTATATAGGACCCAGAATCGAAGAAGGAGCCAAGGGTATGAAAGGAAAATCATAATTCTAAGTGCTCTGAAATCTACAGCAATTTGTTTAAAAAAAAAAGATCTTTTTTTCCCTCCCCTTAGATTTCTCACAGACCCTGTTGCCACTTCATTATTTAATACAGCTCGTCTGGAGTTGACCAGCAGTCTTAAAGAATGTCAAGTCTTCACTTTCCATTCAAGAAATAAGACCCTCCTAGGACCTTCTAAATATTTCTGTTTTACATCTAACAAGAATTACCATATGCTGTAATGGAACAACGATCCGAGGGGTTTTATTATAGGAGGCCTTGGTTTCGGTGCTGACTTTGATAGGGACTGACTTGATGTGACCTCGAGAAGTTACTTGTCTGGACCTTGGTTTTGTTCCTCTGTAGATTTGGGGCAGGCTGGAGAGCTGGTCTACGGACGCCTCCCACAATATTCCTCAGCTTTATGGGACTTTTCTAAGGTCAGGCATCCGTGGATGGATAAGTGAATGGATATGTAAATGGTGCATTTGTGATGGGCAACACAGTCCGGATTATAATGCAAAAGACCAGTGTGTTTGTGGAGATTGCTGAAGCTTACTCCCAATTGTCACGGTATTCGCAAAAATGCTTCTCAGTGTTGGGCTTCCATGGGGGGAGAGAGGGTTTCTAAGTCAGCTCACAGGCTGCCTCTCTGCCTGTGCTCCTGCGGGGGCTGGCGTGGTGCTTCCCATATGGCCCTAGTGGTTATCTTTTAGCCCGCACTGTGGATGTCCCATTTCTCTGTTTACATTTAGGGTGTATTTTGGGGGGTATTTCTCATCTATGTTTTGAGAGGTATTCATTCTAGCATCACCACAGCTCATCTCCTTCCATTTTGAGTTTTAAAGGTGCTCCCAGAAGATTTGGGACCAAGGGATTTCCTTTTCATGGGTCTTGTTCTCCCTCACTTCCTCTGCAGGTGGAGGGAAGGGATGTGGTGGAGAAATGCCTTTCAATATTTTTTAGTGCAATATTAACTCATGTTGGATATAACAAGTAACAGTGCAATGAAATGAACCCAGGAACAGCAAAGCCATTAAGAAAACGTGCCATTAGGGAAAGGGCTGGAGTTTCCTATGGAGGAGACTCACCAGGTACACACCGGTGCATGGTCAAGGAAATGATTAAGATGTTTATAGCCCTTGTAATTATGTTCCTTTTAAGAAGGAGAGACTTTTGGGACAAGAAACATTTTCTTAATGCATGTTATTGGTAGTGAGCTCTACTTTTCACATTTTGATGTGATGACTCTGAATTCAAATATACATGGGATACATGTGCACCATGTGAAGAGAAAGCCTGATGATGTAGCCGTCCGTCTGACACCATACAAGGCCAGCCCTGCTCCGTTCATGCTCCTTTTTCTTTTCTTTTCTTTGGGGAAATATGAAAGCTAAAGCTTTAGGTTTTGTTCAAACCTGCAAAAGCACATATCAAATATTTCCTTATTTCTTTTCATAATACCATAAGAGAGGGTGTTTTATCTTTTTTTCCTGCAATTTAACATAAGTAGAAATTGTCAGTCTAAAATTGACAGGTATTTGTTACAGTCAACAATGAATTGTTCAAATTTGGGATCGTTCACCAGCATAGGCAGCGCCTGTCAGGTGTCACAACAGTAGGAAAACTTATTAAATGACAATGAGAAGACAGTAATTTGGAGCCCGGTGGATAAGACGTGAGAGGCATCTGGCGTGCGCTGCTGAAGTGAGTCCTTTACCACCAGGGCTTTGCTGCACCTGCAGGCGTGCTTGGGGTCTGGGGACAGGGACTCCGGTGCCGCCCTGGGAGGAATGCTCCATCCTTCCACCTCTCTGCTGCAGTGTGCAGAATTTCCTGGTGGGCCTTGTAGCCATGCTTTTAGGCAGGGTATACGGGGCCATGGGAAATGAGTTACTGTGCGAATCTCCTTTGTACGAGGAAAGAAACAGAGTGATATAAGGTCAGTGAGTTGCTAGCCCAGCAAAGCAGTTTTGATGTTCAGTTTTTGTTTTAATTCCTCAAAGTGGGTGTGTTTCTGGCTGTCACTGTGGGGGTGGTGGGCCTTCCAACATGAGCATCCTGTCCACTGGCACCCTACTTTTGGTCACACCCACGAGCAACTGTTCTGGTATACAGAGTTTCTTAAGAGGTATTTTCTTTTCTAATTACAAGTCAAAACAATCTACTTGCAAATGTAATTTTAATTCAGTGAATAAGAAACTTTAAAAAAAAAGTCTCTGTGCATGGATTTTTTGCTACATCTTCTAGTGGTTGTTATTGGCCATTTGGTTTGTGGAAATTTATTACTCTTCTGAAAAAAATAACATGATGCAACTATAATACTAACCTGTGTTTGGGGTTTTCTTTTGTTCTTAAAAATACTGAGATAAAAAGGTATATATAGTTCTCCATTTATTGTTAAATTAACTTACATGTAATATATAAGCATTTAACTTACACGTAATATAGAAGTATTTTATGAAGAGTTTATACTCAGAAATCATAAAGGAATAGATTTATAGAACTGATCACATGTAAATTTAAAACTTTCATATGGCAAAGGCCATGGTAAAAAGACAAACTACAATCTGTAAAAAATATTTGCAACATATACGGCATTTAAATGGAGGGTTTCCTAATACACAACAATGCTTAAAATAATAAAGAGCTGAAGAGAAAGTGGGCAGCCCGTAGATGAAAGGAATAAAAATGATGGTCCGTGAATGCATGAGAAGATGCCCAACCTCATTATAATTAAATAAATGCAAGTAAAAATAAGGTTCCATTATCATTCATCTAAAATATTTGTCAGACAATATCTTTGTATCTTGTCCTGAAGTAGTTGCTGTGTACACCGATGTCAACAAGACAGACACTGCATTTGCTGGTCCAGAGCTGAGATTCTAGATTGCCTGTGTCCAATACACAAGAGCCACTCGCCACACGCAGCTATTTAAACTTAAATTTAAAATAATGTGAATTAAGTAAAATTAAAAATTTAGTTTCTCAGTTTCACTAGCCACGTTTCTAGTGCTCTAAGGCTACGTGTGGCTGTCACTGCCGCGTTGGAACAGCACAGGTCTGCGGCATTCCCAGCAGCAAAGACAGTTCTCTTGGCCAAGGCTTTTTCAGCAGAGAGAAACTCAAGGAAACAGCAGAGGAATGCAAATAACTTCAAGCTACAAAAGATTCTGTGACAAAAACTCATAAGAGGCTGGGGCAGAAAGTGTCACGGGGGCCTGTTTACTTAAGGTGGGCGAGTAGGTGGTGTTTAACACATTAACTGCTGTGAGAGTTGTATTTAACTCACTCTAGTTTTGGCCCTGGGACCACGTGAAGCATGTGTAAAATCTTGTTGATGTTCTCATTGTTACAATTAAAATTGACAATTTAATTCTAAAAACCTGGATTAAATGAATAGAAGTCAATAAATTTTGTTTTTCTATTTCTGCTTGCCTTTAAATTACAGTCCAAGTTTTTATTCTATTTTCATAATAAAACACTGTGGTCCCAAGGAAAAGTTTCTGATTTTTTGGGTGGCAGTCCATGTGTTAAATTGAAACCCCAAGAAGAGAAGGAGCTAGCCTCTTGGAGAACAGGAGGTGGGAGACTGGGGTAGTGGATTGAGTTGTGTCCCCCCAAGAGATATGACCCCCAGTGCCTGTGAACGTGACCTTATTTGGAAATAAGGTCTCTGTAGGTATAATCATGTTAAGATGAGGTCATACTGGATTAGGGTGGGATCTAATCCAATGACTGGTGCCCTCATAAGAAGGAAATTTGGAACAGACACGGAAGATACGTGGCAAAACACTACGGGATGCTGGAGGCAGAGGGTGCAGTGGCGCAGCTGCAAATCAAGGGTGCCGGGATTGCCGGCAACACCAGAAGCTGGGAGGGGCAAAGGATTCTCCCCGGAAGCCTTCAGAGAAAGCGTGGCCTTGCTGACACCCAGATTTTGAACTTCTAGCTTCCAGAACTGTAAAAGAGAATAGATTTCTGTTGTTTAAACCACTTAGTTTGTGGTATTTTGTTATGGCAGCCTCAGGAAACCAATGCACCAGGCAAGAGAAAGCATGCAGGAATTTGAGGAAAGTAGCACAATGAAGAACCATAGAAGAATTTTGAGCTAATAAGCAATTTGATCCGGTTTACAAGTTTGTGTTTTAAAAAGGTAACTTTTACAGCTGGGTGGAGAATGGATTGAAGCAGGCAGCAACATTTATTAAAGTAAAGCACATTTGTGGGTTTTGTTTAGGTGGAAGCAGTAGGGTTGGAGAGAAGGAGGCATATGTGAGAAATATTGTGGGGTGTAGCTCTGTTTTCCTTGAGTAATTGGGTAGAAGCCTTTTAGTGAAAGGGAATAATTTCAAGTGATACAGGGAAAATTTATGGGGGAAAAATCAAGACTTCTGTCTGCTTTGGACTTAATGTTGATATATTTTTGCAATATCTAATTAAATATGTTGAATAAACAGTTATAGATACAAATCTGGAATTTGGATGAAACCTCTGAGCTTAAGATAAATTTTGGGATAGATTCACAGGAGGTTGCAAAGGTAGTACAGAGAGGCCCTGTGTACCTGTCATCCAGTTTCCCCCAGTGGTTACATGTCACATCAAAACCAGGAAACAGGCATCGATACCATGTGTGTATAGTTCTATGTCATTTATCATACATATAGATTCATGAAACCAAGATACATAATTATTCTATTACCATGAGGACTTCCCAGTGCTACCCCTTCATCAGCATTTCAACCCCTTGCTACCCCCATCCCTAACCCTGGCAACCACTGCTCTATTTTCAATCTCGATAATTTTGTCATTTTGAGCATGTTACATAAATGGTATCATGTAGTATGTGAAATTGACCTTTTTTTCACTCAGCATAGTGCTCTTGAGATCCATCCAAGTTGTAGTGCATATCAATAGTTTGTGCTTTCTCACTGCAGAGTACTTGTCCATGGTTTGGCTGTACCATAGCACCTGTCCATGGTGTGGTACCACAGTTTGTTCACCTATTGAGAAACACTTTGGTTGTTCCCAGTTCTTGGTTAGTGAAAATAAAGCTGCTATAAATAATTGTGTACAGGTTTTTTTGTGGACATAAGTTTTTATTTCTGTGGGATAAATGCCCAGGAGTACAATCACTGTAGCACAAGGAAAATGTATATTTAATTTTTAAAGAAACTGCCAAACTATTTTCCAGTGTAGTTATACCATTTTACAATGTTTGAGAGATCTAATTTTTCCCCATCCTCACCAGCATTTTATGGTATCACTGATTTTTATTTTAGCTATTTTAATAGGAATATAGTAATATCTTATCATGGTCTTAATTTGCATTTTTTATTGGCTAGTGGTATTGAACATCTTTTCATGTGCTTAGTTGCCATCCATATATCCTACTTAATGACATGTCATCTCTTAATGTCTTTTGTGTATTTTCTACTTGGATTGTTTTTCTCCTAGTGATGATTTTTGAGAGTTCTTTATATATTTTAGATATGGGTCCTTTGTTGGATGTATTTGCAAGTATTTTCTCCCAGTCTGTAGCTTGTATTGGCATCCTTTTAACAGGGCTTTTGCAGATAAAGAGTTTTTAATTTCGTTTAAGTTCACTTTATTGAAATGTTTTTTATAGATGTGGGTGTTATGTCTCAGAACTCTGTGAAACCCTGGATCTTAAAGATTTGCTCCTATTTCCTTCTAAAAGTTTTATAGTTTTATATTTACATTTATGTCTGTGGTACATTTGAATTAATTTTTATATAAGATATGAGATTTAAGTTGAAGTTCATCGTTTACCTATGGACATCGAATTTCTGCAGCACCTGAATAGTTGAAGAATAGTTGAATAGACTATTCTTTGTCCATTGAATTGCTTTTGCACCTTTGTAAAAAATCAGTTTGCCATCTTCATGAGGGATAATTGTGGATTTTCTATTCTGTTTTGTTGATCTGTGTGTCTGTCCCTCTGTCAACACTACACAGTCTTATTATAGCTATAGAGTAAGACTTGATATCATTTAGTGTGATTTTGCTCACCTTATTTTTCAAGATTGTTTTGGCTATTCCAGGGCCTATGGCCTTTCATATACATTTTGGAATATTTTTTTGTATATTTGCAAAAAATCTTTCCAGGATTTTGATAGGAATTGCATTAAATGTGTGCATCATTTAGGGGAGAGTTGCTATCTTTATATTGAGTCTTCCAATCCATGAATATGGTATGTCTCTCCTTTATTGAGATCTTGATTGAATCCTTTCATCAGTATTTTGTAGTTTTTAACATACAAGTAGTTCTATATATGTTTTATTAGAATCACCCCTAAGTATTTCATTATTATTCATTATTAATGATTTCAAAAAATCATTTTTTGAATGATTATGAATCATGTTGTAATTTTACTTTGTTTCCATGTGTTCATTGCTACTGTATTGAAATACAGTTGTTTTTTTTATTCTGCTCTTGTATTCTGTGAACTTGCTGAACTCACTAATTAGTTATAAGCGTTCTTTTTTGTCAATATCTTGGGATTTCTACATTGGAAATCTGCAAATAGCAGCAGTTTATTTCTTTTTTCTTTTTCTTTTTCTTTTTTTTTTAGTCTTCATGCCTGTTATTTTCTTTTCTTGCCTTACTGTGCTGGCTAGAGCTTCCAGTACTCTGCTGAATAACAGTGGTAAGAATAGACATCCTTGCCTTGCTCCCAATCTTAGTGGGGAAAGAATTCAGTATTTCAAAATGAAGTATGATGCTAGTTGTAGGTTTTTTTGTAGATGCCCTTTATCAAGTTGAGGAAGTTCCCCTTTATTCCTAGTTTCATGAGAGTTTTTATCATATATGGGTGTTGAATTTTGTCAAATTTTTTTCTGCATTAATTGGTATGATCATGTGATCTGATCTTTCTTCTATACCTTATTAATATGCTGGATTATTATCTTACTCTATTTGGGATGCTATAATAAAATACTATGAATGGAGTGGCTTATAAACAACAAATGTGACAAATTTATTTGTCACAATTCTGGAGGCTGAGAAGTCCAAAATCAATCACTGGCAGAATTGGTGTCTGGTGAGGGCCTACTTTCTTGTTCATAAAAGGCATATTTTCACTGTGTCCTCACATGGGGGAAGGGGTGAAGGAGCCCTCTAGAATCTCTGTTCCCATTCATGAGGGCTCTGCCCTCATACCTAATAACTTCCAAAGGCACCACCTCAAAATGCAATCACACTGGGCATTAAGATTTAACATATGAATTTTGGGGGGAGATACAAATATTGAATTAGTCTTGCATCCCTAGAATAAACCTCACATCATCATCATTACGTGTGTGTGCATGTGTGTGTATGATTTTTAAAAATTTTTACTGAAAATTTGCAAATTTCCATTTGCTAATATTTTGTTAAGAATCTTTACATCTTTACATCTGTATTCATGAGTGATATTGGTCTGTCATTTTCTTTTTTTGTACTGTCTTTCTCTGGTTTTGGCAACAAGGCACTACTGATTTCATCAAATGAAGTGGGAAGGGTTCCCTCCTCTTCTCTTTTCTGGAAGAAATTGTGTAGTATTGGTGTTAATTCTTTAAATGTTTGCTAGAATTATCTAGTGATGCCCTCTGGGCCTGAAGATACCTTTTTAAAGAGTTTTGCAATAAGAAATTCCATTTCTTTAATAGTTATTGGGTTACTCAAATAATTTATTTACATTGCCTAAGCTGTGGTAGTTTGTGTTTTTTGAGGAATTGGTCCATTTTATCTGAGTTGTCAGATTTATGCTGCAGAGTTGTGTGTGGTAGTCCCTTATTATTTTTTTGGTGTCTACAGAGTCTATAGTAAAATCCACTGTTTTATTCCTGATATTAATGATTTAATATGAATAATTTCTCTCATTAAAATTTTGCTAGAAGTTTTTCATTTTCTTTATCTTTTCAAAGAACTACCTCATTGTTTCACCAATTTTCTCTATTGTTTTTCTCATTGATCTCTGTTGTTTTTTATTATTTATTTCCTCCTTCTTGATTTGGGTTATTTTGCTCTTTAGTTTTCTAGTTTCTTGTCATAGACACTTAGATTACTGACTTGAGCATTGTCCTCTTTTCTAATGTAAGCGTTTAATGCTACACATTTCTCTTATCTCACTGCTTTCACTGCATCTCACCAATTTTAATATATTTTCATTTTTGTTAAATTCCATGTATTTTTAAATTTGCCTTCAGATTTCCTCTTTGAACCATGGATTATTTAGAATTTTTTGGTTAGTTTCTAGGATGTTTAAGATTTCCTTATTATTGTTCAATTGATTGACTTCTAATTTTATTATAATTTCTAATCTGAGTGCAGTCAGAGAACATGCATGGTATGATTTAATTCTCTTAAATTTGGCAAGCTTTATTTTATGGCTCAGGATTTGGTTCATCTTGGCAATGGGCACTTGAAAAGAATGTGTATTCTGTTGTTAGGTGGATTGTTCTATAAATATCAACTAGATCCTATTGGTTGATGGTGTTGAATTCTTCTATATCCTTACTGATTTTCTGTCTTGTTTTTCTATCAATTGTTGAGAATGGAATGATAAATCCTCCAGCTATAATTTTAGATTTGTCTATTTCTGCTTTCAAGTCTATCTCTTTTTGTTTCATATATTTTGCAGCTCTATTATTTGGTCCATGCACATTTATTATTGTTATTTTTTCTTGGTGGATCAACACTTTGTTGTCATCATATGTACATATGTAATACATATATACATTATATATATACATATGTGTGTGTATATACACATATATATGATATAACATTATATATTTACTGGTGTTGCCCCTCCCTGTCCCTGGTAATTTTCTTCATTCTAAAGTCTACTTTATGTGCTATTAATACAGCCACTTCCTGCTTTCTTTTGGTTGATGCTTGCATGGCATTTTCTTTCCACCCTTTTTTTTCAACCTGCCTACGTTGTTTTATTTGATGTGAATTTGTTGTTGACATCATATAGCTGGGCCATGTGTTTTAATCCACTCTGGAAATCTCAATCTCTTAATTTTCATGACTTTATTGAGGTATAATTGACATGTAAAAGCCTGTACATATTTAATGTATACAACACAATGAGTTTAAGGATAGGTATACACCTGTGAAACCATCACCCCTATCAACACCATGAACATGTTCATCACCTGCCCAAGTTTCTTTCCACCCCCTTTATTATCATTTATTTTTGGTAGTAAGAACACTTAACACAAGATCTACTCTATTAGCAAATTTTAAGTGTGCAATAAAGCATTGTTAGCTATAGGCGCTATGCTATATAGATCTTCAGAACTTACTTATTTTGCATAGCTGAAACTCTGTGCGCTTTGACCATCACCACCCCATTTCCCCCTTCCTTCAACCCCTAGAAACCACCATTCTAACTCTCTGCTTCTATGAGTCTGACTATTTTAGATTTCACATGTAAGTGAGATCATACAGTGTTTTTCTTTCTGTGTATGGATTATTCCACTTAACACAATGTCCTTCAGGTCCATTCATGTCACATAGGGCAGAAAATCTCAGGCTTAATTTTTATATTTCAACCATTTACATTTAATGTAATCATTGATGTGTTAGAACATAAGTATATTTTATTTTATTTTATTTTCTGTTTTCTGTTGTTGTTTCTCTGTTGTCTTTTTTCTATCTTTCCATGGGTAACAGAACAATTTTTAGGATTCCATTTAGATTTGCTATATTTTTTTAAGTGTATTTCTTCACATAGGTTTTTTAGTCATTGCTCTATGTATTACATTATATATATACACACTATATATATATATTACATTATATATACACACATTTTATATATATATACACATTATATATATATAAAAAAATAAAACTCAGAGGCTGTTAGTGTCATTTTACCAGTTTGACAGAAGTATGTATTGTACACTGTTTAGAGAACTTCCTTTAGCCGTTTTCTCAGGGTAGGTCTGTTGGCAACAAATTCTCTTAGCTTTTTTTTTAATCTGAAAATATTTAGTTTTTCTTTCATTACTGGATATAGAATTCTGAGTTGATAGTTCTGTTCTTTCAGAACTTGAAAAATGTTGTGGAGTTTTTTTCTGGACTTCATGGTTTCTCATAAGAAATTTGCTATCACTCTAATGGATTTTTCCCATTTATGTAAAATGTCATTTCATTATTGCTGCTTCAAGTTTTTTTTTTTGGCTTTAGTTTTCAGAATTTGACTATTATGTATCTTGTCATAGATTTCTTTGGATTTATCTCATTTGGGGTTTTTGCTGCTTTTTAAATCTGTAGGTTTATGTCTGCCCAAATTTGGGATATTTTCGGTCATCATATCTTTGAATACTTTTTCAGCTTCTTTCTCCTCTCTTTCTCAGACTCTGATGCCATCCAGGACTGTTATATATTTACTCATAGCAACAGGCTCTGTTTGTTTGTTTCTCAGTCCACTTTCTCTCTGTTGTTCAGATGGGATAATTTCTATTGTTCTATATTCAAGTTTACCAATTCTTTGCTCTGTCCCCTCCATTTCGCTGTTAAGCCTTTCCATTCAGTTTTTAAATTTTAGTTATTTTTTTGTCCTAAAGTTTTCATTTAGTTCTTCTTTACATGTTTTGTTGTTTTACTATTCTTCATTTTTCCCCCAAAGTGTTTGTAACTGCTCATTGAAGTATTTTTATTATGACTACCTTAAAATCCTTGTCAGACAAGTCTAACATGTCTACCATCTCAATGTTGTTGTCTATTGATTGTATTTTCTTACTGAGATTGAGATTTTCCTGGTTCTTGCTATGATGAAAGATTGATTGAACCCTGGCATTTTGTGTATTATGCTATGGGCCTCGGGATCGTACTTAAATTTTCTGTTTTAGCAGACTTTCTCTGACACTGCTCCGGCAGAGGAAGGAAGGGTGGGATGCCACATGTTAAAGCCAGGCAAGCGGGAAGGCTATGTTCCCCACCTGACCTTGGTTGATAGGGGAAAAGGAAGGAGATGGGGGTTCCTCATTACAGCTGGGTGCGGTTGGGAGCTAGGTCTGCACTGATACCACCTATTTGGGAGGGGCAGGGAGTCTTGTCACTGCTCCCTAGATGGCCTTCACTGACACCATGACGGGTAGCCTTGTCCCTACTTTTTAATGGTAAAAAATCCTGACTCTCCAGGAGGTCCCTCTGACACTAGCCTTGCTGCCCTGGGGTGGGCTGGAAGTCCAGGCCCCCCATCTGGCCTTTCTAGACAACACTGTTGGGGGTGGTTTGGGGTGTCTCGTCACAACTCGGTGATGGGGGAAGCCCAGACTTCCCATTTGCTGGCAGAGATGGGTGTGGGCTGCAGTTTTTTCTGTGGCGATTGGCGGGAGTGAAATGAGTGTTGTCTAAAAGTTTTCACTCTTACTAAGCAGCTCCCTCTTCTGCTCCTTTGGCTATGGAGAACAGGCTTCCCTGTCCTTGCTTTGTCTGTGCCCTTGATATTTCTGGGTTTCTGGCTTCTCTAGTAACACATCTAGTATATATGAGGCAAAAAAAAAAAGAAAGAAAGAAAAAAAAAGGCACCTCTGTGCATTTCCTTGGGTCTCAAGGTCTTGCCGCTTTGCTTTCTTCTCTCCAACTTTTAGGGTCTTCTTAAGTTTGTTTTATATGGAATGTGCAGGGATTTTAGCTTTTCTCTTAGCAGGAGGAATAGGAAAATGTACCTTTACTTCATCTTCTGGACGTGGGATTCTGTGTTAATAGGATACATTTTGGAGGAGGAGTGTACGTTATCATATTCGCTGCTGGTTATGCCGGTTCTTGCAGGTCAGCGCAGACCTGCCTTTATGAGCTTGAGGAGGAGGTTCCCGTTCTTCCTTCCTACTCTTTTCCCTCCTTCTTTCCTTCATTGGCTCTCAATTTCCTTTGTTCCTCTGCTTCCTTTGTGTTTTTTCTTGAAAAGAATTTAAAACGGGCAATCACAAAAGATACTAATAAAACTACTGCTTAAATATTTTTGAAGTTAAAAATGTTTGCATTTTTCTACATGATGTAAACCGTTTTTCTCCCAGTTATTTCCCAATGGTTCAGAATAATCTGGATATTCAGTCAGTTTCTTAGTGTGAGGTTGGGAGCTTTGAATAAAAAAGGAGAAAAAGTTTGGTTAAATGATCACTTAAATCAAGGAATGTTTTGTTGCTGTCTTTGTTGACTTTGGATTGGCTTTGACTCTATCTTTGGGTGAACAATCTTGGTGGCTTTTGTTTTGGCCTTTTTAAAATCATCACTCTCGTACACGCCCCCTCGGGTAAAGCAAGGACATCCCGCTCTGCGTCGTGTTCTTCCTCCTGAGAGGAAACGAGGTACGTTTACATGTGGAAGCATACTTATGTCATTCTTGGGATAACATCAGCCTAATGAAATAGGAATTACTTTAATACTGAATTTATCCCAGGTAATAAGTAGATCAGACAGGTAGGAGTTTGGTATGGAAGGTTTGTTCTCCCTCCTCCTGCCCGGTTTTGTGGCATGTCTTTTAATTCCTCCAGCTGCATAGCGACTGACTTCCTAGGGGTTTACTTGCATGTTAATTCAAGCTTATGTCAGTATATTCTCTCCACCACAAGTGTGTGTACACTGTTAAAGGTGTTTTAGCAGGTGAGGAAACGTCTAGTTCTTTTTAGATATAAATTTCTTCCACACACCAGTCATAGCCCAGAATTGGGGCCAGAGATTGTGCTGCTCTGCCCATGTGAAACCCATCCTAGGTACAGGGTTAAAACCGTGTATAAATAGGCAACCCTACTTAGGGAGTGTGGTATCTTACGAGCCTAACCCAGGCTATGAATGGAGTGTATTATCATGCACATCCCAATTTAAGAAAAAATAGTGATAGTGCCACAACAACATTGTAACAGAGAACACACAGCTTCACGCAAATGCTCCTCCTCGGGGAACTGCACTCTCATGAAAACAAAGCCCAAGCACACGTGGGCTATCAATTTGTGTTTTAAAATACAGCTTTCTCTTTCAAAATTACATTGCAGCTATTCATTGATTCGTCCACCTATCCAGTTCAAAACATTGAGAAACACGCAAGTCAGAGGACTAAGAGAATTTCTGCTGTAGTAAAATTTGTCAAAAGAAAGAAAAATCTCTTTTTTGGGTTGCTTTCATATTAAGCCATGAGATGCATGATTTTTCACAGCTCAAAAAAGGAGACAAAATTTAGGCCTTGTCACCTGCCGGGCAGAATGTTCTGGTGACCCTTGACGGGGCTCCAGGAGTTAACGGCAGAGGAAATGAGCCCTCGGTGGCACAGTGAGGTCCCCACACCACGGGCGCACGTGACCGTGAAGACCGGAACGAGCCCACTCTGAGGAGGAAGGGGGACCTCAGGCAGGTGGGGATGGGAAATCGGCCACCTGCGCGGAACGGGCCCCTCGCACAAAGCCCAGCGCCGCGAGAGCGGGCTCGTGAGGAAGCCAGGCGTCAAAGGAGAGAGACCGGCGAGCGAAGGCAGACGAAGCTCCTCTTCTGTACATAGCCAGGCTTAAGAAAAACTGTCAATGAGCCTGTTCCTTTTTTGTTTGGCTTTGCCGCCATTGCCTAGTTGTCTGAAAGTAGCCGATTGTATGGAGAGGAACGAAGCGGGAGCCAGGCCAGTTCCCTGAGCCAAGAAGTCCAGGCAAGTGATCAAGAAAAGGTTTTTCTCTTTCTTCCCTCCCCCTTCTTTCTTCTTCTTTTTAAAATTCAAGAACGTTTTGTTTGAAATGAAATTCCCCGTAAAGTTGTGCATTGCCTTTTATGTAAAGATGTAGTATCTCTGAGAATAAAGGAAGGAAGAGAGGAAATGAAAAAGCAACAGGAGAAGACGTGTGGCAGCTTGGCCTCTCACCAGCTGACCCTTTGCTGGACCTCGTGGGGCTCGGAGCTGTATGAGCTGGCCACGGAAGCGAGCGATTTATGGTGCCGTGTTTGGGCTTTTGATAAGTATCTCTGTAAAGTGATGCAAGGAAAAACAACCCTGGACCTTCTCTAATTGCAGAATTCCTGTAAATTATTTTAAGATGAGAGAGGCCATCCAGACCAGAGAGAAATAACCCCAGGGCTCAGGATATTTATGTGTATTTCATTTTAAAAATCGGTGCCGCAATGTCCCAATGATCATTAAGCAACCTGTCTGGGTGTCCTTCGAAAGCCAGAGGATGTGTTCCCTGAGGAGGATGAAACAGTTATTCATAAAGCAGGATTTGAGCACCACTGGGCCATGTCCCATGCATGAAACATGAGAATTCCTGGAAACCATTGGGATCACCGGGGTTCATTCAGAATTGCTCCTATTGGAAACTCTCTTGGAAGAACATGAGGGGGTGTCTTTCACCTTCCCTTTCACTAAACGCTAAAGTGTGATAGTGGTAAAATTTGCTAGTTTATTTAGTCAAGTGATAGGCATTGGCTGAAATCTGGTGCCAAAATGGAGACCTTCCTGCTACTTGTATTTAGCGGGATACTTTTAAACATCCTACAATGCACAGGACAGCCCCCAACAACAAGGAATGTCAGTAGTGCTGAGGTTGAGGAACCCTGATTTAGGGGCTCCTTTGCAAATCGTTGATCTTACTGTTGAGGACTTAATATTCCAGGACTGCTGAGAACATTCTGTTTCCAAAATAGCTCTGTTAGATCTTTTGAGAGGTCTTGGTTAGCTCCGGTGGTTAAGGAGATCTCACATGAGTTGTTTTAGCACAAAACTACTTTTGTTCCATGGCCAAAGTCTTTTTCCTCGGAAAGCTACATCCAAATTTATACTGTTTGCTCAGACAGAGCTTCAGAAAATCTATCATCATAGAGGAAAAGCAGAGTTGTCTTTTTATCCCAAGTCCAATGGTTTCACACAACAATTGACCACCTATTGTGACACTAATATCATTGCTGAGATGGTAATTTCTATTTTAAAGTATGAAGGCTTCCAGCCTCCTAAGATCACTATAGAGTAGAGACATGATAATCTGGGAAGATCTGCAAGAAAATTGACCAAAATGAAGACACACTCACAAAGTGAGCTTTCTCCTTTGATAACTGTGGGGTTCACCTATCCAGGCCCTTGTCACCTTAAAGGTGTTCACTCTACTGGTGCCCCAGGAGGCAGATGGCTTCTTCCGTCTTGTGCTGCAGCTTTACAAATGACTTCTGGCTCCTTATGGAAAATATTAGCATGGAGCATGCTTTTTGGTGAAGCTGTTTCTGCTAAAGCAGAATTGAGGTTAAGGCAAGCAGGTGCTGCCTGTCTTGCCCAACTTTCATGGACAAAGAACTCTGGGCTTCAGCCTTGTCAGCCTTCACACAATGCTTCGCTCATTAGGTGTGACCTGCGGATGACTCATGTGTTCCTGTGCATTTGACCTTTTGAGATAAGTAGAACAGCCTAGCTCAGTGGCTGGTATGGGGGGCCCGGTGCCTGCAGACTGATGAATTCTTTTAAGATGGATGTTTCCATTATGACATGCGGTGCATTGTGTGTTTGGGTTGTATTAAGCTCAAGGAATTACCATCCCCTTGCACTCTGTTCTCTCTATGTCTCGCCTTTTTTCTTTCAGGCATGCTCTATGCTGAGGTGAGTCGTTATTGGCAAATGCTACAGTATTCACTGTTAAGGGAACATAAATGATGCTAATAGCATGCAGAATTTAAAGGACCCCCCCCCCAGCAACCTGAAGTTCTTGCAAATCTCTGGACTTCCTTAACACCGTGAGTGGATTGCGTAGCCAGAGGGAGTTTCCTAATGACCAGTCCACTCTGAGAGTAGCAGCCACGGTCTCACCTTTGCTGAGGTGGATTTCTTGGCCGAGGAGCGGCTGACTCACAGCTCACATGACAGGCCAGGCTCAGTGTTCCTTCGGGGGTTTCCAACGTTGGTCATTCCAGCTGCTCAGCAGGAGGCAGAGCACTGTGGAAGGCACCATGGTGTTTACAGAGAAGTACAGTATGGGGTGCCCTTCATAAATCTGGCTGGGGGGATAGTATCACAAGTTAAATAACATAAGAACACAAGAAGTAGAATTTGAAGAGTGTATATGATTACGTCTCAGGTGAAAGGGGTGTACAAGAAATGCTATAAACTCCTAGGAGGGAGAGATTGCTATAGACTACACTTGTCACGGGGGCTTCCTGGAGGTGTTGGCTGTGGGCTGGTGTTGGAAGAAAGTAGGAATGTGATAATAACAGTGGCATCAGTGATAAGGCGTTTACCGAGCTCTTACTGTGAGCCAGGCACTGTTCCAAATGCTTAATAGGAACCATTTTGTTTAAGCCTCATCATTTTTCAAGGTGAGTACTGTTGAGATACCCATTTTACAGGTGAAGAAAGGGAGACAGAGAAATTGGCAGGGGCCATCCAGGTGGGGAATTTGCATAAGCAGAGGCGTGGTAGAGGAACCAAAGCCCCTTTCAATTCTAGAAGCCCTAAGTCCCACCATAATGACTCTGCTTATGCAAATTTGAAAGGGGCCTCAGAGAACATCGCGTCTTGAGGACACCGAGGCCGGAAGGGATGAGTGGCTCCCCTCAAGTTACCAGGTGGAGTCCTGGGGGAGCCACGTGTGAGGCTGGGACCTGCACAGGGCCCTCCGGCCCAGCGGCAAGAGGGCACACTGACTAGTCTGGCTGGAGCAGAGCGTTTGTGGCACTGCTCCAAGCCCGATTCAAATGTGGTGGTGGTTGACGGTGAGAAGGAAAGGCGGTGATTTGGGAAGAGTGACCTGGCTGAGAGCAGAGAAGACGGGACATTTGGGTGGGGCCAGAGGGAGGACAGTGAGTGACTGCTGGAGTCCAAGTCTGAGATGGTGGCCCCTTGATCAGCCTGCTGGCGGGGGAGGAAGGGAGAGGGGAGGTGTGGAATGCAGCGCGACAGCAGACCACTGGCGACGGACAGTCAGAATGAAACGTGCCTTCACCTCCTGTCAAGTCAAGGCAGATGACTATTAGCATAGGAGGAAAGGGACAGGCAGATGATTACTCCAAAGATAAAAATGAACATGAAGAAAATACAACAACCAAAAAAATCAGTCTTAATATCTGGCTTCGTGATTTGTCTGAATAATTTCTGAAGCACATACGGATGAGAACCGGTAGCTCTAAGCTGGTTTTCCTGATTCTCCTGGAGATTTCCGTGATCTGTTCCTTATCCCCATGGCTCCGTGGGACAACCCGTGTGCCATTTCCAAAAGGTTTCCAGTGTATCCGTGAAGAGATCACATTTGCCGGCCCGGCCACAGTCCCTGGGCAGGGCCTTCCTAGGAGGCTCTGCTTCCCAGCTGGGGTGCGGTGTGCCTTTGGAAGAGAGAAAGAGCTGCCCTTTCTGGCTCCAAGAATTCTTGGCTCTGAAAGGAGATCTTTGGGAAGCCTAAACTTCCCCAGAGCTCTCTCGGCGACATTGCTTAGTTCTCCAGTTAAATCCTAGCGGTAACTATCAATAAAACCACTTGTGAAGGGAGATAAGCAGAAGAGAGTTAAACCAGGACTCTGAGGGAAGCCGCTCTGCTGATGCAGGTGTGACCCCTGCCCTCTGTCTGCACTGCCTGCTCTAGGCACTTGGCCACAGTGTACACAGATAACAGGCAAGTGAGTGTTGGTCTGGAGGTTCAAATGTGCACAACAGGACATTCTTGTTTGTATGCCTTGGTGTTGTCGGCCCAGGCAGGCTTTATTTTGTGGATTGTTCCGCCCAGAGATGCAAAGGTAAAAACCCACTGGTAACAGTGAGCAGACAACATCAGTTTAAGTGCTGTTGATTGTTACTTACAGGAGGCATAACTCTTGGTTCCCAAACTCTTGTGCAAGAAATGGAAAAGCCTTTATTTTTTATTAATAGTAACTTGATTTAATTTCCAATTCCAGTTTCCCTGCCACCAGGGTTCTTGGGGTGGCAGAACCTTGAAAAAAGTCAATTAGCCTCTCAAATACCCTTCCTCTTCTCCCCAGCACTGCTGGGGCACTGAGGGAAGCCCAGGGTCCTGGCTGTGCTCTATCTGGGGCCACCTGGCCCTTGAACCACCTGGTCCACGCATTGCTCTCCACAGGGAGCCTGGAGGTGTCTCTTTCTCAGCACACGCCTGGTAGCTGCTGCTGCTACTTCCATGCACTTGCTGGTGCCCAAGAATCTGCTTTCCTGCCTTTTAGGACATATTAGATTAGAAGAATCTCTGTGGGCTCCTCGTGGGCTCGCTCTGCAGAAGTTCTGTCTTGGGCATTGGGAGCTCTTGGTCTTACAAACCGACTTGAGCTTCCCAGGAGCCTGCCTGCGTGTGCTCTCGTGTTCCCTGTCCACGTTTGTCCTCTTGCCCTGCAGGCCAGTCGATCTTCACCTGGTCTGAGGGTGCGTTGGGGTGGGCACAGCTCTCCTCAAAACTGTCAGAAATCTTTGCTTGCTTCTCTGTTCGCGCAAGGGGCTACATTTTTGGGACACGCAAGCAGAAAGGAGGTTGAAGATTCTTTCCTTCCCCCTCTGCTGAATTATTCCCCGGAGTCAATAAACACAGAGCGACAGAGGTGTTTGAATGGGGTAAGAACAAAGGAAGGAAAGGAATTACCAGAAAAAGTAAATAGGACAATATTTCAAAAAGTAGTACTCTGTCATTGCAAAATACGACGTGTGGGCATAAGATGCGTGAGTGAATGGTAGATGTATCAGGTGAAGCTATTTGATGCTCCTGTTAGCAGGAAATCGAGACAGTGGGGCTGCTTGGCTTGATCCTAAAAGAAACAGTTCTAGAAAATGTACCTAATATACACTTGTTTTAACCTGTACCTAGAACACTTGTCTCAAAGCAGTATCTGTAGAAAGCACCACACCTGCTGTGAATTTTACTTTATGTTTTTATTAAAATGTTTGGTTATCTCAAATATTTTAGGCTTAGTTGTGTGTCTGTCAAACTCTGGATCTGTACTTATCTGTGTGTATTCCCATGTGGAAAGTGAGATGACTCTTTGGTCAGCATTCTAAATTAAGTTTAGTTACATAAGTATATATAAAATTATATTTATTTACAATATTCAGTATAGTGTAGTAAGTATACACAATATCATTCTATATATACATACATATGTACATGTATTTTTTTATATTTGTTGTTTCTTTTATTTTAAGGAGAGTGATCAAGGGCAAAGTCAGAAACAAAGGGCAGAAGGTCATTCTGGGAGACATGAAGTCTCTGCTATTCAGGCAGATTAAGGCAAAGAGCCAACTTTTACAACCTCTTTTTAAGGAACTTTGTCATTTTCACAGAGAGGAAACCAAATCCCACGTTTGCATCACTACAGTAATTGATTCTAAAGGAACCACAAGCTATTTTTGAAAATCTTATGAGTAAGGCCATCAAAACTGGGCCAGACCTGGCAAAATCTTAACACAAATTTGTGTTTCTTTTCAGATTCTCTGTGAACTTTCTACAACTTGCTATATTCACTCAGTTTATTTTTTATTTTTGTAAAATGTACACAACATAAAATTTACCGTTTCTATCATTTTAGAGTGAATAATTAAGTGGCCTTTAGTCCCTTGGTTACACTGGACCCAGTTCAAGTGCTCAAGAGCCGCATGTGTTCAGTGGCCGCTGTGTTGTGCAGTGCAGAGAGACGGCATTCCCACCAGCGCAGGACGTTCTGTTGGACATAGACGGCATTCCCATCAGCGCAGGATGTTCTGTTGGACAGCTCTGTTCTAGAGCTGTGCCTCGAATTGACTTCTACTTAGAACTCATAAAAACCTGAGCAGGTGGCTGCTACCTGAGAGCAAAAGTGTAAAGGATTTGGTAACACCCCTTTTCTAACTTTCTAGGCTCCTTGAGAAGCAAAGCCTCAATAAGAATATCTTTAATGAGCTAAAACTTAAAATTCTGTCTTGGAAAATAAAACAATTACATTTTTACTCATTTGTGCAGTGTTAGACTCTTCTATGATAACGTGTACTAATTTTGGAATTTACAAAAACAAATGAACTTAGGCTTCTGATTTTATCTTAAAGGAGATGGCCAAATAATCAGCACTTTTCTATATTCTAACAGGCATTGTTAAAGACTATTAATGATGTTATTCATTGTCCTTTTAGGTTACGTATCTGCTTAATAAATTAAGTATAGAAGTTTACGTTAGGAAAAATGTTTGTCTTTCTTGAGAACTCTAATGTCCTTAGAAAGTTATGGGTTTTACTTTTTGACTTTATTGCCAGGAAACTTAGAGCCTAATTCAGACTCAATCACAGTAGGTACCTATCCCAGGCTGCGTACATAATTATTTACTCACTTGTTATTTTCCAGTTACCTGACTTCTTTCTTAAATATTTTTTTCAAAAGTTTTCATATTTATAAGTATATATATATATCCATTAATTGTAAGCACCTTGAAAATGTTTTTGGAAGTAGACAAAATATGCTTAACAAGGACACGTTAGTATTATTTCAAAATTATCCATGAATTCTCAGAATTTTATTATCTATTCGTGTGCAATTTTGTGTTCCTGAGCATTTTGTCACTCATAAAAACAAATATTTGCATAGTTTTGGTGTGAAATGTCATTTGGAAGCTCACCAAGTTTCAGAAACTAAATATCAACTCCTAGGGCGAAATCCAGTCTTTGTTCAAGAAACAGACGTCTCTCCCCAACGCCCTCACCTGCTGCTCCTCCAGCTTTCTGAGTTGGGTGCTTGCAGGCTTTCTGAGAAGGGGCTTCACGGGTCATGCTGCCTTCCTGGGGCTGGAGTTGCCCATGTTAAGTGCTATACCACATTCCAGGTCTTTATTGCCTAATAGGCAAATCTTCTTTTTGCCCTATATATTTCTATTTTTTTGTTTATTTTGAAATATTTTTCCTAAAGGTCTTTGACAGCTTCATAGAGCTGGGCATCAGGTGGTTGTGTGGATGCTTTGAGACTGTACCTGTTGTGTGGCCCGTTACCTGGAACAAGACGGGCATGAGTATAAACAACAGGAATAGTAATTTCACAAAGGAGGAGGGACAGGAGCCAGCAGGACACTTAACTTCATGTGTCAAAAACAATCAGTACTTTCTTGGGTGTCCATTATATGCCAATAATTAAAAGACAAAGTGACAAGCAATGCAATTAAGGTCCCTGTCCTCATGAACTTTCTTATTGGAGGAAACACATGTTACAATGTAACAATCATTTATTCACATGACAAACGTTTATGGCACAACAACTGTGTGCCAGTTACTGTGACAGGCTCCGAGGAAATAATATCACTCTGAGGCACACTTTTTACCCTGCAAGAGCTCACAGTAGCCTGGGAGGCTCAACCACTGCTCATGTCACACGGGCTGAGCATGGTGTTCTGAAGGACCGCGGGGGAGAAGGGCATTCTCGGTGTGATGGTCTACTTGTTACTTGGGCTGATGGCAATTGTGCCGCATTCTCTTCCATTTCCTAGCCCTGGTATTAGCCATTTTATGAAGCTGTCCTTTGTGGTGAAGTGTTCATAAAAGCCAACCGGGGAACATTTGCCACAACCAGCGTTAGCTGCAGAGACCTCACGTTGGAACACGGCTCCTCCCATGAGGGTGGGACTCCAGGAGCTGTCCAGGGTGGGGTCAGAAAGTCTCGGGAAGTCATTCATTCGCAATCAGATCCCCACAAAGTCAACGCTTATTAAGTGCAATGTAGTTTCATGTTTTGGTGGAGACCAGCCAATGTCCAGGTCAGATGCTTTTAAGAAATGGCCGGAGTTTGTTTTTAGAGCCTCCTGCTTCTATTGTGTGGCCCTTCTGCCATCCTGGGAGGCCTCTTGGTGCAGTGGGTTTGTAGAAGGTGACGTCCCAGTCTGGGCTTGAGTGATTCTCCGTGCCTCCCTCTACAAACGTCTCGCGAAGTTGCTGGTTTGTGAGGATCTCCTGTGTTCATCCTCACACGTAGTGGGGAAGAATGAATGAAGCCAGCTGAGACGCAGCCTCAAAATCCCAGGCACTGCTCAGAGGTTGGCTGTGGTTATGACACCCGGTCTCTCTGAAAAGGCAACTGCTGGTGGCCGCAGGTGATGTTTCCCTTTCTGTGCGTGCCTGCAGCTTAAGTGACACAAAAGAATGAAACCCCAGAGTTCATTTCAGATTTTCTGACAGGCCACGTGGGGGATGTCAGTCTTAGGAAGTCCTTCCCAGGGTCTCTGAAGTCATTTCAGCAGGGGTTGTCCAGTCGCCTCCCGGGGGCGGTCTTGGCCAACGTCTTCCCTGCGTTCCTCTGCTGGATTTCAGGGTTTCCTACCCTCAGAATGCGGCTCCTCACACACTGGTAGGTGGGTAATCGTGCTTACCAGGAGAGTCACCGTGTGCCGTTGCGCTGCACTTCCCTGCACCATTTGCCTAAGAAACCTCCTCATGCCACCATTTGCGGTCTGGTCTGGGGTCTGGTCTGGGCAGACCCTTGAAGAGGAGCCAACCATGCTGGGAGTGTACAGTTGCCTCAGTGCACACAGTATCTGGTAGAAATTGATGGCTTCTGCGCTAAGTGTCCCTTGGTGGAACTGCCAGTGGCTGCTGCAGTGTACACGGTACGGACAATTCCTGAGATGACTGTGGCCAGTGGGGTGGGTGGATTTCCACCTGGGACCCCTGGAGCCTCCAGGCGGCCAGCAGGGGTGAGGCTGGAGGAGGAGGGGGCTGAGCTGGTGAGGCTCTGAGCCGTTGACACCTCCTCTCCCGCCCCCATGTTCTCTTAATCCAAAGCAGTTCTCACCTTCCTCTTTTTAAATGATGACGTTTTGAATAAGATTTTAATTAAGAAAGATTTTGACGCTAAAAAAAGTTGAAAATCCCTGCATTGGGAAGTCAGGAAAAGCTGGTGTAATGCTGGGGTTGTTAACCTTTTTGGTGCAAGGCCTTTTATAAGATGTGATGAAACTGTTTCTCCAATAAAATGCACCCGACAATGTTGCATCAGGAGGGTGTGGCCCATGGGCCCCGGTTGAGATTCCCTCATCAAGTGGGAAGACTATGGGTTGTGGATGCAGAGAGATACCCTACCTCAGACATCACTTGCTTTTTAACCTCGAGGAAACCTATTGAACCTCTTTAAACCCCAGTTTGTTGTTTGTAAAACATGGGCAATTATGTATTTTTGTGAAGATGAAAGAATATCAAATTCAGATCACACAGTAGATGTTTAGTAAATCGTAACTATTAAAATAAAAGACAGCAAAGTGGTGATTAAACACATATTAACACCTCACACATGGTAGAATCATATAATCTTATTAAATCCTCACAATAAACATGGGAGATGAGTATTTTTACTCCCTCTTTACCGGTGGGAAACTGAGACGTGGAGGTTTCATCACCTGCTTGACATCATCAGATGTGTCAGGAATGGAGCTCGAGGAAAATCCCAACTTCACCTAATTCTGAAGGCTGGACTTTTACAACGTGCTGCCTCAGGTGGGACATAGGAACACTGAGGGTCTTGCAATAGTCCCATCCCAGCACTTCCACTGTGGGTCCGAGAACCTTTGCCATGACCAGGAAGTGGAGATTCATGCCCCGGAGGTGAGGCACCAGCACCCTACTGGGCAGGGCTCATACATCCAATGTGTGTCGGAGTGGACTGTAACAGGACAGTGTGATGGGACTGTTTCTGAGAAAGAGAACAGCAGTCCCTGGCTGGCACCAGCCCGGCCCCCACAACTGGGCCTGGCCTTCTGCTGGACACAAGCCCATTCACTGAACAGCAATGCCAGCCAAGCCACTCATGACCTGATGCAGCCAGACAGACATAAACACCAGGTGTCTGGACACAGACAGAACACACAGGGTCCCACCACTAAATGCTTCCCTGTTTTGTCTAATATGAATGAGAACTGCTCTTTACCTTTGTTTTCTTGGAGCACCTGTGCCAGGAGGTCTCACTCCGGAAGCCTCCAGGGTGGTGAACAGGAAGACTTCCATCCAAGCCTCAGGGCCACTGGTTCAAATGTTTGCTTGGCCACAATTCCGTGAAAGCTCTTGGATGAGTTATGTCTTAGCCTGTTTTCTGTTGTTATAACAGAATACCTGAGACTGGGTAAATCATAGAGAAAAGAACGTTCTTTAACTCATGGTTCTGGAGGCTGAGAAGTTCAAGATCAGGTGGCTGTACCTGGCAAGGGCCTTGCACTGTATCATAACACGGCAGAGAACATCACTTGGTGGGAGCACTTGTGAGAGCAGCTAGCATGTGTGTGAAAAAGGACATAAAACACGGGGGTGACCTTGCTTTCTAACAACCTGCTCTCAAGGTAACTAACCCAGTCCTGCAAGAGCATGACCCACTCCTGAGAGATGGCATCAATCCCTTCATGAGGCTGACCACTCTCACCCAGACCTCTTCAAAGTCCCACCACCTCACAACACCCTTACATTGGAGACCAACCTTAGTGTGGGTTTTGGTGAGGATAAATCCTATTCAAACCACAGAAAGTCATCTGGACTTTCTTGGTTTCAGTTTCAATGCTATGGCAGGGTTGATTCCAGTACACTCCGAGGCCCTGTGGCTCAGGAAGATAGTCAGGAAAGGGCAGGAGGTGAAGGCCACATGATGTGGCCTCTGGGGGAGGCAAGGAGGCTGCTTGTCCACGTGAAGGACACACAAGGCACCCATGCTCCACCTGTCAGTTGAGGGCTCAGAGGATCTGAGCAGGGTCCAAGGCATCAGGGCCTCTGGCCCTCCTGGGGTGCACCTGTTGTGGAAGGAGGCTAGGCTTGGCCCAGCTGGACTTCCAGAAACAGGCAGACTGGGCTCAGAAGCTCGTGATCCCAACCATTTTAAAGGCCCTGAAGGAGGTATGAAAGCCCAGATGCTGTTTTTATGGTTTCTGCTGTTGTTGTTTGTGTTTCATAAACTATTTTAATCGTTTGGTTTTTTATGCCACATATCCTGAGGCCTTTAAATTATTTTTCAGAGTGTGTGTAGCTCTGAATGTGAAACAGGCTCATTTACAAAATGTGGGCTGACCACAGTAGGGACGGTGAAAGCTGGGCTGCTGCACTGAGTGACCGGCCGCCAGCCCCTCACCACCGTTCCTCCCCAAACGCTGCAGAGGAGCGTGTGAAAAACAGCGTGCTTCTCCCCAGGCTGCGCCTTCTGATCACTTGTCTCTGAATTTCTCTGCTGTCTGGAAAGCAATTTGCCTAGAAGATGAAGAAGAAGGAAAACAAAAAGTCATGGTGGCTTCCCTAACCATACCCTTAAACTGGAAATCACTGGCAAAGGCCATGCTTGTCGGCAGCACTGGTGGTGAGAACCTGCTGCCCCAGAAGGTCAGACAGGCCGGGCGTGGGAAAACATGCCGGCGTCTGGCAACCCTGATTGGAAACTTCTGGGTTTAAACTGCTTCAGAGGTTGGCTTGACTCTCGCACCTGCCCTGTCTTGTTTCCAGGGAGGCTTGGAATTCAGGGGAGTGGCGGTTAGTTTCCTCAAGCTGTGGAGACATTGAGAGGTTGAGCCCCCTGCTTGGTGTGTGTACAAGGGAATATGTGGCTCTTTTCTTGCTCTGAAACTCTTTTCAGATGTGTGGTCACCTGCAAAGCTCCTGCTGTAGAAGAACCAGGAGGCTGTCTGCCTGATGGTGTTGGCCGGGCACCACATCAGGAATGTGAAGGTCGTGTCTGGAGATCCTGTCCTGTAGGGATGCTTTTGTGTCATGTTTGGCGGGTTTGTACACGGGGCCTGAAACACTGAGTCCACATGTGTACCACCGCCCTGAATATGGACTGAATTTGACAAAAGTCATGCTGAATTGCCCAAGAGGCCTGGCTGACTTGCTAATTTCCAAGCCAAGGTTACCACACTGGCCTAGAGTCAGGTTTGTTGGTTATCTATCCCCTGGGTGCCTGTTAAACACACTGAGTCCTGTGCCTTCCCCAAGGACGACTCAAACAGAATCTCCAGGGTAGGCACCTGAGGATCTGGGTGTTTACAAAGCACCCCAGAATCCCTATCCCTGGGAAAGTTTGGGAAACCTGGGATAAGCTTGAGAGACCTGCATCCCTTGATCTGTGGGCAGAGCAGAGAGCACCCTGGGGCACATATCTCATGGTCTCTGCCTGGGAAATGGGTGAGTTGGGGTTAAGATGTTCTCTCTGGAGCATTCAGAACTCGGCTAGCTGTTCTTTAGGATACGAGGCCGTAGCCCTGCTAGACCTGGTACAACTACAGATGCTGGCTCAGCCCAATTGGTAAGAATGCATTTTGCAGATGGGGCGACCTGTCTTGTTCAGCATTTTCCAAGTCTTTTGGCCACATTGATGGACCCAGAACAGGGCAAAGGCTTCTGGAAAAACAAATGGGGCAATGAGGTTGTACTGCTCAGGCTGTTGGAAGAAGCTTCCTAGATTTTAGCTGGAGACGAGGTGACACTTTTCCAGACGACAGTTCTTGTCCTGTGATTTGGGCCTGTTCTGTGCGATGGGCACTACGTGGACACGGCGGGCTTTCTGCCAGAGGCTGGAAGTTTGGGAATTATACAAAGGCGGGATGAGACCTTCTTTTGGACACATCATCAAGTTTGCCAATACCTGGCTGGGCTTCTTGCTCATTCTCAGCTTCTCCGTTTGTAAAACACACCTCCCTCCCAGGGAAAGTGAAAGAAATCATCCACAAAATGATTTTGAACCACTTTCCAAGGAGAGACCACTGTGTAATTTCTTCATAACAGTGAAAGTTTTCACTTGAGTGGGTATTGAAAACAATAGGTTGACCTTCCAGAAAAGGAAAATGCTCCTAATTTACTACAAATAGAAACAAATACATTGTTAGCTTGTAGTTGTCAGGTCACTTGCTTGTGGCGGCGCCAAGATTGACACCAACTAGCCGTTAATTCAACTCCCCAAATGCTCAAGTTTGAACAAGTTCGGAAAAATTCCTTCTAGACACCTTGAGACTGTCACCCAACATTCTGAACCATGGGCTTGACTTAACATGGGCACAGCTGTGCACGTCTCATATTTAGTTCTACAACGAGAAGCTCTTTGGCCACCACGTTTTGCAAGGGTCATGCCTGGAGCCACCATTCACAGGGTGGTTATGTGATTATCCCACCACATCAGAAAGATGTATAGAAAAGCCAATATTTCCCATGTTAGAATTAATTACCTTGCTTCTCTTTGGACAGACATGAGGCCCAGTCACTTCTTACCTCTGTGTATTGCCTTACAAAGCCCTCTCAGTTGCCAGATTGGGTTCTTGTAATTACTCCATAACCTGTGCAGGCATTATTGCCCCCATTTTATGGCTGATAAAACCAAGGCCAGAATGTAAAATAACTAGGTATACAACAAGGATTATAAATATGGGAGACAACTTGCACCTCTGGAAGCTGACTCTGAACCAGAGTGTTTCCCACCAGATGAGGCTGCCATAATACACTGATTTCTCTAGGTGTTTGGCAGGTATTTTTCTGGCCAACAAATTCCATTTAACTTAGTCTCTAAGAGAGGGCCTAAGGGAGGAACAAGTGGTCTTGCCTGGCTTCTTCTAATTTTACATTAGAAAAGATATGCTTTCTTATTTGTTAGTGTCAAAATGATAAATAAAAGCACCCTATTAGCAATGAACATCAGTGAGTAACTAGAATTGACATTTCATAATTATTAAAATTTTTAAATATTCTAGTGGTAACAGTGACACTGATAATATTAATGTGTTGTGGTCTGAAGGCACTCAGTTTAATGTTTATGTATCCCCAATACATAATAATAAATTAAGTAAGCACCCATAGGGTCATAAGCATTTTTCTAATTTATGTGATTAATAAAGAAGTACTCCACTAAATGGGATAAAGGACTAGTTTGGAATTATGGGATTGTAGAGTTTTCTCTGTAACTACTTGCAAAGACTTCTTGAGTAATTCTTAGTCTTTTTTTCTCTAGCTGACTTCCTCTTTTCATAAAACGGCAACCTTGCCTTTTGTATACCGGGAAAAAAGGTTTACCCAACACTTAGATTTTTTAAAAGAATATTTGCAAATAGATTGTGCACCTATTATAATCTCTGATGTTTATCATTCACACCTAATTTTACCTTTGTCCTGGCTTGTTGAGGAAACTATTTCCTTAACCAGCACATCTGCCGCAGGAACCTTTCAGCTTCTGCCATAATCAAAACTGTGTTTCTTAGTCCACGCATGTACGCACCGGACTGCTAGCTCAGGGTTGCTGAAGGTGGTGCCACAGAATGTCATCTTCTGTTTCTCAGTGGTTGCTTTTTTCAAAATATAGACTGAGATGCTGTTTCCCATTTTGGGAGTGGCTGGCTCCTTGTTCTTGGGCCGTACATAGTGAAGCAGGTTTCTGAATGGGGTCGATGAGCTTAATCCCCGGCCAGAGTTAATTTAGACGCAGACTCTCCCCCTAAACAGAGCTGGGGCCCATATACAAGTCAAATCTGCTATTTTTCTTTGGGCAATGATTTATTTCCCTCTTAAATTGGCTGGACCAGTTAGTTTTTTATTTTTATTAAGTCACACTATTCTTAAATGAAACTATTGATTTAAAGTCAGCTTAGTGAGGATTTAATTTGTTTTCAGGGGATTAGAGCAGGTAGCATGGGGTAATTTTGCAATAAAGTGGAGCAGAAGCCTTCCTTCCCAGTGCCTCAGTTTTTTTTTCTTGCCAGGCTGCACAGACATTACAAATTTTCAAGTAAATTGTGGAAATACATTCATAAATCAGTCCTAATTCCTCTGCCTTCTTAAGGTGATTCAAAGGAGAGTTCTCCCGTGACCTTGTCCCGTGTCCTTCTAATGTAGTCCATGCTTCTGGGGCTAAAACACACACGTGTGCGTGCACACACACACACAGATTTCTTTCTCTTTAGGATCCATGTGTCATTCTTCTTCATCGTCCTTCCTCACTTTACACTGCGTTGCCTTTGTTCACACATTTTCTGTCCACTGCACGTGAAGGGGGTGCCCGAAGCTGGCTTGCCTGCACCCAGCACCCCCTCTGCCATGCCCCACGGCCCTCCCTCCGTGTCCGTGTGGTCCCCATGGCGGGAGGGCAGGTAGGGAAGCAGGGTGTGAGCTGCTCTCATGATGGTCTTAAAAACCGACTGAGTGAAACCACCCAAACACAGCTAGAAAAGGTTTTCTGTTGTTTGTTTTAAAAAGTAGAGTCTTGTCATTGCCAGTCTGTTATCTCTCAACTTGGCTGTCACTATCCATTTCAAAAAGAGTCTTTTCTTTCTATTGAAATCAAATAGACTCAGAGCCATTTTCAGATTAATGGTCCTTGGTCTAGAGATTTCAAAACCATTCTGGTCAATCATTCTGAACATTTTCCCCAACCCCCTCCCACTGGGGTGGCTGGGGCGGGTCTTGCCAAGCCTCAGATGACAAAATCCATCTTGTTAATCCTCTGTTGCCGAATCAGGTTGGACCAGCATCACTGCGAATATGCTGCCACCTTCACCACTCTTCCTTTTACAAATGAGTCTTGACTTCCCAAATAGTTGGTTTCATGTCACACACAGTGGAAGGGGACTCCAGGGCAGGCTTTGCTCTGGGTCCAGGGGGTCCTCTGCTGAGCAGCTGTGAGTGGGTGGGGTGAAGGGAGACAGGGGCTTAGTCAGCAGAGACATCCTCAGGCGTTTCCGGGGCGTTGGACTTTCTATAGCACTCTGCTGTGTGATTGGAGGGCGGGGAGGAATTATGAAGATGTGAGACCAGAGAGACACAGTTACGCCTGAGCCTGGATGGCACAGCAGCAGGTGCGTGGCCGGCCAGCCCAGAGGACCAAGAAGAAGACCTGATGGAGGGCTGGTGAACACTCTGCCATGGGAGGTTGGGTGTACACAGAAGGCCCAGAGAAATGTAAGGAACCAGCGTACCAGGAGACAAGGAAATGGCACAGTGCACAGTGGGTGTCGTGGCATGAGGGACCCGAGCAGAGCAAGTGTTATGCAGGAACCGAAAAGGCAGAACAGATTAAAAGAAAAACTCCGTTTATTTTCTGAGTAGTCAGAGGAAAGTGTCTACCTAAAGATGTCATGAAAAGCAGAGAAACTGAAAGGAGATGCTAAGAGTAACAGCAGAAGGAGGAACAGCAGGCGCAGAGACAGAGAATCTGCAAGCTAGAAGGCTGAGAACTCTTCCAGCCAACACAGTTCCAGAGAATTCCATAATCGGAGGCAGAGACCAGGCCAGTGAGGGCAAGGAGGAAACCCAGGAAGGTCTAACAATAAAATTGGGGCTCTACCCATTAAAGTTACGAAGAGGATAGCAATACTTCAATTAAGGAGAATCTTATAAAGAGCAATAAAACAAATAAAAGAAACCCTTATATGTTAATTAGTTATATATGTACATAAGTTAATTGTTTTTTAAGTAAATTTATGGGCCATTTGTAGAGTTTTTTTAAAACTTTTCAGAATCAATGTCTTTGTTTTCAAAGTGCATTAAAAGACCTTAGTCAGGAACTAAGAAGTTAAAAAATCTAAATTATATATAGTCATTTTACTCTTAAATTCACCAAATTCTGAACACTTGACTTAATAAACAGGTGAGGATTAGCCCATCAGACTTATCAGTTCTAGGACCTAGGCCCCCAGTTATCCAACAGGAGCCAAAACAGGGCACGTTCCTAATGTGGGCAGCATTTGAATTTGACACGTGCGTTAAAAGGAAGGAAGAATGTTGTGTTAAGGAGTTTTCACGACCAACTTTGTTTGTTTGAGGAGGATGTTCTAATTGGTAAACGAGTCTTTCTAATTAATTGAAGCACTAAAAAATTCTCCACAAGTATGAGTTGAAATATACAAATTAATAAATTAGATTTCATAAAAATTATAAACTTCCACTCTTCTGAAGTTACTGTTAAGAAAACGAACAGACAAGCCATACACTGGAAGAAAATATCTTCAAAGCACATGTCTGATGAGGGACTGGTATTTAGATATGCAGAAAGCTCTTACAGCTCAATAAGAAGAGAAAGATCCTAATAAAATACACAGGCATGGGATTTGAAAGAACCTTCACCAAACAAGATATATAGGTGGCAAATTAGCACATGAAAGGATGCTCAACATCATTAGTCACCAGGAAAGTACAAATTAAAATCACAAGCAGATACTAGTATACACCTATTAAAATTGCTAACAAAACCAAACTGAAAAACCAGTATCATACGCTAGTGAATATGTGGACCAACTGCAACTCTTACACATTGCGGTGGGAATGCAAAATGGCGGAGTTACTTTAGAAAACAATATAACACGTTCTTCCACAATGACACATGCACTTATCATATGACCCACAATCCCACTCCTTGGTGTTTATCTAAGAGAAATGAAAATATAATGTCCATACCTGTCCACTTTTAGTTTGAGGGGCAGAAATACTTACCAGGAGTTTCCCTTTGAGCAATGAAGGTACAGGGTTTACATGAATGTGCAGGTTGCTTTACTTATAATTGCCAAAATTTAGAAACAAACCAAATACCCATCAACTCATAAATAAGCTGTGGAATACTTATACAATGGGATGCTATTCAAAAAATAAAAACAATGAACTCCTGATACTTAAAGCACATGGATGACTCTCAAATCGGTCACTCTAAGGGAAAGAAGCCAAACTCAAAAGGCCACACACTCTATGATTTCATTTATAGGAAACTTTGGAAAAGGCAAAACTATAGGGACATAAAACAGACCAGTGGTTCCCAGGGGCTGGGGGGGTTGAAGCCATGCCAGAGATTCAGGAGATGACCTACGAGGGGTGTCGATGGAAGTGATGGGGATGTCCTTTGTCTGCACTCTGGTGTTAGCTCCATGACTGTATGCATTTATCAAAATCGATAATTGTCAAATGATGCCTCAATAAATCTGACTTCCAACCTGAAACGAAGGAAGTCATGGAGCCTCTTAATTTACTTTAGGAATTTCTGTTAGTTCCACTGTTTTTATATGGTGAAGAAACGGGCTGATTTTGTGACAAGTTTATGCAGTTTTACCCCCAAATACATCTCCTGTCAGCATTGTGTTTCCCATTACCAATAAAACAATGGTCAACTCACTAAATGACTTCCATTAGAAGGTTTGTTCCTGCAAACCTCCAGGGATGTTTTCACCATTACTTTGCCAATTAAAAGAATGAAGTGGATATATTGGCTTCGAGAAGACAGAAGCCTTAAATAGCTGAGAATTTCATAAAAACTTAAGTATCTGTAAGACCAGAAGCATACAATGTGTAGGTTTATTAGCTTTTTTATTTTTTATCACTAAGTTTTTGAGCTTTAACACAATTTTATTCTGTTATTATTTCTGGAATTTGCTTTTATCTATATAAACTACTTTCAAAACTGTAGAAAAGAAATGAACCTGTGTATAGCATTTTGCAGCTTACAGAGTGTTTTTATATTCATTATTCATTTTTTTTCTAACTTCTCCTATGGTAGGTCTGGAATCTTCTTCTAATTTTATAGAAGAGGAAGCAGAAACTCGAACACTAAGACTTTTCCCAATTAACAAGTGACAGGGCAAATATTCAAACCCAGGCCCTTTAATACCAAAGCCCAAGTGTGCTCCTTGCCCTCTCTAGTCAGAGATTTTTATTGATCACCGACTATTATTGCACAAGGTCTGAGGGGAACACAAAAATGATCCTTACCCCAAATTATTTTGCATGGTAATTGCGATTTAGAGTCGTGTTATTCTTGTGGAAGCAAATTGAAGTTCCATCCTGTTTAAATGTAAAGGTGAACTGAAGTTTATACGTCCGAGTGGAAGGATAATGAAGAGCTGGTAATTAGCGGAGTGAACAAAAGCAAACCCTGTGTACCTCTGGTTCTGTGCAGGTCATCACACCACAAAGCGTTCATTGTTGCCATCATGCGCATCGCCAAAAATTGTTGCTGCCATCAGGAGAAGAAGAAAAAAATCAAATAACCCAAGGCACTTTGTCCAGCTCTTTCAACAGAAGAGCTTTATAATACAGAGTGGCTATTACGCCCTTTCAGTTTCACTGCATTGCTTTTATGAATAGGATGTGCTCTTCTATAAATAGTATAAAGGCAATACACTGCAGAGGCCTTTGTAAAGTTGGGTGTGTAGAAAGTAGCAAGGGAGGCAAGGCAGAAACCTTCTGTTGTCCCTGGGTCCTGCCAGCTGTGGCCGGTGCTCACCCGGCACTAGGCACCTGTGTGTGAGGTACCAGGGCTGGTGGCCGTGGCTGTCCCCAAGAAGGAACAAAGAGACTCAAAAAATCCAACCCAGAGAAAAGTGTTTTGGCTTCAGATAAGATGAGTGATCAGAAATGATTCTCTAGCTCATACTTGGGCCACTAGATTTTCTACATCTTCTAGTTTCACTTTTTAGCTGGTCTGCAGACTTTGTACCTCTTTCTGTGTCTCTGTCTCCCCCTTGCTCCCCCCAGCCTCTCTCTCTCTCTCTCTTTCTCTCTCTCTCTCTCTCTCTCCCCCTCTCTCTCTCTCTCTCTGAAGATTAAGCAACCAAAGATATTTTCTATATACCAAAGTGGGAAGTACACTTGGCCTTCTCTCTGGCTGATGTACCATGTGTAACTGCAGGGTTTAATTTTGCTTTACATTAATCAAACAACAATAAAAGCCATAAAAACCCCACTAAGAAGCATTTTAACTTCAGATCCAATGCTAAACACCCAGGGATTTTGCCTATTGTCTTCCCCAATGCTCTGTAAAAGGAATTAGATAGCAAGAGAAAGAAAGAAAAATTGAGCCACTTTTTTTTTGCATAGAGAGGGAGAAAACATATAATAAATTAAGGGTAGTGGGAGTGAAATGAAGGCCAGAGGTAAACGACGTTTAATTGTGTGAGCTGCTCTTCCCCTATGGTCCCTGCCAGCTGCTGCTGTTACTGCTACCTTCCTGTTTTAAGATGAAAGCAATGATGGTAGACACGTGCAGACACACAAAAGAACCTATTTGGACTGGCGTGTCAGCTCATCTTTATCAAATGTTGCACAGGTATATTTTGTTGCCATGCTTCATTACCCCAGAATGGCATGCCTGAAATGTTTGTCTCTTCTATAAACCCAATAGCTTTCCCAGCCAGGCATTGTTTGACAGGCAATAGACGGGTGTTTCTTTCGCAGGCATGGGTTTGTAAAGGCTGGGCAATTAAGGAGAGGGGGAGGGACAGAGAGGGGGAGGAGAGAGAGGAACAGAGGGAGAGAGAGAAAGACAGAAGAGAGAAAGAGGGAGCAAGGGAGAGAGAGGAAAAGAGAGAGGGGGAGGGGGAGAGAGGGGGAGGGAGGAGAGGGGGAGGGGGGAAGAGGGGGGAGGGGGGAGGACAGATAGTTATTTTAAAAAATAAAATGTGTACTGTGTGTTCATTTTCAATGTCTTTAATAAATAAAGAAGACATAAAGAGCTGCATAATGAATCTGGATTGTGTTTTAGGAAGGAACATTCCCCCTGTGATTGGGAAAAATCTCACTCAGACATCCAGGTGGTTGATTTAAAATAGGAAGTTTTGAAAATAATTTCTGTGAAGCAAAAAGGGATGAGGCAAGTGGCAGGAAGAATCCTGTAGTGGTGAGTAAGACGAGAGTCACCAGCAATGGAATTTGGTTTTCTTTTACACGTAAGACTATTGCATCAAAATTCACCTCTTATCTTCCAGGAGCCCACTGGAAAATCAATATTTTAATCCTGTGTGGTATAGATTAAATTCTCGGGAATTAGAGTTGGGTAAGGCCTATATATTATTTTTCCCCCTTACAGCAACTGTGATAGGGACTTTTGCAAATCAGGGAAGGAGGCACGGAGATTTGGTGACGCTAATATCCATCCGATTTCTTGCTTTTCCTCTGGGGATACTATTCCCATTGGGTCCCGCAAGCTTATCCACAAAATAAGCTTAGTAGTTTCCACAGAAGTAACCTACGGTGCCATCATTAGGAATTCACTCATTTGCAGAGGGCGCTTTTTGTTCCGCCTGACTTTACATTAACACAGTGTCCCTGGCAGAGCTGTTACTAACTAAGACCTTCACTCGTTATCCAGAGAAGAAGGGACAACAGTAATTGATGGGCAGTTCCAGTGTGGGGGTTACAAAATAGACGTGATACTGCAAACCAGGTATTTTTTTTGTTGTAGTTGTTTTGTCATCTACAGGAATGACAGGATGTCAGCTCATGTCTGGACAGAAATTTGCAGAACCCCTTCACATCTGAGGTGAGGAAGAGAGTGAGTTTCGTGATGCCTGTTCTAAAATCATCGAGGCCATGTGGGTGTTGGAAGTCAGAATCTTTTTGATTTTAGAAAGGTGATGTGATGCATATATTGCATGCTAAATAACGCTTCTAGTTGAGTCAGAGGCTGCACTCCAGTCAAACACATGGACATATATTTGCTGTCAAACGTAGGAATAGTCACTCAAAATGGGATCAATAAAAACTACGAGTAAATAATTTCACATCCGTTAGGGCTAGGTCAGATTTCGCTGCAAAAGGGGCTATGAAAATATTTTCAATTTTCAAATCTTTTTGGATTTTGTAATTGTAGATAAGACATTGTACGCCTGGATTACTCTTTAATGGAAAAAAATGCTGCTCTGATATAATTATGACCTGTAGCCTCACCCAGACTCTCCTTGGCACCAGCAGAGCAACATGGTTCCTGTGTGATCTCATCACTTGGGACGTACATGTGATCACTCCAACTTCACAGGAGGGTAAGATGTGAGGAGGTGCCGCTCAGTGGCAAGCGGGTGACAGCCCCCACAGAGTGTTTTCTGTGGTCTCTGAAGGAGGGAGCTTGTCTCTATTGCTTCTCCACTTCCCCAGAGGAGAAACATGGACCCATCCTCTTCTCATATATGTTTGCTGCCCACCTGTTTTGTAATTACTCCTTGTTGCCGAGAACCTAGTTTCTGCGTGTATCTTCAGTTCCTTCATGAACAGGAAACTGGAGAGCTGTGGACCCGCTGGAACTTGAGCTCCGCTGTTCCCTGGTTTGTACAACCTTAGAAAGGTCACCTCACTGCTCTTGCCCTCAGTATTTTCATTCATAAGGTCCCTTTCAGCTTTAGTGGTCTTTGGTTACTTTTCCAACCTGAAAAAGAAAAGATATGTTGTTATTTTCCTTTTTCAAGAATTGAAAAGGGCTGATTGTGTGTGTGTGTGTGTGTGTGTGTGTACGCATGTGCATGTTTTTAATACCCCTACAGTGGAAGAGTAGCAAATTTTTGTAAATTTATGATCAGCTCTGGATGGTGGACCAGGTTTAAACTGTGAGCCTACCATTAAAACTTTGTAGAGTCCTATTTATGGCCCATCAACGAAGTGCACACATCCCAGAACCTGGGACTGCCCAGGCTGTGAAGATCACAAAAAAACTCTTTACAGTGCCCCTTTGGGGTAAATAATTAAATATAGTTTCTATGAAAGCAAAACCTTCTCTAGAAGAGTTCTCCTTGTGGGCAGGGTTTCCTAGGGTTAAATGAATTAAATGCCGTGTGCTGGAGGCAGACACAGCAAAAGAAAAAGTACTCCCGTTTAGTAGTGATGAGTAGTGGTGGATTCCAAAGCTCATAAAACCACAATTTTTTGGTTAATTTATTTTCAAATTATCTGTATTTACAAGAAACAAAGTAAAAAACGAATTTTTGATGTTAGAGTATTTCTGTCCAGGCTAATCCTCCACTGGGAACCAGGGAGAAACATCTCGGTGTCCTGATGGAGTTCTCCAGCCCGGGGCTCGATTGCTCTCTGAGAGCCGGTGGACCGAGATGCATTCTCTTCCCCCAAGATGTCATTGTCCTTGCAGGGCTCCCTTCTTCCTGCCCCCACCTTGGAGGTGAATGATCGATATTATTATAAGCGAGGTGTAGCTCAGGGCAGGTGAGTAGGGTGTTAATGAGGTGCCACCTCCTGCTTTCTGACAGATGACTGTCATTGTTCAGAGGCTGCCATCCAGTGATTGATGGCTGGGTCAGCCTGCCCTGCAGTTGGAGCGCACTGTCTTCTTTCTTCTGTTGATGTCTCTAATCTGCTGACCTGAGGATGACCCGGCAGAAGTAGAGCTGAAATTAACATGTCATTTTCTGTAGTTAAATTAAAAATGGGGGATGGGGGGCAGAAGATAGGAGGAAGAGAAAATTTGAAACAGAGAGAAGGTATGTAGCTCTGCAGCAAAAATACGACTCCTGCAGCAGGTCCCCACGGTGTTTCAAGCTAACACATTTCTAATAAAGACTGAACACATATGTTAATGCTCACTGATGTCATGCCGGGTTAGCCCATCTCGAAAGGCTCTCCGGGTCTTCCTGGCTACGTCAACGAAGATGACACGGCAGCTCTTCCGCAGCTGGGTGCCCTGGTCAGGGGGCCTCCTCTGATCCGCACTGGTCATTTGTCCAGCAGAAGCTTAGCGGGGAGCCTATCTTTTGCCAGCCACTATCATGTCTTTACCAAAATCTGTTTATAAAATGTTTTTACATTACGCATTAAATTTGAAATGTAGCAAGTCACGGGATATTGGAGCTGGAAGATCCAAATACTTTCATTTTTCTTCTGGGTTTGTCATCTTTGTCATGCAGGACCCTGTGAGGTTATCTGACTTGTGCAGCTAGTTGACAACAGGTTGGTAGCAAAGCTGGGTGGAACCAAATTCTTCTAAATACTTCCCCCTGATCTTCTTTTGGAAAATAAGCTTGAAGTTCTGCCCCCCACACCCCACCCAATCAGTCATACTCTTTCCTTAATTTCCACACAATGGTAACTGGCTTCTTTTTTATGATATGCACCCTTTCTGGGCCTTGAGTTCAACATAGTAATAATTAGCTGATTTGTGTACTTTGGAGGAAAGGAGAACCTTGTGATTTCATTATTTCTTTAGAGATCTTGAAATTGTGATACCATCTTGATATGGTCTTGACTTAGGAATCTATCTAAACTTGTTAAGGCATGATATGGCCTTTATGTTGTTCCGTCTCAGTTTAACAAGTGAGCGTGATGCTTGGTTTTAGTAGGTAAGGAGGTGGCAGAGATAGCTGTCAGAAAAGACTCACGGTCTTTGTGCAGTCAGGCAGATTATAAGACAAACACTCAAAAAAGAGATTAAGCAATGCTACTACGTTATGAATAGAATTTATTTCTCTCCATATGTAAGAGAAAGATGATATTAGTGGCAAATTATAGCAGGCTTACCATAATGATATTATATCATAGATCTCTCTCTTTAAACTGGTCCATGCATGGAGAGTTATACATTACATGGTAAATTTGACTGCTGTGCAATTTTTCAAATCATATCCCTTTGGAGATGGGTATGACTCAAAATGAGCATCGTGAAGTTCAAGTTGTTTAACTCTGATTTGTGATTGGCTCTTCAGATCTTGCCTTATAGATATTTTGTACTTTCTGAGACAGTTCTGACTCCAAGTAATTTAAAAATTTTCCACTAAAGTGATTCACTAACAGTATAATGAAATGATGAATATTTATATAAATTAGTTCATAAATCAGAAAGAGTCCGTTGCTATACTTAGTGTTCCAAAGTTTGGTTCAGAAATGGTCATGATAATTCTGGAACAAATTGACAAAGTGTATTATGATCCTTGGTGAAGTTGTCAAGATTCTGTTTGTCTGAGCATCATTCCCAATGAGATCAAAGGGGGTTCTCTGTTGCACCAATTTCAGGAAGCATTTAACAAATATTTATTGAGTACCTACTGTGTACCAGTCACAGTTTATCCACATCTGTGTTTAGGTAAGTGAAAAATCTGCCTGATTAAAGCCATCAGAGACAGGTATGTGTCAGCTGGATTGGGGAGCAGAATCGTGTGTTGCAGCGGGTGGGCGGTGTGCTGTGGTGGAAACTGCCCCAGCTGGGAAAGGGGTAGCTGTGGGGCCTGCCTCTGCCCCTCCCTTTCTGGGACCGTAGGCCATTCATCCGTGCTGTCAGGCGGTTGCCCTGATAATCTGTACACTCTCTGTCCACGTTCTCGAGTCCCGCTACTGTCCAGAATGGGTCATTCTGTCATACAGGGAAAGACTACAAGAAATAATTTAAAATCGATGAGCAATTGTGGGGTGTTTTTTACCTTCTAGATTAGAAGTACAATCAAAGGTATGAAAATTCAAATGTGTAGTGAAGGTTGGGAATGATAGTGATACTCATGGAGTATATAACCTATTTATATTTGGGCTGGAAGTGGACTTTTTTTCATTCGTGGGACAAGACACTTAATCACATTTGAGTTAAAAGCACCGCCTGGCGAGGGGAGGACACGCTTGAGCACAAGGAGAGCCCAGGCTGTCTTTCCTGACGGCCTGGCCTTGCTTGTTCACACCGATCCTTGACGCAGAGGCTCCGAGGAGAAACCTCAAGATATGAGGGAATGAATCTGTCAGATTCATTTTTCTTCTTTTTCTTGAGGGTGAATTTATTTTTCATGTTTTGAAAGGAGTGTGTGACCACGTGGCAACAAAGTCCTTTTTCCCCTGGAATCATATTTCTATTTTCATCTCTAACAAAGCACATATTTGAGTCTCGGTATCTCGTTGGTTCATCTCTCTCTGTCCTGACAATTCCTTTGCATTTCAGACTTTTATGCCAAGGACAGAAATGTTGTGAATGCAGCTCACAACGATGATGGATTACAACACGAGGAATCGTGGCCAACGAGTTGGCCAAATTACCCGAGCCTGCCACGGTGCTGACTTTGGTCTGAATTATGGAGAACACGAATTTTGGAATCTTTTCTGCTGCTAAGACAATGAATAAGCTTTGTTAGTAGCCTAGAAACATTGTAAGAAACGGTGATTTTGTAGAATCAGAAATATAGCAAAATGCAGTCTGGCTAGATTCTGGCGACATCCAAGAGCCCAGAAACGTTTACAAACACAGAAGAGAGTGAGGAAGCCTGTCCTTGTGCTGGCCCTTCCTGCGGGCTCTGGGGTCCTTGCGGCTGCCTGCACTTCTGCGCCTGGGCCTCTGCAGCCTGCCCTGCTGAGTGGTGTGGTCTAGCATTTCAGCTCAACTTTTGGTGGCACCTGGTGACTTCTTTTTTTATCCCCCTGGATGACAATCTCTTTATTATTTGCTCCGTAACTTTAAAATCTTGCCACAATCTTGAAGATTGCCGCTTTCCCTAGATCAGCCCTTTCAAGAAATAACTGATCACACGGAGACAATTTGGACGCCTGGCGGCGTGTGCTGTCTCGACAGTCGCCGAACCTCTGAGCGCTTGAGTCCACGTCCACCCTTACCTCCCGCTTTCTGTTTGCAGGGCAGTGTCTCCCTCTTGCCTGTGTGGGGATCCATTTTCTCCCCGTCTTTCTGGGGATGTTTTTCCATTAGCAGTACTCTCCCGCTGCACTGTTTTTCCTTTGTTTTCAATTGCTCATCCCTCCTGGTTCCTCGCTCTCAGCGTGTGTTTCCTCGATTCTGTCGTCATGTTGAACCCTTGGTTGCACCACGTCCTTCGCCCTATTCCTCTCCTTTCCTTTGCAGCCAAGCGTCGCTTCTCAACTCCTTGCCTGTTGGTGCCCGTCAGCCCCTACCAGCCCAAACGGCCCCAAACAGTAATGTTCTAATAACCAAGCCCAGTCTCAAGTGCCCGGCACGGTCGCCTGCCCTCCGCTGCTTTGTGAGGGCCCCGCTCTGCCTTGTTCCGTCCCCCCCCCCCCCGCCTCCGTCCCGTGTGTGCTGCTCCGGGTGGCTTTCCTCCCCCCCTCTCTCTCCCTCCCTCCTCCCTCCCTCTCCCTCTGCTTCTTCCTACTCCTACCTCCCTCTTTCTTTCTTCATATATTCCTAAGAAATTTCCTTTGCAGTCGTGGTGTTATTAAGCTGCAGACGGTGATGACTCCAGTCCTGGGCACTCTTCTGAAACCCGGAACTAAATACCGAATTGTCTCTGGGACATTCCCACCCGGACTGACTTGCTGCTTCCTTGCTTGACTTGTCGATGGAAGAGGTGTTCACTGAGTGCTCGCCACGTGCCAGCACCGGGCAGGCCCTGGAAAGACAATTGTGCAGAATACGTGGTCCCTGACCTCAAGGGGTTTCTTGTTTTGCTGCTAGATTCTGACAAGGTGGCAAGAAATGATGATACAGTCTCGTGTGGCCATGGTGGTGGTGGTGGTGACAGAATGTTCAGGGAGGAGAAGTAGACATGGCCCTGTTGGGTTGGGGTGTGGTGGGGAGGGCTAGTCAGGGACGGCCCCCTGGAGAGGGTGATCTCTGAGCTGCAAGATCCAGGAGATGTGAGAGCTGAGGAGAGTTGTCCCACACGGTGGCAGGACAGGCTGCAGAGCAGGTGGTGCTGGGAGTGAGCAAGAAGTAAGGCAGCGGAGAGCTGCAAGGCTGGGCCACAAGCTACGACTTTCTCTGGTCACCACCAACAGCAACTGGTTCTCATAACTTTCCTAAAATGGCATTTGCTGGAAGTGTGTGGGGAAGCTCAGAGGGTTGCAGGGAAGACCAAAGGAAAGGAAATAGAACTGGCAGCTGCAGAGGGTCTTGTAGCAGGAGTGGCTCAATGGCCCCCGGGGGTTCTGGGCGGAGTGAATGAGGTGGTGCCCACCACGTTTTCCATTCTTGTACTTACTCAGTAGAGCCTGCGTTTAGGAGAGACAGTCCAGTTGGCAAAGTTTGCCTGGGCCACATGCCTTGTGCCCGCCTCTTCTGTGCCAGGGCAGTAGTGGGGATCTGGCTGCAGCAGAAGAGCAGGTCCCTGGATTAATGTCCTACACTGTCTGCACACAATTTAGACAGGAATCCCCTAAAAGGAAGTTTGGATGCTTCTAGAAAAGGGAATAAATACGGGAGGCTCAAATATAAAAAAAGTGGCTACCATTAGCATTTTCCTTGCAGGCTGACCTAAGAACTTCCGGTTTTTTTCTAAAGCCAATGGGGATAACAGGATTAAATTTACATTTTAGAAAGATCAGTCTGGTCGCTGCTGGGATACTGGATTGGAAGGGGCTGAATCTGAAGATCAGGCTTTGGAGCCACGCACGTGACAGACGATGGTGTGAGCCGAGGGGGTGACCGTGCCTGGACAGCCGTGGGTGTGAACGGACCGAAGACGTGTGTGGGGGGTGAAGGACCAGGCACTGGTCCGGAAGGGTGGTGGGAGGTGAGGGCGAAGGATGGAGGAAGCACCGTGCTCCGCTGCTTCTGTTGTGGGTGCGCCCGTTGGTGGGGGAGGTGCGGGTGTGGGACACTGGCGTGCGGTGCCGCCTCCAACACGCCAGCGCCGCTTTCCCTCGGTGACTGGCGCCAGCACTCACCCCCTCACTGGATGATGAAACTCAGGCTTCATCCTCCATTCTCCCTCATTTCAATCCTCAGGTCCAAATCAATTAAGACCGAACAACATTTCTTCCTTTCTATCACCTGAACTGTCTCCATTTCTTTAACCCCACTGCCAATTTCTTAATTTTCTCTTCATCTCTTCCTTCTTGCCATAGACTTTTAAACAAATTAAACTACTTTTATGATAACAGTAGATGTGTATGCAGTTGTAAGAAATAATACAGAGAGATCCTTTTTACTCTCTGATGCAGCTCCCCCAAACTACCATCTTGCAAAACTATAGGACCGTATCACAGCCAGGATACTGCTATCAGTGCAGTCTGCAGGCCTCGATAAGATTTCTCAGCTTTACTTGTGTTTGTGTGATTGTGTATGTGTGCGTTTAGTTTTACGAAATTTTATCGCACGCGTGGGTTCGTGTGTCCATCACCACGAGGCTGCTTCACATTGCCCTTTTATGGCATCCAAGCCCGCCTCACTGCTGCTCCCTCCCCATCCCTAATTCCTGCCCACCACTAATCTGCTCTCTCTATTCCTACAATTTTGTCACTTCAAGAATGTTATATAAATGAAATCATGTAGTTTAAAACCTTTTGGATTGGCTTTTTACACTCAAGAAAATTTCCTAAAGATTCAACCAAGTTGTTGTGTGTATCAGTAGTTCATTCTTTTATGTGGCTGAGTAGTATTTCATGGTATGGATGTTCTGCAGTTTGCAGTTTGTTCACTCACTGGAGGACATCTGAGTTGTTTTTAGCTATTACACATAAAGCTGTTATGAATATTCCTGTAGAGGTTTTTGTGTGAGCACCTTTTCATATATCTGGGATAAATGCCAAAGAGTACAATAGCTGGGTAATATGGTAATAGTATGTTTAGTGTAATTAGAAACTGCCAAACTGTTTTCCAGAGTGTCTGTACCATTTTACATTCCTACCAGCAGTGCATGTGTGACATAGTTTCTTTGCATCCTTGCCAACATTTGGTGTTTTCACTCTTTTTTTGTTTTCTTTTAGCCATTCTGATAAGGTTAGCGATAGCTCATGGTGGTTTTAATTTGTGTTTCCCTAATGGCTCATCATGTGGAGCATCTTTTAATGTGCTCATCTGCTGTCTGCATAGCCTCTTGGGTAAACTGTCCATGACTTTTGCCCATTTTCTAATTAGATTGTTTGTTACCTTACTGTTGAGTTTTGAGAACTCTTTATATATTCTAGATACCAGACATTTGATAGATACGTGGTTTACAAATATTTACGCCCAGCCTGTAGATTGTTTTCATCCTCTTAACAGGATCTTTCACAAAGCAAAATTTTAAAAATTTTGATAAAGTTTGATTTCTTGATTTTCCCTTTTATCAATTGTACTTTTGGTGTTAAGTCTAAGAACTCTTTGCCTAGCCCTGAGTCCTGAAAATTTCTGCCTGTGTTTTTTTCTAAAGGAGTTATAGTTTTATGTTTTACTTTTAAGTCTGTGATCTGTTTTGAGGTAGCTGTTGTTTTTCCATAAAGTTTGAATTGAGGTTCATTTTTTTTTGCCTATGAATGCCCAATTTTTTTAAACCAATTTGTTGAAAAGGTTATGTTTTCCTTCAATTAATTACTTTTGCACGTTTGTCAAAAATCACTGGGCATATTTGTATGAATCTATTTATGAGTTCTCTACTTTGTTTCATTAATCTATCTATCCCTTTGCCAATACCAGATTCGCTTGATTACTATAGAGTAAGCCTTAATATTGGGTAGAGTAATTCCTCCTACTTTATTTTCTTTAAAGATTGTTTCTGCTGTTCTAGAGCCTGTACTTATCCATATAAATGTTAGAATAAACTTGTCTATGTCTACACAAAAACTTGCTGAGATTTTGACAGGAAATGCATTAAAGCTATAGATCAAATTGAGGAAAACTGGCATGTTACTATGTTGAATCTTGTAGTACATGAGGGCACTATTTACTTAGGTCTTCTTTGACTTTTTTCATATGTGTTTTTGAATTTTCAATATATGAATCCTATACATGTTTTATTAAGTTTAAACTTAAGTATTTAATTTTCTTTGGATTAATTGCAAATGATATTGTGTTTCCATATGTTCACTGTTAATATTCCAAAATGTGATGGATTTTTTTGTATTGATCTTATAACTTGCAAACTTGCTGAACTCCACCTTTTAGTTCTAGGAGTTTTCTTGTAGACTCTTTGAGATTATCTGTGTAGGAAATAATGTGACATGAAAATAGGGGTAGTTTTGTTTTGTCATTTCCAATCTATATGCTTTTTATTTGGTTTTTTCCTTGCCTTATTGCAGTTGCTAGCATTTCCATTTCTGTGTTGGATAAGAGTGGTGGAAGTGGACATCCTTGCCTTGTTTCCATCTCAGGAGAATATTGTCCAGCCTTTCACCATCAAGTATGATGTTAAATGTAGGATTTTTGGAGACTTCTTTAATCACGTTTAGGAAATTCTCTTGTATTCCTGGTTTTCTGAGAGTTTTTAAAAAAATTATGAATGGAATTCCATATGTTTGGGGAATACACTCAATGATTTCAATTTGTTAAGGTTTATTTTATGGCCCAGTATATTAGGATATGTTTTTTTTTCTTTCTTTTTCTTGGTAACTATTCCATGGGTGCTTGAAAAAAAAACAAAACAAAATGAAACAAAACCTGTGTGTTATTCTGTTGCCTGGTGGAGTCTTCTAAACATGTTCTATTGGTTGATTGTACTGCTTAGATCTATATCCGTGTTGATTTTCTGTCTAGTAGTTCTACCATTTGCACAGAATGTAGTGTTGAAGTTCTCAACTATAATTTTGGATTTGTCTATTTTTCCTTTCATTTAAGTCAGGTTTTGCTTCATATATTTTGGGGCTCTATTGTTTGGTGCATACGCATTTATGACCATTATGTCTTTTTCGTAGATGGATCCTTTTGTCATTGTGTAATGTCCCTGTTTGTCTCTAGTAATTTTCTTGCTCTAAAGTTCATCTGATATTAATATAGTGAATCCTGCTATTTGTGGATAAATGTTTGCATGATATATCTTTTTCTGTCCTTTTAATCTATCTCTGTGTTTGAATTTGAAATGAATTTCTTTCAAGTAGCATATATTTGGGTCCTGTTTTTTAATCCACTGTGTCAGTCTCTGTCGTTTGCTTGTTGTATTTAGACCATTTACATTTAGAGTAATTATTGATATGATAAGGCTTAGGTCTGCCATTTTATTATTTATATTCTGCTTTCTGCCTTTTTTTTAATCCTTCTATTCCAATTTTCTTGCTTCCCTACAGGTTACTTGAACACTTTTTAGGATTCAATCTTGATATATTTATGGTGTTTTTGAGTGTATCTCTTTGTATAGTTATCTTGGTTGTTTCTCTGGGTGTTGTACTATACATGTGTGACTTACCACAGTCTGCTGGCACTAACATTTTATTACTTTCAATGACGTGTGGTCACCTTACTTTCATCTAGGTCCCTTTACCTTCTCCGCACTTAAGTATCATTTGCTTGAGTGTCAGATTGTGTTATAAGTTTTGTTTCAATCATCACATATTATTTAGAAAACTCATGAGGAAAAAGATAGTCTATTATATATTTCCATACTTCTGCTTTCTCCATTGTTCTTTTTCTCTTAAACTTCAAAATTCCTTTTTTTCCTTACATTTTCTTTCTTTTGAAAGATTAACTTTAGCCATACTTTGAGAGCTGATCTGATAATCAGGAATTTCTTTATCTCCTTTTTTATCTGAAAATGTTTTTCTTGCCCCTTCCTCTTTGAAGGATAGTTTTACAGATGGATAGTTCTTTTCTTTTAGCAATTGAAGTCTTGTGCCACTTTCTTCTGACCTCTGTGGCTTCTTCAGAGAAATCTGTTGTAATTTGAATTCATATTCCCTGTCTTGGTCTGTTTTTTGTTGCTTATAACAGAATTTCTGAAACCTGATAATTTATAAAGAAAAGGAATTTATTTCTTACAGTTATGGAGGCAGAAAAGTCCAAGGTTGGGGGGCTGCATGTGGTGAGAGCCTTTTTGCTGGTGAGGCCTCTCTGCAGAGTCCCAAGGCAGCAGAGGACATTACATGGTGAGGGGACTGAGCATGCTAGCTCAGGTCTCTCTTCCTCTTCTTATGAAGTCTCCAATCCCACTCCCATGACAACACATTAACTCATTAACCCATGGATTAATCCATTCATGAGGGCAGAGTCCTTATGACCCAATCAACTCTTAACGGCCCCACCTCCCAATACTGTCACATTGGGGATTAAGTTTCAATGTGAGTTTTGGAGGGGGCTAACATTCCAACCCATAGCATTTCCCCATAGGCAATATAAGGAAAATTTCTCTCTGACTGTTTTTGAGAGTTTTTCTTTGTTCTTAGTATTCATCAATTTAATTATGATGTGACTTGGCATGGATTTTTTTTGGGTCATCCTATTTGGGTTTTACTCAGTTTTTTGAATCTATAGGTTTAGGGCATTCACCAAATCTAGCAAGTTTTTATTCATTATTTCTTTAGATATTCTTTCAGATCTACATTTTCTCTTTTCATCTTCTGAGAGGATGTGATACAACTATTGGGTCTTTTGTTATTGACCTTAGGTCTCTGAGTTTCTGTTCATTTTTCTATGCTCCATCTTCTCTCCGTTGATCATGCTGGGTAAGTTTTATTGATCTGTCCTTCTGTTCACTGATCCTATCCTCTGTCTTCTTCGATCTACTATTGACCATTCTACTATTTAAAAAATTTCTGTTGTTGTATTATTCAGTTCTATTTCCCTTTGGTTCTTTTTTTATGATTTCTATTTCTTTGCTGAGATTTTTCTTTTTCTTTTGTTGTAAGAGATATTGTAACTGCTTATTGGAACATTTTTATGATGGATGGTTTAAAATCCTCAGTGGGTAATTTTAATATCTGATTCATTTTGGTGTTAGCATCAATTGATTGATTTTTTTCATTCAACTTATGATTTTCTGTTTCTTGGAATGATAAGTGGGTGATATTTTATTGTATCCTGGATATTTTGACTGTTATGTAAGAAGTCTCTAAGTCTTTCTAAAATATTTTATTTTTGAGGCAGTCATCCTATTTAGGCTTTGCATGTCGGTCTAGCTACTTTCATAAGCTCTCTGTTTCCAGTGATAACTTAATTCTTTTTTTTTTTTTTTTTTTTTTTTTATTTATTTTTTTAATTTCAGAATATCATGGGGGTACAACATTTTGGCCATACACATTGCCCCTGTTCTGCCCGTGTCAGAGCCACAATCGTGGTCGTCTCCCAAACTGTGCTCCCCACATCCATTCAGTGAGAGTTTTTCCCATCCCTTCCACCCCCCTCCCGCCCGCCCGCCCTCTGATGAATGTTATTGCCCTGTGTGATGTAAGTGTTCATCAGTTAGTACCAGTTTGATGGTGAGTACCAGTGATGCTTGTTTTTCCAATCCTGTGACACTTCGCTTCGAAGAATGGGTTCTAGCTCCGACCAGGATAATACCAGATGTGTTAATTCACTGTTTGTCCTTATTGCTGAGTAATACTCCATGGTATACATATACCACATTTTATTGATCCACTCGTGTATTGATGGGCACCTGGGTTGTTTCCACAACTTTGCAATTGTGAATTGTGCTGCTATGAACATTCGAGAGCAGATGTCTTTATTATAAAATGTCTTTTTTTCTTTTGGATAAATACCCAGTAGTGGGATTGCTGGGTCAAATGGTAATTCTACTTTTAATTCTTTGAGATATCTCCATATTCTTTTCCATAGAGGTTGTACTAATTTGCAGTCCCACCAGCAGTGTATGAGTGTTCCTACCTGTCCACATCCCCGCCAACATTTGTTATTTGGGGATTTTTTGATATGAGCCAATCTCACTGGAGTTAAGTGATATCTCATTGTGGTTTTGATTTGCATTTCCCTGATGATTATAGAAGTTGAGCACTTTTTTATATGTTTGCTGGCCATCATTCTGTCTTCTTTGGAAAAGTTTTTGTTCATGTCCTTTGCCCATTTTTTAATAGGGTTGTTTGATTTTTTCTTGTTGATTTTCCTAAGTTCTGTATAGATTCTGGTTATAAGCCCTTTATCAGAAGTGTAGCATGCAAATATTTTCTCCCATTCTGTAGGTTGTCTGTTCACTCTAGTGATAGTTTCCTTGGCTGTGCAGAAGCTTTTCAATTTGATCAGGTCCCATGTATTTATTTTTGTTGCTGCTGTGATTGCTTTGGGGGTCTTCTTCATAAATTCTTTGCCTAGGCCAATGTCCATAAGAGTTTTTCCAACATTTTCTTCGAGAATTCTTATGGTTTCATGTCTTAGGTTTAGATCTGTTATCCATTGTGAATTGATTTTTGTGAGAGGTGAGAGGTGTGGGTCCACTTTCAGTCTTCTACATATGGCCATCCAATTTTCCCAGCACCATTTGTTGAATAGGGAATCTTTTCCCCAGTGTACGTTTTTCTGGAATTTGTCAAAGATCAGGTGACTGTATGAGGTTGGTTTTATATTTGGGTTCTCAGTCCTGTTCCATTGGTCTACGTGTCTGTTCTTGTGCCAATACCATGCAGTTTTGGTTACTATAGCCTTGTAGTATAGTTTGAAGTCTGGTAGACAGATGCCTCCCAATTTGTTCTTTTTGCTTAAGATTGCTTTGGCTAGGCGGGGTCTTCTCTGGTTCCACACGAAGCGTAGAATATTTTTTCTAGATCGGCAAAAAATGATGTTGGTATTTTGATAGGGATTGCATTGATTCTGTAAATTAATTTAGGTAGCAAAGCCATTTTTACTATGTGACTCTGCCTATCCAAGAGCATGGTAAGGTTTTCCATCTATTTACATCCTCTGCAATTTCCTTTCTCAGTGTTTCATAATTCTCTCTATATAGGTCTTTGATCTCCTTAGTTAGATATTCCTAAATATTTAATTTTCTTTGTTGCTATTGCAAAAGGTATAGCATCTTTAATTTGTTTCTCGGCTTGATTGTTATTAGCATATATGAAGGCTATGGATTTGTGTGTATTAATTTTGTATCCTGAGACTTTGCTGAATTCATTTATCAATTCCAGTAATCTCTTGGTTGAATCTTTGGGGTTTTCTATGTATAATATCATATCGTCTGCGAATAGTGAAAGTTTGACCTCTTCTGCCCCTATCTGGACGCCCCTGATTCCTCTGTCTTGTCTAATTGCTGTGGCCAGGACTTCCAGCACTATGTTGAAAAGAAGTGGAGATAGTGGACACCCTTGTCTGGTGCCAGTTTTAAGGGGGAATGCCTTCAATTTTTCCCCATTCAGTATGATATTGGCTGTGGGTTTATCGTATATGGCTTTAATAGTTTCTAGGAATGAGCCATCTATGCCTATATTGTTAAGAGTTCTTATCATAAAAGGGTGTTGGATTTTGTCAAAAGCCTTTTCTGCATCTATTGAAAGGATCATATAATCTTTGTTCTTGCTTTTATTTATATGGTGAATTACATTTATAGATTTGCGTACATTGAACCATCCCTGCATCTCGGGAATAAAGCCCACCTGATCATGATGGATTATTTTTTGATGTACATTTGAATTCGGTTTGCAAGGATTTTATTGAGAATTTTTGCATCTATATTCATAAGGGATATTGGTCTGTAGTTTTCTTTTTTTGTTGTGTCCTTTCCTGGCTTTGGTATCAAGGTGATATTGGCTTCGTAGAATGAGTTTGGGAGGATTCCATCCTTCTGGATATTTTCAAATAATTTCTGCAGTATAGGCACCAGTTCTTTTTTGTAGGCTTGGTAGAATTCAGGTGTGAACCCATCTGGTCCGGGACTTTTTTTTGTGGGTAGATTTTTAATTACTGCTTCAATTTCGGTGCTTGATATTGGTCTGTTTAGAAATTCAGTTTCTTCCTGGTTGAGCCTAGGGAGGTAGTGTGTTTCTAAGAATTTGTCCATTTCCTCCATGTTTTCGTGTTTGTGGGCATAGAGATTTTTGTAGTATTCAAAGATGATGTTTTGTATTTCCATGGTATCAGTTGTGACTTCTCCTTTTTCATTTCTAATTGAACTTATTAGAGTCCTTTCCTTTCTGCTTCTGGTCAACCTGGCAAGTGGCCTGTCTATTTTGTTTATCTTTTCAAAGAACCAGCTTTTCGTTTCATTGATCTTCTGTATTGTTCTTTTGTTCTCGATTTCATTTAATTCTGCTCTAATTTTGGTTATTTCTTTCTTCTGCTGGTTTTAGGATTGCTTTGCTCTTCCTTTTCCATTTCCTTAAGATGATTCATTAGTTTACTGATTTGTGACTTTTCTGTCTTTTGGATGTGGGAATTTAGGGCGATAAATTTTCCTCTCAGGACTGCTTTTGCTGTATCCCACAGATTTTGATAACTTGTGTCCCCATTATCGTTTAGTTCGAAGAATCTTTTGATTTCATTTTGAATCTCCTCTTTGACCCAATACTCATTCATCAATAGATTGTTTAGTTTCCAAGTTTTTGGAGGAAGATGTGAGTTTCTGTTGGAATTGATATCTAATTTTATTCCGCTGTGGTCTGAAAAGATACATGGTATGATTTCTATTTTTTTGAATTTGTTTAGATCTGTTTTGTGGCCTAGGATGTGGTCAATTTTAGAGAAAGTTCCATGAGCTGATGAGAAGAATGTATATTCAGTGTTATTTGGGTGGAGTGTTCTGTAGATATCTGTTAGGCCCAAATGTTCTAGAGTCCTGTTTAGGTCTTTTATTTCTCTATTTACTTTTTGTTTGGAGGATCTGTCCAGTTCCGTCAGTGGGGTGTTGAAGTCCCCTGCAATTATGGCATTCCTGCTTATTATGTTGTCTAGATCTAGCAGCATTTGCTTTATGTACCTGGGTGCTCCTGTGTTGGGTGCATAAATGTTTAGGATTGCCAGTGATAACTTAATTCTTATACCCTTTATGGTGCTGTTGTGGCCTGCTTGGTTTGTCTTGTGTTTCTGGGCTCAGATTAGTTTCTGCTGATGTTTCCTGAGGGGGCAGAAGAGGATTTTTCAGGCTAGGTTGCTCAGTACCTCTAGGAAAGGGAGGAGAGTCTCTGGTCTGTGGAAACAAAGGGGTTTCCACCTCTGGCTGCTTGTTAGAGTGGGATCCCCATTAGTTATGCTTTCTGATGCCCTTGGGTGGGAAAGGAGAGTCTCAGATCTGCCAGTTAATAAGAGTGCCCTTCATAAGGTAACGGGAGAAGGATATGGATAAAAGCAATGTAGTCGTGGTGGAGAAGGTGGGTCAGGAATGAGGTAAATGAGCAAGAATCAAGAGGCAAAAAAGGAAGTTGGGTGAACTGTCAGTGTTCCATCAACCAGGATTTTCAACCCAGACAAAATAGCAGAAGGTAGATAGTCAGGTAAAGTGATCAATCCAGTATTGGGCACAGTAAGTTTAAGTATCTTTAGAACATTTTTCCTGAATTTCTTGAAGTTAAGAATTCTAAATAGCTACTTTGTGTTTGAGTGGACAAAGACCATGACAGTTCTGATAAAGCATGGAAATAGCACCAGGAAACCAGAGGGTGATGACTCCAGTTTGTGAATCCTGGGACATTTGAGTGATGGGTAAACCACAGCAGAAGAGACACCAACTATACAACAGCATTAAATCATCAGTAACAAATCAAATTGATTCATTGGCGGGAAATTACTAAGTCAGGGTAGTGAATAATACTGGAATATAGACAAATTTAGAGCATTCGGAAGTATTGAAGATTACAGGTAATTTTAATGTAATTGAATATATGGTAGATTATTTTCAACAATGCCAGGATTATGTTTTGTCTTTTACATAAGCTTTATTAAAACAACTCCACATGCGAATCCTGAATATAAAGTATTAATAGATGAAACTGTCCATATCTCTTTTAGGTATGACTTCCTTGGACTCAGATTATAGTCAGGATTTTCTGAAGCATATTTCATTTTAGTGAATCATACTTTGGTACGCTATCCATTATAACACTGGGAATTAATTCTCCTGGAAGTTCCTTTATATTAAATGAAATCACACAAAATTCAAATCTTGAGAAACAGTAATGACATTCTAAACATATACACATAAATATTGCCTCTAAACATGATGACCTCAAAGTTAAAAGTTAAAATACTGATAATATCAATATTGCCAAAGGTGAAATACAATGGTAAGACTGTAGATAGGTATAATATTTCTGGAGGAAAATGTACCGATATATAGTAACAGCCTTAAACAATTTCATATACATTGTTCCCATAATGATACTTTAAAAAGTTTATTTTAAGGCAAGATTCAGAGCTTATCTTGGAAAAAAATTACTGATAATTTATTTGATAAACTGGAAACTTTGCTTATAAATTTTTGTTAAAAGGATCTTGAATTCAATAGAGATGCTCCATTCCATATTTTTATATTTGAGTCTCTCTCGTAATCTTGTTGAATGTAGGAGGACATAAGAGCAAATCATCAAACTACACGGTGGGAAGAACAGCACCTGCGGTGCGGGGACCGTGGGGGCTCTTCCCCCTCAATGTGGGAGCACTTCATCTGTCTTTCATTCTCTCCTTTCATTTTTTTCTCTTCCTCTCTTCCTCTACTCCTTTCTTTCATCTTTTTATTCCTTCTTTCTAAATGGTTTCAAACCCTGGGCAGAATAAAAATTTAACAGTACTTTTTAATGTTGAGAAGGATGCAGATGTGAACTAACGGTCACAAGTTAATTAGGTCATATTTCAAGAGCTCTCAAGATACTGTGAATACTGTGCACACTTCTATACTTCTAGGGATTTGAACTGAGGAGCATTTAAACCTGGGTTGGCCACTGCCTTAGACATGAAAAGTCTATTAAGCTCACCATGCTAAATGTTTTGGGATATAATTGTATGCTAAGTCTAATGAGTCACACCACTGAAGAAATGTGTTCGCTATTATAATTTTCACCGGATTAGAAGAGTCACACAGACTTGCCAAGTTCTCTGCTTTAAGACACAATGATTGTCTAGAAAGTTGAGTTTTCAAAGCTGTGACATTGGCATATGGAAGTTGCCATCTGAAAAAGACAGCGATGTGTTTACTGTCTTTGGGGGCAGGTGGGTGGATACAGAGTTTGGGCTGAACCCGGTGGCTAAAGGATCTCTCTCCCTCCCTCTCTCTCTCTCTCTCTCTCTCTCTCTCTCATTTTTTTCCCTGAAAGTATGCTTCAGAATTCATTCAGTTGTGTCAAATTATTTTTTAAGTAAAAAGCTGCAACATCTGAATTCAACTCAAAAGAGCCTGGAAATTCTGAGTGAAGGCAGGAAATCCTGCTTGAGCTTTGGCCTCTGCTTGTGGCGAACTGCCAGGAAGAAACAGCAGGCCTGTAAGAGAGTCCAGGCCAGAACACCTTTTGGGTTTTTTAACCTTAGCTCTGATCTTGGTTCTTTGGGAAATTTTAAGTTGAATTCTTTGAGAAAGGATGGAAAATTGTTGTGCTGACTATACTGAATGTACAGGTAAAAATCTCTGTATATAGGTATAGAGTCTATAATTCTATAATCCATAATGACTTTAATTCTGACAATTTTAAAGAGGTGTCAGGATTGACCCACCAAGGAGCACTTTGTGTTCAGTTAGCACTTATAGGAATGTGGCTTACCTGTTCTCTTCTCACCTGGACACAGGGATTCAAGAAAAATGTCATGTTGGTCTACAGTGTTTTGTTGAATATATCTTATAGTATCTGAAATGTCACCTCTTCTAAAACACTTTCCTAAAGTGATAACCATTTTTTTTGTGATAATAGCAATAATGATATAGTTATTGTAGAAACTTTGAAATAAACAGAAATATGTTAAAGAAATAAAATATTATAGAGCAATAAAAGTCACTTATAACTCCAATTTGTTAAATGAAAATGTATCACGTTTTTCCTTCCTTCTCTGATGTTTAGTGAGGCTCAATTTTTCTTAAGTTTACTATATGTTTATTTGCATATGTGTGTGAGAACTTATGTCAGCATACAGTTTCCCAGTGTATGTGTATTCAAATTCTTCTCATTGTTTTGTAATAACTCTTTAATTATTAAGAATATTCTCCTGGGGAGAGTAACATCAGCACGATAGCAGAAATAAAAGTTCCTTCATTCACATTCCACCACAGCAGCAATAATTTGGCAGCTATCTGCAGACAAAAATGTCCTTATGGGAGCTTTGGTGTCCAGGCAGGAGGTTGTGAAACACCTGTGGAGTCAAAGACAAAGCAGGGATGTTTTGGGAAGGCACGTTTGCACCCATGTGGCAAACTCATCAACCTTGGTTCCTTGCTTTGAAACAGCCCATCCCCCTGTGGACTCATCTATAGCCCCATTTGTCCTTGGACCTGCCACCAACACCATCCACTGTGGGACCCAGGGGGAGTCACACTCACCTGTGCCTTGGGTAATAGGCCCGCTGAACTTGTTCCCAACTGTGGACTCTGAAGTGGCCTGTGACCTGGCTCCAGGTCCTCCACCCATGGTCTTGGAGCAGTTCTGTCCACCCAGGAGCCTAGAAGGAGACATATCATGCCCTCAGAGGCAGGTCCACTGGCATCATTCTGACTGTGGATCCTGAAACAGTTCTGTAATTTGGCCCCAGCCACTCTCAGCCACAGTCCTGGAGTAGTCCTGCTCACACAGGGCCCAACCAGGAGACTTGCCTGTTGATGCCCATGGAGGTAGGCCTGCCAACTTTGGTCTGACTGCAGATCCTGAAGTGTTCTGCAACTTGATTCCGTTCATTCTTAGTCACAGTCTGGGGCCAGTCCTACCTTCCCAGTGGCCCACCTAATGGCCCGGTTTGAGTCATCCCAGGGACCAGCAAGAGCCACACCCATCCACACACCTGGTAACTAGCCTGCTGTCTGTGGATCCAACTTCAGGCTCTGAATCAGACCTCTGTCCCAGTGTCAGCCCTACTTACCAAGGTCCTGGAGGCAGTGCAGTTCTCCCAGGGACCAGACAGGATCCACACCAGCCTGAGCCCCCCATAACAGGCCTGCCAACTATGAACTCCAGTGTGGACCCAGCAGAGGCCATATCACCTGGCTCCAACTCCACTTGACTGCAACTTGAGGAGCAATACCATCAGCCTGGGAATCCAACAGGAGAAGGTCTTTACCTGCCAAAACCAGACTAGAAGAGGTGTTTGCTTCTTCAAATGCGCAGACAGCAGTGCAAGACTACATTGATCATGAACAGCCAGGCCAATAAGACATCATCAAAGTAAACTAATAAAGCTCCAGTAACCAACCTCAAAGAAATGGAGCTCTATGTATTGCCTGACAAAGAATTCAAACAATCACCTTAAAGAAGTTCAATGAGATGCAATAGAACACAAATAGACAGCAAAATGAAAGCAGGCAAACAATGCATGAACAAAATGAGAAGTTTCATAAAGGAATAGAAACCATGAAAAAGAACTAAACAGAAGTGCTGGAGCTGAAAAATACAATGACAGAACTGAAAAATTCAATAGAGAGCTTCAATAGCAGATTTGATCATGCAGAAGAAAGAATTGGTGATTTTAAAGACAGATCATTTCAAATTATCTACTTAGAAAAAGAAAAAGAAAAAGGAATGAAAGAGAGTGAGGAAATTATATGGTACCTATGGGGCACTGTCAAACAAATATATGCATTATAGAAGTTTCAGAAGGAGAAGAGAGAAAGAAAGCCATATAAAGCTTATCTAAAGAAATAATGGCTGAAAACTTCTCAAATATTGAGAGGCATATGGACACCCAGATTTATGAAGTTCAAAGGACCCCAAGGAAGATAAACCCAAAGACTATTGCCCTGAGACAGACTCCAGTCAAATTGTCAAAAATCAAAGACAAAGATAATTTTGAATGTAGCACAAGATGAGTGACTCATCACATACAAGGCAACTACCATAAGGCTATCAGTGGATTTCTCAGCAGAAATCTTGCAGGCCAGGAAGGAGTGGGATAATATATTCTAAGTGCTAAAATTAAAAATAAAACACAACAAACAATGCTAACCAAGAATACTATACTTAGCAAAGTTGTTCTTCAAAAATGAAGACCTATTCCCAGACAAAGAAAAGTTGAAGGAGTTCATCACTACTAGATCTGTCTTATAAGAAAGACTAAAGAGAGTTCAAGTAGAAACAGAAGGATACTAATAAGAGCATGAAAACACAGAAAAGTATAAAACTAACTGATGAAAGTAAATATATAGCCAAATTTAGAATAATCCAATACTGTAATAGTGGTATTAAATCACTTTTAACTTTAGTATAGAAGTTAAAAGACAAAAGTGTTAAAAATAACTATAACTACAATAATTTGTTAGTGAGTACACAATATAAAAAGCATAAAGGGTGATAGCAATAGTACAAAAGATGGTGGGGGGAAACTGTAGAGTTTTTGTGTGTGATTAAAGTTAAAGTATTATCAGCTTAAAATAGACTGTTACAACTATAAAATGTTTTATGTAAACCTCATGGTAACTACAAAGAAAAAATCTCTAGTAGATACACAAAAGATAAAGAGACAGGAATGAAAGCATACTGCTACAGAAACAATCACCATGCCACAAAGGAAGATAGCCAAGGAGAAAGAAAGAAACACAAGAACTATAAAACAGTCAGAAAATAATCAACAAGATGGCAATAGTAAATCCTCACTTATCAATAATTACTTTATATATAAATGGATTAAATTATCCAATCAAAAAACACAGAGTTGCTGAATGGAAAATAAAATCCAACAATATATTGCCTAAAAAAGACTCACTTTGGTTTTAAGGACACATAGAGCCTGAAAGTGAAGGGATAGAAAAAGATATTCCATGCAAATGGTAACCAAAAGCAACCAGGGCTGTTTATACTTATATCAGACAAAATAAACACTCTGTTAAAATCTGTAATAAGACAAAAGTAAGGTCAATGATAAAGGGGTCAACTTATCAAGAGGATATATGCACCCAGCATGGGAACATCTAAATGTAAAGCAAATATTAGAAGAACTGAAGAGAAAAAGAGATAGCAATGCAATAATAATAAGGGACTTTAATACTCCACTTTCAACAATGGAAAGTTCATTCACACAGAAAATCAATAAGGAAATAGAGGAAGTGAATAACACTGTAGACCAAATGGACCTAACAGACATGTACAGAGCATTCCATCCAGCAGCAGCAGAATACATAAGCTTCTCAAATGCATATGCGATATTCTCCAAGATTGGTCATATAATGGGCCACAAAACAAGTCTTAACAAATTTAAAAATATTGAAATCATGTCAGTTATCTTTTCTGACCACAATGGTATAAAACTAGAAATCAATAGCAGAAGGAAAACTGAAAAATTCACAAATATGTGGAAATTAAGCAAGATGCTACTGCATAACTAATGGGCCAAAAAAGAAATCAAAAGGTAATTAAAAAATATCTTGAGACAAACAAAAATGGAACATAACGTACCAAAACCTGCAGGATGCAGCCAAAGCAGTTCTAAGAGGGAAGTTCATAGTGCTAAATGCCTCCATTAAGGAAAAAAAGAAAGATCTCAAACAACTTAACTCAAGAAACTATAAAAAGAAGAACAAACTAAGCCCAGTGTTAGAGAATGAAGGAAATAATAAAGATCAGAGTAGAAATAAATGAAATAGAGCCTAGAAAGACAATAGAAAACATGAATAAAACTCAAAGTTGTTTTTTTAAAAGATAAACAAAATTGAAAAACCCTTAGTTAGACAAACCAAGAAAAAAAGAGAGGACTCAAATAATAAAATTATAAATGATAGAAGAGACACTACAGTGGTTACCACAGAAATACAAAGGATCATAAGAGACTACTATGAACAATTTTCTTACATGCCAACAAGTTGGATTACCTAGAAGAAGTGAATAAATTCCTAGAAACATACAACCTACCAAGACAGAATCATGAAGAAATAGAAAATCTAAACAGATCAATAATGAAATGAGTAAGGAGATTGAGTCAGTAATCAAGAACCTCCCAACAAGGAAAGGTATGGGACCAGATGGCTTCAAGGGGGAATTCTACCAAGCATTAATGCCAATCCTTCTCAAATTCTTCCAAAAAATTGAAGAGAAAGGAAAATTTCTAAATTCATTTTATGAGGCCAACATTAGCCTCATAGAGAAGCAAGATAGGGCCATTACAAGAATAGAAAATGACAGGCCAATATCATTGATGAATAGAGATGCAAAAATCCTTGACAAAATTTTAGCAAACCAAATGTAACAGAACATTAAAAAGATTACATTTCATGATCAAATGGGATTTATTTCTAGGATGCAAGGATGGTTCAACAAACACAAATCAATAGACATGATATGCTCCATTAATAATATGAAAGATAAAAATCATGTAATTGTCATAATAGATGCAGAAAAAGCATTTGAAAAAATTCAACTACTTTTTATGATAAAAACTCTCTAAAAATTAGGTATAGAAGGAATGTACCGCAACATAATAATGGCCATATATGACATGTCCACAGCTAACATCACACTCAATGATGAAAAGCTAAAAGCTTTTCCTCTAAGATCAGCAACAAGACAAGGTGCCCACTCTCACCACTTCCGTTTCAGGTGCTACTGAAAGTCCTAGCCAGAGCACCTAGGCATGACAAGGAAGTAAAAGGTGTCCAAATCAGAAAGGAAGAAGTTAAGTTGTCTCCGTTTGTAGATGACATAATATTGTGTATAGAAAACCTTAAAGAATCAAAAAGAAAAAAAAAACAACTGTTATAACTAATAAAATTTAGTATAGTTGTGGGATACAAAATCAATTTGTAAAAATCAGTAGTGTCTCTATATGTTAGTGGTGAACTATCTGAAATAGAAATCAAGGAAGCAATTCCACTTACAATAGCTACAGAAAAATAAAATACCAGAGAACAAATTTAACCACAGAGGTGAAAGACCTCTACACTGAAAACTATAAAACAAAGATGAAAGAAATTGAAGAGGACACAAATAATTGGAAATATATCCCCTGTTTGTCAATTGGAAGAATTAATATTGTTAAAATATCTATACTACCCAAAGAGATCTACAGGTTAAATGTAATCCCTATCAAAACACCAATGACATTTTTCAGCCACAAAAGATCCCAAATAGCCAAAGCAATCTTGAGCAAAAACCCCCAAACAATATGAAACAAGAAAAAACAAACCTGGAGGTATCATACCACCTGACTTTAAAATATACTCCAAACCTATGGTAACAAAACCAGCATGGTATTGACATAAAAACAGACACATGGACCAATGGAAATAAAAAGAGAGCCCAGAAATAAATCCACACATCTACGGCCAACTAATTTCTGACAAAGGTGCCAAGAACACACATTGGGGAAAGGACAGTTTCTTCAATAAATGGTGCTGGGAAAATTGGATATCCCCATGTAGAAGAATGAAACTGGACCCCTAACTCAACATACTCAAAAATCATCTCAAAATGGATTAAAGAGAAATGTAAGACCTGACGCTATGAGACTAATAAAAGAAACCATAGGAAAACATTTCAGAACATTGGACGGGGCAACGATTTTTTGGATAAGACCTCAAAAGCACAGGCAACAAAAGCAAAAGGAGACAAGTTGGACTACATCAAAGTAGAAAACTTTTGCACAGCACAGGATAAAATAAAAATGAAAAGGAAACCTATGGAATGAAAGAAAATATTTGTCAACCATGTATCTGATGAGGCTAATATCCAAAATATACAAAGGACTCATACAACTCAATAACAAAAATACCAAATAGCCTGATTGGAAAATGAACAAGGAAACTGAATAAACATTTTTCAAAGAAGACATACAAATGACCAACAGATACATGAAAATGTTCTCAACATCACAAATCATTAGGGAGATGCAAATCAAAACCCACAATCAGATATCATCTCACATGTGTGATGGATAATATTAACTTTGATAATAGGATAACTATTATCAAAAAGAGAAGACATAAGAAGTATTGGTGAGGATGTGGAGAAAAGGGAAGCCTTGTGCACTGTTGATGGGAATGTACATTGGTACAACTTATGAAAAACAGCATGAGATTCCTGTAAAAATTGAACATAGAACTACCATGTGACCCGGTGATCTCACTCTGGGTGTATATCCAACAGAAATGACATCAGTATCTCAGTGAGATATGTGCACTTCCATGTTCGTTGCAGCATTATTCACCATAGCCCTGTAGTCCCCAGCCTCTGGGCCATGGCCCATTACCAGTCCGTGGCCTGTTAGGAAACGGGCTGCACATCACCCCCTGAGCTTCCCACCCCACCCACGACACCCCATCCGCCCATCCCCAGTCCGTGGAAAAATTGTCTTCCATGAAACCGGTCCCTGGTGCCAAAAAGGTTGAGGACCACTGCAATAGCCAATATATGGAAACAACCGAAATGTCTGTTGATGGATGGATAGGTAGAGAAATGTGAGATTTATGTGCATACACACACATGCACACACACAATCGATTATAACTCAGCCACAAAAGAAGGAAATCCTGCCATTTTCAGCGGCACAGATGAAGCCGGAAGACATTAAGCCAAGTAAAATAAGCCTGATACAAAAAGACAAATACTATATGACCTCACTTATATGTGGAATCTAAAAGAGTTGAACTCATAGAAACAGAGTAGAAGGGTGGTGGCCAAGGGCTGGTGTGTGGGGGAAATGGGGAGATGTTGATCAAAGGTATAAACTATCAGTAATAAGATGAATAAACTCTGGGGATATAATGTACAATTACATGGTGACTATAATTAATAATACTCTACTGTGTACTGGAAATTGGCTTAGAGAGTAGATCTTAAGTGTTCTCACAGCAAAAAAGTAAGATAACTATGTGGAGGTGATCAATGTGTTAATTAACTTGATTGTGGTAATTATTTCACAATGTATATGTATGTCAAATTATCCTATCTTAAACCTTAAATTTATATAGTTTTTATTTGTCATATACAATTTTTATTTGTCAATTATATCTCAATAAAGCTGGAAAAAAGAATATTCTCTTGCTTTGCCGTACATGCTGTATATAGGTGCACACGTACATACACAGATTCATCTTTTTTTTCCCTGAAAGGAGTTATTTTGCTTTTAGACTTACAAAAAGAATAGTCTGAAAGAGCTAAGTCTACAAATGGGAATAAACAAGTGTGATTCAGTACAGGTATACGGAGACCTGTAAGTACGGTAGAGGTGTAACTGAATTCTTAAGTTGGGGCTAGCTGCCTTTTTAGTCTTTCCAGGTGCCAAGGATTCTTTACCCCAGGGTGGCTGTTAACTCTTTCTGAAGGTTTTCTGTTTCATCCTGAGTATGTATCTGACCTATAATCTCCTCTTCATCCACTCAGAGACATGTTAGTCCCAACTGCTTTTTGGAATTAGAGCATGGGATTTGAATGCAAGCAGGCATGGGTTCAGCTTGTCTCTGTCAATTACTAATAGAAGAATACTCATCCAACTTCTCTAAGTCACAATAGTGTGGATGAAAAGTGCTAACCTCACAGGACTGATTTTGAAATCTATGTATAAGCATACACATGTGCACACACAAAACACATACACATATACACAATACACACGTGTGCATACACACATATACATACACGCATGCACACACACACAAATATGAAAGAGAGAGAGAGAGAAACCTGACACACAGTATGCCTGCGAGTGGACAGACAGCATCGCATCATGCGAAAAGAAAGCAATTGGACGACATCCTGATTACATAGGGTACAAATTCTAGTTTTCATTTGCTGTCCTTTTACTTATAATAACAGCATTGTGTACTGGAGATAAAAAGATTCAAAAACTGTGTGAGGTGGCATCTGAGCTCCTGCTTTGATCAGGTGGGTTTGTTAATGAAGCTAGTGAAGTGAAGTAGATTAGAACACTGCTCAATTTATAACTGTTTCATGATGGGCTGCCAGGTGTTGTGGATGAAGAGAGCTTTGGAATAACTGCACATATGAAACGAAAGAGTACCTGCTGGATTTTCTAACTTTTTCAGTCTGCGCATGTGTATAATACAAAGTTTGAAACCTTATCAGAACTGACAATAAATGTGATTAATAATTTTCCTCATTAATGCTTTGGGAAATGTGGGTAAGCAATATTTCCACATAATTTTTAAGCCTAGAAAATAAGAAAAAAGCCTTTAAAATGTGAGCAAAACACCCTCTCTGTGTCCTTAGGCTGAGTGTCTGGGCATCATCCAGCAAGGACTTGGTGTGCCTGGGTCTTCACTACCAACCAGCACCTTGGACTCGGCCACCTCCTAGTCTACCTCCCCTAACCCTGGCTCTGACATCCCTTCTCCCGCCTAGAAGGATTTCAGAGAAGTTTTGGGACCTTGGACTAGGGATCTAGTGTCTAGACTCAAGACAGGTTCTGCTCCTACTTGAGCTCTTATTGTAGTCTTTGGGCCACATGTTCTCAAAATGTACCACCTCTTCCAGTGACTGCTCCTGCGCAGACCCCCTCTTGGAACCCTGTCTCATGCCTTGGTTCTACATTAACTTGCTCTTCTTAGCTCCAATTTTTGGAGACTCCAGGCACTGGTTTTGAATCTGGGCACCTCTGAATGGTCACTTCTAACAAAAAAGCAGTCTACTTTGTCAATCCCTTTTCTGCTGGGACTTGTGCTGCCTGCATGCAGGGTTTCTCTCACGTGGTCCTGCCATCCAGGTCCCCCCACCCCCCATCAGAGATAGACTCTTCCAAGGGGTTTGCTCAGCTCCTGGCTGGGCTGCCTGGGCTGCCCCTCAGGTGCCGACTTCACAGAGCACAACTTTGCATGAGTGGCACCTGCCTGCGAAGCTGCTCCTGAGCTCTGGGCACTTGCCACACCTTCCACCTGCTATCTAATCATATCCTGTCTGCTATGGCTGTTTACATTTTACCTATATTTGTAAACAATTTTGCAGTGACTGAATCAAAAGACCTTCTTCACATTATGTCTTATTTCTATTATACCACGAAATTTTAGATTCTCTACATCTTGAGTGCTGATCATGCAACTCTGCACAATCAATATTTGTTAAATAGAAATTTGTAGAAATATAAATATGGCTGGTGCATAAATACACATAGATTTTTTTGAAAACTGGCTCATTGGCCATACCGATTTTTGAAAAATATTAATAAAAATGTAAAACCAATGGAAATGTCAATAAATTTGGAATATTTCTAATGAGCACAAATATGAAGTTAGCCTCTCATGTCACAACCACGTTAAACACTGGGAAGAAACCTATTTTGAGACACAGAGACATTGAGAAACTCTGAGAAGGAGCAAACTTTATCCTTATTTGTGTTAGAAATTTATTCCTTCACTTCTCTGCTTTGCATTCAGAGCCAGTCATAGCATGAGGTTGAAAGCCCTGCGTGTATTGAAGGTTTGGCCAGCACAGAGAAATGCATCTCTTCCCTTCCTGAAAATATTCTTGGTGGTGTGAAAGTTGTGAGAATCAGAATAAAGTCACTTGTGTTACAAACCCTGGAAAATAGAGCCAGGGAAGGCCATGAAGAGAGGGTCTCATGCATAAATGCCTGGTAATAAAAATTGTCACAAAAGACTCTGGAAAAATTCACAACCTTGCACCAATGTCGTCACAACCTTATATTAAAAATACTTCCATGAGGACATCTGCCCAGCACTTGCCTGTCCAACCCTGGACCTGCACCAACCTTGTTACTGATCTTTGTAGCTAAGGATAATTGTCTCAAAACAGTTATGTAATCCTTCTCATTTTTCCTTAAAAAACCTGTCTTCCTTTACCTCCCTGACTATGCACATGGTTTACTACAGCATGCACATTCCCATTGCAGTTCCCTATTCCCAGATAAATGTCATTTTCTTTTAGAGAGCCTCTCTCTGTTTATTGTTTAAGTTGACAAAAGTCATATCCAGAAGCGGGAACTGAAGAAAAATCACTTTTGAAAGAAAATGGCAATTCTTGGAACTAGCGTGCAGTACTCACGTGAGCACCTTGAGCCCTCTCCTTTCATGCTCACATTGTCTGTCCCGAAGAGTCTTCCCTGAGGGTGAGCCTCTCCCTTTTTGGCAGAGGCTTTTTGACTTTATTTATTTGGGATTTGTTTTGTTATAAAGTCACCTTAATAAAGGACTTTGCATCCCTCCCAGGAGGATAAAAGACTTTTTTTCTTTTCTGCAAAGTCCCTTCTGTATAAGGACAAGTGTCTGTCTGGTTGGGTACTCTGGTGTCTACAGAATTCACGCTCTGTCTGTGAGGCGTGTCTTTTCTGGTGAACTCACTTTGGGTTCTGTGCACCTAATCTTAATGTTTTGTTTGATCTGCACACCTGGGTTACAGTTTTTGTGAGTGCCCTTAGCTCAGTTCCATTTTGGTTTGGTTATGTGTGTCTGTAAGTGATTTGGCTTTTTTCCCTTGCTTGTTTCTGAAAATCTTCCAAGAGAAAAAAAATATACATTCTAAATGGTGGATCCAGGATGGCCACTAGGGTGATTGCCACCATCAAAAACACTGGTCCAAACTCCTGACATTCTTTGACGGGATTTATAGAATTTTCTTTGCTCTACAGAGATTAATAAGAAATGGAATGGGGTTCTCAAACATTAAGGCATGCCAGGTTTTCCGAGGCTCCTGCTGGCTAAATAGCTTTTTCATCGTGCATGTTTTTGGGTTAGTGGGCCTCATAGGGATCATTTGAACTGTCCACACTTATTTTTTTCTTAGTACCAAATAAGAGACTACAGCTATAGACTTAACATGTAGCGCCTTCTAAATCCTCTCTCTCTCTGTCTTTTTTATGCCTACTTTGAATCTACTGACTTTTATGCTGGTGTTGAGAGACAACTCACTGCCTATGGCTTTCCAGCCAGGATAAAAAAAATTCCTAAAGAGCTTTCAAATTAATGGCTTTACAAAGTACAACAGCTCCACGGCAGCCAACAACCTAGATACCTTTTGGTAATTTAAATTTAGTTTTGCCTGACCAACAATTGCTTAGGGTGATGAAACAGTTAACTGAAGTATTAATATTCTAAAATAAAAGAACTAGATGAATGTTTATAAAAGTTAAAAAAGCTCTCAGATCAAACAGGTCAAAATCTTGAGCTCATAAGGTACCTCTGTCTTGTCTGCCATGGGGGGATCAGAAAAACTGAACAAAAAATCCCTAAACCTAAAATCCTCCCCCACCTGCCCTGCCCCATGGCATTTACTACTCAAGCAAACCAGACTAGCAAAAAAAAAAAAGATTTGTCACTAATTCGAGTCTACTCAGAGATTTTTGTTTTCCTTATACAATTCAGCCAGTCCTAGCTAAGATGTAAACATTGAAAATTTAACTACACTCATTCAAAGCTGAAAAAAATACCAAAAAAGATGAAAGAAATTTTTAAAAACCAAATTGCTTTACCCAAAATTTTGGTTCACAGTCTTCATTAGATTACCTATTGGGGCAAATAAAGTTTAGCCATGTGAACAGGTCCTATTTTATCAGAAATATAAATTGGATCCAATTGTCTTTAATAAACTGGTGAGTTTGTATTACTATCTCATGACTAAAGTTCTAAAATGAAAACTATAAGATTGTATTTGTGTGTGTATATATATGTGTTTAGGTATGTTTACAAATATGTGCATGTATTATGTTATATGCTGTGTCTACATGGTAAAATCTGGCATAATTTGCCAGAAATCCCTTAATGAATTCTATTCAGATTGGCTTAGATAAATGAACGCTCATATAAAATATAGAGTAATTAATCCAAATGCTTTTTTAGTTTATGTGACTTAAGTAAATCTTTAATAAGTAAGCTGATTTTAAAATTATTGATAAAATAAAAATGTCTTAAAAATTGCCAGCATACATTTTTGCCTGGGTTTACTGATCAGATAGTTTTATATTTGTTTCTGCACAATGTTTTAAGGTCATAAAACTATGAACCCAGCCTAAAAATAGAATGACCTTTGTTTGTGTAACTCTGTGATATATAAGGCTAATTTAATATTGTTAATTAATTAATTAATTGATTTATTTTCTGTTTTATAATAGCCACTTAATTTCTTTAGTTTTTAGGTTAGAAATGCTGTATTTTTCAGTTAAAATGGTAATTTTGTATCTTGTGGTAAAGTTTTCCTCTTGAAGCTTCTCAGATTTATATCTTAGAAGTTCAGTGTTTGCTGTATCTCACTGCACATAATTTTTGAGGTCCTACATCATTGCCTTCTTCTATTCCTCTTTCTCCCTGTGAGAAGGCCTAGGATGACAACTCTCTGCTTCAACTTTTTTGTCAGCTCCTGTAACTTTTTTCTCTGGTTCTATCTCTGTTGTTATGGCCTGATGCTGAAATGTTTATCTTAAAGGCCTAAGAAAGCAATCTTTTCATCCAGTATAACTTGATTCTGTACTCTTGGCTTTTCTTGATGGATTGTTCCATGTAACCAGGAAACTTCCAGCAAGTATACTTTTCATCAGGTTCTACTTCCAGGTTATTGATACAGGCTTCCCATAAGGAAAAGCAATCACACTGCAGAAGGTTTTTATTTACCTTTTTGGTAACTGGCCTAAGAAACAAAGATTTAATATTTTATCAAGATAATTTCATGTGTTGTGTTTATGGGCTTTGATTACTTAGGAAAATTGAGCTTTAAAAAGGTTAAGGGTTTTAAATCTATGTAACTTTTTGCATTGCTTTTAAAGTCTTTTGATTATCACTCTGGTTAAATAAATGACTATTATTTCACAGTGACTTGTGATCCTGCTTGGATCAAGTGTTTTAAACTCTTTGGCATTTTTGGTAGATTTCCCCAATATCAACATTCTAAATTAAGTCTTTTTGACCTAAAATTAACTTTGGAATTTTACAGTGGGGCCTCTAGAGAACTTCAAAAAATGTATCTCTCATCTTGTAGAGATATTAAATGATTAGGCTTATTTGGTAAATTGTATGAAAAACATTATCAAATGATAAGTGATAATAGATCTTCTTTCAGGTATATCTTTTGGTATGTTATTGATGTAAAAGTTCCAAAATTGTATAAAACTCTTAGAAATCTAATATGTCATCAGTCATAATTCTGTTTATTATGTTGCGTGCCATAAAATAACCAAATTTCCTTGTTAATTGCTGATTAGAATGAATTTCCATCTGGTTTTTAACCATGGTTATTCTTAGTCTCTGTCATCCATAGTTTTGATTTTTCTCTAAAAGCATCTGCAGTCAGATTTATGGAAAAAGTTCTAACAAGTACTCTTAAATACAGGTTTCTAATATTATAATTTTAGGATCAATGAACTAAATAATTTTTTAATACTCTAATGAATAAACTGATAAATTCATAAAACTGCTAATCAAGATCAAGCAGAACAAATATTAATCACATGAGATTAAGTAATTGATGAGGATATTGTTCTCATGACTTTTATTTGAAGCATTATTGGTTTTTTACTTAAATGTTTTATTTTCCAGATTTAAGGAATTATTTTTTCTTAAGCTATGTATAGTTAAAAACAATTTGCTAAAGTATACTTTGGTAAACAAAGGTGGAAGCATTTGCTTTTTCTTCCTACTTAATCCTTTCAAAACTTGGAAACCATTTATGAGTATTCTGATTTTTTTATAGTAGTAAGATTTCTTGCATAAGTTAAATAAAAATTTGCTTTCTCTTTATAGCAGAATAAAATTGAAAACATTGGTTGTATTATCAATGCTTTGACTGGAATGTCATATTTGAGAATGTGCATTGAATGCCTGGCTTCAAGAGTTTACACAGGCTTACAGTGAGTGAGTAAAAATTGTCACTTCCTGGTAGGCTCAAAAATCTTAAGACTATAGGGAAATCCAGAGTCTGCCTTGGTGTGGCTTTCTAGCATCAAGAGATTTTTAAATATGAGATTCCTATGTGATCAATGTAGAGAGAAAAAGTTATATTTCTAAAAAAAAGCTATAATACACCTGTTATTAGATTATAGCTCTATGCATTGTTTTTGAGTTCTTGTTCTGTACCTGTAGACTAGACTAGATCCTGAATTTTTCAAGGTTCCTCCATTCCAACTTTCTTCCATGGAATTACTAAAAACAGGAAATACTGTGTTCCTAAAGCCCTATAAGCTGAAACTAGATGAATTTTAAGAAACAAGTCTTATGCCTGATACATAGGTCACATAAAAAGTTCACCAAAGTGCACAATGTCATTACCAGAGAAAATTCAAACTGCAAACCAGGATGAGAAGTTGATGCTTTCATACAGAAGACGGCTTGCCCCAAGACATCACAACAAGACTCCATATCATGGGACTCTTATCCCTCTTAATGCCCACCTCTTTTAATTGACAGGATAATGGTCATTTGATTTATTCAGTTGATTGCCTTTAAGCCTAGGCTTGTAGCTAAAAACCATAAGTAAACTGGAATTTTCATGTTATTATTAATTTTACTTTGGATTTTACCTTTTTAAACTTTGTATCTGTTACTTGTTAAATTTTTGCAGAAGTACAAGTCCTAACAGAAAATGCTGGCTCAGCAATTTGAGATGATGGCAAAAGACTGCAGAGCCGACAACATTGAATTTAACAAGGGACTGCAGGTAGACTTGGCCTGAGAGCCACTCCCTTCAGACCTACTTTGCTTCTAAAATGCAGCTAAAAGGTCTTTGACATGGACACCTAGTTGCCAGTCCCTCCCTCCAGCATGGGACAAGACGGGCAACCGGGACAGAGGAACATCAAAACCTAACTACAGGATGACTGATCATTATGCTTTCAGAGGGAGATTGTGATCAAAAGGGGAAGTGTGAAAGTTGTCAGAATCAAATGAGTGACTTTTGTCATAACAAATCCTGACAAATAGAGCTGGGGAAGGCCACGAAGTGAGGGTCTCAGGCATAAATCCCTGATAACAAGAACTATCACAGAAGACTCTGCAAATACCACAACCTTGCACAAAAAATACTCCTTTGAGGATATCTAATGATATCAGGCAACTGCCTGTCTAACCCCGGACTGGTGCCACCTTTGTTATTGATCCTTGTAGCTAAGGGTAATTATCTCAAAACAATGATCAAATCCTTCTCCTTTTTCCTTTAGTAACCTTTGTCTTCCTTTATCTCCCTGAAAACTACATAGTTTACTACAGCACATGTATTCCCACTACAGCGCTCTATTTCCCAGTAAATATCATTTTCTTTTAGAGAGCCTTTCTCGTTGTTATTTAGGTAGACAATATTACACACATGCACACACAGGCATATACATGCACACATACTCACAGACATGTGCACACATACACAGACACATACACCCACATGCACACACACATACACACATATACACACACACGCATACAGTCTCACACATGCACATACACACATATGCATGCACAAGCACATTAATTCAGATTGCAATATCTTTTGATAAGAGAAGCAGCTGTAATGTGAAAAGAATTTGACTTTAAATATAAATCCAGATACATAATACTTATCACAATATATACAGAAAACTAAACCACACACACATTAAAGGAGTTTGAACTCTGAACATAACCCATTATTCTTATGAGGGTAACAACCGTCATTTATCGAGGCCTATCACTGGGCTTTGTTCTGGGAGCCTTCACACCACTCAGCTGGCACATATTTGTGAGCAGGATGTTGTACTGTGCCAGTGGCTGGTTGATGATGGAACAGGGCTGACCTGGTCTCTTCCTGATGGAGCGCGGGATAACAAGGAGATGTTGCCCAGGGGGCATCACACCAGCCCTGTGCTGTGCAGCAGGGGACCCGATGCTCAGAAAGGAAGTCCCTTGCTAGGGACCACACAGCTATGAAGTGCTACACCAGGGATTCAAACCAAGATCTGTTTGCCTTAAGTCCCCACTGTTTCCATTACACAAAGCTACTTTTCAAGCCAAGGGAAGTCGGAGGTACATTAACTGCTGAGCACTAATTTTCCTGTGTCTACATACCAGCAACAGATTTCAGCACATGTTGGGCTGACCACTGGGTCCTGGGAAGTGCATATGCAAATACTCCCCTTAGATCATAGCCCCTTTTTCCCTCAGCACTATTAACACATCATCTGCAGACGATTTATATTTTCCATCTGTTTTCACTTCAGATTCTTTCTCAAAATCTGTTTTCACTTCAGTTTCTTCCTCGGTTTTAGTACCTTCATCCTTTTCTGTGGAACCTCCAGGTATCTTTCTCTGATGACTGGCCTACTGACACTCCTACTCACCCTCCTTTCCCTCGTGGAGCACCAGCCTATAAAAGTGATTGTTTAGATGAGGAGCATCAAATAGACTTCATCAGTTTACAAATGAGTTTAGGGGAGAAGGAGACCAGGATACCATTAATACCAGGACCAACCAAAGGAACCGGAGCAACTTAGCCTGGAAAAGACGTGGCTGGGAGGAAGTGGGCCGGTTTGAATCCCGTTGTTGTACACTGAGTAGGCTGTGATTCGTAGAAGGATCTTCCCTAGGTTTTGAAGGAAGTGCTCCTCTACCAGATCGACAGGATTCATCAAGGGGGCATCGCAGCAACAATCGGCAGCTGCAACACAGACTGTAGTCTGGCTGCCTGGGCCTGAGGCCCAGCTCTGCCATGTAGAAGCTGAGTGACCTTAGATAACTTACTTTCTCTAAAATTACTCATCTCTAAAATGGGGACCAGAGTAGCAACCTTATAAGAGTTTGGGGAGGAATAAATGAGTTCATCCATGAAAACTGATCTGACAGTACCCGGCATCCAGTAGTATTCAATATATACCAGCAGTAGTAATAATTGTTATTCTAGGAGGTCCAGCACAGCAGTCGAGGGACGAGGGAATGAGGATGCACGGGGCTTACAGCAGGCAAGACCCTTTCCAACTCTACATCTGTGGGTCTCTGAAATAGTGTATTAAATTCATGCTATTCTACTCATCAGTAAGTTTATTTTTGTGAGTATAGTGCTGCGTGGATTAACATAGACTGAAGGAAATGCAATCCTGGGCCTTCAAAAACTCCAGTTTTATGTCAGCAGTTTCAGAAACACTTTAGCCAATTGATTTAGCTTATAATATTGTAACATTTTATGTGCATGACAGGAAAAGAGGAATAGTGTTAAATTATTTCCCACTGCCCTCTTTTTGCTTCTTTTTCCCCCTAGTAATCTGAGAAGTTGATGTGGGGACAAAATCACGCTCTCTGTGCCTGGGTTTCCCATCGTCACCCCACTTGTCTGTGCCGGGGTACTCTGCAGGACTAATGACTTAAGCCACCACCAACACCCCCTTGTTTTCCATCCTTTCTCCAAGGAATACCACAAAAAGGCCAGATGTATATTTGCAAATGTTTCTAGCACCAAACCCAGACCACAGAGAAATAGTTTTATAAAAGTATGCACTCAGTTCTTTGGCTTGAATTTAAAGGCTATCTGTCAACTCAGTCTAGATGTTATGAGTGGTTTTTTTAAAACTGTGAGATGTGGGGCTTCGAATGGATGGTGGCTGATGAAGTACATGTGACATTTACTGGGAAGTCACACATAGGCCAGTGTGAGCACAGACTGTGTTTTCATCACGAAATGCTCATCAGCAACAGCTACAACAATAGCTGCCATTTGTGGAGTGCTGCTCTACACCAAATGCTTAATTCGTTATCTACTCGCATCCTTGCCACAATCTAGGGAAGTTGTATTATTTTTTCAGTTTTATAATTGATAAAAGTGAAGTTCAAATATGTGAAATGGCTTTCACCAGATCAAACAGTGGCTAGATGCCAGAACTGGGATGGGGGCAGGTTCAATCATTATGCAATAATTCAATCATTGTTTTTAAAGGAAGAGTAATCCAAAAAAACAGGCCCAGATCTGTGTGATTATAAGCCTGAGATCTTAATCATTCATTTTAATTTGTTATGTACCACAGGTACTTTGAAGAAATGACGGCCAACATGTTTCCTCAAAAGAAATCTGGCCAAATACACAATGAGTTCCAAAATAACTATTGTATTTCACATAGTCTACACCTACCTTTTGCAATTACAGAAAGTAACCAAATTCAGGCAACAGAGACTAAAGTTACTGAGATTTTGTAATGTCTCCAAGATTGCCCCATTTACCAGAATGGTTTTGTTTTCTCATTTCCATTGAAGGTTATCAAATACGATACCCTGTATCAATTTATACCACTGAGTCTTTAACGGTCATTGGCCAACCAAAGATATGTTTGATTTCTTCTTGGCTGAAATCTTGCTAGAATTCATTCCTTACCTAGAAATGAAAAAATAGGATGAGCTTTCAAATTGCTCACCGTGCCAGATGGTACTGTGAGGGTGTCCCTGTGTTGAGGGGAGGCCTGAGAGTTCACAGAGAGGGAATTTGGGGGCCACCAGAATTTGTGGGGAGCGAGAGGCCACCGAAAGTCCAAATGCAGATAAACCATCGGTGGTAGGAAAACAGGTGGACATATTTCCAAAATGACAAATGGGACAACAGATCGCAGCATCTCCAGGTGGGGGAAAGGCTGGGAGGAGGTGGCTGCTTCGCTCACTGCCTCCCGGCTCTGACAAGGTTTCCCATAGCTATTGGTTCCCTTCTGACATGCACGTTGGACACTGTGGTCACTTCTTCTTAGAGCTGCCCGTGGAAGTTGGTACATGCTGTGTGCACGAAGGGGTGTTCCCCGGTCTCATTCTGACTAAAGCACGTGTCTTCATTTTTGAACTCAGAAGGGGCATGTCTTTTGATTGTCTGTTAGACAAAATGGCTAGTTTTTGTAGAGAGGGAGGCATGAAATTCTGCAGATTAAAATGTTTGCCTGACACGGGCCAAGTCAAGGAAGTAGACGCAATGGCCAAGTGCTCTGAAATACTACAAGCCCGTATTTCTGTGGGAGATGTTTGCTCCGCTGAATCAGATTCAATAAGTAGTAAAATATATTTCAAAATTTTTCCTCTTGTAGCTGATTAGATGCTTTCCTTTGAAAACCCTGTAAAATCCCTACATAAAGTTTATTTCTATTGGAAAAGGGGTTTTGCTACAATGGAATTTTAACCCCAAGACAGCAAATTGGTTTATTCTTCAGGAATTTCAATTAAAAAATGGTTTTCTGGTCCCCCCCCATTACTATAAATGTTAAACTGTAAAATATTACTGAATATTTAGAGTAGATTTTAAGTGAAATCATCACATAAAACGAATGCACTTCTTTTTCCTAACTCTTAGTAACAAATGCTTTTTACTGCTTTCTCCTTGGCTCCATTTTAGCTCCTAACTCCAGACCTAAGGGTTTTCCTAATTCTTGTTAACCCAGAGCTTTTCTCAGCTTCTGTCCTCAGACAAAGCACCAGCCACTCCAACAAAGCTCCGGTCAGACTGCAACCTCTTTTTCCTCAGCTGCACACTAGATAGGGGTTCTTTATAATCAATAAAGGTCTGCAATAATTCAAATTGTATTCTCTAATTATTAGATCAATTATATCCAATTTGTGTGATGAAAGCTTATGTCGCAAGAGAAATGACTATTTTCAAAGGCATAAGGCTGACACTTTAACATTTTTAACATTCTTAACATTTTAAACCTCACCCCAGACATCTTACTAATAAATTTTAACTGTTGTCTTTTGATACAACTGTAAATCTAGGAAAATCATATGACCTTACACAGAAAATGAAACGCCCATTTACAACAGGAATGTAAAGTTCAAATCACTTTGGCCTATTCCTACTGGAATTTAAAGTAGCCTATTCGGAACATGCTTACCAAGGCACACGGGTTGATGTTTCTAGAGATCTTTATTTTACACATATCCATCCCTGGGGAGAAGACACCCTTGACAACAAGCTTTAATTTATTTTTTAGGCATTGTTTGTTTCCATAAGCAGCGGAAGCCTAATTCTCCCCTCTTGTTACTCTTCCCGATTTACTTTCTTACCATCTTGATATCAGGGGTTCATCTATTTTCCTCCAGGTCTGAGAGGCCGACAGTTACACATTCAAGACCCTCATTAGACAGGCGCCACCATTCTACTGCAAGCTTTCTATATTATTCCCACCCTTTATTAAACTAAAATGTTCTAACTGAATATTAAGCCACAGAGATGATGTGGACTAATCCTTTTTGTACTGTATCATTAAGAATCTTTTACATGAAAACTTGGAAAAATTATTATGGCACCTGATTAAGCTATTTGAAAGGAGAGTGTTTGAGTCTCTTGGAAAAAAATTATATATTATTTCAAATAATAATCTCTAGAGTCCGTCAAAAATTCAGCACCAATTCAACACAATGAAAATTTGTTTTGTTGAGCACCTCCTTGGTAGGTGAAGGGAGGATGCAAAAAAATTGGGTGTAAAATAGCATCTGCCTTCGAGGAATGTGTTGGGGCAACATAAAATGCATAGAAGACACTGTAAGGAAGAGGTGCCAGCTACCATTTTCATGTGAATGTTGGGATTTGACATGGATTACCTCATTTAATCTTCACAATTCTGTGACTAAAATCCTAGCATCCGTTCCACTGCACAGAAAGGAGGTTGAAACCTAGGTCAAGTGGCCTGTTGATGATCCCAGAGCTAGTGAATAGTGAAGCTGTCCCCATGCCTGCTGTAGAGGAGGCAGAGACCCATCACTTGGTGAACTGTGCTGGACGTAGGCGATTCCACTGTGACAACAGGTAGCGTTCTCTGTGGCGGTAAATACGGAGGGGAAGGCAAGGGAGTCAGTGTGTTGTGCCATAATTTCTCCACATCTGTGTATTTACCAAAACTATTAAATAGTATTTATTCATTTCTTTATTAGGAATCAATTTTACATGATGCTTTTGGCTGAGTTAAGTTATTGAAGAAGCTGAGGCTTGAAATTCACAGCTTTTGTTCTGGAGTCATAAGGAAGCGGGTCCACTCACACGCAGTGTGTTTGGTTGTTGTAGGAGTGAGAGGTTCACAGTGGGGGATGAAGGAAGCAGACTGTTCATTTGGAAGATTTCCTACAAATCCCTTGTGGTCCTTGACACTCTTTTCAGTAGGCTAGATTTTAAATAATAGGCAAGGTTAAATGGCACAGACAGAAGGGAATATATTTCATACTTCTGATTATTTTGATGCACTGAATACTTATGTGTTTAAATATGGTGTAATCTAATTTGCTTTATTATTACCCTGTGTAAATGAAATCTCTGTGGTTTGTCCTTTTGAGTGGCAGATTCATGTCCCAGTAGCTGTGGACTCACATTGGAGCAAAAGAACAAAACTGCAGAACAACTGAGCCTTGAGTTGGCATTTTTTTCAGTTTGTCCAAGACATTCTGATGCCTCAGTTAGATTCAGCCAAAATGTGGTATCTGGTGGCTACACATTGGAATCAGCTGGAAGACTTTAAAAAATGCAGATGCTTGGGTTCCCACAGCTCTACTCCCAGATATTCTGCTTTAATCTGTCTTCTCAGATGATCCTATTATAACATGCAGCAGAAGTTGAGAATCCTGGCTTCACGGAGCTCATAATTTTAATGCTCTTTGTTTGAAAAGTGTCATCTTATTTTTTGAAAACAGAAATGGTTATTTTTTAATGTAAATTATTTCTGTTCATATAAATTGGCCAGTAGATATCTGGAGTAGTGTTTATGCAATTGGTTTTAGGGAAGTTGGGTATTAAAAATTTTTCAGAAATAAATGAAACCAAATTACATAAAATTTTTAAAGTCACTTTATTTGGCATTGTGTCTGTCTTAATGGGTTCTAATTTGCTATCACTAAGGCCAGGAACTGTTTGTTATCATTGCTATTTTGTTGATTTTGTTTGTTTGTTGTTTTTGTTTTGCTTTTTTCAGAGAGGGGGTCCTTTTATCCCTGGTATGTAGAAGGTGACAATTAATAAATGTTCGTCAAATGAATATATGTTTATTCCATAAAACTCAGATTTGCTATGGTGGATCTAACATTATGATATTACATTTTTCAAACAGTATTTTGTTTTTAGCTGCTTTATCTGCATTCCCCTGAGAGATGTGCAGGAGGTAGCGGGTGCGGGGGTGGCACTGACTGGCTTGATTTTTAAGTTGGGATCTTCCCACTTGACTTCTTGAGAGACTGATCTTTGACATCTATCTATTATGTTCCTTATTCCAGTTCTTGGGCCATATTAGGCCTTCAATCAAGTTTTGTTAAGTGAATTAATATCTGTGCTTGTCATGAAAATCACAGGACAGAGGAGGGCATGATAGTCACTGGGATCCACGGCTCTCCTGGGGCCCTCTGACATTTTAAATGGTTCTCATATGTTTGTTAGCTCCATTGGCCAAAGCTGCCACCCTCCCCTGACCTCAAAAATGACTTCTTTTTCCACTCCCCAAATAAGTGAGATGAAGGAACTCAAATAAATATGCTCCGAGGTTCCTCTCCTGCATCTGCTGATGGTTTCCTTTTAGAAGCAGGAGCACAGACCCAGGCTGGCTCACAGGACAGATTCGACAATTTCCTCTCTCTCTGCAAGGCTGTACCTTAGCTCAGTTATGTCTGTTCTGTTTTAAAAAATGTTTAGCACGTGGGCCCTTGAATGGAGCTCTTTGAAGTAGAAGCACCATATAAATCTAAGAAAAGAAATATAAGGTGCAACTCCAGGCACCTCCAACCCTCCTCCCTCTCTGGTGAGAGAAACCCAGCCTGGCAGCCACTTCCCCTCTGTTGTCTTCCAGCCACGGCTTCCTTCCTTTCATCCAACACCAGACTCCGCTTAGATCGGTTGGTGTAAATGGACATTGAAAATATAGCTATGTGTCTTTTAATGAAGATGCTGCATTCTGATGAGTTGTGCCTTTTTTTAGCAGTTGTACTACAGAAGCAGGAATGAGACAGACAGCAGAGAGACTCAGGCAGACGTGAAGGGATGGAGCTAAGGGTCCCACTTGGAAACTCTTCAGGAGCCCACTAACAGAGGGCCAGTGTGCTCGAAAGCATAGGTGGGTGGGTGCCCATGAGCAGAAGCTCTCACCTGTGAACAGGTAAGAAAGGGGAGGGCACAGAGAAGCCAGGGCTGGAACTGTCCCACCCTGGAACCTGTGCTTAGTTGTGGACCCCCTGTTGCACCTGGAGAAAAGCTAGCAGGACGTGCTCATCGACTCTTCCACCCCCAGCATGCCCTGGACATAGCCTCCGGGAGGTGTTTCTCTCTGCCCACCTGACCTTGGGTGAGGCGGCACAGAGCTGGTCCTTATCCCAACTCCTCCCAAAGTCACCATCATGTATTTATTTTAGGACTGGTGTCCTTTGAGTTTGGTTAGGGAGGCAAATGCATTTAAGTACTTTCTAAGCACCAGGCATATGACCTCATTTAATCTTCTCAGCAATCATGTGATTTGGGTATTAGCCACAATTTTATATGAAGGGAACAGAGTCGAGAGGTTTAGGGCACACAGCTAAGGAGGGGCAGAGCTGAGGGCTGAGCCCAGGTCAGCCTGGTACTAAAACACAAGGCTGTGTGTTGCTCCTGAAAGAAACCTGAACTTACTACAGAAATTCCTTCCCCAACATGTGTTTCTCCACCTACTTAGACATGCCTGGGGTTTCTTTTACTGATGAGAGAGCATTTCATTTCACAGAAATAAAAAGAAAAAGTTTAAATACTGATTAAGTTAAGGCAGTAAATAAAAGTAAAATGTAATTGAGCAAAAAGAGTCAGCATTCCTAGGGATAAATAACTAATGAGGGATATTTGCTAATTTCTACTGGGGGTGGGTGCCCACAGGCAGGGAAGTGAAGCCCATTCCAAGAGGGAAAAGGGGCTTAGAAAACAGGTGCCCAAACCCAGCTCCTGTGTGGCATGGCCTGTAGAAGCTGGACTCGGAGGCACGTGTTCCTGCCAGTGGCTATAGATCATTGCAGCTCGTGATAACCGCACGTACCACGTGTTATCACTATTTTAAACACAGGACACTCTTTCCATAGGACTCCTCAGTGAAGTTGGATGCTATACATCAGCTTTCTGCATTTTCCTTTGTCTTTGTGCTGATGACATTGATCATGATGAGGTCGTTACCCTTTCTAGATGACGTGACGATGTGAATGTGTCTTGCCTTTACTCTCTAGATAATTTAATATACTTTAAAGCTGACTCTGAAAAATCCTAAAGTTTTGATGCACCTAACTAAATAGGGTGTGGAGTGTAGACCTGAAATTCAGGAAATTGAAATGTTCCTGTGTAGGGGAAACCAAGCTTTTCTTCAACATTGGATTTCAGATGACCACATGGCAGGATGGCTGGCTGCAGGGCCTACCCCAACCCTATTTTAAGGAAAAAGTCCAGCACATACAGTTGGCCTGTGTCATCAGACACAAGAGAGCATTTGAGGGCAGAAGAGTGTCTGTGCCTTGGACTTATCTGTCATCTTCCATAAACTTGTTTCTGAGCTTGATGCAGGGTAGGATTCCTCTAACAAAATAAAAAAATAGTGACTTACATTAAAACACTTTGTAAGTACAAGAATGTATTATATAAGAATGTAAGGACTTACCTGGTAGAAAGAACTTCTTGGCACCCATGTTACAAATGGGGGGGAGGCATTCTCCTACCCCTACGTGGAGCACAGCCTGGCTTCAACCCACCAGGAACCCTGGCAGACCCGATGCTTATTTGGCAGCTAGTTCCAAGGAACGAGCATTCCCCATGGCTTTTGTGGTGACGTCCATCTGACCACAAGGGGCCCAGTGCCGACGGAGCTGAGGACAATGCTGAATTATGGTGGAAACTCTGATGCCCAGTGGGAGGCAGATCCATGGCAGCTACTGGGGGCCACAGCAGGACACCAGAACTCCAAAGCTATAGAGTTCTTAGAAATTGCTGGGTTTTGAAAACACTTATTCTTGAGCACAGCCTGGGATATTCCCGGAGATGAATTATAGGAAACCTCAAGGGGTTCTGTCCTCTTATTCCTACCAAGTTCCTATGTTTGACACTAGGTGACATGGCTTATGGAATGGTGAGAAACCAGCTGAGGAACACCACAAGAGGTGAATGCTTCTGGAGAGCAGATAATCTTCTGGGATGGGCACTTCCTAGTTTCGTGTTGGGATTTCCACTGACCTTGAATAGAATTGAACACTCTAAAAATCAAAGTCACTTTGAAGATGTACTCACTTTCCAGATCACTTTTCTTCATAAGGATGGGTCTTTTAACACAGAAAACAGCGGTCAGTGAACAGTGAAACTCCACCTTCAGATGTCTCTTGTACCCACGTGAATGCAGCTTCACTTAGGAATTGTAATGCTGTCTTTAATTTGGCCATTGGGTGTATTGAAGAGTTTGATGTTAGTGAACCTATTTCCTGATAGATAAGTGCTCAGGGGCTTTTGCCATATCTTGAAAGAAACAAAATCAAGGACATTGATAGAAATACACCGTGTGGTTGACTGATTGCAGGGTCCAAAGAAGTGACTCTGTGGCCTGAGCAACTGGAGAACATGGGATTCTTGAAGGTACGTTTGCAGAAGCAAAGCAAGTGTTCTTCATATATGTCAATTTCACTAGTAAAATTATAAAAGTGATGTTGCTGGTAGCTTTGCAGAGTTGATCCAAAGCTGTTGTTGGGGCTGCCCAGAGTTCTCCAAAGCCATGAAGCAGAGAAAGGAGATGTTGCTGGAAACTGTTTTGTGCGGGAGCCATGGCTCCTTTACTCACCACTGCCAGGAAGCTATGCGTGAGCCTCTTCAGAATGGGCTGATTTGCACCACTTGGGATCAGACTCCCAGACAGTCAGATCATCAGAAGAGTAAATTGTCAACACATTTTTCCAAAGTATTTTACAAGGAACTTTAAAATTGCAGGAAAGGTGCCATTGCACTTGAAGCTAAAAATGGGCTTTTATTCAAAGGAAAAATAAATGAAGAGCTTTAGATCTAATTAAACAAGGGATCTTTGATCCAATTATACAAGTACAGTGTCTATAATTCTGGTACTGAAGACTAATACTTTGCAGGCTCTTTAAATAATAACTTTAAATGTTCCCAGTAATATCTCGAGCATCAGTAAAGGCTCTGTCAATAACTTGTAAAATTCTCCCCTGGGCTGCTTTCTGCTCAAGCCACACTGAAATATTCTTCACTATCAGCACTACCCAGGTTGTTCTCATTCCTGACCTTCGGTCCAGGCACTTTCTTCTTCTCCTTGAAATACCTTCCCTTCTCTTCTAGTCTTGCTGACTCTTCTTTTATGTTTTGGGTCTTTAGATAAATATCTCTTCTTCCAGGAAGTCTTCCTGGACTCTCAAAGTGTGGTGTAGTTGCCCCTAAAACAAAACCACCTTTTTCGTAATAGCATTTATTAGACTGAATTGTTGCTGCCTGCCATTGCTTGATTTCCCCGTGGACTAGAAACACACTAAATATGGGAGCCATGACACCCCCAGTCATGATGTAGGCAAACAGGAGACACTTATCACGGGATGGACTACATGTTCAACAAGTAAGTTTCCTCTTCTGAGCACACAGGAAGATTATGTTTCCTGGCTGCATTTGTACTTAGGTTGGGACTAGCTTAGCAACTCCAGTCAATGGGGTATGGACGGAGGTTACAGAGGCCATTCCAGCTTGGGCGTAGAAACCTCTGCCCCACCCTCCTCCTCTGTTCACCTTTCTGTAGTGATCACAGAGGCCAGGGAGCACCACAGGTGGAGGGGATTGGAGGTGAGCTGCCGGGGAGAGCTGTCTGTGCCATGTGGACTATGACACAAGCAAAAACAAACCCACTTTCTTTAAGCCTCTGAAGATGTGGAGGGGCTTGGTTTTCACTGCAGAGTCCAGCCCTTTGTGACCAAGTAGGACTCAATAAGTATTATTAAATAAAAGAATAAATGGATGCTCAGCACCATTGTTCTCAAGAATGGGTGTGCCGACCCAGTGTAATGCGCTCCTGTCCCAGAGTGAGGTGCCTGCTTCCAGCAATGCACAGGCAGATGCACACAATCAGCTGAGCATACCTGGAAGGTGCAGATGGAGAGACGTGGATACATTGCCCCGTCGTATCACTCTGTGTGCGTTCTGGAGGATGCGTCCACGCTTCCTCTCTGCGAATCATCCATCCACGCCTCCTCCTATAGCGCTAAGGAACTAAGGGAGGGAAATCTTCTGTCTCTGTAATTGAGAACACAGGGGCTGGGCTACACGAGGTCCAGAAGCCACACATGCAGCAGACGTACTGCAGTGTGAGAGACACACAAACAGGGTTTAGAGAGTTACATACCTGCACGAAACTTGTGAAGGACGAAAAAAATGTTGAATAAAGGAATGCATAAATCTGCACAATGGGGATAATGATATCTTCCTTGCAGGGCTGATGTGACGGTTAAATCAGGAAATGTGTGTAAAGGTTATTGGCATGTATTGTGTATGGTCAATAAATACTTGATATTTGTGGGCACAAAGTATCAATTTTAGTGGTTTTGTTTTTTGCAACTCGTAGTGCTGATTTAGGGCAGAACTTGCAGATTTGACTCTGTGAAAGGTTATTTATGACTTGATCATTCTCTGTTCATTTGCTGATATCCCAACAAATACCCAAAGCAGGTTAATTGAAGGATGCTTCTAAATGGTTCTGAGAAATTTTGAGCACTCTGGTTTATTGTTTGAGACCATAATGATATTAATGTAGTATAGAAGGTCAGTGGATCAAGGTGATCCTATAAATTGTTTAGTCAGATGCCATCCTCCCCCAAGTTCTATATGATGACTACACTGTCATTGGCCTACCTATACTTAACAGTGTCATTCTTATTGCTACGTCAATATCAGAAACTGATTAATCAAGTCACTGCTCCTCAAAAAAGGTAGGCTCTGACCCTGCCATGTTCAGAGTTCTCATAAAAACAAAACATGTATTTAATAAAAAGGAACAACATGGTAGAGAATCCTTACTGTTTTAGGTACTATTTATTTGAACTCTTAATTATTTTTGAATCTAATTTGCTGATAGAATTCGAGTTTTCTCTCTTCCACTACTGAATGGAAGAACCTGTCCTAAAGTACTTTATCTTGAGTCAAAATAAGGGAAACAAGGGTTGCTAGCTTCTAGATCTTAGCACAGGCTCACAGGCAATACCTCATTTGCTGAGAGGATCTCTGATCCAGTGTCATGTGGTGATTAGAATGCAGAACACAAGATGAAACAGCCCTGGTGCAAATCATTTCCCCATCACTTTCTTGCTATGTGAGCTTAGGCAAGTTACTTTGGTTCTGTTCCTTTTCCTGTTAACTATAAAATGGGACTAAGAAGAGCACCTACCCCATGCGATTCTTAAGAGGGTTTTAGTGAGATAACACATTTTAAATATTTTAGAACAGTACTAGGCACAGTGTTAGGGCTGAATAAACATTAGCTCTTAGTAAATATTCTTCTTTCATGAACATTGTAATAACAAATCACTTTTGTTCTGCTCATAACTTCCAAAAAAAGAATACTTGGATAATTTTTAATGTAGTTTTACATTTTATTTTGAACTGTTTTAGCAGCATCCACAAAAATACCATCACAATAGTGTACTATAAGCCCAGATAGTCAAATGCCTGTCAGATTTCAACAGCTAGTGGACTATACAGTTTACTATTATCCATCTTTTTTTTCTTCAAATAAACATATATTTGTATTATTGCTCTAAATTAAACTTGAGTAAAATGCTCAGTTGACAATGAGAGTTCTGTTCTGCTTTTATGAGGCAATAACTTTCACCCTGATTTTATAAACTTTAAGGATTTCCTTCTAGAAAATGAACATTTCCCACCAGAAGTGCACAATCTGGATGGTGCGATTCGACTGGAGCCCTTTAGAGCCACGCTGAGGGGATGTCTCGCCTTGCATGATAACGTTGGAGCCCATGGGGCTGGGCGTGGAGAAGAGATGGGATTTGACTCAGAACAGGCACGTTGCCAGTGAAATCCAACTTAAAAGGAAAAATTATTTAAGAACATAGACAGGTATTCACAAATTTTAAGGGGAATATCATTAAAAAGTGATTAATGAAAAAGGGGTTGACAATTCTTGGTCTGTGAGAAAGTACATATCAATATTTATGCTATATTGTGAAGAGTCAGGGTGGTAGAAAAAGTCCATGGAAATGAAAATGAATGGGCAGCATTATTTAGTTATTTTTTATTTTTAATTTTTATGAATATATAATAGTTATACATATTTATGGGGTAATTTGATACAAGCGTACAGTAACATGAAAATTTAGGTAGTTGGGCCCTTTAGAACGGCTCTGCAGGAAACCATAAACTCAATATTCACAGTGAATGAACTCCCTTCCCACAGAGGCATGAAGTATGGGTTTAACAGTGTGTCCTTATGCCCCAAGTAATTAGATGTCAAAATTAGGTGCTGATTCCTCTCCCAGTTCCTTAATTTTAAGAGACTTTTCCAGGATTTGATGACTCCTACTGGTTAAATTACTCTCGAGGGTTAAGTGGTCAAGAGCATGTGAAAACATTGCAGATTCTTGCCCATCTTTAATTCCATAATGAAACTTTGTCCATCTATAATCAAGGCCTCTCTGTCAAACTCATGTGGTTGAAGTAAAAACACCACTCTTTAATTTGATGTACTTGCTAACTCTGCTCTCTCATCTAGGGGTTCTCAGTTCACAAGAGAACCTCTGCCATAGCCACGTGAAGTGGGAGCACAGTCCTATCTCAGTATGCAGTGTGGAAACGGACCCTTCAGCCTAATCCCTACACCCATTGTCTGGGAGGGGCATGTCCATCACCCCCACATTGTAGCCATAAAACTACTGCTGGCTGCTAGATCTCCCATGAGTCCTATGAGGAAACCAACCCCACAAACAAATACACTTACAGAGGGAGACAGGGAAATTGCAGCACAATGAATTAAATTTCTTGTAAGAGAGAAGCATTTATAGTATATGTGTTACATATACACATGTAGAAGTAAAATTCTAAACTTTTAGCAGTTGGTGTAGTGGAGACAGCCATTGATCACAGGTGTTGCTGGCGTGTAAACCGCTGCTGTGTTCACAGGAGGGTTTGATGACTAAACATCCCCCATGAAGATACACGACTAAGATACTAACAGGTCATGCAAAAGTGCTTTAAAATACAAAAGAGGAAACACCTTTAATTATGATTTACATGAAACATTTGATATAAACTCCATTTTGTTCAATAAATAAAAAACTGTCAGAATCAAGTTGCTTAAAAAATATAAACCCATATGCTATTTAAAAAATAATAGATGCTCTTTAGGTGAGCTTATAAACACAGAATTATGAAAATCTACCTTCCCTGTTTTTGTCCGTATGACATAGGGTAGGGCAGTAGATCACTCGAAATCAGTTAGCACTTGGTGAGCTAATGCAGCAATGAAACAACAAGTATCATTGAGAACAGTCTTTGACAATGTAGTTTTTAAATGAAAAAAAATCTCTAGTGCTGGGTTTCTTTTGAATCATTCTAGTTTTCTTATAACATTTAAGCCAAGTCCAATATGATTCTATACTCTCATCTAAAACTAATCAGGAGATGATTTATTAGGTTTTTAAAATATTTGTAGGTTGGACATTTAGCTAATATTGCCGCCTCTACCTGTGCACCTGCTCGGGAGGGAAGCTGTAGATATTGAGCCTTTGAGGAGGTTTTGTAGGAGCTCTACGCCTAAAAGGCATAATTATTTATCTTTATTTTACTTTAAGGAAAATTCAATCTCTCTCCTGTACTTTAAGACCCCAGGAACAAATCTTAATGTTGTGCTTTGAGTGTGCAGTGATATCTGCAACAAAGTAAACTTGAGTCCTGAGACTGGCCTAAAGGTGCTGTGACGTGCAACCCCATCTGCCAAAGACATTTTTCAGTGTGTCCTGTGTAACTTTCTCTGTTCTTCCAAAAAAGGCAAATAACCAAGGAAGAATGATGAGTGAATTTCATGCAAAGAACAATACATCAAGAATATCTAAATTAATTTAACCATTACAAGGATTATTCTTGGCCACATCAATTTAAGATAGCTTGCAAGTGGGAAGTGATTTTAAATTTATATATGTCATTCTGATATTTCTTCAGTAGTTAAAGCAAAAAAAAGAAGAGAATTTTTGGATTTCTGTTAAATTGATTCATAATAATTTTTTTTTACAGCTTTTTGTGTTTGAATAGTTGGCAAGGGCCATATAAAGTTCAGGAATTTAACTCAAGAAATGTCTGAGGCTCCTCTATGCAAGTAAATGAGTAACAAATAAAAAAATGAAAAAATAAATAAATAAAAAAATTTAGACATCAGTACAGTGCAAAATATTACATAATGATTCATTAATTATGATGAAAAATGGCCACTTATGGTAACATCATGGTAGAAATGATTATTGAAGCAAATGATCTGCTATAGGATGGAAATAGCATCAGTGGTTGGTATTTTGACTCGGGTTTGGAATGAACAAATGTCCTTTATTGGCATGACTCTGTCTTCTTCATGACAGTTTTACCAGAAAGGCAAAGGGGAACCCCTCTGATTTCTGTACTATCGATTATTGGCAATGTGATCTTGAAACCTTGTGCTCTGGTGTTTTATGTAGTTAAGCAGTGACGAGCCGGGGTGTCAGGAGGGAAGGTTGTGTGAAGGTTGTGTGTGTATTAGTTTCCCTGGGGCTGCCATAACAAAGCACTGCAGACTGGGAGGCTTAAACAAGAGAAACTCATGTTCTTATAGCTCAGGTGGCCGGAAGCCTGAGATCAAGGTGTTGGCAGGGCTGGTTTTTCCCGAGGCCTCTCGCCTCGGCCGGTCAATGGCTGTCTTCTCCCTGTGTCCACACGTGACCTCCCCTGTATCCTAGTCTCCTCTTCTCAATAGGGCACCCATCATATTGGATTAAGGCCCACCCTACAGACCTCATTTTAACTTAATCCCGTCTTTGAGGGCTTATCTCCCGCTATAGTCATATTCTGAGAGACTTGAAGGAAGGGGGTTCACCACGTGAATGTCCAGCTGTGGACGGACACCGGAGGGGGCATTCCAGGGGGCAGGAGCAGCCACCCCGAGGCCCGTGGAGTGTCCCTGCTGTGTTGAGGATCCAAGGAGCCTGTGTGGACGGGGCTTGAGGAGGTCAGGGAGAGTGATGGAAGATGGCCCAGGAGGCAATGGGAGCACTGAGCACGCAGGGTCCCCTGGCCACTGTAAAGATTCTGTGGCTTTCCGAGTGAAGCGGCAGCCACGGGAAGGCTTGGGGCAGAGTGGAGACAGGTGGGACCTCAGCGTTAAGAAAGCCCGTTAGCTGCACCCGTGCTGGGTAGACAGACGGACGAGGGGACAGGGGCAGCGGAAAGGCGGGAGGAGGCCGTTGCCCGAGCTCGGGAGAGGAGCAGAGACGAGCTGGGGTGTCGGAGGGCAGGTTGTGGGAAGCGACTGGACGCTTGGATGTGCTTTGAAGACAGAGTCGACCTGATTTGCTTACAGGTTTATGGAGGGGGAGAGAAAAGAGGAGTCAGAGATGATGCACAGGTTACTTTTTTCCCCCTGAGCAATTTAATTAAATTTTTTTCAACTTAGATAGGGAAGTCTGTGTGAGCAGCAGGTTCGGATGGGACGTGTTCAGTTTGCGCGTCGATTAGGCATTCCGACGGGGGCAGTGGGCTAGAGTCACCTAGAATTCAGGGGAAATGTCAGGGCTAGAGAGGCAGATTAGGAAGTCACTGGCATGGATGGCATTTAACCCTGGGAGATGAGGTCAGATGGCCACGGGCGTCCTGTAGCTATCAGAGCCCTGAGGACAGAGCTCTGTGAATGTCAGTGGTGGGAACTCCCGGGACATGAGGGGACCACAGAGGCGGGGTCCAGACAGTGCACAGTGTGCACTGCTTGCACTTGCTCCTGAGTCAGGAGGGACCTGGGCCTGATCCATGCTCAGCCGTGGTGGCCCTCACCAGCAGCCTTGGTGGTGTCTCGAGACCAAAGCCTGGCTGGAGCAAATGCAGACATCTCCACTGCAGCTAGAACCCCAAGTAGGAGCCACTTGCTTCCCTGGGGGTAAAAAATCACACAGAGAAGATGGCCTCAGTACGAGTCCTCAGGGACAGGAAGCAGAGGACCAGGTGAGACAGAGGAAAAGAGCACATGGGGAGGGTAGACACAGTGCGGAGCCACTGGATGGGGGGCCCGTGGGGGCCAAGGGCAGAGCATGTGGAGGTGGGGGTCCTGGGCGCAGGGTGGGGGAGCCAGGCCCTGGCGCCTGGGGAGGACTTGGACCTGGGCTTCTGCCTCCCTTCTCCTTGTGGCTTGGTTTCCTTGCAGAGCTCCCACACTGACTTCCAGTTTCAACTCTTAGAATTGTTCAGAGGAGAGAAGGCTGCAGTTAAATGAAGCAGGAAAGGAGCCTGCGCCGAGGCTGCCAGCATCCAGACTGCACGGGGATTTGAATTGCTCAGCACCATCTTGAATTCAGTTCCTACGAGGCAGAGAAACTTGTTGAAAGCAGACAGCTTGCAGAGTAACCTGCCGCCCCCAGCTGCTCACGGGGGCCCCTCACGGGCCACTGTGGCCGCCATGCAACCTGGGCGTTTGAAGACATAGACAATTACGTGGGGAGAGGACCAGAGAGAAAGCTTCGCCTTGAAGGCCCTGCTCCCCCGAATGATTCACCCAGGGGCTGTCACAGATGTCCAGGAAAGGGTTCCCTCCAGGGGAGGGCACGCATTAGGAAAAATGCCTCCCTAGAAATATGGTCAACATCCTTGCAGGTGTGTGCCCCGGCTAAACACAATGGGTGAGGAAGGAGAGAGGCCTTGTTCTCGGTGACAAAGCCCTTTTCTTGTGATTGCTAAAGAACAGCGCTAAGGTGGAGACAGAAACCTCCAAAGGTGTTTCTGGAGTCTTATGGCCCCTGTAAGAAAGTGCTTACGTGATCTGCCCTCTCTTTGTGCTTGTCTCCCACAGAGAAGGAGCACCAATTTTCAGATTCTCAGATTCCCCATGAAAGAAGTTATTTTTGTCAGAGAGGGAATTGTAAGTGGGTCCTTGAAGTCGAGCCCACAATTGTAGTTCTCCTCTGACCTGGCCCTGCCAGCAAACGCCACAGAAAGACGCGACTGAGGAAGGGGCATGACATCCTATTTGTCTTAGAAAAAAGCAGTTTGGTAATGATTTTCAATTAAAAAAGTTTTATTGGACATAGTTTATCCTTCTTCACCTAGTTAAAAACTTCACGTGCTGTGGGTGAACCAAAAGTAAGTGGGACTATGAAACCGGCTTCCCCACTGAAAACAAAATAATCTGCAATTTCTATACCTTTCTGGGACTCAGAACCCCATGTTCGTCAATTATTTTGGTAACTGCTATTTAGCCCTGGGACTCGAGTAGACATTTGTGTTTTCTTGGATGCTCATTGTTAGATTTAAAGAAAATGCGTCAGGTGGAATTGTTTCTGTGTTTCGGAAGGAATGGGAGGTCCAGAGCAGGGGAGTTGTTTGGGGCTGATTAAGAAATCGCTCTGATGCCTGAATTGGTCTGTGTGGTGTCTGCCGGGTAGGCGAGCTTTTATAAATCTTCATCAGCCTCAGTGCCGGCGCTGCGGCCCTGAGCGCGGCCTGTATGGGCGGTGGCCTCCCCTGGCCTTCGCTCCCGGCCAGCTCTCCCCGGGAGGAGGGATCATCAAACCCAGGGATGGCAGCCGTCCCTGCTCCGCGAGCAGCGGTCAGGACACCGCGGCCCGACCTCCTCTCGGTGATTTACTCACGTGTGTCTTTGGGGCTGAGTTGTGGGCCTGGTTAGTCATTCCCTGGTGCCCGGGTGGCCGTGGGTCGGCCTTTCTTTCTCTGGATGCTTTGTCTTCGTTCCTGGTCCCCAGGTCTCGGAGTCTGCTGGCCCTTACAGTTCTCCTCCTGCCTGCGAGCACGTCTCCCGGGTGTGGACTGTGTTTCTCCCGGGTTTTTTCTCCCTGCCTGCCCCTCTCAGTAGGACTCTGCTCGTTTGCCCGTCTCTGCGCTAGCTGGCGTCCTGTCCTTGATCTCCACCAAGCCCTCTCCTTCCTGAGGACCGGCAGGATCGCTGACCAATACCTGTCTGATGTTCCCAGCCAGAGTCACATTGCATCGTGCCATCAGAAGCCTCATTTGCAACGTCCAGGGTGGCATTCGCCATCACCCACAATGGCCAGATGAGAATGCCAATAAGTGGCCCGGCTGGATATGACAGGAGAGGTAGAAACTGCAGTGAGGAGGAATCAGTGTAAAGTGAGCTCCATCAGTCCCAGTGTCTGTGGCCCCAACCATTCTCCTCGAGTAAGAAAATGGGTTCACGTTGCCAGAAAAAAATAGTAGTTGATGCATACATGGGGCGTTTTTATTTCCAGGTATGTTCTGTTCTACGTACTTTGTCTATATTAACTCATCTAATGCTCACAGCAACACCAGGAGGTGAGTATTTTTATGATCCCCCATTGTCCATACGGCAAGCACAGAAGCCTAAGGAGCTCGCCTGAGGCTGTGCATCTAGGACTTGGCTGCTGGGATGTCGGCCCAGGCAGTCTGGCTGCAGCGTGTGCTAGAGCCCTACCCTCCACCAAGCTTTTGAGAGAAATCAAGTATGAGTATTTATGAGAAATTTAGCATTTTTGAACACTGCCTACAAATTCCAATTAAAATACGAAAGAAAGCATGGTGGACCGCATGAAGTCCATGGCCCGGGTTCTGCTGTGGTCCTAGACCATTAGGGCCAGCCCACATGAGAACCAGTGCTGTGCCAGTTTTCAGCAACACATGTGTGTTGTAGAGGCTGACAGTGCTCACTGATGCCTCCCTAATCTCCTTTTGGACACCAGGCCTGGGCAGCCCCTCTTCCCAAAGCTGGTCTTCATGTGGGGTCTTATAGGGCCTCAGTAGAAGGCATGGGTAACTCCCTGCTCCATGAAATTACAGAACCAACATGGTTCCAAGGAAGCTCCTGTGTCCTCATGATTTATCCTGTGACATCTTCTGCCAAGACTTGTAGACGTCAACGTCTGTTACTTGTTTGGGTGTTGAATTGTGGCGTCAAAGTGCACGGTCCTCCCAGATGAAGACTGTTTACTTGTTTCCTTTGTAAAGCTTTTTAAAAGGTAGTTTCTCTACAATCTGAGAAAGAGCAGTAAGTCAAGAAGTAGCTATTACCTTTGTAAACTTTCCAAGTCATAGTGACATTAGGGTAAGTCTCAGTTCTGTTACTTCAAAAGGTTAATTATTGGAGGTTAGTAGATACTTCTTAGGCTTCTTAAAAAAAACAAAGAGCAATACAAGAGGTGACCTATTTCAATGAGGCTCTTAGCCCAGTTAGATTGAGCTGGGGTCCGTGGCGCAGGCAGATGAGATACTAGACAGAGACCCTATGACCAGGGAGTTTATGAAGAGAGAAAAGTCGACACCTGTGAAATTGGTAAAGAAAAATTAAACGCCTTATTGACTGTGAGTAAAACAAGAACTTAGAGCGGTCCAAGGTCAGTGTAAGCTTGACTATAATGTTGGGGAAAGGCTTCTTGGAGGGACACTATTGGTGAGATTTGTCCCAGTTGAGAGGAAAAGGGTATTTACGCTGGGGCAGCCGAGCTCAGAAGGAGGGCCAGGGCTGCTCAAGTGCCACGATCCCTTGGGCTCTCCTGCAGGTGTTTTACGCACAGAACCTTATTTCAGTGTCTTCAGTAACACTGTAGGGTATGTACATTTTACAGATAAGTCATTCGAATCTCAGTTTCTTTAATTAATTTATACAAGGCCACACAGCCGAATAAACAGCAGAGACAAGACTCACGTCAAGGGGCGTCTGGGCTTTGCGGGAGGGTGGCCTGCGCAGGGTGCCGAGGGGGGAGGACAGAAGGTGCAGAAGGGAACAACTCAGCGAGGATTTTAAAGGCGGGCGGAGGGGTTGGGCTGTGAGCTCATAGGCAAAAGGGAGCCACCGTGGGTTTCTGAGGAGACAGACATGAAACCCACGTGTAGAAAAGACTGATGTGCTGAGTGTATACACGTGATCAGGGAAGGGGAGGTCTGAGGTCGGGGGATACGGCAGGGAAGAAATGACTGTGACAATGACAGTGCGGTGTGGGGCCTGGAGTGGTGATGGAAAGGGAGAAGCGCATGGAAAAGTGGGGGGGGTGCGGGGACCTGTGCAGGATGGCTCCCTGGGCAGCTGCGTGGGGGTGTGGGCACAGCAGGCACGGTGTGACCCCCGCCCAGACCCCGGGCCCATGCACAGGCCACCTGCAGCTGTCCCCAGTGTGTTCTCTGGCCAAGCAGGAGAGGTCGAACTAGGGACAGGAAGCCCCCGGAGCAGCCCTCAGCCGGTGGGCGTAGGGTCCTTAGACCAAAGCCCAAGCGTCTGGCCCCTTGGTGGTCAACTCTGAGGGCCTGGGGGGTCGCCCAGTCCCCACAGCTCCTGGCTACCCCCCCTTCCCAGCTGACCTCCCATTCCCTCCCCTGCTTCCCGGGATCCACTCCGAATTGAACCACCACCGCACCTGAATCCTGTCTGGGAGTCTGGGCAAATCCGTCTGGGGGAGGGAAGAGAACCATGTTTTAAATTCACTTGACGAATTTCCTACTGGAGCGAATGTGGCCGTGATTTCCTACTGAACGTGGATTTCCCTCCCCCACTTTCTGCCTTTGCTGAGCCCCGGCGTGTAGTTCAGAGAGGAGGTGTTTCTTTAAGACATGGTGATATTATGCTTATAGTTGTTGTCCAAGGGAATTTGTGTATATATTTTAATAAGTGAGATGAAGTACTTTTCCTAACTGCTTCCAAAAATCAAAACAGAAAAAAAGCATTCGTTCACTTATGGCTTCTCTACAGCATAACGCTTTCACTGTGCCTTTGGAAACAAGAAAGGTAGGACTCTAATGTTTGCGTTCCAGTATGTGTATAATACTCACAGAAGTAAGAAAATAATAATTATACCACCAAGGAACAGTGGTTAGATACCCTTCCCTTGGCACCCCTATGGGCACACGATGTTTACTGACCAGCGTGTGCTGCTGTATAGAATTTACAGTGTAAACTGCCTCCTTTTAATATGTAGTGTCTTTACAGAGGGAAAGGAATCCACCAATGTGGAACCGTGGGCCCGTGTTGGATATTTATTCTTCTCCACTTCCTTTATGAGAATGTGTCCTGGTCTTCAATGTTCTGTGAGAACCATGGATCTACTTTATCACACTTTTGAAGCTCCGGGTCAGAATTTCGAAATGTCATAACTTCAAAGACAGATTCAAGTTGACACAAGAGAACTTAAATGGACTTAAAATTTGGCTAGGGCTTCCTTTTAAAAACATTGATATGTTTAAATGTCTGTTAGAACACATACAGCCTTAAACTACTCATGTTTTCTTTCCCTCCATAGGTGTAGGTGTGTTATTTTCTGTAGACCAAAATATGAAGTGATGGACAACCAGTGGAGAAGCGATGCTGGGCCTCGTATCAGAAATGTCCTGCGTGTCACTGGGCCCGAGTCCTGGCTGAACATTCTGTCTCCACTGCTGCTCACACCAAAGACCATCACCATAAAGCAAATGCCCTTTCAACTTTGGGCTGGTAAATCAAAACAGAGCCTGTGACAAACTTGTAAATTTTAAATAAAATCAGTGACTGTGGGTTTTGAGTGTGTGTAGGGTGTGTCAGTTTCTGAAGGGCACTGGAGACTGCAACGTTGGTCATGTCTGGAATCTATACTCTCATGACAAGCACAGAAGCAAAAGTCTCAATCAGAATTATGAGACGCTTCATCACAGGCTCTGTGGAAAGGGACATTATAAGTTCATGTGCAAGTTTTGCTTTCTAATTTAATTTAACTTTTTAAAGCCAGGTCCTCGATGTTTCTTGCTGGTAGGATCACTACAGCCTTTAAATGGTGTGCTCGTATTTTTTCTCTTCTCTGTACACAAATCCACTTTACCACCAACACCAAATTAGTTTTTCTTAAAACAAAATTCTAATCATATCACTTATACTCAAAACCCTTCACGAATTTCCTGTCACCATTGCCTTTCTTCCAGACACTTGCCTGCTGTTGGTGTCCCAGCATCACACACCCGCAGCCCACCTTTTCGAGGTCACACGTTCCTGTGCTCCAGCCGGCGGGGTCTGACTGCTCTGAAACACATTGTGCACCTTCCTCCCCTGGCCCGGCTCAGGCTGGCCCCCTGCCCGAAGCACGCCCCACCCACCTTCTCCTCCTGCTCCTTCCTGGAGCCTGTCTATTTGATAGAACTCAGACGGCCTTTCCGGGGTGGTTCTGCCTCCACCTTGAAGGGCATCATGCTTTTATTACCCTTCAGTTCAACTGGCATGACTGAGCCCTCCCAGGGCTTGGCCCTGGGGATGTGGGGTGCCCTGTGTGCTCTCGCTCTGGGGCACGGACCATCTAGCGGTCAGGTCAGACGTCCAGCTTTGAAGAAATGGGGGAAGCACTGGACTCATCCAGCAGGACTGGAGCAGACGGGGGTCTCCTCGCTGGGGGCTGCCAGCATGGCTTCTTAGCAGGTGAGCAGGAGGAGGGTGGAGGAGTAGAAATGCAGTGTGGGGCTGCACGTCCCTTGTGGGCACGCACTGGGATAGGGTGCATTGGGTCTTTTTTTGAATTAGAGTTATTGGTATAGATGGTGCATCTCCCCAATAAATCCTAAATTTTTGAGGTCAGGGTTGTGTCTGGGGTCTGTGTGTTTAGCATAACTGTTAAGATGTGACCAAAGACGAGATGGGGAAGGCCTTTTACAATGTTGACTGGAGAGTTTTCTTTGAGTATGAGATTCACAGGGATTAATCTGAATGTAATTTTCTTTTGGAGGGCTCCAGAGTTTCAAGCCGGCTGGACAGGGACAGGCAGGTGTCAGCAGAACTGAGCACCAGCTCCTACGTGGTGAGCCCTGCTCCACTGGACTGCCCTGTGGTCTGGGCTGGCCAGTGCCAGAACAGGCATGGCTTGTATGTGTGAAGGTGGGGATGGCATCTAATCATAGTCACTCACAGATTCAAATGCAGACCTGTGAGATTGGGAAGGGCCATAACCCCGATGGAAAATTACTCCATGGGAGGTGGTCCTGAAGCCGCAATGCCCACAGCCGTGGTCTAAGGACAATCCTGATGGTGGATGACACGGAGTCCTCTTTGGAGTAAATGAGCCCTGCTCTTCCTGACCGCGGGCCCACCTGGGACATAACCTGCTTACTCCCACGGGGCCAGGCCTAAACACGACACCCGGTTGCCGGGACTGAACACTGTTCTGGCAGGGGCAGTGCTGCAGAAAGCGTCCATCTCCCCAGCACCTGGGGTTTCCCTGATCATGGGAAGCCTCCAACTTGGCCAGTACTTTATAATTGACCAAATGCTTTTTACATGTAAGACTTGATTTCCTTCTCCAGACTGGAACTTGGGGCTGGAATCAAAGGTTGAACCTGAGTTGTGGGGTGAGGTCCCAGTGAGTGGAGTTACTTTTTTCCAGAAGTGACGTGGGCTGAACCTTGAGAAAGGAAGGAGAGGCTTGACCTGAGTGCTCAGGAGGGGACGGCCGCAGTTCGGAAACCTAAGATGGTGATTTCTTACTGCCGTCCTGGAAAGATTTGTGTTATATGAAGTTCCTGCTCTCCCAAGCCTTACTTACTGCCACCCAAAATATCTCTGGGCTGATAATGGGATGGTTAAGTTCAGGCACCCCCGGGACAGACAGAGATGGACACACACGTGCATATAGAATGTTTTAACCTCGAGAGGGGCCAACACCACCTCCTACAACGGTGGCCGAGACGTGAATGATGACATTCTGTCAGGGGGCGCTCCGGCAGTGTGTTTTAGTAACAGGGTCTCCTCCAAGCCCTCTCCTGGTGGGGACAGTTGGCAGGCTCCGCGGGCTGGCGCTTCTCAAGTAGCTTGTGTGTTCGAATGCAGCACATCAGTCTGGTGGGCCAGTCATGAGGGCTCCTTAAAATGCTGTGAGCAAAGAGGCTGACACAAATGTCCCTCTTTTTCCCACCAACCTCCACCAGCAGCTTCCCTCACCAAACATAGCATGTGCGCACATGTGTGTGTGTGTGTGTGTGTGTGTGCAGGTGCACATATGTGTTTTAGCAAGCAAGCCTTTACATTCATGTGCACACACACATGAATTTAATTGAACGTACCTGGTTGATGTGAAACTGTCCTTTTGTGCACATCAGAAGAAAGGGGCTGGAAAGCTCTCAGAGGTAAAGCACATAATGCTCAAACGTGAAATAGTTTTGCTTTAAAAACAAAGCAAAACAAAACAAAATGAATTCCTACCTAAGCATTTTCAAAGTCCCCTTTCTCCTGGGCTGCTTGCAGCGCCCCCACTAAACGCTGGGTCTTAGAAGGAAATCACAATATGATCCTTTGGCGCAGCCAAGTATTGTCCCTTAATGACAGGCATTACATTTGCACAGGACCATAAATCAAACATAGAGGCTGTTTTAAATGGGCTGCAGATGCTGAGGGTGCTGGCTTCCTAAGTGGCACTTTGCAAGGGAAAATGCCCTGGAACCAGGCCACTGCTGCCAGCACGTGAGGAGGAGGGTGGCGGCCAAGCCTGCAGCACACCTTCGTTTCAGGGGGGCAATCTTCAAATACAGAGCTGTTCTGGACATGAGAAACGCTTTTTCATAACGGCCTCTAAATGATTTAATTAGGATTTAACTGAAGTGATCTCCCTCCCCACGTGGGACCTGGAGCAGTGTTTACAAGGTGTGTCATATCCGTTCAGCCCACGGGCCCTCAGCCCCACCCCATTCCTGCCTTTAATGTCCTGGCCAAATAGGCCCAGGAGCGTTCTTCTGAGGCGAGTGTACCCCGCAAAGCCTGCGATTACTGTCCCTGATTTCACTGGGAAAACTTTACAAGGCTGCACTGAAAAATCTTCCTTTACCCTCCCACTCCTTCTAAGAGAACGAAAAAATCCATCAAATTAACACATCAATGAGTTGATTGTAATCTCCAGGGCTCCGTGTAGCAGTCTCTAGCCTCCCAGACAGGAGGCCAGCATGATTTATCAATGCAAACCTAATAGCATCAATATGAATCTAACTAAAAATCAATATTTCATTACCAAATTGTTAGCGAGAATGAAGAAAAATTGCCAGAGTCAGACATTCTCTAGGGCAGGAGCATCCGGAGTTCAATGTGACAAGATGAGTGATGCGTGACTCCAGGCCTGGGAAGGACGCGGAGGACACGGGAGGACGGGCCACCGCGGACGCTCTCGGCGCGGGAAGTGCTCCCTCCTCGCTGCTGCGGCTTCCGCCTTTCTTCGTTCTTTTTAGTCTCTTCTTAGAAGGCAAAAACCAGCCTGAGAAGGGAAAAATAAGGGCGGCACGACATTTAGCTCGGTCCACAGCAGGACCGCCCCGGTAGGAAGGGGCGGGGGCAGGTCCCTTGAGGCCCAGATCTCCAGGGGGCTGGGAGGCTGGAGACAACCCCTCTCCGGGTGGATCCATGCTGGGGTTTTTCCTAACACTCTGCTGGGCGCAGCACACTTGGTTTGTGTTGAGCCATTTTACACAAAAATGTAGGAAAAGCAAACCGTGGTCTTGTAAAGAAGTCTCCTGGGTTTGCGCTGAGGATGGCAACTGGTGATTGTGCAAGAAATGGAAGATCCTCTTGCTGAGGCAGGGAAGTAAAAAAGGATCAAACTTGGACGTTTCCGTCCATGCTCGTGAGCAATGAATGCCGCAACAGCTCCATATCTGTTATCACCCAAAGATCCAAGGCCATATGTTGAAGAGGCCAGTTTTCAAAAGGGAAGAAGGAAAGGACATTAAAAACTTTTTAGATGAGTGGATAGGATGTAGAATAAGGTTGGAACGCTCCTTAGAAGTTGAGCACTTGTGTCCTCCCCAACACTGTCCTGGCTCCTCTGTGCACAAGGCTGTGCCTCAGTCTCTGATGGTGGATTTCAGATAACAGTTCCGGGCTCCGTCCCCAGGGAAGCATCTGGCCAAAACCCTCCCCTGATATCAGAGGAGAAGACTTCCCGAGCGGCCTTGGCTCAGACTATCCGGGTCTGTTCCCGCCTGACGGAGGACTGATACGGCCGCGTCTTCTGCTACTAACCTCACCCTGGTTCTGCTCCGCACGATCTGTTATATACAGGTAGGTGGGTAGAGTATAAGGAGACCTAATCGGGTGTGTAATTCCAAACAAGACCAGGTTTCACAGATGACTTTGCATAGACTTTGTTCTGATAGAAAGATCATTTCAATATGAGTAACACAACGATTAAAAGTGTGGGCACTCGAGTCGGACAGACCTCGATGAGTACCTCGGCTCCTCCAATTATCAGCCATGTGACCATGAGCACATTTTTACAGACTTCCGTAAACTTCACTTTCTCCATTTGTATGGTTGTTCTAAGGATTAAGTAAGATACGCATGTGGAGGATTTAGTGCACTGACTAAAATATAGTAAGCACCATAAATGTTAGCACTGATGCTGTTCTGTTCCTCTAGCGATGATGATTATGATGAAAAAATACAAAAACACATGAATGCATTAGGCTAACTCCTTTAAATCTCTAAGTCTTCCCATTCTATGATACGGCAATATTTGCAGTATCAGTCTTTGATGGTGATGTTTTTCACGTTATTGGAATTTTTTTTGTGTGTGTGTGTAGTGAAGTTCGACATAGTGGATTTGTATTTTAGCTGCTGTGACAATCTGGGGTTATAAGTGTTACATCAGGTCAGAGGCCAGGATAATGTCAGAGTCATGTCAGGCATTTTGCTCACCTTCAGAAGCACCCAACAAAGCAACTCTCCTAGGATACTGCTAGGACCAGTTCCCACCCTTGACTGTCCTCGCCTGACGTGCACTTGGCACTTGGTCTGATACTGTCAAGGAAGCTGACTGTCTTTCTGACATTCCCTACTGGCCTGGTTACCATATTTTCCGGCCCCTTGGAGCATCGATGTTAATTTGTTTTGTAATAGCACTTCAGTCTAATAACGCTGAAATCACCCAAATCACTGCCAGAGAAGTGGACATGTGTTTATGAAGTGTGCCCTCCTGAGACATGGCCATGGGGGTCCCTGCTGAAAGGGGCATCAGAGAGTTGGACTTTTTCAATGTACGTCTTAGACAACTGTGCAAGTCGAGGAGGGGCATGCCTGACACCTCTTTGGGGGGGTCTGCGGTCATCACTATCGTGCTTGCACACCCGGTTGCATGGTGCTGTCTTGTTTCCAAGGTCTTTTTCTACCTGTTGCCCCATTTGCCCCTGCACTGATGCTGTAAGGAAGGTTGTCACTGTGACCTTCCGGTTGATTGTCCTTCCAAAGATCTGGGGGGAACCTGAGCTTGTTCAGTAATAACTTTCTTCTCATGCTGAGCTTGTCAATTCTCCGTCACCTTGGTGCTTTAGCCCACACTGGCCAAAGTGCTGCCTATTCCCCTGCAGTTTCCGTGGCTTCACCTTCGCTCAGACTTCCCCGGCCAGTGCCAACGAGGCCTCTTCCTCCGACTTCCATCCTCCTCCACGCATCTGGGCAGTACGTCGGGCATCACTTCATTCCCCTTTCCTGGTATAGAGGCTCTATTACTGCTGTGTAAAGATATGGGGATGAAAGAACTTTAGAAAAATCTCCCTGCAGATTTGATAGAGATGATTCAACTGCACGCTGGGGGGCAGGTGAGACCCCGACGCAAGGCGCCATTTTCTCCATGGCTGCCAGACTTGAAGCTTTGCTGTTGCCTTCGGCAGCAAGGACATTTTTCCAAGCTCTTAAGCATTTCCCAGGAGCTAGAGCTGTTAAACCAAGAGTGAACCAGAGCAGGGGTTGTTTTGTGTTTCTCTGTTCCTTTGTCTGTCCCACATCGGCAGGTGGCAGGATCAGGCAGGGAACGTCCAGAAAGCAGAGGCTGCACGACTCCAGGAGAGGACTTTTCAGTTCTGGCATCCGCCGCTCAGGAATGTCGTAAGCAACAGAGTATAGTGGGAACTGGAGTGAACCTGACCCTCAGTGGGCCGTTCAGAGCAAGCGGAGTCAACCTTGCAGGAAACCAGGGAGGAAGAACAGCTGAAATCTTCGCTTCTGCTGCCAGTCAGGCTCTCAGGCTATGCTGACTTATCAGAAGAAGCTTCCATGCTGCTCTTCACTCCCCGTCTGTCTTCCTTAGCTCCTGCTGGATGCACCACAGACTCCCGGCCTCCACACAGGAGGTTCCTGTCTGTGGAAACCGTCAGTGTCCAGGATGCCCCCTCAGAAGCTCCTCCACCTCGGGCCTCCCCTCCCGGTCCCCAGCTCGCCCAACTCTGTTAGCTCACTAGGTGCCTTCTCTCTCCTGCTAAAAATATTACCCCGACAATTCCCTTTTCAGTCAATTATCTGGAGTCTCCCTGGCCAGCTGCGTACCATTACCTCTTTTCTATTTTACTTTTTCTCATGGAGTCCAAAGCATGACCCTTCTTTCTGGACTCTCGCTTCCTACCCTTTGATCTGCTACTTGGGACTTGATCCTCTCATCTCCTCTGGGCCTCCACAGCCTGGAGGAGGCGTTTCTGCAGGACCGTGGGCTCACATCCTCTGAATGCCACTCGACAGCACTCTTCGGGCCCCAGAGACCAGGGACTGGGCCCCCCTTTTCACTCTGAATCTAAAAAGGCCTGCAGGCCTCACATGGTTCCAGGCACTTCCAATTCCAAATGCCCTTTAAAAATGATCTTCCGCTCCCTAGACTAGTGATTTTGTGCTTCTTGCTTATGTTACCACCAGCAGTTTTGTTTCCACACTGAACAGATGTCGTTGGGCCTTGGAAGTGAAGCACGGACACGCAGTTGCTCCTAAATGTTCCTCTGCCGAGGACTTTCCAGTGCATTTTTCAGAGTGTCCTGCTTGGCGTGTCTCCAGCCCAAGGCCGCCTCCTCGTCCCTGTCGTCAGAGTTGCTCCCTCTTGGCGTCTGCCCCTTCCCAAGCCCCAGCCCTCGCCCTCCTGCCCCGCTGACGGCTGCAAGAACAACCTTTCACAGGTGATTTCTCTGCCCTCTTTCCCCTTCTTCCTTCTTCCTGTTCTCCTCCTCCTTTGAATTTTAAACATTCTCTTTATCATAATTTTACTATTTCCATCATTCCTCACTCAGCTGGTCGTGTGCGGTATGATAAATCCTCACGAGAAGATGATGTGCGGGTTTTATTGACAGTGATTGTATAACTCAGATTTTCTTACACAGGATCCCTTTAACTTTAAGTTTCGTCGAGCCCATCGCACATCCCAGTCCGCATTGCCTCATCTGGAAAATATTTTTACCATCACTATAGCTTACCCCCTGGGCCATGCAACACCATCTCCTCAAAGATTAACTCACAAAGAAGTGAAACATAATCTTACTATATCGGCTGGTACTTACTCAAAAGGGTGCAGAGGCTTGGATCCACTTCCTTTTAATCTCTGCTATCTTTCTTTTATTTCTACATTTATGATGCATAATGCTGAATCATTTTATCCAGCAATAAAGAAAAAAAGTGGTAGCTTCTCTAGGGTACTTTCCCCCGTCCTCCACCTAGCTCAGTTGATACCACAGAAAGACTTTCCAAGTGTTTGCATTGCTTGGTCTTTTCAGTCTAGCTTTGAGTTTTGTTTATCAGTTTTTAAATGCAAAGAATTAGATATGCACATCACTATTAACATAGTGTCGAAAGGCAATTGGAGGTACAACATTGTTGCCAATTGTAAAACACCTATCACATATACAATTATATGATTGTAGGGTTTCTACCTATTATTAAAAACACATTGGCCTTCAAGTCAGAAGATCTGGGATCTGGTGTTACCTCTGGCTCCTACTGTGATGGATTAATCATTTTCCATCTCAATGTTTTCCTATTTTTTCTTTTGCCTTGTAAAAATTATAAGATGGTGATACTGTGCCTCTTTATAGGTAGTAAGTGGAAATACGTCTGTAGGACTTTCTGGATTAAGTAAAGTTGCTCTTATATCTCCCTGGGATGAGGCCAGTCTTTCAAAATTATCCTGTCTTCCCTAGTTTTTCTGTCTCCCATACTTCCAAACGTTTTTTCTTTCTGTAAGTACAAAGATCTTAGCTGGTTATTAGGGAGAAAGTGTTGTTTTAAACTAAATCACTCTAAGGTATTAAATGACCGCCAATGCAGACTAATATTCCCAGAGCTATTTGTACTTTCAAATAGGCATTTGAAAGCAAACCAACAAAAACTACTTATTTTCCAACTGTGGAAGTGAAAAAAAGGCATTTTGACCAGGGGGGCTCTTCTCAGTCTGCAGATGTTACCAGTTCTCCCCACAGCTGTTGTCCTCAGCCCTGCCTGGGCTTTGGGAGGGAGCTGGGCCCAGGGAGGGTGGCTGCACACAGTCCTGCAGCACCCAAGCCCCTTCAGACAGCTCGCCAGGCACCCTGGGGGGGAAATCCCACCCCTACTGCTGCAGCCCATGGTCGCTGTGGAAATAATAAACCATTCCAGCCCTGCCCCTGCACATGAAACTGGAGGTCTCTAGTTAAAGCTCATCTCCAAACTTACACCTGAACACACCAGTGCGGGACTAACAGAGTGACCGTTCCAAAGGATTATTATTATTATTATTGTTAGAAAATCGACTTGTAATTGTAGGAGCTTGGTATCAGCTTGGTATCTTTTTTTATTTGCTTACCTGCACAGCTGCTAGACAAAACAGACACCTTCTATTTGTACAACTATAGCTAGTGGCAAAAAAGGATTTTTTCACAGGTTTACTCTTTACAGCTGAATAATTCTTGAAGAATTTTCCTATTTCCATCTCACTGTGTGGATTGTCTCTGCTCTCATGTGTTATCACTTTGTGCTTTTGGAGTTTTCATTTAATAGAATTCAGGTTTGTTTTTTCTTAAACTGTTTTGTATTTAAAAGTTTTTCTACAAGTTTGGTAAAGAAAGTAGGAGGCTGGATAAGGAGATTGGCCCATGACATCACTGATGAAGAAGAAGTTCCTAGAAAATGCCGGCATGGCTAGGTCTTGTCCTAATGGGGCTGACGGGGAGAGTCACTAGCCTTGGAGTGACTCCGGCCTCTTCCTGACTTTCTTCTTGGTCATGATAACAGCCCTGGGGATGTGGGGAATGTGGTCAAAGAGAGGACACCCAGGGAGTGTTCGGAGGACACCTGCTACAGAGATGCGCTCGACGACCTGCCAAGGGTGCGGGAACACCCAGGGTGAGACAGAGAGTAGGTCCCAGAGCATTTTCGGTTCTGAGTGAGATCCGGTGGGTGGAGCTTCCTGACCCACCTGTGCCCCAGCCCATGTGGACACGCTGGGGGTGCTTGTGGCCAGAGCTGCACCCAGGCACTGCCCGAGGGAGCCTGAGTGATGTGCAAACCTGAGGTTCTGGTGCCACTGTTGAAGGTGGAGAGTTTGGAATTTAAAGGTTAGGTGAGGATGGAATCTGAGCATGTCTCCGAGCCCAGGATTTGCATTTTTGACGTGTGGAATCTATGATGCAGACAGTGAAGGACTCGCCCAAAGAAGAGAAGTGAGGGCATTGGATCTTTGCAAACCACCACAGTGACACATGGAAGGAGCATCCCTTTGAGAAGAAATTCCCAATCTGGGTGTCCTTCTGCCATCACGTGAGTTTCTTCTCTCAGAGAAAAAATTCATAGTCATACTTTGTGGTTGCAGTGGAAGTAAAAAGCAAGCAAACAAAACAAACCCCCTAACACAGTGAATGAATCTCTATGACTGCTATGTAAGGCATTCAACTAACAAGGGTTCAACCGATTCTTGAGATGCTAGTTGTCAGGACACTGTGGAATTGCTTTCAGATGTGAGAATAAAATTTTTAAATGTTGTTAAGATACACTAGGGATTTGTGACATAAAGGAAATCATCCAGCTTTCGAGACTAAGTATGTTTAAATTGATACACATGTGTTAGGGTTTGAGTTCTGTTCTAGAATTTGCAAATGACCTCTGCCATGCTTATAAAAGTTCATACCATGATTGTTATTATCTTAGATTCAAAGGATCTGAGATTTCAGCATAGCACCCTCTGTTGAGTTTTAAGAGTGAAATTGGCTTTTGCAAAGACAATATAAAACATGGTTCTTTCTTCATGGTCAGTTGTAGATTTGTGCTGCTAATAATCAATGTTCCACCTTAATTTTAAACCAATTTTAAAGCCACCATGGGGACACTGTCCAAAGTTTTATCTTGATAAAAGGAAAATTTAAAAAATGTTTTAGGCACAAGCAAGACACAGAGTCTAAAATTCAAAATAGTCCACTTTTTTTTTCCTGTTATTACTCTCTGCTCTAAACATTTTGCAGACATGGTCTAATTTAGGAAGATTGATTTCCAAAAAGCTCATGTACCTTCCACTTACATTTCTCAATTGATTTCAAAATTGCAAAAGAAGAAAATAAACACCTCCTGACCTCTCTTAATAAGATTACCACGCTTCACCAGGGATCTATTTTTATTATCCTGAATACTCACTCCAGCCGCCTACATTAGGAGCAGAGGTGTTGGCACAGGAGCATTCTCTGGGCTTGGTCTTGTTTCATCCTGCTTTGAATATGAGCAGTCAGACCTCTATATGGATACGTCTAAGGGGAGAAAAAAATTAGCTAAAGCCATAGAGATAATTAATCTTTGTTTGAAATGATATTTTCCTTTCCGCTGCCATTTGTCACATGGAAGCATTAAAAATCCCTTTCCCTGCAGTGGAAGCCAAAGGGATGCTATTTGAAACTGCTTGAACATCTTCCTTCCCCTTTCCTTCCCTCCGCCCCTCCCTCCTCCCGAGCCTCTAGGAATCTGCTCCCGTCCAAAGGCCATCACCCTGTCTTCCTCACACGAGATTGAAATCCACTGTCGTCCAAGACTGATCCCAAGGATGCGAGAAGGTCGGCAGAAAGCCCAAGAGCTGTGCTGGTGAGCAGGCCAGGCTAACCTCCATGCCCTTCTAAATTTGGGTATTGCCCCTTTCAAATTGTTATTATGACAATTCCTTTATAATCAATGAGGCTGTGTCGGGGAGGGTCTACAGATGGCGTTTCCTCCCTCTTCTCCCATCGAGCTTTCTTCTATTTTTTCATTCTTGTATTCTGATGAGTTCTTTCTATCTAGTGAGGGCTTGGCTTAATTAGATATTTAAATGATTTTGAGCAATGCTGTTTCTTTAACTCCTGACTGCGACAAACACATATGAAACATACTGTTGGAGGCATTTAATCAACAGCAGTCAATTTATCATTTTCACAGTTTTAGTGAGCGGTTATGAATCACTAAAATCACAGGTATTGTAGACGCAGCGTTGTGGCGCTATCATTAACAAATACACCGTGCACAGAGGGATGACTTGGTAATTGAGTGCGACTAATAAGAATACATCATTTAGCTGTGTGTGACAAACTGTGCCTCCAAATACAGGCATGGAAAATTCACGTTTTGCTTAATAAATAAATTACACAGCCGATGTATTATACATAATTTGTGTCCTAGTGGATTTGAGTGATATATAATGCATGGTCCAAGTCATTTATTTATTAAGACTAACTATATGTATTGTAGGAGGGGAATTTTAAACTCCAGGGTAAGGCCTGCCTGGCTAACTGCTGCAACTACTGAGTTTGATTGGGCAGTAAATGAGGTGTGTTTGGGGAGTCAGAAACCTGGGCTACTGCATCCGCTGTTCCCGCCTCTGTTCTATCTGTGGGAGAGGGGAGGGAAGGCAACCTCAAACTCCGGCAGCATGGCAAGAGACACTCAATTTTCAGAGATGAGAAAAATAAAAACGTCCTCAAGAATACCTGAGGTTAAAAAAAATATTTTTTAAGGTTCATTATATCAACCACATTTTCAGAATGCTAAATTGCAAAACACTTAGCAATTCACTTTCAGGATGATTGATACGAAGAGGAAATCGTGAGGTGTCATAATGCATGGTATATCCAGATGGAAAAAAATTGCACCTAAGATGGCTTCCTTAGGGCAGGCCATTTTCCTGGTTTGCATAATTTAGGACCCAGAATTTGGCATAATCGTGGGGCCCAATCCTTGGGGGTGTGTGTTGTAACTTCAGAGTGTTTTAGGAGAACCTTGGTAGTTGTCCAGAGGGACTGTGCATGTTTCTCCAGCGTGGACTATCTTCATGTTATTATTTATGAACTTCATCACAAATGCATGCAACTCTAAAGGAGCCGTGACACCCGATATAAATTTCAGTTCCTTTTCACTAAGCAACTGGACCCCCTAAAATAAATGAATAAATAAATCAATGAAACAAACAAACAAACAAAACCTGCCGCAAAACCCAAAACCCTTCATGGGAGATGTGGCAGAATTGCTGAAAGCTGCCTCTCTTCTGTGTCTGTTGTGGGGCGGGTTCTGGAACCTGCTCTGGCGTCGTGGTTCTCTGCCATGAAAGCCTTATTATTATTCGGATTGTTCCAAGTCTCTAATCATACAGATCACCTGAAGATCACTTCAGGGTTAGGCTGTGGCAATCGGTTTCCATGCAGGCTTTTATCCTTCCATGCTCTGAAGTCCTGCCTGCAGGCTTTACTTATTAATCCTGTTTGCCAGTCCCTCTGTCTAGCGGAAGCCCCGTGGCCTGCACGCGTGCTTGCTGTCAGGATAAACAGGGAGAGCAGGTTGTACTGTACGCCCAGGTGTGGGAAGAATTGCTTTCTGATTGGCGTATAAGTGAAAATCAAGTCCCACATATTTCTGCAAGTCTTCCTGAGCAAAACCATCGTGCCCGCCTCGGCAGAAGCAGCCAGGATCCGCTCCTACCGTGAGGCAGGACCACACTGATGGGACCCCATTTCTCTGCTCCCTGCACAGGACAACTAGAAAAGCTGCCCACGTTCCTGCCTCACGGCTACAGGTTTGTCCCCTCTGCTCCTTTTTTCAAGGTGACTGATGAGCTCCACGGGTAAATCCACTGGCTGTTTCCTGGACCTCCCCCAGCTGTCAGCAGCTTCCCCACGGTTGATCACTCAGCTTCGTACCAAGTTCTCCACTTGACGCCCAGGGCACCGCTCGCTCTCGGCTCCCGGCCACCTCCTCATTGTCCTCTCTCTGCTCAGTACTCCCCACTCCCCTGACCCCTGCACGTGGGACTAGCCCAGGCCACCGTCGCAGGGCCTCTGCGTGGATATGTTCATCGTATTTAGGTCGGTATTCTATGCTTTCCTGTCATTTAGAGGTGGTACCGTCCACTTACTCTCCGTTCCGGGTTCCGGTCTTGTTTATCCAGCAGCCTACTTGGCCTCTGCCCTGAACGCCTAATGTGCACTTCACATCTAATATGTCCAAAACTAAACTCCTATCTCCCCGCAAAAATCTGCTTTCCTCCAATTTTTACCCATCTCAGTAAACAGCAACTCAATTTTTCTAGTGTCTTAGAATCCAAACCTCAAAATTACCCTCAACGCCGTTCTTTCTCTTATTTCCTACATTCTAATCCGCGGGAATCCTACTGACTCTGCTTCAAATATGTCTTTAAAATCCAATCACTTCTTGAAGGAAGGATGTTCAGAACGGTGTAGTGAGGACTTCCCTAAATCTACTTCTCCACTAAAGCAATGACAATTCTGGAAACATTATCTACGTCATCCAGAATGCTGGAAATTGACCCAAGTCTTACAACAATCTGAAAAACATTTCCGTAAGAAAAACTACTGAACTTTGGTAAGAATAGCAGGGCGGTGGTATTTTAACTTGGCCTGCACCATCACCCCGTCCTTGGTTCTTTTGCATCCTTGACAACCAGCGGTCTCAAAATCATAGTATTCATGAAAACCAATAGCCTTGTGGCACCTGGTCAGGGCAGAATGCATTTGGAGCTCCTCAAAAGGCCCATCCCCAAAGAACTGCCCCGAGTCGACCTGTCTCAAGCTTCCTGGTAAAAGCCCCATTCTCAGAGCATTGCCATTATTTGATCTGACACAGAGCTTCATAGGAAAAATCCTATCTCCCGGGTATTTGTTAGAAATAATTGGCTGTGTTTTTCTCTTAAACATTGCACCTGCCTAAGGCTATAATATCAGTGGGACAAATAAGAGCCTGACCAAAGAATTTAAAAACAAATATCTGGGGAACAAGATGTCCACAGAGGGCTTTGAAAAGCTCTGGCATATTCCCGAAGGCTTGTGGGCTGTGCTCATGTGCAGAAAAGACCCAAAGAGGTCCCCAGTGACTCTCCTCTGGGTGACCTTGAGACCCTGCCCGAGCAGGAGTGAGGGCTGAGGAAGACTGGCAAACGGCCCGAAGGTGAGCCCTGACACATGCAGGGTGCCCAAGGGCTCCTGGCAGATTTGCTGGCTAAGGTGGTTCAGGAAAGCTCTGAGCAGCCCTGAGCTGACTGCACAGATAACCAAGCAGAGACTGCAGTGGTCACACATGATGGGGAATCCAGACTTCATGGAATCAAACAAAACAAAACCCCAAACAGCCACACCAACATACCCTGGGGAGGGGATAGGACCAGATTTCCAGAGTTGCCTCATTCTATTATCTAAAATGTCCAGTTTTCAACAAAATATAATGGGACATATGAAGAAACAGAAAGCGTGATTCCTACATAGGGAAAAAAACAGCCAATAGAAAGTATCCCTGAGGGGGCCCAGATGTTGGACTTATTAGACAAAGACGTTAAATCAGCTATTCTATATATGTTGAAAGAATTGAAGCCAAATTGCTTCTCATCACCCCTGCTGTTTTATCCTAGGGCATCATTTGACCTGGACTATCGCAATTGCTTCCTGTGCAGTCGCCTGTATTACGAATGCTCCTTACATTGTATTCTTTGTGCAATAGCACAAGAAATACTTTAAATGTGGAAGTCAGCTTATATCATTTCTTCCAGTTGGTTGTCATCCTGCTCATGTTAGAAATCCAAAGTCCTTATCGTAGCAAGGGGCTCCCAGCTGCTTCTCTGGTCTCCGGCCTGTGACTCCCTCTTTGTTGCTGCTGATGACGTGGCTCCTGCCCCATCTGAACTGCACGTGGCCAGATGGTCCTGCTGGCTGTTCCCTCTCTTCCTTCAGGCCTCAGATCTCTCCCAACATGACTTTCCTGACTGTCCTTTCTACGACTGCACACCCTTATACCACCAGGCTTATTAAAGTTTAGTTCTTCCTTTGTCCCCTTCCTTCTCTAGAACGTATGCTTAGCAAGGTGAGGGGAGTGGTGCCTTACATATCCCAGTGCAGTCACATACCTGGTTTATGGCATGTTCTCCATAATATCTGTGGAATGGATGGATGCAGGCTGGAATAGTTTAATGGTTATACTAGGTGTGCCATTTTACTAGGAATGTTAATTATGGAGACCTTGTTGTCATCGTGTGGTGCTCACTTGTGCTCGGTGGCAGGAACTTGTAAAATGCCTCCCCTTTTGCCACTTTTGAAACATCCAAATCCATGTTTCAGTATTATATTTTTAAAGTGGAATAAAGTGAAGTGCCTGGTGTTTACATGATGGCAATTAGATTTCAGTTAATTGCTTGGAATACCACTTCTACATATACTGACTTTTCTCCCCCAGCACTTTGAGAAATGCTATCTCCCAGATCTGATTTAGTAACTTCAGATTAACGTAAGATTTTCAAACCATCATGCCCTACATAAACTGAGCAGAAGAGCATCAGATGTCCAGCATGGTTGGGACTTACAAGAGCATCACTCTATGACCACCTTGCCCACGCCCAGGGTGTGAGCTGCACAAGGCCACGGGGCTCTGTGCACAGCCCTGGAGCTGAGAGTGGAAGGTCTGGCGTGTGTTGGAGACTACAGATATTAGAAGTGAAATAAGGCTCTGAGTCGCTTCTCGGCCTTTTGTCTAAGATCAAGTGTAGAGAATAAGGCTCTGGAAAGACACATAGCACACACGTCCCTTGTGTTCACAAGAGCTAGGTTATTAAAGTAGGAGGAGGGTAGAATTGGGAGAAGACTCAAGTTGTAACCAACATCCGTTCAACAAACATTTGTATAGCAGTTGCCACATGCTCTCTGGACATGCAAAGGTGAGGTCTCTGCCGTCCTGGAGCAGACAGCCTCGTAGGGTACAGGGAGGCAGCCAAATAATTGTAGAGATAAATACATGGTCATAATTCTGATAAACTATGAAAAATACCACAGAGGACTAAGAAAGTGTAGCAGAGACTGTCATTTTCATCTACATGGGGAAGTGAAGTTAGGCCTCCGTGAGGTCACCAAACTGTCCTGAGACTCAGAGGGTGTGGAAATTTATCAGACGAAACTGGGGACAAGTGTCTCAGTCAGAGGGAAGAGTTGGAACAACAGCTTCAAGGCAGGGTGAGCCCAGCTCAGTGTGGAAAAGGAGAGCAGGTCAGCGTGGTGGTGGCTTCACGGAGGGAAGCCAAGGGGGATGCGGTGAGGCAGGGGGGCTGGCAGGGCCAGAGCAGTGGAGCCCCGGCTTTACTGCAGGAGCAACGCAAACCAAAACCACCCGCTGCTTCACACGAAGGTTGTGACCACACGGTGCTCTGCGAGATCACACTGGGCAGAGGCAGATGGATGTGGCGGATTCCTCAGCGAGCTGGGGGTGGTCCAGGCAAGACTGGCCAAGGCCTGGGTGGTGGCCAGGAGATGGAGAGAGGGAAATTTAATCTCTTCTAGTTCCGGAGGCCAGAAGTCTGAGGCCAGGTTGCCAGCAGGGCTGTTTCTTCTGAGGGCTCTCGGGATTTCTCCCCTTCCCTGCTCTTCCTGGCTTCCGCTGTCTGCAGGAGATCCTTGGCTTTTGGCTGCATCTCTCCGATCTCTGCCTCGGTCTTCATGGGGTTCTTCTGTGTCTGTCAGTGTGTTCTCTCCTCTTCTCATAAGGGCACCACACCTTTAATTTAGGGCCCGACCCTAATCACTGCATCCTGAACTAATCACATCTGCAAAGACCCTATTTCCAAATAAGATCATGTTCTGAGGCTCTGGGTGAACATAACTTTTGGGAGGACACTGTTCAACCCAGGACAGAGGGTGAGGGGAGGTTCAGGGGTGACTAGCATGTTTCTGTGTTGATGGTGATGCTATGATGTGTTGGAATGGAGAGGGCTGGAGCAGACCAGGGCTGGGGGTTCATGAGATTCTCATTGGTCACGCCAGGTGCGAGACACTGTGAGGCATCTGAGGTGGACGCCCAGTGATGTCAGATCTGGAGATCAGAGAGGTTTAGGTTGAAGATGAAATTTTGGCAGAGCTGATACAAAAATGGTGTTTACAGCCGGAGGAATGGATGAATTTATGGGGGAGAGAAAAGACAGCATAGTCTTAGGATTTTCAAAATGTTTCAGAAAGTTTGCTCATTTTAGGGGGATCAAAACAGGGCCTAGCATTTTCCCATACTGTCCTGAATGTCATGAAGTCAATAACATTTCTTAAGACCATTTTCTTTCTAAACTTCCCTGGGGTTGTGAGAGGCCACAGTGACTCCTGACTCTGTTTTAGCAGCCTGGTTGGTCAGACATAAAAACTTGTGTGGGTTCCAGAAGGTGGCATATTTCTAGGGTCCTCGGAGGCTGTGTGCCGGGTGTGGAGTTCTCTGCAGGGTGCTGGGCAATTTGTCCAGGCAGCATGTGGTTTTCTGGGCACACAGAGAGAGGAGAAGCAGCAGACGTTGTGCATCTCCTGAAAATCCGAGACCTGGCCATGGGTCAGGTCGGGTCTCCTGACCTGCAGCAACTGACCAACCTTGGATTCCACATCTGTAAGGTGCGGTGGCACCAGCGGACCCTTACTCACAGCACTGCTGTAAGGAGGGTTAGACTTAGTGGGACTTGGACAGAATGAAATATCTTTAAAATATTTCTTAAGAGATGTGGGCCACCGCATACCAAGTGCACCTCACAGCCCCAGAGCACAGAAGGAACCACTAACCACATGTCTTGAGGAAGAAAGTGACAGGCAAGACATGAGGCCAAACACTGTTTTTGAGTCAATCAATGGTTCTCGGTGACAATAAAAACAAAAACCAAAAAAGCCCCATATTTTTGAAGACATGACAAGCTGAATGGTGGTGAGGGAGGCGTGGTTGGTGTGGGGTATTTTCAGGGTTGGAGGTGGGCCAGGGCCTAGCGGCAGCATCTCTTCTGCTGCCTCCTGTGCCCACAGAAGAAAGGGCAGATTTCAGAGAGAAGCTGTGGGTGGAGAATGTGTCTTTTTGTAGCAGAAGAATTTAATAGCGTTACTTCTAAGCTTTTTAAATACAGTAGGATGAGGGCCCATCCCAGGCACAATCCTCGTGACGCAGAGTAGCAGCCGTAAGGCCTCGGCGCGGGCGTTCTCTGGAGTGACGTCGGGCAGGGCTCGCACACGCGCTCCCGCACAGACGGTCGCGCTGAAGCTGGGGCTGTGCGCACGGGAACGTGTGCTGCAGAACAGCCCGTCCAGGGACACGGGACTGGGCAGCCGCGGGCCGTCTGAGCCTGCAATAGGGCTGTGATGTAACCTGCACAAGTGACGGGGGGTTCCCAACAAAGCACAGGTTGTAAGAGATCCCACGAGCGACGGCCCGTCGTCCCTTCTCCTACGTGTGCACAGCCCGTGAGCCCCAAAGGTGCCATTGGTGTGTCGACGTCAAAATGAAAACAAAAGCAACAAGTAAAGCTACTGAGCAGGAAAATTCCCTTGAAACCCTCTAGGTTGATTCCCTTGCGACTCAGTCGTTAACCCTCTAAAAGCCCAAGCTGGAATTTCGGATCTTCCCGGATTTTTCTTTTTTTTCTCTTGCTGTCATTCTGAGCCCCTGTTGCTAAGCCCGTGCCAACAGGACTGAAAGATAAAGAGGAAACACGGATGTCGTGGCCCCTGCGGTCACTGAGATAAATTTAATAATTTAAATTGACCTGGGGGCCTATGTGTGGAATAATCCTCCACTTAGAGACCCAGTGATTCCGGGAGTGTGTGTGCAGTCGGTGTGAACGCGTTAATGTTCCTCTACCACACTGCGCTGGGTGACTTATCTTTTTCATCCTCAATAGCCAGAGACAATGATTATATTATTCATAAGATATTTTTACCTGAAGTGATAAGGCATACGGCTTTAGTTATTATTTCCTAATCTTTTTTTTTAACTGGCACCTTCCTGTATAGCCATAGGAATAGCCTTAATTTTTATATTAAAAATTGTCTTTTCCATACCTTTAGTTGTTGTTGATTTTTTAAAAATTAATATTATAGAATAAACAGTGAGAATTTGAAAACGAGAGTCTATATCCCTTTTGTAAATAAATAGAAGGAGGCCTGGTGACAGTTTAAGGCAAATTCTCTTGGGCAGTGGTTACCAATCCCTCTGAAAAATGATGACAGGTGCAGGCTCTGTCCTCCAACAGTGGGCATATTCATACACCTAGAACTTTGTGCTAATTTCGTGGGGTGGAAGCCTTTCTGGAGTCCAACTTCCATACTCCCTTCTTCACAGTAGGACTCTTTTCTATCACCCCAGATGTGACGTACAATTCTTTTGGGGTAAAATAAGTGACAGATTTCCTGTAATATGCTTCTCTGCTAGTTCAAATGGGTGTCACCCTGAGGAAAGCCCTGTTGCCAAAGAATTTCCTTCAGTGTCCCTCCTGAACACCTTTGCGACTGTCAAATAAAGTGCATGTCTTTTCCTAAGTTTAAATACAATTGGACTATTAGAATTTTCTATTATTGGATTAGCCCTTTTGGAAGAAGAGTTAGAGATCATTCATAGGTTATGTTCCGTTTGGTAGTGGTTTAGAATGAGGTGGTCTCCCTGATGGAGTGGAGAAGTCAAAATACTCGAGTTACTGTCCCAATTGGTTTCACTCAACTTTGTGTAAGTCCTGTTACCTCTCACAGAGTCATTACACAAGTGTGGGATGCACTGAGTTCCAAGCTCTTTCTAGTTCTGTCCCATGTCATGCTCTTCCACTCTAGTGTCTGTTCCCTTAAAGTAATCTTCTCTGATTTACCAGTTCCCTTCACTTCCCTTAGCAATGGGCCATGTTTCTGCAGTTTTTTGGAACTAAAGGAAGCCTTTGTAAACCCTTCCACACACTTGGGATACAAATGTGGTCACCTGTTCTTATTCCAAATGATTACCCAAGGACCCCACATGCCATATTAGGAGAAAGATTCACCATATCCCAAATCCTCAGGGAACTAGGCAATCCAAAGGTGGTGACTCTGCCTTCAACACCTAAGCAGTGAGAGGACAGGGTTCTGACCTCTTCCTGCCACACTGTACCCCCAGGACGCTTGGCCCTCTCCTGCCACACTGAGGCTGGTCCTAGCCACAGGAATACCTCTCACCCACAACCCTGCAGGGACGTGGTTCTCAGGAGAAGCATGATGCCCTGCTCTCAGCGCTCAGCTTAGCTGCATGCACAGGGCCTGGTGGTGGGTCCAAGGCCACAGGGAGAGGAGAGACTGTGTGTACCACGCTGTGGCCAGGAACCCACTTACCATCCCTCCCTGAGGACCCATGGCATGGACCAGACATTTGTTTTGCTGCCAAACTTTCCAAACACACAATGCTTGAATTTATACCTTTTTTAGAGAATGTGAGGCACATTCTATGGAGAGGAGACAACTATCATTCCTGCTAGGGGAGCCTGTCCACATCATTCTGAGTGATGAGCTCAGCGACACTAAGATCATTAATGGCTGAGAAAACCATTCCAAGCGATTCCTTCGAGGATGGGCATTTTAAAGTGATCCTCCTACACTCCCGTCTAGATAACGGTCTTTAAACTCTTTTCAGGTACCTCCGTCTGTAAATATTTTGAGGCTTTGTCTTTGACAACAAGTTGAACCATTCTTCTGAGGTGGGGATAGTCATCTAATGTGTGGTCCAGATGCCTAATTAGAAAAGCTTTAATTAGAAGCCCCATGTCCAGTGAGCAGACAGCAACATCTTTGTGACCAACGGACTGTCATTGTGCTGTCTATGTGAGCAAGAATTTATTATTTATCCCCTGGTTTTACTGAATTAAAGAAGAAAAATTCATATAATTCTTAGCAGACTAGTTGACATATATTCAGTGCTTATTAAAAATTAGCTATATTCTTGTTTGTTGTTTCTTTCTATCATAAAAGGTGCTGTTTTAGTTCTGGGTGGAGTAAAAATAAGTCAATTAATACATTCATGTTAGGAAGGAGTTAGGTCTGTCATGGTTGGTTGTGGTTTTGGAATACTTTTATCTCTTCACTAATAATTTTAAATTTGGATGCTGAAACTACCAAAGTTCAAAAATGCCAATTGGACTAATAAATTTATGTATCTGTTTAGCATTTTGCACCACGCTAGGATGAGGGAACATGAAAGAAATAACAAATTCCAAAATGACATTTATAAGGAAAACCAACTGAAAATGTAGTAAGTTGAAGTTCAGTGGATTGCAGGTGCACGTTAACTCACCTGTAACAAGAAAACAAACAAAAGATAAAATGTGAAATGATCATGCTGCTTATGTGATTTAGAAAAAGAACTCATGGCTACAGTAGTCTAACAGTTCAAAATTGGGTTTAAAGATTATTAAGAAGGAAGGAAGATGTGACACTAATATTTGCATATTAAGTTTTGAGGGAGACCATAAAAGAAACTTAACATCAAACTTAAATGCTTATGTAAAAGTCAGCTGTGGTTAGGTCATCTGTTTAATATTACACAGGGGCTCAAACTTGCCACTGTAAGTGAAAAGGAAAAGTGGGGCCTATGATCTCGTCCCCACAGGCAACCTTTAAATTGTGGTCTCTGCAGATAAGGGCAGACATTTAGTCGAGGAAAGTGCAGAGAATCCCGGTACTATGGAAGGCTGCAACGGATAACTTATTTTGAAGGTTTTTACTGGCTTTTTGCTTTAAGGAATGGAAGAAAGAATTTGCCCTGGTTGATCTTTATCAGTCAAAGATTAGCATGTCAATACTTAACTCCATCTTCCCTATGAACCATTTACCTATCAACAGGATACACGGGAAGATGAAGGTGGAATACATGGGCGCTGAAGATCTTCTCCTGGAAATTTGTTTCTGTTTTTTGGTCATACAAAATAAAATTTGTTGTTTTATAACCAAAAAATAGTCCATGCTGTCTTCATCTGGCGCCCATGGAAGGAGAAAGGTCCTCCGTTTTGTCCAAAGCCAACTTTGCCTTCGGGGGACAGCCCAGCGTGATCTGCGCGGGAGCTGCGAGGCCTGGTCGCCACCGATCGATCGTGTTGCGCCGCCTCGGCGCGTGGCTGGCCAAGTCTTGGCGCTGGTGGACCCTGTGGGACTCAAATGTGTGGTCGAGAGGGAGTACCTCCTGTCTAGTCCCCTTTGTCGTCTTGTTCTGGGCTTCTAGAGACGGAGCTTCAGAATATCAAATCGTACCGGGCCGGATTCTTCCTCCTATGTTTTCCGAGTTGACGAGTTAAGAGAGGAATGGAAACATTATTTATTATGCAGAAACACATAAAAATATTACAAAACACAATCCTCTTTAAATACTTAGAGAATCTATGAAGCAGTCATTAACTCTTAAAGTAAGAGAATATCCTTCTTGAGAGACATAAAATTTTGATCCTTGAACTTGCAGGAGCAACAATCTCTGCTCAGTCCAATTGATCAGGGGTGTGGCCCCCCAAGCCCCACCTGTGACCCAGGAGACTGAAGGTCAACGGAACGAGGAAGCTGAGGCTCTTCACGCTCCAACCAGGGACAAAGGTTTAGGGCTTCCTCTGCATCGTGCTGGCTTCCCCAAGGCCCCAGCAGTGTGCAGAGGCAACGCCATGAGACCACACGTGGTTTGTCAATGTCGAGTGCACGGCACTGCTGTGCGTCTCTGCGTCGCCTAATCAAGCAGGTGGGCTTGCCTTGGTTTGGGTGGGCTCTTGCCGCTACAACTTTTGTCCGTGGTAAAATGATTATGGAAACATAACACGGCCGTCTGAGTTTTAGGGATGGTTTTCTGTCATGCTAGCCAGTTTAGGGGCAGTTTTAACTTGAGAGGTAAAAGGGTGATATAATTTTATTCATTTATTTTTAATGGCTGTTGCTTATGGTGTTACCCTGAATCTATCTTTCGAACTGGTTAGGCTGCTGTAACACATCTTAGTCCAACTCCATAATTTTCTAGTCCCTTTCAGTTATGAAAACAATCTCATTTTCTTGATGGTTGGCCCTGCTCATTTAGAACTTTGAGTGTAATGTTCAACCCAAAGCACCCTCTCTCCCCTTTCTCATAGCTGTGCAAGCGGGACTTGTTTCTCAAGAAGTTTTAGCAGAGCAAGGAATGCTTTGGTCCCTCACCCCCCCCCCCACATATTTCTTCCCCTCCAGATTCTGTTCCCCCACAACATATGTTGATGTCCTAAGCCCCATCCTTGTGAATGTGACCTTATTTGGAAATAGAGTCTTTGTAGATAAAATCGAGTTAAGATGAGATTGTTGGAGTGGGCTCTGGTACAATATAACGGGTGTCCTTGTAAGAAGAGGGAAGTGTGCGCACAAACACACACCGGGAGGGACAGCGTGTGGGGGTGCAGACAGAGATTGGAGCATGGACCAAGGAGCACCAAGGACTGCCGGTGACACACGAAGTTTTAAGAGAATGGCGCAGAACAGATTCTCTCCTCGCGCCTTTGAGAGAGCAGGGTCCCGCCGAGTCCTTGATTTCAGACTTCTTGCCTCCAGAATGTGAAAGAATAAATTTCTGTGGTTTTAAGCCACCCAGTTTGTGATACTTTGTTACGGAGCCCCAGGAAATTAACACGAGCAGAGAGCAGTTACCCGTGGCTCGTGGTCAGGGTCCCTGCTGTATTTTTTTGTCGTCTTACTCTTCCTGCTCATTGCCTATGGCTCAGGAAAGGCCTCTGAAACACCAGCCAACAAGGGACTCTATCCTAAGCCACTCCCATGGTCACCAACGGCCTGCCCTTGACACCGGTGCTCCGGATTGTCCTCCTGGGTTGGCCCCACACTCGTGTCTTTGTGGGGATGGGATTCCCTGCCTCATGCCTCACCCCTGGAAAGCTCGGAGCTGCCGCCTGCCGCCTGCACGCTGGGATCCTCCTTCTGTATCTCGGAAATTAGGAACATGAGGGTGGTCTGCACCCTCCTGGGGAAGTGTCCACACGCTACCTCTCCATGGGCGGGAGGAAGGCAGGTGGCCAGCTTTGTGGCCACGCACAACCCTAACAAGGAGACAGTATATGAGTCTCCCATCTTATAGATGCCCCCAAGCTTCACTCCAGATTCCTTGAAGTACCTTTCTCACCTCTCTGGGGAGGTGAACCAAGTGAGTGTCCCTGTCCACTCTTTTAAGGAAGAAAATGAGCCGGGAAATTCTCTGTGAACCCTGTATGCCACTCCCCCAAGTGGAGGCTTTATTTCTATATTTCCTGGTGGTCAGGCTTTCCAGAACAGTGTGGGCCACTAGGCCCAGGGGCACAGGAGGTCCCCTGCCTACCACAGGCTGTAACGTTTCATTTTATGTGTCAACTTGGAGGGCGTTTTGGACGAGATGAACACTTAAATCAGTGAACTTTGGGTGACGCAGATTGCCTTTCAAAATATGGGTGGGCCTCCTCCAATCAGTTGAAGACGTAAATAAAACAAAAAGTCTGGTCTCCCCAAGCAAGGGGGAATTCTCCACAAAACCACCTTTGGGCTTCATCTGCACCATGGGCTCTCCTGGTCTCCGCCTGCCAAACCGCACTGCAGATTTGGACTTTGCCAGGCTCCATAATTGCGTGAGGCAATTCCTAATAACAAATCTATCTCTATCTCTGTCTCTGTCTCTACCTCTCTCTCTGTCTCTGTCTCTATTTCTATCTCTGTCTCTGTCTCTATGTAGTGGCCCCTAATTCAGTATCAATACACTGTCTCTCTCTCTCTCACACACACACACACACACACACACACACACAATTGGTTCGGTTTCTCTGGAGAACCCTAATACTTAGGGCTCTCTTTGAACTCAGTCTGGCAGAATTTATAACTTTGTTCTCAATACTGCTCTATTCCTAGTGCAATCCCTGCACAACTCCATAATCTCTGGGTGACAGGCAATGAACTCCATCAGTGCCTTGAAATATCCATTAGACAAGCAAATCTTATGTTCGTCTGAAATCCGACCTCACTATGAGAGAAGAGGGTCATAGAGGCAGGAAGAGGCTTGTGTAGCACTAAGGCCTCTGGAGAAGGATGTGCTCTGCAGACAGTTCATAACTGTTCTTGAGTGTTTGATGCCTCTCCCTCCCGGAGGGGAGAGGACACTTGTGTGAGTGCACCGGGCATGGCCGTGTGCCTTGCTGTGGCCAATGAAGTGTGAGCGGAAATGTTACTTCCAGGCAGCACCTGTAAGCGTCTTGTGTGCTTTGCTGTGTGCTCTTTCCTTCTGCCGCGGTAGCTACCCGCAGTCTGGGGATGGCTGCCCGCCAGCCTGGGCTCCAGATGAAGACAGCAGAGCAGTGTTGCAACCAACCAGCCCCGGGCAAGTTGCATAAAAAACAAACCTTGGTTGGTGTAATTTGTTATTGCAAAATAATCTTTTCTATTTTAACAGATATGCCACAGTTTTAAACCGATAGAGGCAAACTCTCCACAGTAACAGGCTTACAAGAATGTACTCTGGCTCATAGTTGTGGTTACAGATTTCTACAGTGACACGGAATAAAATATCCTGAATTTTTGAATCAAAAAATTACTAGCTTGATACATACAGGGAGATGTGTGGTTACCACAGGCCAGTAATTAATACAAAAAACCTTTTACAATTCTCTTTGGAATTCTGAATTTAACTTATGGTCTAATCTATGGCAAGAAAATTTGGTAGGAAGAGAGAAATGTTTACTATCAATAAGTCGTGACCTTGACAGTCTCTGCGTCTGTAAATTGAAGCTGTGAACATGAGATGATCACTTAGGTCCTTCCTAGATCTAATGTTCTAAAATGTGCACCGTATTAGACACTAGATTTGAAATCTTGGAGTTAAGCAAGACGTGCTTCCACAGCATCCCTGATGAAGGGCCGTTGAGCCTGAATCTTCCCACTGAGGAACCAGATTCCTTGAGACATCTCCTGGTTTTCTTCAGAGAGTTCTTATACTGGTTGGGTGGTAGTGAGGACTTTGACTTGGTATGCAAAACAAATTGTATCTCCAAATAGTTAATAAAGAGAAAAAATGATTCACTTGAGAGCTCCCTGAGTAATTCAGAAGTCTACCCCTTTTGCTAAAAGAAAGTCCTCCCAATACTTCCATACTGGGGCCACCACCGTTGCCTTCTATCCTCTCTTCTCTGGAACAAACACTTTCAGTTGCTCCAAGTGCTCCCCTCAGAGCACTCCTGACAGCGCCTTCTCTACTTTCTTGCTCACTTCTAGACACGCTCTTGGAGTCAGTAGCATAAATCAAATCATATGGGGCCAGAATTAAATACAGTATTCCAAGCACGGCAGGAAAGAGGAGGGTGGGGCTGTCACCTGCCACTATCTAGAGCCATTTTCATCGGCATGTTGTCACGGTTGACTAATATACCCAAGGTAAGTTTGGGATCAGTTAAAACCAAGTTCTTTTGTTCTTTTACATGTAAAGTTTGATGGTTGACCTAAATTCTTTTATTTAAAAAAAATCAGTCTAATTTCCTAGCCTACTAATAAAATTGCAAAATTTATGTATTTTTTTTGCCCTTACAATTACAATTTTTTAAACTTTTTGCAATTAAAAATACATACTAAATTTGGATCTCTGCAAGTATATAATTTAAATCTTCATCCAGATTATTGAAAAAATACTGAGCTGCTTCAAACTGGAAGTACACATACCCAAAATGGAATATGGCACAAAAACTTTTAGCAGTCTTCTGTAAACTATTTTCTTTGTCTATACTAATATAATAATTGATTTCTTGCTCAATCATTGGTAAAGGCACAAAACCATGGTTTTATTAACCCTAGATTATTAACTTGGGAGTTGTCATGAATCACGCAGAGTGATACTCAGTGGAGACTGAGGTACTCTGTCCCAACGTGATCTATTGCTCTACACACTTAGTAAACATATGAAAAGGAAATTGGTTTGGCATGAATGGCCTTCTTGAACCTGTCCTTTCTATCTAGTAATTCTAGGGATTGTTGTGTTTTTTCCCCAATACATATAAACAAATTTTTAACCTTATCAGTTGTGCAGCTTACATAATCAGCCTGGTCCCCATTTTTTTGTCCACAGATCCTTTGCACATCCCTCTGACAGACGTCTTATTTCTCATGATCTCTCTGCTGTGCAGAAGTCTGATCTCAATATTTTAAAATTATTTTGAAGTATATTCAAAATAATATATTGAGCTTTGATCTCATTTAAAACGTAACTCAGGTATTGAAAATGAAAACCTATTGGTTTCTTGGACTCTTGATAATATATAAGTGTTTCTCTTTTCTATTTACAAAATATAACATCATTGATCACCTTTTCCTCAAATGTTATTTTGACATCTGACACACATAGACGCATTATTCATCCAACATGCATTTATCAAATTAACATGTTAAAAATTGAGGGCTGATATCTGTACACCTGTAAAGATTCTAGCATCTCTATTTCAGTTATTGAAAGAACAATAGACAAAAAATTAGAAAAGATGCTGAAAATTTGAACAATATTATCAACTAACTTGACTTAATTGTCATTGTTAGAGTACTACACTCAACAGCAGCAGAATATATGCACTTTTCATGAGCACATGGAATGTTCACCAAGATAGATACTGTTATCCTGCACCATAAACAAGCCTCAAAAATTTTAAAAAGATTGGAGTTTTACAGAGGATGTTTTCTGGCCACAAAAGATTTAATTAGAAGTCAATAACATTAAGATATCTAAAAATACTCAAAATATTTGGGAATTTAGAAAAACCTGTCTAAGTAACCAATGAAGAAACCAAAGGTAAATAAAATGAAAAATATTTAAGCTGAATGATAATGAAAATGCAACAAATCAAAATGTGGGAGATGCAGTGAAAGCAGTGCTTAAAGGGAAATTTATATTTTAAATACTTGATTAAGATCAATTATGTAAGTTTCCAACTTAAGCTTAAAAAAGAGCACATTGAATACAAAGTATATAGGAGGATAAGGAACAGGAATCAGTAAAATAATAGGAAAAAACCAAACTATATAGAAAATCAGCAAAACCTATAGTTAATTCTTTGAAAAGATTAATAAAATTGGTAAATTTCTAATATACCTGATCAAGAGAAAAACAGAAAATACAAATTATCTGTATCAGAATTGAAAGAGGAGACATCACAACAGATCCAACATATATTAAAACTATAATAAGGAAATATTATGAACAACTTTATGCCAATAAATTAGACAACTTAGGTGAAATAGAACAAAGTCCAAATTATTAGAAATTTATAATCATACATTCAATTTTTTCAGTGGTAAAATGTGTGAAATATTCAAGAAGAAATAATACCAATCTTATTCAAGCTCTTTCAGAAAACAGACCAAAAAACACTTTCCAAATTGTTTTACTAGGCAAGGTAATTGTAAAAACAAAACTTGACAAGGATATTGTAATAGATAAGGAAGGGAAGACAACACAACATACCTTATGAATACAGAACCAAAAAATATTTAATATTAACAAATTGATTCTAGCATTATATATATATTATGACCAAATGGAATTCATCCAGAGAACTCAAGATTGGTTTGACATTTAAAAATCTATGCCAATTTACAATAAAAACTTTCATTGCACTAGGAATAGAAAGTACTTTCTCAATTTGATAAAAGATGTCTACATTATTCCCAGAACTAACATCATGTTTGGTGGTGAGCTATTGAACCCTTCCCCCATGATGAGGGTGTGCACCTTCTTCACTGCACCTCATTTTTGTATGGGAGGCCCTGGCCAGTGCAAAGAGACTAGAAAGACACACAAAAGGCATAAATATTGGAAAAGAAGAGTCTGTGTTGCAGTTGATCTGTCTGAATATGAGGAAAATACTAAAGAGTCACCCAAAACTACTATAACCAATTAGTAAATAAAGCTAAGTCACAAGATGAAAACTCAATGTACAAAAATCAACTGTATATCTAAATCTTAGGAACAAATGAAAAATGTAATTTGAAAAATACAATACAATTGTACCACTATGATACCATCATAAAACACCAATCACTGAAGAATAAATCCAATTAAAGAGTTGAAAGTCCTCTACATGGAAAACTACCAAATACTGTTTTGAGAATTTAAAGAAGTCTTAAATATATTGAGAACTATGCCATATTCAAGGATTGGAAGACTCAATATTGTCAAGATGTCAATTCTTCCAAATCAATTCAATCAATTTAGTGCAGTACAAATCAAAATCTCAATTCTAAAAAACTGATTTTTAAATTTTTGTTAAAATACCAAGACCTATGATAGAGAAAATAATGCTGAAAAACAAGGTAAATGTCAGAGGACTTAAACTACACAACTTCAAGACTTACCATAAAGCTAGAACTATTGAGACAGAGTGACATTGGTAGACCAGGCATTTTGGGCGCTATTGGCATTTTTGGCTGGATAATTCTTTGTTGTGGGGCTGGCTTATTCACTGTAGGATGTTTGGTAGAATCCTTGACTTCTGTCCACTAGAGCCCAGTAGCACTCCGCTTGACTCTGTAGGTCCACAAATGTCCGAACACTGCCAAAGTCTCCCTTGCCTGAGAAATACTGGCATAGAAAACTAGAAAAGGATGCAGAATAGAGATTCCAGAAACTGATCCATGTTATTTACAGCCAATTGATTTTACACAAACACACAAAAGCATTTTTTGGGGAAATAAAAGTCCACTAATTTTGGAGGGAATAAAACTGGAGTGACTGGATATCCATAAAGGCAAATAAGAATACTATGTCCTACCTCCTGTTACACACAAAAATTAATTCAGGATAGATAATAAACCTTTTTAACACAAAAGCCAAACCTCTAAAGCTTCTAGAGGAAAACATAGGAGAACATCTTCATGACCTGAAGGAAAGTAAATAAATATTTCTCAGATAACACATAAGATGCAATAATATGAAACAAAAAATAATTGATAATTTAGACTTCATCAAAATTAAAGATTTGTTTCCTCAAAATGTGTAATTAAAAAATGAAAAGGCAAGGCATAGCCTGGTAGAAAATATTTGATATATATGCCTGAAAAGAACTTACATGCATAGTAAGGAAAGAATATCTAGAAATCAATGATATAAAAATACAAATAAAGATATGATGGTTCCTAAAAATCATTGGTCATCACAGAAATGCAAATTAAAACTATAATTACTTAGGATTTATCATTCACTAAAGGCTGGATTAAAAAACACATCAGCAACATCAAATGTTGATGAAGATGTGGGATAAACAGAAGACAAACATCACCAGGGGGAGTGTAAAAATTTACAACCATTTTGCAAAATTATCTGGAAGTTTCTTATAAAATTCAACAAGGGTGTTCATAGAAGCTTTATACATAATAGTCAAAATGGGAGAAAAACCCAAATGTCCATCAACAGGAGAATGGACAAGCATGTTTCCGTACATTCATACATTGGAATACTACGGAGAAATAAAAGGAACCTATGGAACAACACGGATGACTCTCAAAAACATTCTGAGTGAAAAAAAGTGAGACACTAAAAAACAGACACTGTGTGACTTAATTTACATGACTTTCAAGAACAGGCAAAACTAATCTACAGTGATAGAAATCAGAAGAGTGGTTTTGTCTAAGAGGGGTAGGGATTTACCAGGAATGATGACTAGGGAATGTTCTAGGGTGAAGAAAATGTGTATCTTGACAGAAGCTTGGCTTAAGTGGCTGTATGCATTTGTTTGACTCATTGAATTGTACATTTAAGATCTGTGTATTTCACTGTATGAAAAGAAATTTCACTGAAATTTCTTTACCTCAAGAAAACCACAGCAAAACTATAAACCAATGTTCTACTGTAGCTATTGGGTTTGCATTTTGCAATGGCATGGGTTTACAATTCTGTCACTACTTCCTTTATAGTCTAACCTTGCACAAATGAGTAAATGTTTTGAAGATAGTGGTCACTACCTTTCTCAGTGTTGGAGAAGGCTGTAAAAATACGTAAGGGGGAAAATGAAGATATATCTTGTAGTGCTTCATTGGAACTGGAAGTATCAGTATAAACTCTTGGTTTTCAATAAATGTATAAATCTCTGTGTGTGTGTGTGTGTGCATACATGCCCATGCCTGTGTATTTCCTAGGTCTGTCAGCTGAAAGGGCTTGGGAGCAATGACCTCCCCGTGTCTGTATCTTGCTTTCTAAAGATCATCCTCCACTTGAAGGACCAGCCATCTTTAAGAACAGTCTACTCCAGGGTTGGGGCCAAGAAACACAAGTTGAGTCTGGAACACCTCGTGCCAGAAGAAAGGAAGCCCTTAAGAATGATTTGAATATGAACATATATATCAACACCCACAACAGAATCAGAGGAGTCAGCTTGAAGTAGCTCCTACCAGCCACATCTGAGACAATTAGGGCATTGAATATATAATGATCATAATGGATTATAGGTCAACGAATAAAATAAGAATAAAATAAGTTGCTGTGAGTCTGCACTAATATACACATACACACATGCATATATACTGTCATGCATCTGTACTATCACACATTCACATATACATACATGAACAGGAGAGAAGGGAACATCTTTTCCTGACAGTGGAATGCCATCTTAGAAGTGCAGAAGGAATAGTGAGTTAGAAAATTATCAGTAGATCCTAATTCCAGTGGCTGAAATTTGATGAGAAATAGGACAACACACACATAATAACGAACCTTCTCGCTACCAATTACTTACAAATTACAAAGGAAAATAATAATATTATAACAGTGCTGAAGCCCGGAAGATATCAAATTATCAAGTTGACATCATTTGTGTTGAGAAAAAACAAGATTATGGCAGCCCAAACTTGGAGGGATACGACAATCCTCTGTACTCTTTCTGCTAATAAAGTGTCTCTGAATCTCATCATGAGGAAGCAAAGGATAAACCCAAATTGAGAGACTCCATACAAAATAACCAGCCTGTGATCCTCAAAATTTCAAGGTCAAGAAAGACAAAGAAAGGCTGAAAAACTCTTCTGGTTTAAAGGAGACTAAAGAGATATGACAACAAAATGTAGCACGTGGTCCTGAACTGGATCCCGAACTGGGAAAATAACTCCTATAAAAGACACAATTGGGTGATAATCAACATTTGAATATGCATTGTGGATTAGGTTATAGTATTATAGCAATAATATTATTAAAATTCCTAATTTTGATAATTGCATCGTGTTTTTGTGAAAAAAAAAAGGCCTTTGTTCTTAGGAAATATACACTGATGTACTTAAGGGTAAGAAGCAAATTGTCTCCAATTTATTCTCAATTGGTGTGGAAACAATATGCATATATAAAAATATAAATAAATAATTTGTCAATCAGGCTAAGGGCAACGTGGAGGTTCCTTGTATCATTCCTGAAACTATTTTATAAAATTTGAATTTATGTCAAAATAAAAATTAAAACCTAGGTAAGCTACTTTATTCCCTTACAGTTATTTCAAAATTAAAAAAAAATATTTTCTGATGCACAATCTTACTCTGTGTCACTTAGTTCAGCAACACACATTTACTTTGTTTCCCCAGACACGTCTGTTCTTTGGTTCCCTTGTCTTGACTGTACAAATGAGGTTGAATTTGAGTTTCTGGTTTCAAAAATCAAACTAGGGTTATTCAAAGCCATGAGGATAGGATCAAATGACTTCTTTAATCATAAAGTTCTTGCCACAAAACCTTGTTGTAAGAGTTTCATTTTCCAGTGCTTTCATTATATTACGTCCTGTATTATTGTTTTAACTGCTCGGCTGCATATTGTCTGTTGTATCTCTTAAGAAATATTTTAAAGATATTTCATTCCGTGCAAGTCCTGCTAAATCTAACCTTCCTTTAATTTCCCTGCAGGATATTGGGAAGCTTGAAGGGTGTTAGAAGACTAACCTTTCAGCAGGACCAATTTGAAATATTAATGCTACATTTGTCATTATTCCTTGAGAAGAATTTGGCCAATATGTTTAACACAGCTGTTCCGAAATGCAGCACTCTCTTGTTCCCTCAAACTTAAGATTGTGTTATCTTGGAAGGCTTTAAGATAATGAAAATATTACTATTATGTATGTGGAAACACACAAAACTTTCAAATTGGCTTCAATTTGAGCAGTTACAAAGAATGAAATTTTGAATGGGGTGTCCTTACAGACAAATGACAAAGTAGACGTATCAGTTAGTTTTTCTTTTCTGCTGTGGTAATGCTGCCTAAGAAACAACCCGCCCAATCTTAGTGGCTTATAACAGCAAGGTTTCTTTATTGCCCATGTTATATATCTGAGGGCAGCTGATGCTGTGGTCCGCAAGTGGAATTTCTTCTTCCTCAGGGAAACTTCAGTTTTGTTCTTAGGCCTTTGACTGATTGGATGGGGCCCACCCAGATTATCGAGGAGGAAAATCTCCTTCACTTAAAGTCAGCTGATTGTAGACATTAATAACACTACAGATATCGCCACAGCAAAACCATGATTAGTGTTAGAGTGAATAACTGGATGGCCCATAAAACTGACCATCACAGATGTTTTCTGGCATGGAGAAAGGAAGTGTCTCTGTGAACAACAGGTGCAGACACAAGCACAATGCACAGCACTGCAGGGGTCACATAGTGAGCAGGGCTGTTAAAACTCCTAGAGATGTATTTTAATATTCTGGAAAGGAGAGGGAAGGAAATTTCTTAGTAATGATGGTAGGAATGTGATAATTTGACTAAATCATGTTAATAAAGAAGGTCCAAAAAGACTTCAGAAGTGTTATATTGTAAAATGCTATATAAAGCCAACAGCATGTCATTCTTTGTAGCACTTTAAAAGGGGTTAGGTGCTGAGGTAGCTAGTCTACAAGGACGGTTGCACAATAAACCACACCCCTCAGGGCCTGTTGCTTTCTCTCACACATTGAATCTGGTCTGGTCTGTGTAACCAACAGAGTGCAGCACAAGTGACAGCGGATCACGAGGAGCTGCTTGGCTTCTGCCTGGGTCTTGTAACTCACTGGGGATGCCAGCTGCCATGCAGAGTCAGGCTACCCTCAGACTGCCATGCTGGGAGGAAGCCCAAGGAGCCACGCAGAGAAGCTGCACTGAAAGGGAGAAAGAAGGAAAGTCAGGTCCTGCTGTTCCAGCCATCCCAGAGGAGACGCCGGATGTGTGAGTGAAGATGCCACCTTGGACATCTTGCCCATGATCAGGTTTCAAATGACCCATCCCAAGTCAGTCTCGGACTATGAGCACATGAGACCCCAGATGAGAACTTTCTATCTGAGCCCATTCAACACAGACCTGTGCAAGATACTGACAAATTATCACTTTAAGTTATGGGGTGGTCTGTTCAGTATGGGCAGCTAAACTTAACAGGTGCTTTCACGAGCACTCTTCAGTTGTCCTCCACAACACCTAAGAGCTGGGTGTGGTCGATATCACAGTTCCTCCTTTAGGTACGTGGAAACTGAGTGTCAGAGCAATGTGCCCAAGAATGCACAGGATTTTATTTGTCATTCTGGAGACTTCCACATAAACAATTTAGTACCAGAGTCTCTATAATGGCATAGTCCACATTCCAGGGATCACTTTGGAATCTAGTATTTAGGTTTTAATAAATACAGAGTGAAATATGGTCTGTTTTGTTAACCCAGAAGAAACGGTGATCTGTAGAAGAAATGTCAGAGGTGCGAGTTCTCAGGCCATCCAGACAGATGGCTGGGTACTTATTTGCTGACATTTATACCATCACTCCCTGGACCATCAGAATTCCAGGTTCTTTTTAGTGTCACGGTGAACCTGCCAGGGTGAGGTTCACTTTCCCCCATCTTGTCTACTTCTCAGCCAACAAGTGGTTTGGTAGCTGAACTTGTATTTTCTCTAGACATTTTTTCACATACAGTTTTGGTCACAGAATGATAGGAAATGGGGAACTATTTCTTCATAACAGCTTTTCTTGTTTGTATAACTCTTTCAAGATGCTCTCTGTTCTGTACTGTGTGTTTTCATTGATTGCTGCGTGTATACATGACTTCCACATTTTAAAGACCTCCCCTTTCTGTTCTCCACCTACTGCATTTTCCATAGGCACAGAGAAAATATTAGTTTAAAAAAAACACTTAGTGCTAATAATTCATAGAGCCTTTTACCACCTCATTCAAGAATGAAAAGCATGCAATAAATATTCCTCAACTCTACTAACTTTTAGCAAATAAATTATACTATTTAAATTTTTTATTATTAAAAAATCCCCATACTCTTGTTCCAAGATTAACACTTCAATTAATTTAAATCAAACAAATCAAAGTCTGGAATGAACGGAATTTTGTATCTGAATTCCACGATAAAATGTAACAACAAAAAAAAGGAAACTCTTCTGATATTTGTAGAAAAACAAGACAAACTTCCAGGGATGTTTTGAAATTACATTTAGCTGCCTTCTATATTGAATTTTGTCCCCAAAGAATTGTTCAAACATAATGACTTTGGCAATGCAGAATCCTTGCTAATCAACAGGAATCAGTTATGCTCACTTACTTAAAAATGTACAAAGGTACATTTATCTTTTAGAAAGGTTTTCAGCAACATGGGTTTAAATTAAAAAAATCTCTTCAAGGTAAAATTCAGGTTAATGGATGCGTTCACTTTTCTTGAACTGTTTATTTTTTTAACTCTTCAGTTAACTAAGGTTTTGAGACACATCTGTGGTTCTCAGCCTTCCCTGGAAATCAGAATCACGTGGGATGAGCCCCAACCCGGATCAATTCAACGAAATATCTTGAAATTTATTGAAAGTTCTTGTTATGTTCTGGATGTTTATTCCCCCCAAAATTCATATATTGAAATCCTCACTCTCAAGGGGATGGTATTAGGAGGTAGGACCTTTGAGAGGTGATTAGGTCACCAGGGTGGAGCCCGCATGAATGGGGTTAGTGCCTCATACAACAGACACCAGAGAGCTCCCTTTCCCCTTCTACCATGTGAGGACACAGTGAGAACACGGCTGCCTATGAACCAGGAAGCGGGTCCTCACCAGATACCAAATCTGCCAGTACCCTGATGTTGGACTTCCTACCTCTATAACTGTGAGGAATAAATTTTGTTGTTTATAAGCTAACCAGTCTATGGTATTTTGTTATAGCATCCCAAACAGACTATGACATTTCTTTAGGTTTAGAAAAATGGGTCAGAGAGACTTTTTCCTGTTCTTCCCACGAAATAAAGCCAAAATCTGGACACTATATATACAACAAATAAGAGAAGACTCTGAAGTGTGGAGAATAGAAAACAAAGCAGGGAGAAACCTTGGGCCCTGAGGGGCTACACGGCAGTGAGTCTCTGGGGTTTGTTTTAGGGGGTTGTATATCCTAGGCTAGGTCCTGGAGAAGATGGAAACCCACAAATGCTGATGGGTGCAGACAAAAGAAGCCTCAACAAAAACATAAGCCTCTCTCTAGCCAAAAGACCAGGAAAGGGGCAGCCTAGCAAGAAAGAAACCTTTGGACAATAACTGCTGTACTCCATGTAAACCCAACAGAAAAATACTCTGGCTCCATCCCCACCCAAGCCCTTGACAGGGCCAAATAAGAAGCCTACATTCCCACCCCGCCAGGCTGTGCCACATCTTCAGTCCCCCACTTGGCTGGCTTGGTGGTATCAGGTGAACTCCTTTCGGCCTCCTAAAGGAGAGTTCTGGTTTCAGCCCCACTCAGCCTTAATGAGCCCTTCTCTCAGCTCCCAGTGAAGGCCACGTGGTAGAGGTAACTCCTGCCTTCCCAGCCTGGATGATGGGGGTGAGGGCCGGTGGGGAGCAGTACACTCACCTACCCTCAGTAGTAACCAGGAGCCTATCCTCTGGAAACTGGACTTCCATCCCACCTAGCAGTAATGAAGTGACCCTCCATTCCTCTGCTGAAGGGGTGTCAGAGTAGGCCTGCTAAAATATAACACTTAAATTACAGCCAGTGTCTCATAACCTAATACCCCATATTGTATGTCCAAGTTGCCATCAAAAATCACTCATCATACCAAGAATCAGGGAAATCTCAGATTTAACGAGAAAAAACAGATACTAACCCTGAGATGACAGAGATATCAGGATAGTCTGACGAGACTTAGAAACACCAACAGAAATGCTTCAATGAACAATTATGACTGCACTTGAAGTACAGTCATGTGTCAGTGATGGGAACATGTTCTGAGAAATGTGTTGTTAGGTGAACATCATACAGTCTATTTACATAACCTAGATTGTACAGCCTGCTACATACCTAGGCCATATTGTACGGTTTATTGCTTCTAGCTGACACACCTGTAAAATATGTTATTGTACTGAAGAGTGTAAGCAATTGTAACATAATGGTGAGTATTTGTGTATCTAGACATAGAAGAGATACATAAAATCTGGTATGATAGTCTTGTGGGATCATTGTGGTGTATGCTAGGATTGACTGAAACATCGTTATGTGGTGCATGACTGTAAAAGAAAAAAATCATAAGTCTCAGCAAAGAAATAGATGACGTGAGGAAAATTTTAGATTTGAAGAATACAATTACTGAAGCAAAAATCACAGTAGATGGGCTCAATGGCGGAGGGGAGGAGACAGAGGAAAGAATCAGGAAACTCAAAAATAAAATAGATAAGACCCAATTCCAATAACAGAGGAACTTGGTGGGAGAAAAAATGAACAGAGACTCAGGGGCGTGTGAGACTATGAGGAAAATTTATGGAGTCCTGGGTGGAGAAAAACAGAGAGGTGACCTGAAAGAGTATTTGAGGAAATAACAGCTAAAAATTTGCCAAATTTGGCAAAGGAATAAAACCACAGGTTCAAGAAGCTGAGTGAAGCTTAACAGGATCAACCATAAGAGCTCTACAAGGCTGTAGGAGAGGATCCATCCATTTTTAACATAATGAGAACAGATACATGGCTGGGTACTTTCCAGACAGCTCCTGTACACCAGGACACGGCATAGAGCAACTTCTGAAAACTAAGGAAAAAATATCCTGAAGCAACAAAAGGCATCTTACTTATAAGGGAAAACAATTCCAATGACAGTAGATTTCTTATCAAAACCCACGAAGCCCAGAAGATAACTGCACACCATTGTTTACGTGCTGGAAGAAAAGAACTGTCAACTGTCAATGAAATTCTGCAAAATGTTCAAGTAACCCACAAACAGGCAGAAAAAATAAAACAAAATCAGAAGAAACAAACAGAAAACAAGAAACAAAATGGTGGACTTAAGCCCTAACATATCAACAATTATATTAATTACAAATAGTGTTATATACACCAATTAAAAGACAGACATTGGTAGAGTAGATTAAAAAAAAGAAATCAATGACCCGACTATATGAAAGGGCAACATGCTGAGTGAAAAAAAGCCCATCTCAAAAGGCAACGTAGTGAATGATTCCATTTATATAATATCTAGAAATGATAAAATTCTGTAAATAGATAACAAACTAGTGCTTGTCAGGGTTAGAGATGGGTGTGACTATAAAAGGGTAGCATGATAGAAATTTTTGTGGTGATACAATAGTTCTGTATCTTGAATGAGGTGGTGGTTACAGAATGCACCTGTTATAAAATGGCACAGAACTACTACACATTGTACCAAAGTCAGTACGTTGCCTTTAATATTGCATTGCAAGGAGTAACCTTTGGGGGAATCTGGGTTAAGGGTCCCTGGGACTTCTTTGCTTATCTTTAAACTTTCTGTGATTCTACAAAATATTTTAAAAAATCTACCTAGTGATTTTAATGAGAGCTACTGATCAACACTGCTGTAATTTGGTGTAGAAATAAAAAATCTATGTTGCTTTTGACTCCTTCACACCAACCTCTTCATTTACACCAGGGCTCACTCTTTCCTCAGCCCCCATCAGGATGCCTCTGTAACAGTGGTTCCCAAACTTAATTTTCACACTGTAATCAGTTGCAGAAAATTAAATAAATGAATATCAACAAAACTAATATATGGGCATTTCCCCCAGAGATTCTGTTTAATTGGTCAGGCGTATGCCTTGACACGGGGTTTTTTAAAGCTTCCCAGTAGATTCGAGGTACAGCCAAAGCTGAGAACCACAGCTCTTGAAACCCTGCCCTGCACTGACCATAATGGGACACTCATACTCATGAAGGGTAAAGAATCCCAGAAAGTCCTATTTATTTTCATTAGTGGCATGTCAGATGTTGGCTAACTGCCACTTCTTTCAAAGTAATGTCTCTTTTCCTCTTTCAAGACTTTTATATTTCTCTTTGGGTTTCTGAACTTTGTCTATGATATTTCTAGGTGTGGATTTCTTCTTAATTTATCCTGCTCAGGGTTAGTTGGGTTTGTTGAACCTGTAGACTGATGTCTTATCTTCGATCTGGACATTTGTTAGACCATAACAGTTCAAATATTGCCTCTGCTACATTTTCTCTCTCCTCTCCTTCTGTGGGCTGATTTAATATTTTAGGTGTCATCACCTTATTCTAATCCTCTATGACTCTAATTTTCTCTGTACTAATTCTTGGCCTGTTTGCCGTGTGATTCATTCCTTACCGTTTCCTTGCTCTGCTCTGTCTCACAGGGTCACTCACCACTGCAGGATGCATATCCCAGGCTCCTGGGACTGTTAACTTCTGGGTAGGTTTGCCTGGATTTGGCAAATGAGAGACATTGGCAGAGAGTTGAAAGGTGAAAACATGGATGAAGCGAGGTTATTCTCCACTTTCCTGAGGTCATGTCTCTGGCAATAACTGCATTTGCTCTTTAGCTCCAGCTCCTGCTGGGAAGATATGCTGTGCTTCCACCTTCTGTTGAGTTTCCTTGGTCCATGGTCCTCAGTAACCCCCTGTCTTTCCTTGGATCTCCCATCTTGGGGGAAGGTTAGTGGCTTCCTATTGCTACCCTCTGTGTGTCTCACTATCTCCTTAAATTCCTTTAAAAGATATTTAAGAGTGATTTCTGTTTTTCTGGTGGAAACTTTCCTCTTTTTTTGATCTTTTTCTATCCCACTTTTATGATGAATATTTGCTTTATTATCATCTTTCAGCTGTGTCTAACCTGTTGTTAAATTCATCTATTGAGTTCTTCATTTCAATTATTTTATTTTTTATGACTGAAATTTATAGTTGGTTCATTTTATTTATTTATTTGTTTGTTTTTATTTCAATATATTTAGGGAGTACAAGTGTTTTTTTGTTACATGGATGAGTTGTATAATGCTGAAGTCAGGACTTTTAGTGTATCCGTCACCAGAATAGTGTATGTTCTACCCGATAGGTAGATTTTTATCCCTCAGCCCCCTTCACACCAATCTGATGTTACTCTTTATAGTTTCCAGTTTTGCACCCCAAATTTACAATTTAGGTCTTACCTTCTTGAACAGAGTAAATATAGTTATTACAGAGTCTTTGGTAAGCCTAGTGTCTATAGTCCTTGCAGATCTATGTCTGTTGCCTGTTGTTTCTGTTGACTCTTTCTCAGGAGGGCTTATCTTCTTATGTGGCTAGTTATCTTTGGTTTTAGGCTATACATTTTTGTTTAGAAATTATTTATACAACTAATATGAGGCATAGGACAATGCTATCTTTCTCTAGAGGTAATTTTGTTTACTTCTGGCAGGAGTTTAGGGCCACTAATTGCCTGGAATCATCTTATTTTATGAACTTTGGGCCACTTATATGATTAGAATCTGACCTACAGCTCATGAATGGCATTGCTTACTTCTGGTGTATTGTAACTCTCAGGAGGCAGTTCTTTGGAGTTCTAGATCAAGGTGGGTGGTGCTATGTCAGGGTCCCCACCATTGGCATGACTCAGGCTCTAAGTTTTGTTCCATGCATATGATGTAGGCATTAAAAACTCATCTCAGACTCTCAGATGTGTCTTTCAGTTTATTATATACTCCTGGAGCAAAAGTAGACCCACATTTCTGTTATATCTAGGATGTCTGTCTCCATTGTTTTGTTAGCCCTTTATTGTTTATATATATAGTCTTACTTTTTTGTGTGTGTTCTGCTGCATGAGGGTTGATCCAAATAATCTAGTCCTCCACTGCCCAAAATGGAATTGTTCTTTAATAAAGCATACAACAAGCTGAGCATGCACATAGAGATATAATTGAGAATAGAGCATTTGTCTAACCATTTGAGTCTATTTTGGTGATTCCCGAGTTGACAGATTTCACAATAAGATTGGGCTTGTATGAGCCTTAGGCAAACACCTCTGAACCGTGCACTCTTCATCTGCGAAATGACAGGAGAAGCTGCGTGTTATCTGATGTCTCCTTAAGTTCTTGCTTCATATTATTCTGTTATTTTAACTTATGAAATATTTCAGTTGTGTTATAAACCTAAGGAAGCTTCAGAAAAACTCCAATATATCTACCAATAAGAAACAGGAATAATTTCTAGATTCCATAATGAGGCATAGCACATGTTTACAGCCTCTTGTGTGTAGAATAAAATGCTACCTAATTCTGGAATGACCCCATGTCCTGAACTGTGCAACTCAGCTGGCTCTCTAGCCTCCATTCCTATCTGTCCTTAGTACTAAATAAAATTCACGCTTTCTTCAATATTCTGTTCAGGGCCTAGCTGAACATATACCACAAGCTTGATGCCAAAGAATACTTTTTCATAGCTCAGTAATAGCAAGAGAAAATAAAGGATCAACTCGGTATTAACCCATGTGGTCAGTTTATTGTGAACCGTTAAGGAGGAAGTATGTTTAGAGCAGGTGGAAACGAGCTAAATGTTAGCTGAAGTCCAGGCAACTGTCCAAATGAGCACTAGGTGTGTGGAAAATCGGGGAGGCTTATTTCTGATGAATAAATTGCTGTGTCCAGGCTACATTCCTTTTATGATTCTTTAAATTTATGCAGAAGCTAATTTATTTAAACTATTTAGAACATTCGATTTGAGGTAAGTTGGTTTCCTCAAATGTCTCCAACCAAATCTTAGTTTATCTGGTACAGCTTTTCTTAATACATGTGGCATCTCCTTTCTTTTTTTTCCCAAAGAAAATCACATAACGTGTTCCGCAATTTCAAGGGAACACTGTGGTGGAGAAGCTAATGGAGAAGCTGACATGGATGCACAGCTGGCTAACCCCAGGATGTTTCGGAAATGGTGCATGTCCATAATAACAAGCGCGGCTGCTCAGTGATAAATTTGTTCCTCCATCTGTGAGGAAACTGATATCTGACACCAGGGCTTGGTGACCTCTGCCTTTACTGCCAACTTCTTGTCTTGTTTCAGGAACACTGTGTTAAACTGCACAGCAAACTTCTGACCTTTTAAGACGGAGGATTCCAGCAAGCACATTTTAAGCTTAGCTGTCGTTGGAGTGTGCACTTCTTTATTTTTTTCCTTTCTTTTCTTTTTTCTTTCTTTCTTTTTCTTTAAGCCAGCCTATTATAGACTTTGCTTTGTGTGGGAGCAATTTTAGCCAGTCAGCAGTCCTGCCTCACATTCTTTCCTTAAGAAAGTAACTAACTAGTGCTTCTATTCCCAGAATAAAGAGGGGATTAAAAAGCACAGTCCCTGCAAATAAGGCAGGTAGCAGGGAGAGAAGAGATGTGGGTAATGTGTTAAGAAGGAAAACTTTCTGTTAGCCATCGTGCCCCACACTGTTGTGCATAATTATTAGCTGCAAAATAGCACAGCTTGAACATTATTATTGCACATTAAAGAACATTTCACTCGTAATTATGGAACGAAAAGAAGCGTTTACAACTCACCTACCGAAGCATTAACTTTGTGTATGTAAGAAAGTGTTTTAAAAAACCTCTTCATTAAAAATCTGCAAATATGTGACTTTCTTTTTCCATCTTGTGGATCCTTTCTACTTTTTTAAAACTGACACGTTGAATTACATCTTAAACTTTTCTTTTAATTAAAAAGCAGCACAAAACTGTAAGGGAGAAAGAAAACCAAGAAAAGGGAGTAGTCTGTGTGTTTACCAGCTGAAATAAATATTTGATAAACGAGGCAGATTTGGAAAGTGAAAAGGTAAGGCATAAAATATGTCCTTTAGCAGTGGTGGAATAACCACTGATGCTCACAAACAAGAACAGATTATTTTTTCTGATTGGTGTTCATAATTTTTGAAATAAAAAATGCTATGGAAATCCATATATGTCAGGTGGTATAAACTCTTTATAAGGAATATTTCAAGGCCTGTGGATGTAGGATTTAACTGTTCCATGCAATTCATTCTGCCAGTTTCTGGGACAACATCTTCCATTTATCGAATCTTAGGGAACCTATGTCTATGTATGTGTGTGTGTGTGTGTGTGTTTGCCTATGTTTTTATACTATTTGTGTATAAAAACATCCTTTCAGTTGAACACATTTATTGAGGGATTCTTATATCTCAAGCTGTACTAGGCTCTAGGGAGACAATCACAAATATATTAAACAAAATAATTAATCCAAGTGCTTTGTCCAAAGCATGGATTTTCGGATAATTCAGGTTTTTCACCACCTGTGTAAAGTTCAAAGGAACAAAGCAGGCAACAACAGAATGCAACATTACCACGCTCCACACATGACAAAACACACACACACATACACTCACATACACACATGTACACACAAATGTATACTCTTGGTTGATATGTTTTGCTCCTCATGATTTAAATACTCCGCTTCCAGAATACTCTGTAATATGCCAGTGTTTTTCTCAGTGTTCCTCACAATGGCAAGGGGTGTTCTGTGAAAAGGGATTCTGTGATAAAGTAAGTTTGAGTTGTACTATATAGTCCATCCCTCTTGCAGAGTCATAGCACATCCTACCCCATTACTGACTCTCTGAAGGGTTCTCCCCTAAAGGAATCCATTTAGTTCAACAAACCTGTCCCCAGGGTACTTGTGCTCTTTAGAGATGCTACTCCAGTGTCTCGGAGTCTTAGCCAACCCCTGTCCACAGTACTGGGGATTCAGGTTCCATTCAGTGCCCACCCGAGTCTCCCTCATTTCTTTTCCCAGGGCTTGGGGCCTTCAGGATGTGCAGCTCCAGCTACCACCACGCTGCCTGTGGTGGGCAATGCCACTGAGAAAGGTCTTTCCTTGCCCTTCTGGACAAGAGGAATACAAATGGTAAGCGGTCCTTGCCCCACTCTCAGAGCCTTCTCTCCAGGAACTTTCTATGAGCGGGTCCTCGGCTGCCTTTTTGGCTCCTGTGTTCTTAGTATCTAAAGTTTCATTCTTATTTCTTGACCCAACACATTAAGGTGTCAACCTTCTAAACGGTGTGAGCTCTCTAATACGAATCTCTCCAAGGGCCCAGCAACCCAGCACAAACGAACGTGTTGTTGATGAGCGAATGCCGAGTCAGAAGACCTGAGTTTGAATAATATCTCAGTCCATTTGAGCTGCTCTAACAAAATATACCAGGTGGCTTATAAACAACAGAAATTTATTTGTCACGGTTCTGAGGGCTAGAAGTCCTAGATCAACGTGCTGGCAGATTTGGTTTCTGCTGAGGGCCTGCTCCTTCTAAACAGAGCCTTCTTGCTCTGTCCTCACAGGATGGAGGAGAGGCAGCTCTCTGGGGCCTCTTTTACGAGGAATAATCCCATTCACAAGGGCTCCAGTTCTGTAACCTAATTACCCTCAAAGCTCCCACCACCTAACCCCACTACACTAGGTGTTAGAATTCAGCATAGGAATTGTGGGGAAACACAATCAGACCATAGCAAATAATAAGAGTTATTGTTTAGGGAACTCTTCCCATGGGCTGGACATTGAACTAAGCACTCAAAATATTTTATTTTGCTTAATTCTTATAAAAACCCTCCCTGTGAGATAAGCATTAACCTCTCCAGCTTGTAGGTGAGGAAACCTCGGTTTAGGAAAATAAAATGACTTGCTAAAGGCCATGGGGCTAGCAATTGTAGGAGCCACCTCAGTGGCTCAGCTGGAGTCTCTCTGCCTTAAACGCTGTGGTCTTGACCGTCCCCAGGCCACGGATGAGAGTTTGTTAGACCCAAGGCTGAGTTCATTATCCCTCACCAGGAAGGTGATCCCCACCGCACCCCTGCATGGAATCATGCACCAAAGGGCCATATGAGCAGATCGATTCTTGACTCCCAAGCGTCTTACACTGCAGAGCCTTCGAAAGGACACATGGCATGTTAATCTGAAGGTCCTTGGTTGTCAGCAGCTTTCCCTTAGCTTTATTTAGCTCTCCATTACACGATTTTCAGCCCTGCTGGGGAGAGAGGACTTCCCTACATGGAGGTTCCCAGAAGCAGTGAAAGGCAGTCCCTGAGACTCTGCGGCACAGGGCAGATCTGTGATTGAGAGCAGCACTGTGCCCCTTGTGGGAGTGATATGACACCAGGGAGGCTGCCGGTGTCATCTTCAAGAGGTTTCATGCATGGCGCTCACTCAAATGTATTCCAGACTCAGCATATGTATTCCAAGTAAAACTTCCACATGTAAGTCAAATCATTGCATTCAGCAAAAAATATTTTTTTGGCAAAATCTCAAACAGACCTATGTGTGAAAACCTACTTAGCAGCTCCAGGAAGTGTGTGGGAGTTTTGCTCAAAGGGCCAACCATTAGTTTAGCCAGAACCTCCTCATGCCTTGGCCTCCGGGTGTCACCGGTGGCTCACTGGTGAACACTCGCTAATTTCATGCAGCGGACTCGTCACAACTGAACTTCTGAGCCACCTTTACGCGGCCTCACTGTGAGATGTGGATGGACAGACTCGCCTGACTGGCTAGATAAGGTCAAGTACATGCGACCGTGGGCAGACCACCCTGTGGTTGGAAACCAGCGAGTATTTGTTACATATTTCACCGAAAAATCAATTATACCTTTTCTAAGTGGATTAACACACTCCAGGGAGTGCAGTTGTTTGAGATAGCTGCATCTGTTGGGTTGTGAAAACAGCCAAACAGGCAACATTAGAGGTTTCTAAATTATGTAGAAGACAGCGCTCTGTTCCAGAAGGGAAAGAGTCCAAAGGCAAAGCTGTCCCGGATTGGCTCCGACCTGAAGGGTAACTCACAGGCAGGAGCCGCTTCCCAGACGGCCAGACGTGCGCTGTCCCTGGTGACCCCGTGTGGCTCAGTTTTCTGCCCAATTGTTGTCAACCTAGTTCTCAAGGAACGGAAGTTACTTAGGCATAATGCAGAGTATATTTTTTTACATAGGAAAATCCCAGGACCCTGATCCCAAGTTAGAAAACATTAGCAAAAGGACAGCACGCAAATGTGTCCTCTCCTTTGCGCTCGTCAGACCGAACACTCAGTTCTTCCTCTTCCTCTCCCAACTCTGCTCCTCCTGCTGTGCTTCCCGTGCAGCACTTTCCCAACAGCCGCGTCAGGAACGTGGCTGTCGTGGTGCACCCCGCAGCCCTCCTATCACCCCACGCTCCACCCTCCTCCAGCTGATCACCACCTCCTGCCCCTCCGCCCTCCGTCCCGTGTGTGGGCCTGGAGAGCCAATGGAGAGGAGGATGTCCGCCCTTCCTGCCCCCATCTGCCTGCCTGTCCACTTGATGCCCGTGGCCGGGATGAACTTTACAGAGTGCGAGTCTGATCCTGTCCTCTGCCTCCCTTGAAAGTCTTTTGTGCATCCTCTTTGCCCTCAGAATAAAGAGCAACGTCTTCACTAATGTTTAAAAGGCCCTGCTGGCTCTGGCTGCTCCTTCTGTCACCAAAGTTTTGCCTTTTCTAAAATTTCTGCATCACTTCAAAAAATTTTATTTTGCAATAGCTTCAGTATTTTATAAAAGAGGCAAGAGTACTATAGAGACCCAGGCTCCCTCCACATAAGCATCTTACATGTGCAGGGTACAAGTATCAAAGCCAGGAAACTAACATTGATATAATCCTATCTTCAGATCTTATTTGAATTTTGCCAGTTTTCCCACTAATTTATTTTTTTCTGGTGCTACTCCAGGACCTCATCTAATCCAGGATCTGACTTTGCATTTTGTGGTTGTGCCTCCTTAGTCTCCTCTTACCTGTGAGAGCTCCTCAGTGTGTCTTTGACTCGAGGAGCATGGGCCAGTTATTTGGCAGAATATCTGTCCATTTGGGCTTGTCAGATGTTTCCTCCTGGGGAGACTGAGGCTGTGCAGGCCTGGGGAGGATGCAGAGTGATGTGTCCTTCCCAGTGCAGTGTAGCAGGAGGACACGGTGGGGATGTTCCTCATCACTGCCCATGAGAACTTTGGGCACTTGGCTAAGGTGGTGTCTGCCAGGGTTCTCCACTGTAAAGTTATCATTTCTCTTTGCCATTAATAAGTATCTCATGAGGAGATATTTTGGCACTATGCCAATTTCCTATTTCTTGTTATACTGTCACCCAGTAAGCACCCATTGGGCCTGCAACGTGGCGTTGCTTAATGGTGATTTCCTATTTAACTCATCCCTCTTCATTTATTGACTGAAATCCAGCTCTAAGGAGAGCTGTTCCATCTCCCCAATTTACTTATTCAACTGTTTATGACACTATGAACTCATGGACATTTATTTTATTCTGTAGGTTTTAATACATTACTAATATTTGTTTTGTTGCTAAAATTGTCCCAGATTTGGCCTGAGAGCTTCTTCACACTGGCTCTTATGACAACTTGTAATCTGAATGGGTGAGATTTACCACAGATGTGATTAACTGAGCAATACAGTTATACATGTAATTGTGCTTCAAAAACAAACAAAAAAACAAATAAAAACAACCACCCAGAATTCTTTGCAGGAAGTGTCTCTTGAATTGTTTTTTCTCTAATGAAAGAGACCTGTAACTGGCTGTTAGCTCATGACAGAACAATCTATGAAAGCCTTTAGAGCATTCTACATTTGCTAGGAGATCTGGCCTCCCACCATGTGGCAAAGGGAAAAATGAAAGGAAATTTTGCAATGGCATGGTTTTATTAGTCTTCTGTATTAATTATTATTATTGTTATCATTATTATATTTAGGGTGATTTCCAAGCAGAATAATTTATTAAGCATTCAAAGCTTTAAAACATTTTGGTTTGAAAAAGTATATATATGAAAGTGTATATATGATCTATCTACATATATGCATATACATGCTATATTAAGAAACTCATTATCTAACATAAGAAACTCACCTCTGTGCCCATTACTGAACTTAATTAAGAAGTAGAACATCACCAATACCTCTTAGCCCACCGTACACTTCTGAATTCTCTCTATTGCTCTTACATCCCATGCAGGGGACCACCCGTGGCACTGAACTTTTTGTTGGTTTTTCTTTTCCTGAGTTTTATCCTCTGTGTGTATGTGTGTGTGTGTGTGTGTTTATAATTTGTCAAGCAACCTACAGTTTGGTTTTGCCTGTTTTTGGACTTTTTATAAATGGAATCACAGGTATTCTTTTGACTTGCCTTTTTCACTCACCTTTGTGTTTGAGACTCGTCCATACCGACACCTGTAACTGTGATTGGTTCCTTTCTCCTGCGTTTGTTAGCGCCTTGTCTACGTACATCAGTCTTTATTTATTTAATCTCAGTGCATGGACATTTGCGTTGTCCCTTGATTTTTGCATATTAGCCGTGTTTTCTGTTCACTCTGTGTTTGTCTTCTTGTGTACATCTGGGTGACATTTTCTAGGGTGTATGATTACAGGTGTAATTGCTGGGTCATGGAGTAGGCAGATATCCCATTTTCTAGTAGAGTGAAGTTGTTTTCCAAATTCTTATACCTATTTACACTATCATTGGCAGTACATGGGAGTTCTTGTTATTTTAACCCCTTGTCAATATTAGAATTTACCACTTTTGCATTCTGGAGAATGTGGTTTGAATGTACATTTTCTTGATTACTGATAAGGCTGAACATTTTATATGTTTATTGTCCATTCAGTTTTCTTTTTCTATGAACTGCCTGCTGGTGCCTTTTGTTCAATTTTCCTTTGAGTTTTTATTCTTTTTTTGTTTGTAGAAGTTCTTTATATATTCTGGATACTATATCTGCAGTTATATCTTCGCCCATTCTGTGGCTCTCCACTCTCCTTATTGTGTTTTTTGATGAATAAAAATTCTTAATTTTAATAAAGTCTAATTTATCAATCTTTTCCCTTAGAGCTTAATTTATGAAGAAACCTGTCTCAGTCATCATAATTGCTTCTATGCACTTTTTCTGATAGTTACAATTTACCTTTCAATTCTAGTAACTTTTTCCAGGAATAATTCCTCCTTTCCCAGTGGAATGTCCAATAACAGATTCCCATATATGTGTGGGTCCAGTCTATTCAAGTGGCTTAGTTATCCTTGTGCCAAAATCACACCATCTTATTTATCATAACTTACAGTAAGACTGATGCTTGGTAGAGCTGGTCTCTCTCCTGGTCTGCTTCAAGGTTGTCCTGGCTATTCTTTGAGTTTTTCCTATAGAAAGTTTAGAAGCAATTGATTGAGTTCCACGAAAAACACCTGTGAGTATCTTGGTAGAACTGCATTAAATCTAAATCTTAATTTAGAGAGAACTGACATTTTACTCCACGGACAGTCCTCACTTTGCAAGGCTGTGAGGAACCACAAAAATGCCTGTACAATGTGAAACCATGCAGAGCGATCATCATAATTATGATGGTTCTGTGGCCTTTAAAACTTCTTGTCAAAACATGAAAACTTCTTTTACTGACAGTTATAAGTGTACAGGAAGTGAAAAAATAGTAAAACTAATGTTTATTTAGTAAATTATAATTCAAAAATGAGCAACATTGAGAATTAAAGTGTTTTATTTCTTTGCAAAACACTTAGGAAGAACAGTTTGAACAGTGTTTGCCTTCTTCTTACCATACAACTTATAGTACAGAGTGAGCATCTTTTCCACACCTTGGAGAAATGTCGTACTCCTTCCTAAGTTTAGATCAGCTGCACATTCTGTTCTTTGCACTCTCGTTGTTGTGAGAAGTCCCTGAGGGTTCTTTTGAAGAGAGATTTTCCACCGCCATCATTCCTCTGGGACATCTTCATCCTTTCCATCGTGACCACTAAATTCACTAAATTCCTTCACTAAAGTACTTTCACTAAATTCCTCTGGCAGCACATCCAGGACTTTCAAATGGTGGTGATGTCGATATTCTCATGGTCAGCGATCTTCTCATTACATCTGATTTCACTTCTAGAGTCACTGCTTTTTGTTTCTTTGCCGCATGTGGCAGGCTGCATGATAGCCTCCTCCAACATACCTATATCCTGATCTCTAGAACCTGTGAACATGGCAAAAGAGCCTCTGCAGATTTGATTAAGATATGGATCTTGAGATAGGAGATTACTCTGGATCATCCAGGTGGAACTGATGAAGTCACATGGATCCCTATGAGAGAGGGTTGACGTGAGGACAGAAGCAGAGGCTGAAGAGATGTGGCCCTGAGCTAGGGAGTGCCAAGGCAGCCTCTTGAAGCTGGAAGAAGGGGCAAGGAATAGATTGTCCCCTGGAGCTTCCAGAAATAACCAGCCCTGCCACCGCTTGATTTTAGCCCCATAAAATTCATTCTAGACTTTTGACCTCCAGAACTGTAAAAGGATAAACTCATGTTGCTTTACGCCATTAAGTTTGTGGTAATTTGTTACAGGAATGATAGAAAATGAATACACTGCCCTTTCATCTTTGTTGGCCAACTTCCTCTTCTATTATCCATTTCTGTAAGAGGACATGTGGATTTATCACTGGGAGACAAGGAGGCAGCACAACCGCATGCTTTGCTCTCTGTGCATGAACTGAACAACAGATGTGCAGTGACTAATCACGAACAGACTTTGAAAGAAGGGATGTGACTGGTCACTGCCCATTATGTGCAGCTGCTACTTATGTGGTGATCTGTGGATCAAAAAGTGAAGAGCAAAGTTTGTACTCTATTTGTTTACTCATGGTAAATATGCCACAGAAACTGAAATTTGAACTGTATTATTGGGAGACGAATGTTATTTGACTAAACCATAGTAACTAAAATCTGTTCACATGAGAAACATATAAAGCAAGAAAAGCCTGAATTCAGTTTTCCCACACATAAATATGGTATGTCTACTTGCATAGGTAATTGTTAACCTAGCCTTTCAGTAAAGTTTTATAATTTTCTCCATCAAATCTGGAATAATTTTTGTTTGATCTGTCTCTAGGATTCTTACATTTTTGCTGATATTTTAATGACATCTCTTTCTAAACTATGTGTTTGAAACTTATAGAAAGGCAATTTACCTTGTATGTTATTTTTGTTCAATAACTTAACTAAATAATTTCTCACAATTCAAAAAATTAATCTAGAGATTTTGGGAGTATTCTGTGTGGTTAGTGATATCATCTAATAACTGTTTTCTTTCTCTCTTTTCTCTCCTATGCTTTTAATTTATTTGTCTTGCCTTATTGTACAGGCCAGAATCTCTAAAACAGTGTTAAATAGAAGAGGTTTTAACAGGCATTCTCTCTTATTCTTGATTTAAATGAAATTATTTTAATACTTTTCACTGTTTTAAATGATGTTTACTCTTATTTTTTTATCTACCCTTTATCAGGTTTAAGAAAGTTTCCTTGTAATACAAGTCCTATGAACTAATATATATATAGTGAATTTCTTTTAATGTTTGGTGCATCATTGAAAATAATATGAAGTCTCCAGGTGATGGCCATAGTATTTGACAAATATTCATTAGATTAAACTTGTTAATTTTGCTGTTCAGATATTCTATATCTTGAAGTTTCCTGCCTGATGGATATACTAAGAGAGTTATACTAGAACTGGCACTATGATGGTGGATTTGTAAATCTCTCCTTGTAGTGTTGTCAAATTTTGCTTTACACATTTTAAAGCAATATTATTAGAGGAAAATGAATTTAGATACATTTTTAATCTAAGCAGTAAATTGCAATATCTATTAAATAGTAAAGTTAATTTTTTTGGTCTTATGATCTATTTTGTTTAATATGAATAAAGCTGTACCAATTTTGCTATTTTCTTGGTATATATTTTAAATACTTTACTTTTACTTTCAACCTTTTAGTATCCTATGTTAAGTATATCTCATGTAAACAGAATATAAAGGCATACCTGACTTTATTTTGCTTTGAAAATATTGGGGTTTTTTTGCTTGTTTTTTACAAACTGAAGCTTACTTCAACTTGGTTGATAAAGTGCTGGCAAGGTTTGAAAGGATTGACTCCAATTTTCAAAGAAGTTCTACTGTGGGTAAAATGGTACCAAACAGTATGTGACGGAGAAATGTTTTGTGAAAGAAAGTGTCAATCAATGTGGCAAACTTCATTGTTGTCTTATGTTAAAAAATTGCCACAGGCACCCCAACCTTCAGCAACCACCACCTTGGTAAGTCGGCACCATCAACGAGGCAAGACCCTCCACTAGCAAAAAAATTATGACTTGCTGGAGGTTCAGGTGATCATTAGCACTTTTTAGCAATAAAGTATTTTGAAATTAAAGTATATACATTTTTAGACATAATGCTATTGCACACTTAATAGACTACACCGTAGTGTAAACTTAACTTTTATATGCACTGGGAAAGAAAAAAATTCGCGTGACTCCCTTTGTGGTGATATTCTCTTTATCCTGGTGGTCTGGAACTGAACCTGCAATATCTCCAAGGTTTGCCTGTAGGTAGAATTATTTAATTGAATCTCACATAACATTGTCATTTCCTGGAAAGTTTAGTCCATTCATGTTGATTTTGAGTTATGACATTTTGGGCTCTACTTCCACTAAAATACTTACTCATCTTTTTTTTTTTTGTCTTTCCTGGTTTTGTTGTTGTTTTGATTTAGATTTCTATCCCTCTTTTTCTAGTTTTCCCTCTACTAGTTTAATATTGTACACTAGTTTAATATTGTGTACTAGTATATAATATTAAATTGTATAATATTGTATAGCGTATTGTATACACTATATATACACTAGTATACACTGGCATATTCTGTTTAACATGTATATTTAACCTAAACTAACCTAAGAATCCAATGTTAATTAATACCTTTCTTTTTATACCCCAAAATATAAGAATCTAGAAAATGTTTAAATTAAATCATACGCTCTTATTCATTTCTACATTCCTTGTTGCAAACAGAGTGCCTTGTACCCATGAGGGTTGAATAAATAAATTAACCGGTTTAAAGTGTATTATAGGTATGGCTCGTATTTAACCATTGTTCCTGAGAAGGTCCCATGAAACATGGACTATCATCACCACGTGTGATTTGCTTATTTTTAAAATCAAATGCTGTATTAGGATGTCTCACTGGAAAAGGAAGTATATCGACTGTGAAACCTAATTGTATTTTACCCATATTTTACTCGGATGCAAGTAAGATATTGTTGATTTCAGAGTTTGTCATGGTGGAGACCTAAATGGCCAGTTGAGTGTTCATTGCTCACAATATAGGATTCAGCCCTTGTTCCCAGAAACTTTGAGTCAAGTAGGATCTTTAGAAATATTTTCCAGTAAACCTCTGCTTGTGAATCTGCATAACTTTGGGTAACAATACCTTTTCCTGTGGGGGAGGGAAAGAGAATTAAGTTCCACCACCATCAGGCTGGGTGCCCCCCCGCCCGACTTCTCTGGGCAGGAACCGGGTGGCAGGGCTGCTCTTGCTGGGCCTCCATGACCCGGGGCTTGGATGTAATTTTGGGTTCAAACGTCTTGCTATATGCCTAGGGCTTTTTTGTGCAAAAAAGGCTCAACACAAAAAACAATAACTTTCCAGAATGCTGTAATTTAATTTTGATGTAAATAGTTCTTTAGGGCTCTGTGTAGCTCATGTCCTGCCTCATCTGAAAACTTTCTCCTAGGTCTCCCAGCTTACAGAGATGCTGTCCTTCTTGGAATTCCCTACCATTAGGGTGCACGACTTACCACGGTTTGCCTGAAACTTCCCTGGCGTTAGCCCTGAAAGTCCTGTGTCTGGGACCTTCTCACTCCCTGGCTGACGATCTTGACTTATTTGTCCATGCCAGTCCCCCAAACTGTAGAACATAAAGCCTTGCTCTAACTGTCGTCTTTAGTTTGGGCTCCATGGTCCTAGGCGAGCTCTGCTCTACTGTTTATTCTGGGGGTGGGGTGTGGAAAGTGGGGGGAGGTTCAGAAGAATAAGACATCATGCTTTCCGTTGCCTGGTCCCCTCCCCACAGAGCCCATCCATGTACTCTCCAGCCCCACCCCAGGTCACAGGAGCCATACTGAACCTTTGTGCCCTTGGCCGCCCTAGTGTGGGGACCTCGGCTTCCACCTCTTCACCTCCAGAGCGGTGCTGGCCCTCCATGCTGCATGGGGGCCAGCCTCCCCGGGGGGCTGGATAGGGGGATCGTGGGCATGTGTCTGCCTTTCCCACCCCCACAATCACTCACGTCCTTGTAGAATCTTCATTTTCCCCTCATCCAAACAGACTCTGTTTCAGCCCTTTTTGATCTTTGTTCACCTTCCACCCAGTGCATTTATTTCACTTAACTTTCAACTAATTTCTCAAGAGTTTATGCCAGTGTTAGGCATTGTGCTGGTTACTAGAGAGAAAAGACAAAAATCTGCCTATCTGTATCTGGTGGGACAGTCAGGAGTGGAAACAAGCACAGAAGGTGGTGAATGCCGTGAAAGTGGTACACGGAGGGTGCAGAGCCAAGGACCGCTCTGCAAGGACAGAACTGATGCCTTATGCGTCTCTCCCCTTCCAACGCTTGCACCAAGCAAAGTCTCTTAAACAAGGCAGGTACTTAATAAATACTTGTGATGAGAAAAATAGTTGGAGTAGAGATTAAGATAGAGCACATACATTTTTTAAAGTTGATGAGGAATTTGACTAATTTAAAAGCCAAATATGAAATACCAATATGATGGTTTTGTTTTTCATCAGACTGTAAAACGGGGATATTAAGGGATCTGGTATCATTCTACATGAGGCAGTTTGGGGAAGCATCAAATACCTCCTTACGGAAGACACAAACATATCCCATATTGACTCAAATGGTCTTGTGTAAGTACTTGGAATGAAAGCTCAGAGAAGCTGTAAAAACGGGATAAACATAAATGACTTTGTACCCAGTAGCAAGGAGCTCTCCTGGCTTGCCTCTGCGTCTGCTGTTTGGGGTGGCTTTAATTTATCTCTTAATTAATGAACCAATAGAAGTAGATAAAACAACAAATTCATGAAACTTACAGATGGTACTTAATTAAGAGATATTACTAATCTGAATAAAGACTGCTAAGCATTCAATTGGCTTTTGAGATGTTGGAAATAATTATAGAAAATAAAAACACCAAGAAAAATCAAACTATTGTTTGTTAGGAATTCGAAGAAATTTTAGAAGTAGAAATACTAGGAAGAGCAAAATGGAACAGTAAGGAATTTGGTATTAGTCTAAAGCACTGTGGCAATTAAATGAGTTTTCATATATGAAATTTTATATAAAAATAGTACAGCCTGCTTTTGAAATAATCTCAGATTTTATTTTAACGGGAAATTTATTTTAATGGAAAATCGATGGGAAATTATCATACTGGACTCTTTTCTTGTGAAATAATAAGTTCTACTTTATATATTTTTACTTTTTATTTTGACAAAATTTAAGACTTTCAGAATAGTTGCACAAATAATTTAAAAAATACCTATATACTCTTCATCCAGATTTCTCAAATGTTAACATGTTACCACATTTGCTCTATTACTCTTTCTCTCTCTATACACATATATTTTTAACCAGCTGAGAGTAAATTGCAGACCTTAATTCTATTTTACCCTTGGATACTTCAGGGTTATGTACTACAACAAGGACATTCTTTGCTATAAAAATATGGTACAAATATAAAAATCAAGAAATCTAATATTGGTATCATACTATTAGCTCATCTGCAGATCTTATTCGAATGTCACCGATTTTCCTAATAATGTTGTTTTTAGGGATAAAAAATGGGGGCCAAAAGTTAATCAGTGTTCAGTCATCCTGGCCTTTACCTCTTTTAATCTGGAATGTTCCATCAGCTTTTCCTTGTTTGTTGTGACTGTGATATTTTTAACGTGCACAGGCCATTTGTCTTATAGAATGAACCTCAATTTAGATTCATTTGATGTTTCTCATGATTAGAATCTGACTATGTATTTTTTAAAAATATCACAGAAATGCTGCCTTTTTACAGTATATTGTATTGGGAGGCACAGGACATCAATTGTCGCATTTCTGGTGGTGTTAACTTTGATCACCTGGTTAAGGTGGACTCTACCAGTTTATCTGCTGTAAGATTACTGTTTTTTATGGCAAAGTTACTTTAAAGGTACTGTTTCTACCTTTAGTAAGTAGAGTCTTATGGGAGATCTTTGAGACCATGTGATTATCCTGTGACTCATTAAACTTCCAGCCACAGGTATTGGCATCCACTGGATGCTATATCATTAGGGATAGAATTATTGCTGAGGTGGTTGCCTAGTGGTCATATTCTGATTCAAAGTGGTCGCTTATATCCCCAGGTGCTCGCTTCGGGTATCTAGCCAGTCCGGAGTGTTGTGTTTCCTTTGCATCGTGCTTGTCTCTTTAGGAGGATTTTCATCAGAGGATGTATTCTCACAGAGTCATAAATTTATCCATTTTGGTGTTTTTCCTGTTTAAACTCTCTATCCAAAGTGTACCTTACCCTTCCATTGTAAGTTCTTCTTCCCCCAGAAGCAACGCCTTTCAATCAAAGCTGTCATCTCAAATTGATCACATGTATAGCTTTTTTTTGTAGTGTCAGATCTTTCAGTACTGCTTTCATTTTGCACGTACAATGGATTTTCTTTTCCTAGTGATGATTTTGGATCAGTCTTTGGCCTGCAGCTAGCTCCTCTCCCATGAAGTTTTTCTTGGACTTCCCTTGTTCTCCATAAAAGCATGCCATGGAGTAGTGGATAATGCTCTAGGAGTTATTTTTCTATTTGTAGGTAGTTTGAAGTTTGGGCATTATTTGTCTTCTAGTTGCACTGTAGGTATGGATTTTTAATTATAGGGGCTTACTTAAAATTAGGGAAGCCTCAATGTGTTTAGGTTTTTGGAAAAGTGGGGTTGGAGGGGTTAAAAGGAAGGGGACGGTGTCTCAGTGAGTGGACAGGTGACTGTATACTCTCATCTCACATACGTTAAGTTTCAGTTCTTTTGCATGATGTTTATTTTATCCTGCCCAATTAAAAACTCACAGCAAGCTTTGAAAACATAGTGGTTGAAGGTATGACCTCTGGAGTCACTTTTTTTTTTTTGACTATGGGAAACATTTATCTTGTACAGTCTAATTGTGCTTTTTTTTTAAATTTCAAAACATTAAGAGGGTACAAATACTGTAGGTTACATAGATCATTTTTGTAATGCATGAGTCCTGGCTATAGATATGCCTGTCACCCAAATAGTGATCATGGTACCCATTAGGTTGGTCTATACCCCTGTGTTCCCGGTTGCTTTCCACTGAGTTTTACTTCCCTTTGTGCACATGCCTGCTCATCGGTTAGTTCCAATTTAATAGTGAGTACACGTTGTGTTTGTCTTTCCATTCTTGTGATACTTCACTTAGCAGAATGATCTCTAGTTCCATCTAGATTGCTGTGAAAGGTATTAATTCATCTTTTTTGCAGCTGAGTAGTACTCCATGGTGTATGTATAACACATTTTGTTAATCCCCTCATGAATTGATGGGCACTTGGGTGGATTCCATATCTTTGCAATTGTGAATTGTGCTGCAATAAACATTTAAGTGCTGGTATCTTTTTGATAAAAGGATAAAATGACTTCTTTTCCTTTGGGTAAATACCCAGTAGAGGAATTGCTGGATTGAATGGTAGGTCCACTTTTAATTCTTTGAGAAATCTCCATACTGTTTTCCATAGAGGTTGTACTAATTTGCAGTCCCACCAACAGTGTATAAGTGTTCCTTTCTCTCTGCATCCATGCCAGCATCTATTGTTTTTGGACTTTTTAATAAAAGCCATTCTAACTGGGGTAAGGTGCTATCTCATTGTGGTTTTAATTTGCATTTCCCTGAGGATTAGTGACATTGAGTATTTTTTCATATGTTTCTCGGCCATTTGTCTATCTTCTTTTGAGAAGTTTCTGTTCATGTCTTTCGCCCACTTTTTTAATGGGGTTGTTTGATTTTTTTTCTTGCTGATTTTCTTGAGTTCTTTGTAGATTCTGGTTATTAGTCCTTTATCAGATGTGTAGCTTGTGGATATTTTCTCCCATTCTGTAGATTGTCCATTTGCTCTGTTGATTATTTCCTTAGCTGTGCAAAACTTTTTAGTTTAATCAAATCCCATTTGTTATTAAATAATTTTTGTTGTTGCTGTGATTGCCACTGGGGTCTTTTTCATAAATTCTTTGCCTTGTCTGATATCTACAAGAATTTTTCCTATATTTTCCTCTAGAATTCTTATGGTTTCATGCCTTAGACCAAGTCTTTTATCTATCTTGAATTAATTTTTGTAAGAGGTGAGAGGCAGGGGTCCTGTTTCAGTCTCCTGCTTGTGTCTATCCAATTTTCCCAGCAGCACTTATTGAATAGGGCTTCTTTTCCCCAGTGTACATTGTTTTCTGCTTTGTCAAAGGTCAGTTGGTTGTAGGTAGATGGTTTTATGTCTGGGTTCTCTGTTCTGTTCCATTGGTCTATGTCTCTATTTTTGTATCAGTACCATGCCATTGAAAGATCTCTACAAGGGGAACTACAAAACTCTGAGGAAAGAAACAGCAGAGGATACAAACAAATGGAAAAAAACATCATGCTCATGGATAGGTAGAATCAACATTGTTAAAATGTCCATAATACCCAAAGTGATTTAAAATTCAACACAATACCCATCAAGTTACCAAAGTCATACTTCACAGTTCTAGAAAAGATAATTCTATGCTTCATTTGGAACCAGGAAAGAGCCTGAATAGCCAAAGCAATCTTAAGCAAAGAGAACAAAAATGGAGGCATCACATTACCAGACTTCAAACTATACCACAATTCTTGTGCTACAATTCCGGTGTCACCACCTGTATGTTATTTAATCTTCTTGTGCTTATGTCCTGTGTGAAAATGAAGCATGATAACACCTAACTGATAGTGTTGTTGTCAAGATTAGGTGACATGACCCACATAGAACTCTGTAGTATAGTTCTAAATCATCATAAGCACTTTCTCATATTTTAAAAAATCATAGATGGTTAAATTATTTTACCTACACAAGGTTGATAAATGATTATTATCATGAGGGTGGCTTCCTGCCAATGTGCTTGTAATGTTTATCATTGACCTGACTGAAGACTTAAAATCCAGAGTTATTAATATTAAATATGCAGGTTTACCCAGAGTTAGAAGTTAAATATGATTATAAATTAGATGACAAGTTTATGTCCAAGGTTTTCTCTCTCATTTTCAAATATATTTCATAGGATTTTGTTTCTCTTTGTATAATACCACTTACTGTAGTCTACTTTGGGTGAATTTTTATTTATATTTCTTCATCCTTCACTAACCTGTGACGTTTTTCAGAAGAAAATCTTATTCCTCCAGTTTGGGAAGCTGGATGATGAATCAGTATTATTCAGAGAATTACAATACAGTGGTGTGAGATGATTAGGTCCTATGGAAGAAAAGAAACAACTGAGCTGTAAACAAAATTAAAATCTAATCTAAAATTACACCTGAGTTAGAGGTCTGTAACTCAAATAAGAACACTGCAGCCACTGTGTTAGCATGGATGGGAGGGAGACAGGTGAAGAAGTGAGGATCCATCTGGCCAGAGATGACCCCAGCTTGGGGACAGGCAGGTGCCACAGAGGCCAGGAGAACTGGAGGGGCTAGAGGTGTCATTTGGAGGTAGAATCAGCAGAGACAAGTGTAGGGCCAGACTTTGTTGCTCAGTTGAAAGTATACTGATGGTTGGATGTCTGAAAGTTGGTGAAAACTCTAGAGTTAAGATCCCATGGAAATATTAACACTCGTGCCATGAAGGAAAAAACAAAACTCTCTGTGGATTTACCAGATTCAGTTCGTTTAATTAAACTAATGTAATCAAAAATATGACTTCTTTCTTATTCTGTGTTCCTTAAACTCATCTTTCTCCCTTCCCTCCTACTTTTTGGGTGGCTTATTGGCAAGCCAAGCTCATCAGAATCCTAATGGGAAGAATAGTGGCTTCGTGGTGGATAAGTACATTACTCCTCTAGTTAGTCAAAGGTTTTACTGAGGAATAACAGTGAGCTGACCAGAAAAGGATACTAGTGGTCTTGACAAAGAATTATTGAGTTGATTATAAAACATTTGTAACCTGGCCATCAATAATAAAATCAGCAGAGTTATGACAGAGATATGATTTTAATCAGCTTGCAATTTCTAAAAATAGTGCATTATCTGCATAACCAAAATGGGGCAGAACATGAATTTCTATGAAGAGGAATTTGCTGGAGAAAACCCTGTCCAGACTGCTGGAGAAGCAGAGGTTTGTTAATCAGCTGACCACAGACTACTGGTGATACTGGTAGAGGATCCTGCACAGACTAACTTGCATTCCCTTCATGGTTCTGTTCTTTTGTGTGTGTTTAAATGAGCCAGAAAAGTACCAAGGGGCTTTTTTTTCTTTAATCATTTCTAATGAAACACATTGCTTGCTTTTTTTTCCTTTGAATTTTTTTTTGTTTGTTTAAACAACTTCCTTGTTTGGAATCTAGATAAGAAATAAAAGATTCCTGTCCTCATGCTTAATGGCTGCAAAGCAGTGATAATTTTGCACTGATTCATGAAAACATGTTGCTCATGGTCATAATTTCAGCGCTAATCCTAGGTAACAGGAACCACCAGTAATCTTTTTAGGAAATGGCAAAATTTTGATCCTTGATACAAGGTCTTTCTAGGTTTTAGTTTCTTGAGATCAAGAAGAGGCCTACTGAGTAGATGCTTTCAGTTTCCAGAGTTTAAAAGATCTTTATGAAATCAAGCCTCTTCAGTATGAAGTACAGTCAGCTTAGTTTATATTAATTGAATGGTATCTCGAGGGATGCTTGTCTGAAATCTTTAACAAACACTTAAATAAGAAATTCTGTTCACTTTTCTTAGAAACATACACTAGAAGGAATCCTTAGGGGTTGTTTTCTTCATCCCCCTGCCTCTGAGCAAACTTGATCTACCCTTCCCAAAGGTTCAGCTGTCCTGCATGGTTTTTCTGAAGTGTGCTGGCCAAACGTGAGGGAGGGAGCCAGGCACCAGGGAACACACCCCGGGCAGTGCCACCTCCCTTGTCTGCATCAGAAACAGCAGTGCATTCAGGAGTTATGTTTCTGTGCTACATCTAGTGATCTCACACCTTCTTTCCCAGGTTGTGCAAACTGAGGAGGCCCCTAACTCCCCTCCCAGGGCAGGCAAGAGCTTGATGCTGAGGGTGACCAGCCCAGCGCTTACCATTGGGTGCTCACAATTCCTTAGCCTTTCTGATTAATTTTTGGCAATGTCTCCTTTACAATATTGCCTTTGTTACGGTGCCTTTACCTCGGCCACAAAGCTGGCACACACTGTTCCCAGTGCACTCGCCATGCAACTGGTAAAGCATAATCAGAAGATAGAAAGGGGCTATCTCTTTGCAGGATTTGAGGTCATAGTGAAGACCAGTTAAGTTCCAGAAAAGTCGCCAGCGGCTGCTGACCAAATAGTTGCTGCTGCCACCTGTGAATGAATATGGCATCTAGAGAGTTTTCTTTTGGAATTAGATCATGTTTCACAGATCAATAGCTTCTTCTTCATTTAATCTTCCCGAGGATGATAGCAAGCTAGGGAAAGAAAGAAAAAAAAAAAGCTTTATGAAAGCTGCCCTATTTTCTGCTTGTTCAGGTCTCTCCCACTCACACACAGGAATGGGGTGGACGTCCTCATTCTGATTTCTGTCCCGTGATTCTGCCACCACACGTGGCTGCCGGGCGCAGCCTTGCCAGGCCTTGTGGCCGGGGCAAGATAGAGAGCTGGCTGGCAGCAGGCTGGCCTGTCCTGCAGCCGGGGTCCAGCTGCAGCAATGACACCGTCCGTCTCCCATCCAGGGCTGTGTCCTGAGTACTAGCGATGGCCCGCACCGCCACAGGCAGGGGCTGTGTCTGACCCGCCTTCCTACTCTGGTCCAGTGCTTATATCACGCTGGCATGCAGGACGTGCTCAATGAATGTTTTTGGAACCAAAGTAAAATGAAATTGCAGTTATGGTGGAATATTTAAACACCTTGAAAATATTCGTATGCACCACAGGCCAGATCTCATCCCCTGATACGCAACTCCACACTAAGCCTCGTGCCCAATCCCCTCATGGTAACACGCTCGTCACCGTTTCCCTTTTAGGTTTTCAGACAGAATCTCCTCAATACACCTTTGAACACTGACTTTGAAGAATGGCTCATTGCCAACATATCAGGTTGCCTGTTTGCCAGAAGATCGGAGGGCGCGCAAGGGAACGTTCTTACCAATGTGCGGAAACAGACAGACTGCGCCTCGGGGGCCGGGGCCTCACGGGAGGGCAGCGCCTGCGGTTCTGTGGTTTGGGGCTTGCATTTGTTCCCATCCTGCATGAAAACATGTAAAAACTCAGATTTTGTTATGGTCTTCAAGGTCATTTGCCCAAATCTGGGAGCATAACTGCACCCGGGAGATGGGGAAACGCAGCTGGTGCTTTTGGATGTCAACTCTGCTAGACTTTGTGTCCAACAGAAACTTTGAAAAAGCCAGTGCTATAAAATGCTGGCTTGGAGGGGAGAAATAAGTAATTTAAAGGAAGATAGTATATGATATTATATGCTGTCCATCATACAAAGTACAGCCTTCCCAATGCTTTATACCTTTACCAGGACTTACTGTGCTGTTTGAATTCAGGCTGGACAGTGGCTAAATTTGGAGCTGTTTATTTATGTTTCGCGCAGTAGGGTCACAGTGTGTGTGCGCAGAGGCAAGTGCAAGGGGGCACAGACCACTGATCTGCCAGGTGCGGCCCTTCCTTCTGGCTGCCTTGGACTTTTAGTGATAAACAGACATTTCTGTAGTTTGAGACAGATTGAGTTTTCCCAAATAATGTTGCTCCCCAAGAAAGGAAGAATATGGGGCCCCAGGACCATAGGGTTAATCTGATCACTCTTTTGGAAAAAATGTTTTATTACATTTTTTATTTATTATTCTCTTCATCTCAGAGCTACGCACCTTCTGTCTTTAGAGATGTGCTCTGCCGGGGTGCGCACCGTGGTGTGGCCTCTGGCATTGCTTTATGACAATATCCTTCCAGAGATCTGAGCCCGCAGGGTGCAGAAGCATGGTTTCAAATTCTGCCCTTGAAACACGGATTAAGCAATGTTGCTAATACGTATTTGTCCCTGCACTGTCAAACATTTCACTGATTCTGGAGTCTGCAGACAGCTTAATAGCCAGGTCCTCTGTCAACGTTATTGCGCCTGTGTCTCCCTTGCTTTAAGATGCCGTGGAAATTTATTGGAGCCATAGGTGTGGAATGATACCTAGTTAAGAACAGCACCTGGTTATGTATATATCACCACAACTCACTGACATCCAAAGTGACCAAAGGAAATGGACAGACTTTGCTTTCCAACAGGCGCCGGCTTTGGCGTGGGAGAGGAGTGTCCGCCCCCGTCCTCCTGATAGCACCACTGGGTGCTCACAGCTTGCGGGACACGTGCGGCACTTCTGGGTGTGGAAACAGGGCCAGCTGACCTTTGAACTCCTGAGATCATTGCCATGATTGATTTTTCTTTCTTTCTTTTTAAAAATACAGATGTAATAGTTCTTCAAACATAGCACCTTGAGAATAGTGTTGGCCTGTCTGTGTATGTTTCTCTAAGATATTTTGTCATTTTCATACTCTCTAACTTTCAGGATACGAGTATAATGAATAGGTAATTCAACACTATTTTCATCAATTTTTGGCATGAGAAGATTCAAGAAAATATCTCCAAATACCTCAATCCAACTGCGTTAGAAACTGCAAGTTGATTAAATAATTTTGAGAGACGAGTGTCCGTTTCTGTGTCTGAGGGCAGGGGGTGAAAGGCTTGCGCTGCTCTTCCAGGTGGTGCCCTCGGGGCCACACACCAGGCCTTCTTGTCCTGTCCCTGTTAGCATCCCATACAGTTCACAACACAGCTGTTTAATAATTGTTTATTGATTGAAAGAAAGAAGGGAAGGATGAATAAATGCTTATATGGGAAAAAATAAGTCAACCCATGGTACACATGGCCATTGATTTATGCGCATTTTCTAAATATGTAAATATACATATTTCTAAATATATGTATTTTATTTATAAATTTCTAAATATATAGATATATTTCATGTACATAATACTTTTTCACATACAAGGGCCCTTTTATTAAATAGTGAAAGACTTAGCTTTCTGTCCAAGAGCCATTTCCCCTTGTTTCTTCCTAATAGGACCTGTTTAGGTCCAGTTATCCACACTGAATCTAAATTCACTTCTAGCCCTAGGGCATACATTTTAATTAATGTGAAAAAATCATGATAATTCTACCTTGTCGTGTGACATGGAAGGACGCTGTTCCGTCCTGTGAGATGGGGGAAAGCCTTCAGACTGGAGTTCTGGGACAGTCATTTTAGCATTTATAAAGAAAAAGTACAACTAAGATTAAAAAGGTGCAGCATGACAAGTGCTGGTGAGTTTGTGGAACAAGGATTCCTGTCGCGCTTTGCCGGGGGGTGAATAGAAGGGTGCTCCACTTTGGCGGTGTGTGTGGCACTTTCCCATGAAGCTACGTGTAAACTTACCGGTTGGTCCAGTAATCTCATTAGTTATTTAAGAGAAACAAAAACATGCATCCACACAAGACTTCACACTTGCATGTGAATGTTCATAGACGTGTCTTCATAATGGTGCCAAAGTGGAAACATCATAGGATGAATGGATAAGCACCTGCAGTATAACCAAGCGACAGAATACCACGAAGCAGCAGAAAGGAACAAGTGATCACTGGCACAGCAGCATGGTCCAGTCCCTCACAGGAGTTGCTGAGTGGAAAGGCCAGGCCAAGACAGTATGTACTGTGTGATTCCACTTATGGGAAACTCCAGACCACGCAAACTTTATCAACAGCGAGGACAGGCAGATCCGTGGCTTTCCAGGGCCAGGGTTGGGAAGGGGATGGGTTCAAAAAACAGAGGCCACGCCTTCTGCTGCCTGAGGACGCTGTGGGCACAACATGGTACTGAGAACATCCCCCGTCACATGACCGTGAAGAGAACCAGCTGACAGGCTGAGGCTGGCATCGGGGGAGGTGCAAAGAAGCTGGCCTTAGGGACACCTTTGGGCCGCTGAATTTCCCAGTGCTGAGGCTATGACTGTTTATTTTGGGACATAATTTTTTCTTATTGTTTAGTCCAATTTTCTTGGAGCTTAAAAATTTTTTTATTTTTATTTTTTATCCCTTATGGCCCAAATCCCTAGGCAGACCACATGGATGTCAATTAATTCAGAGGTGGGGCAGGCAGCTATAACAGTTTTGCTTCACAGGATGAAAGCATCTTTGGATCAGAGAGGGTGAGTGACTTGCGCTGTGTCGAAGTGCTAGTCACTAGGGCACTGGACCTAACTCTGACCTAAAAAGCCACTTATCCACCAGTTACCCGACACTGTTTACTCACAGCTACCAATGACACTTTGTCATTTTTCTCTCCTCTTTTCCTCACATTTATATTTTTATTGGTGAATTATCACTTTCCCATCAAGGCAGGATCGGAAAGCTGTTGACAACTCCCACCCGTACTCCTGCCCCCAAACGAATGTTTTTTGGAGGTAAAAATGCAGATACAAACTGAGGCCTGGCTCACCAAGTGGGTGCCACATTTTCTCATGGGGGAGGGATAGGACACTGTCCTATGGCTGGGGACAGGCTGGAAAACAAGCATGTCCTAAAAGGGTCTCTTGAGCCCACTCAGAAGGTCTCTTTCAAACAGCCAAGTGGGCATTTAATAAATTTTAACATCTTGAATTTCTGCCTACACTGTTTTAAATCTTCACCTACCTGTTCTTCCACCTATTAATTTAAGTCTGAATTAATTCTTATTCAAGGACATTTCAACTCACATGGTATTTCAAAACCCCAGTAGGGTGGAATCAGAGAGATATTGAGAATACAGATATTAAAGCCTTCAGACTATCATATAAGCTCTAGGTAAGAATCAATATTTTGAGAACTTGTCTGAATTTATCTTTCCATTTTTAAGCAATTTTACCTGGACATTTTTCCTCCCGAAATCTTTGTTTATTTGTGCTTTTTAATTACACGTTTCTAACTGGATACTGAAGAAGGCGGTCCATTATATTATACATCTCAGTTTGTGCACCACTAATGTTAATGACCATAGTTCTTGAATTATTTTGGGTTCTATGACAGACTGAGTAGACACGAGGCTATTTGAAGATCAGTGAACATGAAAACTTGTCATACTGCTATTAAATATTTGGCTTTACCATTATGTCTTTCCACCAAAGGTACTTTCATACCATGACGTGTATTGAGTACTCACCACAAGCAAGGCTTGCAGTGCGTCACTGCATTCCTGGTTGCATTGGAGCACGTGTGCTGGAAACCTCCCTGTAACTACTCACTGGAGAGGTTCAGAGACCTCTGGAGTCACTGAAATCCGGCTGTGCAAAGGCCAGTCCTTGCTTCCTCCCTCCCCAGCGCTTGTCCTCATGGCGTCCTTGTTTGTTGGGGTGTTCCCTCCTCCATCCACGGCCCACGCTCAAAACCCTGGACTTGTCTTAGGTCTCCCCCCTCTCTTTCTCCCAACAGGTACATAAGTTTAACCCGTGTTAATTCTTCCTGATCAATGTCTAACACTAAAGCCACCGACACTGCCCTCCATCAGACCCACTGGTACAGATTTCCAGAATATCCCGCAGACTGCAGCCACGCTAATCTTCATTTAATGCTTTCGCCATATCATCCGTCCCCCAGTAAAAGTTTTCAAAAGCTTTCTCTTGCTTATGAGATAATATTCAAAGCACTTTGTTTAAAATTCAAGCATCTCGTTCTGCCCTTGTTTATCCTGATTTCAGCCTAACATAACAGAAATGATACTGTGCTCAAATAACTTTTAAGCCATGATATCGAATAGTAAGAAAAAATAGCTAATTAAATGCTGCTGATAGTGTTTCTATTTCTACATCTTTGTTTTGGTAAAAATATTTTAGTGAGAATTTTGGTTGTACAAAGCTTCTGCTTTTTAAGTAAAGAAGTTCGAAAAAATGGAGAAATTACACTGCTCGATACAGTAGCGTATTTCGGTGCTTCCACCGCGAATGGAGCTGCATTTCTGCTGGTCGTTAGCACAGAGGCTGCACCAATTCCCCTGCAGTCCCAAGGTGCCCTGCAGAAGAATCCCAGTGGTCCAGAGGGACAGCCAGCGCGGCCAGGCCGGTGAACACAATTCAGGGAATCCGGAGACACTCAGGATTCCCAGAGATGCTGGACAAGGGGAACCTGGAAGACTGAGCTTACTGCAGCGCAGTGGCTGAGGTTACTGTGATTTATAAAACAAAGGGAACTGCAGTGGCTGGAGGGTGCAGGCATCTGATGCATGGATTAGACGAGCTTGCTAATTTTTGCTCCCATGTACCCTTCATGGTAGCCAGGTGATGTGTGCCTACGTGCCTAACACCTGTTAGATTATCTGACATGGATGACGTTTCCTCTCCTGTCCACGGCCCTGTCACATCTGTCCGGGCTGACCTAAGTCCCGCCTCCTCCTTGGTACTGCCGTACGTGCAGGATCCTCTGAGCCCGCCGGTGGCGACTTTCACTTGGACAAAGCGGTGGGCAGCAGTCCTTGCTAGGGCCGTGGGACCTGATAAATGGGCTTCTGTTTCAAGTTAAAAGTTTTTCATCTGGGAAGGAGAATTCTGTTAAGTTATTAATTTTGCACAAACTTCTCAGAGTGGGATTATTGGGTTGGAAGATGAATATCATTATAGCTCTAAGTCATAATTTGAAGCAGTAATGATTTGGATTAAAGTTGGAATTAATTACATGATCTATTTTTTTTTTTTACATCCCAGTTTATTCCCAAGATTTATGCTTTCTTCATACCCACCAAAGATACTTCTTGTCTCAGTCTGTCCTGTGCCACTATAACAGAATACCACAGAGTGGGTGATTTATAAAGGACAGAAATTTATTTGGCTTTAATTCTGGAGGCTAGGAAGTCCCAGATCAAGGGACCGCTTCTAGAGCAGACCTTCTTGCCGCGTCATCCCATGACAGAAGGCGGAGGGCAAGAGATTGAACTCACGGCTCCAAGCCCTTCTGTAAGCAGCATTAAACCACTCATGAAGGTGGAGCCCTCAGGACCTAAACACCTCCTGTTAAGTCCCACCAGCCAACACTGTTGCACTGGGGATTAAGTTTCCAACATGATGCTTTCTGAGGGACACATCCAAACCACAGCACTTCCCAGTTTAATGGCCACCTTTGCTCTCATTATTCCTGTTTCTTCTATTCCCACCTGTGGTGGACACATCTCCCATGCGGCATGCCCTGAAGAAGTCCCATCTCTGAAGTGTGCTGGAACCTGTGACTTGCTGTGGGGATGCCCTCCCAGGACTAGGGTACTCTCTACAAGGCTCTGCCTTGTCAGGTTGGAGAGAGAGATGCTCCTGCCTGCCCTGAAGACAGAAGCCCCCAGTGTGAGATGACCATGAGGAGGTCTGGGAGGAGGCCACACGGCAAGGACCTGAGAGTGGCCCTGTCCAATAGCCAGCAGGGAAACAGAAATCTCTGGCTTCCAACCGCAGGGAACTGAATTCTGTCAGCAACCACGTGAGCTTCGAAGAGGACTTCAAGCTCCAGAAAGAAATGAAGCCTGTTTGAGACTTGGTTGTAGCCTTGTGAGACCCTGAGCTGAGAATCCAAATAAGCTGTGCCTAGATTCCTGACTCCTGGAAACTGTGAGAAAATAAATGGGTGTTGTTCTAAGTTGCTACATTTGTGATAATTTGTTCTGAATTTGAGGTAGCCTGAAAAGGATATCCACATGCTAACCCCTGGAATCTGTGAACGTGACCTTGTTTGGAAAAAGGGTCTTTGCAGATGGGATTAAATTAGGGATCTTGAGATGAGGACATTTGCTTGGATTATCCTGAGGGTCCCAAAATATATGTATATAAAAAGTCCTTCTAGGAGGAAGGCAGAGGGAGATTTGAAAGACAGAAGAGGAGAAAGCAGTGTGGCCACAAGTCAGGGGAGACTGGCAGTGACCAGACACTGACAAGGTCAAGGAACAAAGTCTTCTCCAGGGCCTCCCTAGGGGTCATGGCCCTGCCCACACCTTGATTCCCACCCAGTGATACTAACTTCAGACTTCTGACCTCCAGACAGTGAGGGAAAAATTTCTGTTGATTAAGCCACCAAGTTTGTGGTAATTTGTTACAGCAGCCACAGGAAACGAACACAGCATCAAAAGATAACAGATACTTGCTAATAAGCACAATTTGGTGAGCACTGAGCAGAAAATAAGAGCTGGCGAGCTGGAGAGTGCACAAAGATTCAGCCCCTCTGTGGTCTGAGAGAAAAGTGGTTATAGTTTAAGCCTCACACGGAGGAAGAGCCCAGGGAAGAGCTCTGGTCTGTCAGTAGGGAGCCCAGACTCCGCACCGTGGGAGTAATGGTCACACCCTGGAAATGAATACCACTTCTTAGGAGTAAGTATCATGTACTAGGGATACACAAAATAGTCAAATTGCTATTCCAGACCTGAAAAATACAGTATCTGAAATTGAGAATTAACTGGATGGGTTTAATGACATACTGAACTTGATAGAAAATCGATCTAATGAGTTACAAATAAAATAATAATAATAATAATAAACCCCAACTTAAAAGCAAAGAGAAAAAGAAAACAAGTGAAAAAATAAAAAGAAAACATAAGAGACATGAAATAAAGTCGAAAGGTCTAATATACTTATAATTGGAATTCCAGGAAAAAGCAATGAAAGATATTGGAAAAGGAGCAATATTTGAAAAAAAATAGGGCTGAGAATTTTTTAAAGCTGATGAACATTAACCTACAGATTTAAGAAGCACAACAAAACTCAGTTATGACAAATGTAAAGAAGGCCACACCTGGGCACATCAGGCTCCATGTACTAAAACCCAAAGAAAACAAGAAGAAACTAAAAGTAGCCAGATTTAGAGGGAACAAGGTGACAACAGTAAAACTTAAAACCGACTTTTCAACAAAAAATATGGAAGCCAGAAGGAAATAGAATGACATGTTTCAAGTGTGAAAGGTGGAAAAAACTTACATATAAAATTTTACAGTCAGAGATATCATTCTTCAAAAATGAAAACAAAACAAAGAATTCAGTTAAACAAAAGCTGAAAAAATTTGTCACCAGCATAAGGAATAATAAAGGTTGTTCTTGAAGCTAAAATAAAATGACTCCAGCGTCTAGCATCCAAATTTCAATATATATCACAATGCTATTGTAATCAAAGCAGCATGGTACTGGCATGAAAACAGACACATCAACCAATGGAACAAGACAGAAAGCCCAGAAATAAACCCTAGTGTTTAGGGTCAATTGATTTTCTACAAAGGTGCCGAGAACACACAATGAGGAAAGGACAGTTTCTTCAATAAATATTATTGGGAAAACTGGATATCTGCATGCAGAAGAATGAAATTGGACTCTTATCTCACACCACATAAAATTAACTCAAAATGGTTAAAAGGCTTAAACATAGAACCTGAAAGCATAAAGCTACTAGAAGAAAACATAGAAGAAAATTTCCATGATGTTGGTCTAGCCAGTGATTTCTCAGATATGACCTCAAAAGCTCAGGCGACAGAAGCAAACACAGACAAACAGAATTACATCAGACAAAACGGTTTCTGCATAGCAAAGCAAACGATCAACAGAATGAAGACAGAACCGATGGATTGGGAGAAAATAGTTGAAATACCACACGTCTGATAAGGGGCTAATATCCAAAATGTACAAGGAACTGAAACAACTCAACAAGAAAACAAATAACTTGATAGAAAAATAAGCCTCCTTGAATAAGGATCTGGACAGACATTTCATAATAGAAGAGATGCGAATGGCTAACAGATATATTACAACATGCGCACATCTCTAATCATCAGGGAAATGCAAATTAAAACCACAAAAAGATATCGCCTCACACCTGCTAGGATGTCTACTATTAAAAAAAGACAAAAGATAACAAGTGTTGGCCAGGATGTGGAGAAAGGGGAGCTCTTACACACTGTTGGTGGGAATGTAAATTAGTATAGTGCTATGGAAAACAGCATGGAGTTTCCTCAAAAAAATAAAATTTGAGTTGCCATATGATCTAGAAATCCCACTTCTGTGTATACATAAAAGAAATTGAAACCATTATGTCAAGGAGATATCTGCACACCCGTGTGCATTTCAGCATTATTCACAATAGCCAAGATATGGAAGCAACCTGAGTGTGCACCAATGGATAAATGGATAAAGAAAATGTGGTTTATACACAATAGAATGCTATACAGCCTTAAAAAGGACATTCTGTCATTTGTGACAACATGGATGGAACTAGAGGACATTATGCTAAGTGAAATAAGCCAGGAAAAAAAAACAAATACTGTATGATCTCACTTATATGTGGGATCTAAAAAAGTGGATCTCATAGAAACAGAGAGTAGAAAGGTATTTACCAGAGGCTGGGGGAGGGGAAGGGCTGGGGAAAGGGAAGATGCTGATTAAAGGTGCGATATCTCAGCCTGAAGGAATAAGTTTTAGTGATCTGTTGCATTGCATGGTGGCCACAGTTAATAGTAACATCCTATATATTTCAAAATTGCTAGCAGAATAGATTTTTAAATTTCTTAGCACAAAAAAATAAGTTGGTCAGGTTATGGTGATTAGCTCAATTGAATCTTTCTATAAGGTATACATAGATCAAAACATCACATTGTGCCTTATAAATATACACAAATATTATTTAAAAATAAAGAAATGAATTAATAGATAGCAAATAAAAGATTTTTTAAAAAAAGAAAATGACTCCGGATAGAAGGATAACACTGCAGAAAGGAAAGGGTCTACCAGAAAGGACAAATATACCGACTCTCTAAAACAACTTATGTAATACCACCTTATGTAGTTTATAATATATATACACACAGACATTTGTATATATATAAGATGTAGAATATATACAAAAAATAGTGCAAAGGACAAAAGAAGCGTAAAGGCGTTGAACAACTTTAAGGCACTCATGAGGTTTGAGTAGTGGTAAATTAATTGGTTTACAGTGGACTCTAATAAGTCAAGAGTGCCTTTCGTAATCTCTAGATCTCTAGGAGAACCATTAAAATAATAAATTTTAAAATACATAAATTAAAAGCAAATAGAGGATTTGGACTTTAATAATTTGCTGAATGAAGGTTACCCCTCAACGGGAAAGTTGGAAAACAAGAAGAGGTGCAAAGTGGTGCCCAAGGTGTCGCGAAGCCAGAGAAAAACGTCTGTGAAACAGCCACTGCTGGGGCTCGCTTTGGTTAGGCGGATCTCCTCTGCAAAATAGCAGCAAAATCGCAGGCGGGAAATTAGCAAGAAGCAGCCAGGACGTGAGTGCGAAACAAGTGCGGAAAGACTGGAAACAGTGTTGAACGGAATGAAAGAAATACTTTTTTTCACTGGGTTGACTAAAGGTGGTAGTTGGGATTAGAAAGTATGATCATCCTGTAAACCAGTGCTCTTGCTCTGGGACTTTCTCCCAGAAATGCCGGACAGACGGGAAGGAAAGGTTCACTCACGTGTGTGGTCGAGGCCACGCAGGTGCTGGAGGACAACAGGAGACCCCTGAGCAGGTGAGCTGGAGCCTCCTTGAAACGAATGATCATTTTTCTTCTTTTGTTGGGAGGGGAATTGAGACCTAGAGTGATGTTACTGGAGTAATAAGTAATAACTATTTAATAATTGTTTTGTAATGTTTCTTTGGGATTCTCTGTGCGGCAATATTTTTCACAGTAATTACAATCAAGTTTTGTATTTTAAGTACAGATCTAGTAATCTGTACTTAATGTAAACCTGATGGAATTTGTGACTTTGTATTGGAGGATCATCTCATGTTTCAGATTCATTTTGGAAAGGTTGTTGAACGTGAATTTTTGTTTATGAAACTATATTTCCATTCAATATCATCATACGTTTCTGGAAAGTTTGTCATGGCCACTGCACTAAGTGCAGAGACTTTATTCAGCACATATTTTATTGAACACATATTTGTTGGGCACCTACTATGTACCAAGCACTGTTCTTTAACTTAGATTATATTGGTGAAACAAAACTGACTAAAAACAAAAACTTACAGGACTTTAATTCTAGGAGGAGAGAGAGACAATTAACAACAATAATATAAATGAGTGAATTAGACGTGAAGAAGGGACAAGTCTACGGGAGAATCAGAGAAGCGTGAAGGGTGAGAAGCACTGGGGTGAGGTGGGGAGTGGCGGTTTGCAGTTTAACAACAGTGTCGTCACTGGAAGAAGCAGGACAAAGGTCCTCTGCGAGGAGCACACCTTGCAGGTTCCAGGCACGGGAGCGGAGTGAGGACCGGGCGTGCCCAGAGTTAAAGAGCGAGGCAGGGGGCAGAGAGGCAAGACGTGGCTGCCAGCGTGAAGATTTTTGCTGTATTCTGAATGGGTACAGTGAGAGGCACTGCAGGATTTTGAGCAAAGAAGTGCTCTGACTTTATCTAACCTATGTTTTAAAAGGGTTAGCCTTGCTGCAGTGCGGGATTGGGGCAGGTGACAGGACGGGAGCAGGGGCACGGTCAGAGGCTGTTCCCGTGATCTAGGAGGAAGACTGTCATAGAACGTGATCAGAATTCTGGGGATTGATAGCTCCAAGTTTGGTCAAGCTGACCAGGCATTGGGTTTGCATTTTCTACAGATCTTTTCTTCTTTCTAACACAGCAAGAGGACAGCAGCTACAGCTTTAGAATTAATGTTTCCAAAGGCCAGGAGTGGGTCAGCCCACATGATGGGAGGGAAGAAAGGCAGGTAGGTACGTACATAAGTGTGCTCGTGGGTGTGTGTGTGTGTGTGTGCGCGCGTGCGTGCACGCATGCTTGGTGCCAGTTTTTTTGTTTTTTGCTTTTTTTTTTTTAAATAAGGGAAGAAATATCTTTTCCAGAAGTTGCCAGCAGAATTCCCCTTCTGGTGCTGCCACGGTCTGGCCTAACCTCAGGGAACTCGGCCTCCTCGGTACTCCCATAGCTCTTACAGATCTTTTTGTATTTACCTTCTTTGTGGAATTTGGCTTTTTTCACTTATGCTTTTGAAACTGGAGTGCAAAGCAGTGTGCCAAGGAGTACGGGAAACTGGAGGAAAAGGGGTCTCCAGGGAGCAGTATTTTTACCCATATTTGCCCCCTGATAATTATTTAATACATTTTTTATGTAAAACAATCTTTTTATATATCAAGGAGTCAAATACAGATCTTGTAAACCTTTTGAGAGAAGGCCAAAAATGTTCAGGAAATTTTGACCTTTTGTAGGACCATTTTGGAACATGCCCCCAGTGTCTATGTGATTGCATCTTACTCTTCTGCCATTAGGGGTACCTTGGTAGAAATTTTTGAAAAGCTCTAAATTTACTGTATTTGCATGTTTGGCCCAGATGCCCAAGTAGCAGATATGTTCTCTACCTGGTAGATCATGTGTCCTTTATGTCCTCCAAGTTTTGCTTGTCTGTCGCTGAGTGGGCACCGCAAATGCATGCTCACACAGAGGAGCTGGACCCACCCTGCTCTGTTGCATTGTTCACTAGAACACCACCTTCTCTTTTCTCTTCCTCCACCTCTGAATTTCTGGTTGATGCCCTACCACTGTCACCCTACTCCACAGAAGTCTATTTTTGAATTTCCTATTTAGCAAAATTTAGTCTTTGTATCTTCAGAAGGGCTGTTGTTCTTCATACTTGGTGGTTTACTGTGCATGACTTGTTTCATTGCTGGGCTGAGCTTTGCACCTCTTTTCTTTTTTTCTTCTTAGCAGGATTATAAAAACAGAAGAGGTACTCAGGAAATACTCACTGAATTAACAGTTTATAAAAGCTTTTGATTAATTTATTATCGTTGTGATGATGATGATTACCTATTTTCTTTTCCAGGCTCTAGTTGGCACAGAGATGCTGACCAGGCATGGGAGTGATGGGGTTCAGCTGCCCCGCTCCATCTGCCAGCAGCTGTGACTGCAGGGTCAGTTCATCCCACTCTCATGGCAGTGCTATAAAGAGTAGAGCCTGGAGAAAGAGTTTCTTCTGGAAAGCAAGTAGCTTTGGAAAGGGTAAAAAAGGGGTGAATGTTGATATGTTGAAATTAAAGAAATAGCCATTCTGACATAGAGACTGTGTTTTAGACCTATTGCTGAAGAGGCTAAATTTAAATATACAAGCATGCTTATTTGTACCTACTTTTAAAAATGTTTCTTTACCAAAAATATTATGAATAACAATATTTTTTCACTGTGCTTATTAAATGCATTATCTGTGTGAACCTCACAGAAACCCTATGAGGTATACACTATTACTGTCCCCATTGTACAGAAGATGAAATAGGGGCTGGCAAGGCCCAGCAACCAGCCCAGGGTCACACAGCTGTGAGGACATGGAGCTAGGATTTGAATCCCAGAGTGCGTGCTCTAAATTGCTATTCTACTTAGGAAACTGTTTTCCCTCAGTAACTTCTCTTCCACTCCAGAGTTGCCACTGGCCCATGAGTGGAACAAATACAGGGCTTGTGGCATCCACCTGGGGAGAAGTCTTAGCTTTCCTAAGAATACCCCACCCAAGGCTGCTGTATAGGATCAGGGAAGCAAGAAATTAAGCATAACATATGAACTAAAATTTTAATGAGTCAAGAAAATGAAAAGATAACTTACAGACTGCAAGAAAATATTTGCAAATCACACCTGTGGTAAGGGATTTGCATGGTGAATATATAAAGAATTCTTAAAACTGAACAACAAAAAGACAAACAACCCAATTAAAAAATGGTCAAAGAACTCAAATAGATATTTCTTCAAGAAGATATACAAATGGCTAACAAACACACGAATAGATAGATGTTCAACATCATTAGTCATTAGGTAAATGCAAATCAAAACCACAGTGAAATACCACTTCACACCCACTAGAGGATGGCTATAGTAAATAAATCAACCAACAAAGAAAAAACAAAACAGAAAATAGCAAGCAATGGAAAGGATGTAGAAAAACTGGAATCCTTATACATTGCTGGTAGGAATGTAAAATGGTGCAGCCGCTGTGGAAAACCTCAACAAGTTAACGGAATTCTAAGTTTGGCATCCTCAACAAGCTAAACGTAGAATTACCATATGAACCATCAATTCCACTCCTAGGTCTACACCCTGAAGAACTGAAAACAGGGACTCAAACAAACATACACACATATTCAGAGTGGTGCTATTCACAATGGCTAAAAGGCGGAAACAGTCAAATGGCCACCAACAGACGATGGATGAACAAATTGTGGCATACACACGCAATGAAACATTACTCATCCACAAACAGAAATGACATGCTGATACATGCTACAACGCGGAGGAACCTCAAAAACATTATTCTCAGTGAAATAAGCCAGACACAAAATGTCATTTATTGTATGAGTCCATGTATATGAAATATTCAGAATAAGATATTAGAGACTTAGAGATCGAGAGCAGATTAGTGATTTCCAGGGACTTGTGGGCAGGGGGATTGGGAAATAACTGATTAATGGGTGGGGAGTTTCCTTTCAGGGTGATGAAAATATTTTGGAACCAGATGGAGGAGGTAGTTGCACGATATTGTGAATGTACTAAATGCCACCAAATTGTTCACTTTGAAATGGTTCATTTCATGTTATGTAAATTTCACTCAATTAAAAAAACTGTAACAAATATGTGAATGAAATTCAGAAGGAAATCCATGAAATGTTAAGTGTCACAAATATGAAACAAACAAAATCCCAGACTAATGAAACATTAGAAATTACTGTGCTGCCCAAAGATTGTTGAGTGAAATTTAACACCCCTAGAACACAGATCTCCCTGGCCTGGGGGCATGGGCAAGTCTTACTTCACTCATGAATTTCTGAGGCTATTGGACCAATCTTGTAAAAGTATAATAGGAACCCCACATTTATGGACAGATCAGAGTAAAAGCTAACATTTATTGAGCAGTACTTTGTTTGGGACACTATTTTAAGAGATTGACAGATAGTGTCTCTTTTAATCTTCATGATTACCTTCTGAATTAGGTGCTACTATTAACCCCATTTAAAATATGAGAATATCAAGGCAGAGAGAAGGTGAATAGTTTGTTGGTCCTGCAGCTAAAAGGTGAGAGCTCCAGATCTCACACTTGCATCTGCTTGACTCTTCTGCTTCTGTGAGCACCTTATGACGTGTTCTAGGGCCCACGCTACAGAAGGCACACCAGCTAAGCATGTGGGCACTGCTCTTTGCTTTGTACTGAGTGTTTGCTCAGCATCACCAGCACATATTGACCCGTACAATTTTTGTTTGATTTCCCAATGTAGAAAGCTTAAAAAACTGGTCATTTCTCCCTTATCCTGGTGGTTTCACTTTTTGGGAGAGCCAGCAAGAATTCACTTTTGCTAGAGCTTTTATTTGGGTTTAGGGTCTGAATACTTTTATCACGGTAAATGTATATCACTGGTCCTTCTGTGTATTTACAGAAAACTGAAAAATAATAGGAACATAGATATTTTAAATTTGGGAAATTAAGATTTCCAATTGGAAATCTAAATTAGGTGTTCATTAGCGAGTGTCTTAGTCTGTTCAAGATGCTATAACAAAATACCATAAACTGGGTAACTTATAAACAACAAAAATTTCTTTCTCACAGTCTTGGAAGTCCAAGACCAAGGCACTGGCAGCTTCAGAGTCTGGCGGGGGCCTGCTTCTTTGTTCATAAATGGCCATCTTCTTACACTGTAGAAGGAAGGAATGAGGGTCTCTCTGGGGCCTCTTCTATAAGGGCACTAACTCCGTTCATGAGGGTGCCACCCCCATGACCTAATCACCTTCTAATATCATCACTTTGAGGGTTAGGGTTTCAAGGTATGAATTTGGAGGGGACACAAACATTTAGACAATAGCAGTAAGTTACAACTTGTTGCTAGTAAGACCTGGGCATTCTGGTTGCAAATTCAAAACCATCAGATGTTAAGCATGTCTATCTGAGAGTCATTTATTTCCTGGGACGGTGACACAAGTAAATCTATGTTGTATTTATTTGTTTGTTTTCTCCCACTGAATCTGGGTGACATCTACTGAGGTAGAATTTTCCTGGATAAAGTTACCCCCTAGGATAAAGTAAGTTTTCTTACTTTCTGGGGTAGGATATTAGATACTCGTTGCCTGTGGCTGCTGTAACACCTTGCCACAACTTGGGTGGTTTGTTACAATGTACATTTATTCTTTCACAGTTCTGGAGGCCAGAAGTCTGGGGTGTCTGCAGGGCTCTGCCTCCTCCGAAGGTTCCAGGGGAGAGCCCTTCCCTGCCTCTGCCAGGTCCTGGGGGCTCCGGGCTCGGCTTGGGGCAGCATCACTCCAGCCCCGGCCTCTGTCTTCATCTGGACTCCTTCTCTTCTCCGTCTCAAGTCTCACTCTGCCTCTCTTTTAAAGGACACTTGCCCTTGGCTTTGGGGCTCATTCAGATAGTCCAGGATAATCCCATCTCGAGATCCTTAATTATGTCTGCAAAGACCCTTTTTCCAAATAAGGGCCCTCTTTCCACGTGCATAAGTTCTGGGGTTTTTAGGACATGGATAATCCTTTTGGGGGCCACCATTCCACCCTGCAGGTGGTAACTAAGTTTAGTTGCGTCCACCCGGCCACGGAGGCCACTGTACCATGGGGGGCTGCATGGCTCTGCCTGCCGCAGGCTGAGGAAACCCCTCCTCGGATGACTCAGCAGGAAGTGAGGCCGTTTCCAAACAGCTTCATCAGTGTCATTTTCTGAAACCACGTTTGGGTTTTAGCAGTTCACCAGGCTTTATAAATGTTAAAATGCTGGATTTACAGCCTGGTAATAACTCTGTGGAGTGTCCCGGGACTTACACAGGAAATGAACCGAGTCCAGCAACAGCAGAACGCCTTGTGGTCGCACGCTCTGCGTCCTGTCTCGGGTGCCACCTCTGTTGCAGAGCTCTCTGACGGCCAGGGGGCGAGCGTCGCCGGGGCTTCTGAGAAGGAGCAACTCCAAGGAGAGAGAGAGTCCTAAAGAGGAAGGCCTCTCTTCATCCCCACAAGAAGCCCCCACTCCCGCACGCGGGCACCCACACGTGCTCAGGCCTGTGCACGTGGACAGCGGACCCACGGTCATTCTAAGGCAATTTCTACAATGGGGAAGGTGTGAGTTGAGTTGTCTTTTATTCCACATTCTAGATTTTCATTTTATTTGCTTTGGCACATTCTATGTTCCAGAACCCTCCAGAGCCCTTGCTCAGGGGCGGGGCCCCGGGTGCCGCCTTCGACACTGAATGCTTCCCTGTTCTCACGCTGAACTCCGTCTCCTCTCCTCCCTCCCTCAGCGCTGCCCTTGCTTTCACACGAACAGGGCAGGTAACAGGCTGGCCAGACGCACCAGCCTGGCTTTTAGGTCAGCTCCACGGACGCACCCCTCCACGCCACGACCCCCTTCCGTTAGTTAGAGCAGGAGCTGGGGTGCGGGAAGAAATGAGTTTGGCTGTGAGCATGCTTCAGCAGCCTTTGAATGCCAGCACGCCCCTCCTGGATTCCTGCTCCGTCACTTGTTTTCTTTATTGACCACCTACCATCCTGGCTGCCACCCTGCCACCGCCAAGCACACCATGTCTGAGCCCATGAAGCTATCCCAACCCAGGCACGAGGGTTTTTGTTCCCTCCCAGGGTGTGATTTAGCTTCCAGGCTGTGATTTAATGCTAATGCCATTAACGTCAGATGCGGCCATCCCGGAAATGAATGAGGAATTCGGAGAGCAGCTCCAAGATTTCCCTGGGCAGCACCGAGATGAGTGGATTGGCTGCAAGCTGAGGCCCCGCTTTGTGTCATCTGGGGAAGAATATCTTCTGACACTACCCATGAACCCCCTAAAAGTCTAGGCGCTCTCAAAAGTATTGTGAATTATCTTAGCAGTCGCCATGACTGCTGGCTGCAAGATTGGAGAAGGGGGGATATTATTTATGTATCATTACCTAGCCCATACTCTGCCACAATTATTAGATAATCTCTGAAAAGTGGACTTCCAGCGTAGAAATTAAACGTCGGAGAACAGCTGTTCAAGGAAAATTGGTTTCCGGTTGGATTTCTTTTTCTTGTAATGTGGATGCTGCTTGGCTGACCCGGCCCCTCGTTGGCGTTAAAGCTCTCATCTGAATGCGGGCTTGGGGGATTGATACATACCATTAGATGAACTCCGATTTGCACGGCAGACCGCAGCGCATCAGCGTTTGCTTGGTACCAGGCCTGAGGTTGGCTTGACTGGGGAAAATATTTCATTTACATGCTTGTGTTTAAAAAGGTAGCAATTCTGAGTGATGGAAACATGTACCGGCTGCTCCTTACAGCCCCGGTATAATATCCTGTAGATTGTGCTATTGGGAATGAATCAGGTGCTGGAGCACTGACAAAATGCTGGAGCGCATGGGCCTAAATTTACAGTACACCATCTCATTTTTAATAGAACTTGTCCAGGAAAGTATTCCAAACAAGTTTCAATCGGCCGGCCTTCCTCTGGCAGCTGTGGGGATTAGTATTCCAAACAGGTCTATAATTTCAGGGCTCTGGTGCAGTTTTACTAACTCACTCTGCCCTTCCTCCGGGGGCCCTCCCGCCTCCATCAGGGCGTCTGTGCTCCCTGGTCCTTTGCTCCAAGTCTCCCCCACCCAGGTGTGCTTGAATTACTCCTCCTGTCTAAATGGAACCCATGAAGGATCTCTCGGCGTCTGTGGTCCGGTCATACTCTGGCTCCTGTCTGGCTAAAGCCTACTTGTAAGAAGTGAAGATGTGCGTGTCCATTTTTCCTGGAGCAGCATAACAAGTTCAGATGTCTTAACATTTTTCCTTAGATGGCTTTATTTATTTATTTTTATTAGTTTGTTGGGAGCAGAGAGAATCTCAAGACTGTGGGAATCTCCAGCTTGCAGATGGTAGATCTTTTCTGTGGTTAACATCATGATAATAATAATGAGCATGCTGATACGAATAACGACAGCCTTTTTAGGCTGGAAAATGCATAAAAATAAAGATAAACAAGGAACGGGGAATGAAAACATGGTGAATATCAGGGACGAGGCTCAGAGAACTCCCTGATAAAATGGAGCAATTTACAAAACATTTATGGGGGCTTTTAAGAACTGCGAATTTGTCAAGTGTTATGAAGCAGCAAGCAGCAGGCAATAGAGGGAATGTCTTTAGAAAAAACGTGCCCCGATGCTGGCCAAAAATCTGTGCAGGAGTTATTCTTAATGTTTTTCCCCCTTAGCAATATGAATGCAGATTTGGAAGCTCTTTCTCTTTTGGAGTGAGCAGGGTAATTTAACGAGCTGTTTAGAATTATCAAATGTCTTTGAAATTCCCAAATATTCTTTTTCCTGAAAATAGCGCATGAAATGACTCAGGTATTATTCTTTTTTTCCTCCCCTAGGCACTGTCCCTACTGTGCTATTATCTTCGGATGTGATTTACTTTTGCTCTCCCAAACAGACAACTGTCGGGAAGATGCAGGGATGCGGCTGGCGCCCACACGGCCCCCACTCTGCAGTGAAAGGGCAGTCATCATTCACCGGAGTTACCCCCAATGAAGAAAATGTAAGCAATTCGGACTGTGTAACCCGATTGAGGTAAACTAAATAGCACAGTGAACTCTCCACCTGGCAGTCAGAGGGAACCATATTTGCAATTTTTCTGAGATTTGCCAGGATTGGAAGAACTCCATCCAAGGGAGGTAATGGATGTGAAAATGGAAAATAGACCCATAATGATGGAAGGCTGCGTTATTTCCTTTATTCCCAGGCCTGCGGGTTTCACTCTGTAATTCAAGAAGATGTTCCAAGGAAAGATGCTGTTCTGACCAATCTGCCACCCAGGGTACCCAGGGCTGCCATTTATATCACGAAGCCCACAGAAAGCACCCCCGGGGTTCAGCCGATTCAGAACAGCTCTGTTGCAAATCCACCCCAACTAGAAAGTTGTTGAAAACTCAGAAAAGTCTGCTCTGGTAAGCCTTTAAATTTGCACTTCCCATATGATTTGTCATTGTATGCACATGTGTATCCACGTGGACCCACATTTGGGGCTGCTGTTGGTAATTTGCACCACCAAGCAACCTACCAGGAGCCTCTAGAGAGGACCACAGGTAGTACAGCTCTGCTTTCTCTTTTCTATTTCTCTCTATTCTTCTCATTTAAATAGTGACTTCATTTGAGCAAAATAGTCTAATGTCTGTGTTGTTATTTTATGAAACCTAGTACATTATTGTCACATTGTCATCATATAAGACAATGTCAATTGGGGAAAAGCTCTGTAGCTATTTTGAAACTACTTTCAAGAGGTTTCCTTTACATCAATTCTTAATCCTACAATACTTACAAGATTATTTCCCATTTTTAGAAATGCTCCAGTCCATTTCCCACCTTGCCGTGGCAGGTTAGGGCCCCAGAGGTCTCAGTGGTGGCCATTCCTGCCGTGTCATTTTGTCCTGGTGTCAATCATTAATTACCACCAGGTCTCTGGCTTAGCCTAACCGCTGACCCAGTGTCTCTGGATTACATCCCACAGCCTCAAAATTTTAGGATCAATTTTTGATCAAAGAAATGATTGTTTATGTGTTAATCTTCGGGGATGACATTTTAATTTAAATGGGGCCTTCAGAAACTTCAGAGAGTCGTGTTCCGGCTTGGCTTAGCACAGGACCTCCAGGCTGCAGGCTTGGATTTTTCAGGGTCTCAGAGTTGGTCTGGCTCAAGAACACTGACTTGTGTTAACACATCTCAGAGGAGACTGACACAGGAAACCAGAGTGCCAGTTCATTAATTTACAGTGAGTAATATAAGTGTCAAGCAGACCAGATGTTTGCTTCATCCTGACCAACACATTCTCTCCCTGTGGGCGAGCTACTTGGGAAGTGAAACAATTGGAAAGATGCTTGGGGAACAGGCAGTCAGAACAAGAGCACCGGGTTTGATTGTTCCAATGCCAGGCGACATAATAAGATACATCTCTTAGGCAGAGCAGGTACCTGGTCTGGGTGGCGGAGGACTCGCTCCCAGGATCAGTACTTAGGTGAGTTTTGCAGCAGTTTCCCTGCATAACTGCCCTTTCCTCTGCTTCCATTTCAGACTTGCTTATCTTGCCAGAGGGCCTCCCCCTCGACCCTGGAGATGTATTCAACAAGTCTGCTGTTAATTCATGCTGGACATGAAGGCAGCCCATCTCAGGGATGGGGTTTTGTTTCATTAGGCTCTGATCCTGCTGTGTCGATTACGTAGCCTCCTTCTCAGAGGGAAAACCCGACTCCCAGGTCCTTAAGGAAGACTCCTGCGTGGCCTCCAAGGTACCACCCCCCCACATGCATCTGTATTGACCCCTTTTTATTCCTTACTCCTTCACCCACTTCCTGCGATTAACTTGGTCACTACCCTTATGGCATCTTCTTATCTTTGATTTTGGTAGAAATGCCTTTAATATTTGACCATGGATGGAAAATGCATATCCTATTCACCAACACCCAGTGTGTACAGATGGTATTTTGTTAAGAGACAGTAGCCATCACATAAAAAATATATATAAGTAAGAAGTCCTCTGATACGACTTCACAAATACCTGTCAACCAGCAAAGTATTCTAATCAACGGGCAATAAAAATTATTTAACAATGTAAATCATTGCCAGCATTATTCACAATAATTCATGGATTAGGTCTTTAGACTTTAGAAGAAAATAGGTTGACCTTGATAGACAACTTGAAAAGAAGCTCATATATTTGGTTAGACTTGGTTATGCCTAATCTGTAAATTTCTTTTCAAACTTTCCCTGTAGTGAAGGCAAACATTCTTTTCTAGGACTTTTGAGGGTGTGGCAAGAGATTCTGTCTCCCTGAAGGGATGGGGCTGATAGGTATGCCGGTGCTTCAGTGATTATTGAATGACAAAACTGTCCCACCTTCCACCAAGACTTCTGCTGGAACCTCACCATCCGTTTTGGAAAACTTTGCTGAACATAAACCCAGACTCTGTTCCCCAAAGTGTTGCTGTGGAGCCTGTTTTGGTCCATCTAGCATTCAGTGGAAGTCTACCCACTTACCACTCACCTAAATACCAGCTTTTGCAGAAATTACATCAGGAGATAAAAAATTAGTCATGCAAACAACCACGAAATTACTGATAAGGTTGTTCAGAGCCTTAATTGGAAGTGGGAACAGGAGCTATTGCTCTGTAATTAGCATACCACCCCGTAACTTTGAGTCAGTCATGTTCAGGTTCAGTGTGCTGTGTGTATCCCATTGTAAAATGGAAGAGAGCACCTGGCCTGCCGTGGGTGCACAGAATATGTGGTACGATATTTTGTGGGCATGATATATCTGCAACTCTCCTTAATTAAACAGACAGCTGTGACCTTAAAAAAGGCACAATTCATTTAATGACAGATATTTTAAATGTGTATGCTAATTTCAGGTTTTTCTTTCTATCCCCTGGAAGCACACGTGTGGACGGGTGCTGCTGGAACACAACCTGTGTGAAGAATTTATTTGTGAGAGAGCGAGAGAAGGGGTGGTGGGCTTTCCTCCCAGGAGACCTGGGCTCGCACTTCACAGCCATCAGTGCTTGGAACCCGTCCGGGAGGAGCGTGACAAATTGGTTCCCCTTGTAAGGTACAGACCCTTTTCCTGTAGGAACAGTTGTGTCCTATTCTCCACTATGGAAAACCATCAAAGTCTTTTTTGACATCTCTGACATGAAATAGTGAAGACAGTGCAGAAAGATGCTGTCTTGTACCTAATGACCTTGTGCTGAGAGGGGAACAGAAACAGCTCATTAGAGTGATTTAATGTGGTATTTTGTTAAAACTAAATCAAAATAATCTATGGAATGTGGCTGAGATTCATGCGAACTTGAAACATACAAGACTGTGCTTTATCTCTTTGTTTTCATTTTGCAGCTAAATGGAATTCTAAATTTGAAATACGACAGAACAGGATGCTTTCCAAATTAAAAAAAAATTTTTTTTCTAAAACAGGCTCACAATCTTGGGGTAACTGCGTAGAAGGAAATAAATAAGACTTGGCTCTATACTTGAGGCTGCAGTACAAGCAGAACCAAAAAGACAGACAGAAAGAAAAAGGCAGATATAAATTTATGCATGAAGAGGTGGAGGGGAGAAGGAGAATATCTCAGAAATGAAACCCAGAAAAATAGTTCAGTAATTCTCACAAACCCAAATTAGCCCTGTCTTCAATACAGTTAACTGTTGTTTCCTTTTGGAAAGAATTTCATTATTCTGTTTTCCTCATCCCTTCTGAAAGAAAAAGCTTAGAGCGGCATTTGCAAATTGCCAGTAGGGAAATCCTTGATCTTTACTCCTGTTGAGATTGTCAAAAGATACCAAAAGCTGGAATCTGCGCTTTATGAAGTTAATGTTTTCTGGAAATTGCAGCAATACGAAAAGCAACCTTGCTCTCTGTAGGTGAAAAAGAACCTACCAAACCGACTCAGTTTTAAATCTCTATTCTAAATTCTTTCTCCTGTTTTTGTGAACACTTGGACAGAACGAATGTCTATTTTAACCTTAGCCCAAATGGACAGCTCCAGGTGTTTAAGTGGGTCAGTGTCAGTTGCCCCTGGAGGAGGAGATGTTTCTGTTTTGGTTCCTCCAAGGTCCTACACGTTGTTGGTTTCATTCCATCTAAACTATAAACCAAAATGTGTTTAATAGAATGCTTCATATCAGTGCAAAGAGGCAGATGTTAACGTGGAATAGAGCTCTACCTATGTTTCAGGCACTCCACTGGTGCCTGGACTTTAATTGAACATTTTTAATGTGACTTATTCTTACCATTAATTAGCTGTGATAATGAGGCTTCAATACCTTTAAAACCAGGAAAGAATTATTCTGTAAGAAAACTTCATATATGTTTTTTAAAAAGGCATTCCATCTTTCTGCTGACATGTTCCCTACACCTTTGTGGGGAATTTCCTTTGAAGATAATATAGTCTAAAATACAATAAAATAATAACAAAAAGTCTCTTACATTTCTTAAAAGTTTAGTTTCCTTCACACATCTATAAATAAGCAGTACTAAAAGTTGATAAATAAATGGAGGAAAGTATTTAAATACATATTTTTTATCTACCAATATGCATGAAATAAGATGTACTACCTTACGTTTGTGTGTAAAATTTTGTCTGCTTAGGTGCATCTCCGCCTTTATTAAGCACGTGCAGACCATTGTATTTGTGCACAGCTAACTAGTCACCTAAGGATGGAGACCCTGAGCTGACTTGAGCAATGACTTACTCAAGGAATGTTTCAAGGTCATGGCTTGTCATAGATATCCCCTTTATGTAAATCTTATTGATCATCCTAGGGTGGAAGGAAAAAGATGTCTCAAAATTTCAGAGTGGTCACTGGAAATCACCCACTTGAAAGTTAAGGTTGAATTGACTGTTTCTTCAGTGAGCCTATTGCTGCACATTCAGCTTAAAACAGCTGGGTCATGGCAGTGAGCGTGACCCCTCCTGGGTCCTCTTTCTGTGCCACGCTGGCCTCAGTGGTGCTTGTGCATGCAGGAAAGAAAGGGCTGTGGCAATTTCCTAAGAGTAGCCACCTTCTCATGACACAGTGAAGGTTCCAAACCAGACCCGGTGAAAACCATTGACAAGCAGTCGAGCTGGGCGTCGGGAGGGAAGCGATATTAACACGAGCAGCTTGCGCATTGCTGGTGACATCTTTGACGATGTGCAAAAAAGGAAAAAGGGCACGGCAGCATCGAGTCCCCTCCCCCCCCTGCGCAGCCATCTCCTAATCCGTGGACTTCCAAGCGCTAAGTTCACCCATTTGTTACACCGCCGATCTTTCTTCAGTGGTGTGATCTCACGGGGTACGACATGAAAACCGAAATGGCTACACATGGGCCTTAAGTTAGGAAATATTGTAAGTGTTTAAAATAATACTTTGGTACCTTTTATTTTGGATTTACATGATGTTAAAGGTGAAAGGGTAGGGTGATGGATAACAGGAGGAAAGAAGGGGATGGGAAACACGTTCCTTGTTGGATTGACCCATCTTATTTTAAATGAATGCCGCCATTCTTGAGGTTATAGGGATTCTTCTATCGGTGGACATGATTTTCAAGGACAAATTAATTTCCAACTTTTCAGTCCTTGCGTGTGTCACTTATGACTGCGCCTGCCAGGATTTGGGCAGCAGGGCTTGATAGTAATTAAAACAACAGCAACAGCAGCTGTAAGTAGTGACTCCTTTACTCACCAGCCGTCTGTTGGGCTCCTGTTCCATAACAGGCCCTGTGCCAGGTACTGGGGACCCAAATGGGAGTTGCCCTCCTCATGGAGCTTATATTCTCCTGGAGCAGATAATCAACAAGCAAATGCATCTTTGTCAATGCTGCTGCCATATATTGAGGACTGACGATGCCCTGGACACCTCTTCAGTGATGGTTTCTTTAATCCTCACACCGTTGTGTTGATGTGGGTGTTATTACCCCCAGGAGGCACATGAGGACACTGACATTTAGAGAGACAAAGGCCAGTTCCCGGGTCACACAGGTGGGGTGTGGGGCCCTGCCATTCTGGCTCCAGACTGCATGCCTTTGACAACAATTTCCGTGAGTGGGCAGTCACTGTTCCCTCGGTTTCCTCGTGGTCCTGCAGGTGGGTCTTCACATTCCTGTCCTGCTGTCCTTGTCATTCCCCTCCTCCTCACGCAAGTGTCTACAGCAGGTGCCCCTGGCATGTGCTTCCTCTATCCCCTTGTAAACCTCCACATGAGCCAAGCACTGCAGCCGCCTCCACACCATAAAATGGAAATGCTATTGGTCCAGCCCTAAGGTGTTTGCAGGGTGGGAAGGAAGCAAGACAGATAAATAAACAACGGCACAGCTAAGTGATCAGAGCTGAGACAGGGATGTGCACACTGCCATGGAAACCTAAATGAAGGTGTTTTCATTACCTTACTTATCTTGGCTCTCTAATTCGATTATGCCCTATTGGCAGCAAGTGTCGCAGCTTTTACTTGTTTTTCCCCCAAGTGCCTAGGCTAGAATTTACACCCAGTAAGTGCTTAAAAAATATTTGCAAACTGACTAGTCAACCCTGGCAATTTCTACTTTCTTTTCCGTGCCTTTACTTCCTCTCTACTTTTGATGCTTTCAAAATTTATCCCTGATATTACTTTCTTCCCACTTTTTGCATTAGTGGTGAATATTATTTCCAGGAGCACAATTATGTTGCCAGGATTTTCTAACATTTGGCTAACTTTCAGAAACTAAGCCATTCAGGAGATCAAAACACTGCAAAACTGATCAGCGAAAGGGAATTTTTACTCTCTACCCCTAAACCTAGCCAGGGCCACCACAATCATCATTCAGGCTGTTTGGTGGCCAAGAGCAGAGTGGGGATTGAAATCTGTATGGAATTCTGCCAGTGGAACCTTGCGTCCTGGAACAGCAACTCTACTTCAAAGCTGGAGTGTGTTTTCTAATTTTCCAAAGGTGCTATATGGGCTCCTGGTAGCCCTACACCCTACGGCTTTATAATTTAGTATAAGCTTAATTGGAAAACGAAAGATAAGAACAAGACTTGAAAAACTGTGGGTAAAATGTAAACTGCAGTGGTAAGACCACCATGTGGCACACAGGGATTATGGACCACCACATCAAAATCATATGTGACCTGGGCAAAACATGAGTTTCCAGAGGCTCCTCCAGACAAAAGTATTTAGGAACGGAGCCCAGCCATAGGCATTTTTATCTGATTGCTGACTAATTCTTGAGTGCCCTAAAGTTTGAGATCCCTGGTCTTCCAGGAAGATAGGTTGTGCACAGCAGACTTTCAGAGAAGAATTGTTAAATGGGATGTTAGGAAGGGGATGGCAAACCAGAGCTTGAGGGTGATTTGGTAAAGACGAAGAGGGATGTAAGCAAGGCAGATTTCTTGCAGGAAGCAAATGGATTTTAATATGGTGCATTAGTGTTGAGATAAGAGAAGGGAAAAGTTTTCACATATTTAGTGATTTGAAAGAAGGATGACATTGAAGTATAGTGAAATAAGGATTTTTTACCAAATATTTTTCAATTCCACTGAGGAGCAAAAATTTTAACTCAGTGAGGATTTTCCCTGACCTGGTTAGACTCTCTCTTATGAAAATGCTGTTTGTAATGTTCCTACCATCAAGGGCCTTCTCAGCACATCAGAGCAAGAATGCTTCTCACAAAAAAGAGGCCCCCGCAGCGAAACCCTCTGACCTTTCCGCGAGGTTGAAGGGCACCTCCCACCTTTCCAGAGCCAACACAAATATTCCTAACAGGCCAGGTCACCTAGCCGTGGGAGTCAGTGGGGAAAGAGAACTGGATGGGGCCAGAGAGGCACTTTCGGGTGGGACACTTGGCCATAGGAGGGCTGGCAAAGGACAAAGTGGGAGCCTTCCCAGGGTAAGAGTCCGCGGGAGACCTCAGCAGGAGCCCCCTATGCTGCAGGCCCCCTCTGCTCTCACGAGAGCCTCTCCACTGGGCTGAACACCTCCTCCTCCCCTTTATAAGGAGGAGTCCTTTCGGCTTGACCTGGGACACCTCCCTCAGGGGTCCCCAACTTCGCTTCTGCCCCGCCACCATCAGCAGCCCACACAGGGACAGAGCAAGCAGGAACCAGCAGCTTTTTGACTCCATGGGGAAGGCAGTTGGAAACTGTTTCTCCTCCTTTCAGACTCTTACTTCCATTAGACACACTACTTACTACAGCCCATGCCCAAGCTCTTGCTGATTCCCAGATCTTTAAAAGTTCAGGAACAAATTGCAAGTCAAAAGCAACGCTCCTGAAATTGGGCTTCTTTGTTTGGTTTATTTTTTCCCATTTGAGAAAAAGCTTTCCAGGTAGAATTTACAAACAACAAATGTCTTTCTGCGTCCTCCTTGCCTGGGTTTGGGCTTTACCTTAACTGAAACACCACAGCATTTTGCACTCCTCAGAAGCCACGTGTGCCCCTTGTGAGATTGTTCTTGAGGACATGAGCGCAGGAATGTGGCACGACATGGGTCTCCACACTTTAATGTTCACATTGTTGGTGGTGGTAAGCTGTTTAAAATACTACTTTTTAGGATTATGTTTACTTTTGTAGGTGTAGGTATTTTTGTGTGGGGATTTCCCCCAAGGAAACAGTTTTGAGAAGCTTATTTTAAATTCTCTTATTGTAAACCAGTGCTTTAAAACACTTACGATAAAGAATATCCAACTTCCTAGTTTTTGTGGCTGGAGACATTTAGTCGCCATAAGTCAAATACACCCACTCTGTCCCAAGAAAATGAGGGCAAGTCCCTATGGGACGGGAGCGCTTTGTCCAAATCATCCGTCATCTGCATTGCATCCCCACCATGAGACGAGATGTTTCTTCTGTGCTCAGCCAATTACTAGTGAGATTGTTCAGGAGCCCAGACTCTTCCAGGTGATCATAACCTTAGGCCTTCAGATAATTTTTCGTATCTAGTTAATATCTTGAGCAAAAAAGAACAATTTCTTAACTGTCTCTAGTTGCCTGTCATGAAAACACAAACAAAGCCTGAAGTGTAACTGTTCCCCGACTCTGCCATGTAATTGAATTCCCGCGCATTGGCTTTTCAGGTGGTTGGCTGTTTCCCGTTTGTTAATGATATTTGTTGCCTTCATTGAAATGGCCAGACTAATTCCTATGTGGTTTATTAAAAGTTCCGCAACACTGTGTGAAGCATGACAATGGAGAATGCCTGTTCAATGTCAGGCTCCTTCTTAATTCAACACCTCTGTACGTGCCTTTGAATATCTGAAATTCATTTAACTTTCCTCCAAAATGAAAGACCATCTTGAATATCACTCTTTAACAGTATCTTAAAAATTGGCTTAGAAATGAGAGAAACAAAGTGAAGTGAAATATATTTCTATTAAATGACATTTTGTAGTGTGTGCTTAAAAAACTAAGATACCTTAAATAGCATCACCAAAAAATATACACTTTAAGAACTTCTTGATTTCTAACTTCAGATCATAATGTTCTAATTTCACATCATGATGTTGAAATTAAGGCTATAAACATTGTTAATTATGATTTCATGTCAAGCCCACACACATTAATTTGGTGGTTGAGGTCATTTCTGGTATATGGCCCACATTCATATCTGGAAGAGTTTCCAGATAAATATTTACCTTTATTTCAGAATGTGAGATTAGACAACTCAGCATACTGATAAATAGGACAGAGGCCTCTGTCAATACTGGGCTATTTGTGTATCTCATCATTTCTGTTGGGGCCTTATGCAGCCTTACTTTATTATACTGCTGAAGGGATACAATGCAGAGCACAACGCCATGGGACAAGGAAGGGGGACGTAGCAGGGGAGTAAGTTTCTGTAGGCTCCTGAGCTAAATAATAACGGTGATAATGATGGCAGTAATAATAGCAGCCTCTGATGTTTCTTAAGTGCTTTAAAAATGACAGGCATGATGTGACGTGTTTTGTAGGCAGTGCCTTGTTTAACTCTTGTGGCAACCAGATGGGATAGGAACTATTATTGTTCCCTCTTTATGGAGAGGTTAATTAATCAGAACGTTAAGTCCAACAACAGCAGGGGTAGCCTGGGCTAGGCACGTGGTGGGCGCTCAATAATCGCACAGCTACTCAATGGAGAAGGAGTGTGCTCGCACCAAGCCACACCAACGCGCGGACTTCAACCTCAGGTCGTCTGGCTGTGTCCTCGATGCCCTTTTCCCTCAGAAGCCAGAGAGTCTCTGCTGTTTTTCCCTAAGGGTGGCAGTTGCCTCTTGTCAGTCTTGATCTGAGAGCTTTCAAGACTGAATTGCCATTTTCTTCCCTGGGGATCAGAAAACTACAGCCCCTTTTCTCCCCTCTATTTCTACCGGGTAAGGATCATTTTGAAGGAAAAAAGCAAACTGATTATAATAAGTATAGCTAATATTTACCGAGTGTATATTATGAACCAGACACTACACTGTGCCTGTATTGTACACGTAAGATAATTTAATTTCTTCAACAACCCACCCGATCCTCTTGCTGCTTCTTTGAGATCGTCATTATTTTCCATATCGACGTTAGGAAATTGAGTGTGGGGACATTAAGGAGATTCCAGAGTCACTGAATTTGACCAGAGCCTGTATTCAGCACTAAGCTTATATTCTTCATCACACAATACAGTCTCTTCCAGTGCAGTGTGTTACGTGCCCAAGTGGCTGATACTGGGTTTAAATAGCTATTTTTGCATGTTCTGATGATATAATGTTTATCTGAACCTTATTCCCTGGTTTGGGGAATAATGGGCTGTGAGGAACCAAGATTGATCTGGGTGCTAACTGTCTTTCAAATCCCATCCTGCTTTCCAAAAATCAGACGCAGAAACCGTATTTGTATAAGTAATTGCTCCCAATTTCTTTGAAACTAAAATTTAATAGAAATACTGATCTGGAATAATAATAATAGTAATGGCTAAAATATCGTGCTTTCTATCCACGGCGTTAATTGCTTTACAATGGTTAAGTCAAACCACCATATGGGAAATGTCCTATTGTTAACATTTTTTGCATGTGAGGAAACAAAGGTAGAGAGAAGTTAAGTGATTTGCAGAAGGTGCCCTAGCTGGTCAGTGGCCGCGGGGTTGGAGGGATTTGAGCCTGTTACCTCTGTCTGGCTCAGGAGGTCATGGCTTTAAATACTACATTTGTCTACCTTCTAATCACTCTGCAATGGCAGCTCCAGTGACTTAAACAGAGGTGAAGGGCGACTATGGCTCTGAGATTTCCAGGCATTTTTATGTCTAGATCAAAAGTTAATACCCTCCCTCCTTTCCTATAACAGCTTCTGGCACCACTCTAGGCTTCAGCAGGAGAGCGATGACAATGACTCGGCAGTGGCCTCAGAAGCATCAAGTCTGAGTCCAGTGAATAGTTGCCGACAGTGGAGATGGCCAGTGATAGCGACTTGCACAGATATTTTTAGAGGCAGGGATGGGGACTCCACTCGTGTTGTATGGCACACCCAGTTTTATCCAGGAAGGAGAGCCTCTGCTTGTGGTTGAACTGCACCCCAACTCATGCATTCCTTCAGGGTCTGCTGCTAACCTGTGTTCCCGTCCCTGGCACCTCCCACCGTGCGTGGCTGGCTCACTACAGTGACCTGCTTTCTCCAGCACTTTTAAACAAGGGCTTGGAGAGGCGAGTCATTTTCTTCCTCTTGTGGCAGAAAATGAAAGAGTTTTCAGAACCTGATAGAGTTAGGAGCTGTCAGCGTTCATGTTTTCTGTCTGGTCAAAGCATTTGCAGAAAAAGAGTGTAACACAGATGGGCAGAGAGGAGCAGAGCTGTGAGACCATGTTGACAGCACGTGAGTTCTGGGTTGAAAGTGCAGCTGATAGTCAACTGGATTCTAATCCTTGGCGTCCATTTTTGCTTATTCTAGTATGTGTGGGGTATGTTTCCATTGTAACCCAAAGAGCCCTATTTATGCTAATATTAACCTTTACATAAAAAGAACATCCCTAGTTCCTACTTTAGTTTATTTGGCTCCTAAGAATAAAATATTCAATAAGTCCCATATTTATTCTCATCTTACTGACTGGCAATTAGAAACCACATTCTAGCTCAGTCATGCCTCCTTCTGAATGCCTTCAAAATAAATTCCGCTCTACCAAAATCTTGTGGGTTAACCTAAAAAGTTAAATGATTATCAAGAATGCAATTTCACAAAAAGACTTCACTTCTGGGCATAGAAAGGGGTTAGGAAGAGAATGTGGCAGCTCAAATTTAGGATTGCCAACTATGGATAAATATAAATTGATATGTTTGTCACCATTTCTGAAGGAAAATGTATCATTCAAATTTTAAATTTAGCAGCAGTGTTAAACATTTCCTATGCACTCATTTAAATATTTATACAAATTTTGTTCCACACACGCTACCACCAAATTATAATATTTATAGGTAAAAGATGGCTCAAATTACTTTTTGAAGGAGTACATTAATTTAAACTTGAATGTGCAGTTACAATTCAACATTTTCTAGAGCAAAAATTGAAAGTATAATAAAATGATGCATTTTAATTATAACTCAGAAAAGCATAGTGATGGCAATGCTTGATAACGATTCAAGTCTATTTTAGAGATATACAAGTACAAGCCATGCAAACATATTTAAACACATCTTTCCTACTATATATAAGATGTTAAGTAGTTTGCAGTATGTAAACACTATCAACCACAGTGTATTCAGTGTAATTAGGCTACAGAAACGAACATTTAACAGAATATCTTAATTTATGCTTGAGAAAGGCAAGATGAAAACAAAAATCAGATGAACACCAGATTTCTTTGCATTCTTTTTGAAATAGATGTCAATATTTTTCAAAGTACAGATTGGGCCACAATAATAAGGCAATATTGCCTTCGGGGCATTGGAAATCCTAGGAGAAAAGAAGAAAATCTTTATTTTCTGATCCTTATGGGATGGGCACCACTGGGGCGGCCTCCCTCATGTAAGTTAAACTTCATCCTATACAAATTAGTAGCAAGACTTTTTATTTCTATCTCTCCCCCTTATTTTATTCTTCTTTTGAAGTCCTATACTTGTTCAATACAATTCTAAAATCAGAAAAATCTCTGAATTGATAAACAGTTGGTTATTTTTTCTATAGTTTCTGTCAATTTTAGTACTGCTACTTTGTAATTTTTCAGCCATCACGGGTCCCACACAAAGGCCACGCGGAAAGGCTTGGTGATTTGACCTTAGTGTTGAGGAGCAACAGATGAGCTGCTGTGGACATAGGGTGGACTTTTGTTGCTCTAGTCGACTAGCTTCTCATCTCTATCAGTTTCACCTAAGTGTAACCATGACAACACGTCTTAGTTTTCATAATTAATGAGGCTTGACAGTATCATTTACAAAGAACAATTCGTAGAGACTGGGACAAAGCAGTCTCTTTCCCTGAGCCAGAACTCCAATTGGTCTGCTTATTAGTCTTCTGTTGATTAAGAACTTAATTTACCCATAACCTCTAAAGGTTTGGATGCTTATGGACCGTGCCATCTGCGAGGTATTCAGTGGATGGCCCGACAATTCAGTGACATCTGTGATTTACTGGGTGTTTGAAACGTAACTTCTGCAGAGTTTTTAACTAAGCCACACTAAGTCTGTTTTATTCATTAGGTGAACTCCAGAACCTGTTTGTTAAATTCATTTTCGTGTAATCATGACCAGACTTAAACTTGGGATTAATGTGAAATAAGCACTTTTTTTGACAATAGGGATATTTTTCAGTCTATATGATCAAATTTTTCCCTAGTAGGGTAGCATTTTATGTGTCTCTTGAGTGTCCTACAAACTCCCACTCTTAATGGTATGTTCATGGTGAAATTGATGTGTTATTGCATTGGTACTCCATGTGCTATTATAATGTTTTAGGGTTGTAAACCATTTTTAAGCCTGTGTGTATGTGTCTGTGAGAGTGTGTGTGTGTATGTGAGAGAGAGAGAGAGAGCACTTAAGTCAAACTAGGGTAACATAGCACCACTAATTATATTGATCTAATTAATCTAATTAAATTGCAGCTAGATATAATTTTGTACATGTCATTTGTCTACATTAACATTATGTAAACCTATTCTGCCTGTCCATGCATTTTATATGCAGTATTTTCTTTAGGACCTCAAGGGCTTTGGGTATTAGAGCAGGGTAGAATTCATTTCAACAGCTTAGTAAAACAGGATGTTGAAAGACTGGGAGAAATCAGAAGATGTGCAACAAAAGAAAGTGCACTTTCTGTCATAGCAAAAGATTTCAGAAAATTAAAAGTACAGGTATGTTCAGCAGAAAAACTCAGTTTCTCACTCCCACACCCATATGCTTTTTTTGCCTCTGTCCATCTAGCTTGCAGCATCTGTTAGGATAGTCTCTTGTTTTATTGTTGATGCAAGGTATGGAATATATATATGTATATACATATATATAAAATTGCACTGGGTATGGAATATATACATATACACACACACATATATATAATTGCACTGGGTTACCATGTCTTAGATTATCTGTGGAAAAATCTAGAATATTTTAAACTAAACTTTAAAAATTAGAATGCTTCATTATAGAAAAAATGGCTAATGGGAATAATATCAAAGTTAATAAAATATTACAAATATGAAAATAATTGCTAACACTGATAGAGGAATTACAATATATTAGGAATTGTGCTCAGAGTAGATACTAATCTATTGATACTTATGGTAACCCCATGAGACAAGAGCTAATATCTTTCTCAGTTCACAGGTGAGGAAACCGAGGTACAGAATCTTTAACTTGCCAAAGTCTCAGCTACTAGGAGGTCATAGAACAGCAATTTGAACCTAGGCAGTCTGACTTCAAAATCCAAATCTGAGCTCTTACATATGAAGTTATGTAGCCTCAAAACAAAACAAAATCTGTTCTTAAAATCCAGAATACCAGAACATTGAGACATTCTGCAAGCTTTCTTTAAATAAATCCCACTGTTAGGTTCGCCTGTGTGGATGTTCCCTGGTCCCCCGGTTCCCAGTGTCAAGAATGAGAACTGGTACCACGTCCAGCCAATGACAGAGTGATCACAGACACAGAGCAACTTAATACAAACACTTTATCACATGAAATCACAACAGGAAGCTACACAGAGGGAAAATACGTTCCAGAGAGAGTGGAACGGGTCAGTCTCACAGTGGAGAGACATGCTGAAGGCTGAGCACACCCTGCTTTTTATCAGCCCACGAGTTTGTCCTGCCTTTCCCCAGCAGGATTGGTTGCTGTTTCCTGCCTTTGGGGGTGACTGACAGGTTGGTGTTACATAACACATCTCAGGACAGGTTACATAACAGGGTAGGTTATATAACAGTTTCCCTTCCTCCACATGTGTCTTTTCCAGAATTTTCCACAAAGCTCCACCCATGTCATGCTAATTAGATGGTAATGAGCTCTAAGTCAGTTAAAGGTTATTAGGAACTTTTTACCACATATGTTCCCACGAGGGAACAGTTCCTAACCACAATTTGGTTCATAGCCACAATTCGGTTCCCGCTCTCTGCCCTTAGTCACCTCCTTGCCACCTGTTTACTCTGCACTAGACCTAACACCACCAGAAAATAAGCCTACATAGTGTACGCCTCTAAGAAGTTTCCTAACCCGATAATTCAAGCATTTTAAGAATGGCTTATGGTGGCAGGAGTGAGTAGGGATCAACTGGATGAGGAATTTTTTTGTTTTTAAAAATACCGTGACTTGAAAGATAGAATTAAGTGGTCTCAGTTCCTTATTAGTATAGAAATTACCTGGTCATCGTGGAAGCTTGGGGGTGATGGGGGGAGGTGAGTATCAGCTCTGGGGGCTGTAAGAGAAGAATCAAGCACATATCGAGGTCTGAACAGTCCTGCTGGATGTAACGATGGTGGAAACAGATGACGCAGGTACCTGCCTTGCGACTCAGTTCCCTAAGGAATGAAGCAGCCTCCAAGGAAGTTAATGGAAGGCGGGAACTCTGTAAATTACCTAGGAAGGAAGAGAGATGGGAATGTTTAGGCTGTAAAGCTAACGGAGTAAATATTTCATCTGAAGTCTTGTTTTTCTTTGCTGATTGATGACGTTCATGGGAATCTGAGGAGTTCAGCACTCACAGGGCTGCAATGAACAGCAACACGCCAGTGGTGCGTCAGCTATCGCCTGCTGCATGACACACCCACAACGCGGTGGCTAAAAGCAACAACCACGTACTCAGCTCACAAATATGATGGTCTTCTGCTCCAGGCTGTGCCCTGTATATGCAGTGGGCTGTGGATCCCGGGGAAGCAGGACGTGGTGGGGGGGCCTCATTCATGTGCTGGTGGCTAGCCCAGGCATGACCATGTGGCACAGGCTCTCACAGACAGCACATCACTTCTGCCACATTCTGTTGATCAAGGCAAGTCATTGGGTGACAGATTCTAGGGGTTAGAAAATAGACTTCACTTCCGCTAACAGTTGCTACAAAGTATTGTGGCAGTTTTTGTTATCCACTCATTATAAATGATTCAGCAAAAGCACTAGAAGTGAATTTTCCTGAGGCAAAAGATTGTTCTATAGTATAAGAGGTACTTCAGCTCAACAACAAATCCATCAGTTGATCAATCGATCAATCCAACATAGTTTATATTGAATATAATTAATGGAAATCTGTGGGGTTTGCTTCTTTACTAACCTTTCTTCTGGTATGAAGAATTCTATTCTGAAGAATTTTTGTGGTTGTACCTTGGGAGTACTACCCCACCTCAATCTCTAGTTTTTATTAGAATGCATTGACACCATCCTCTTGTTCCCAAGGTGGACACATTTCCCACGTGTGGTGATAAAATCTTAGCATTCTTATGGTCATAGGGACTTTTTCATGGTTCGGAAAATAACCCAAGCCGGGCAAGTCAGAATTGATGCTAGGATGCTTGTTGAAACTGTTGGATAAGCAATACTTTCTGCTGAGTTTGCTAAGATGATGGAAGATAAACTTGATGCTCTAAGGGAAGGTCTGCCTAAGAATGAAGAATCCGGAAGAGTCAGATCCTGACCAGACTGTGTATTTGGACCCAGAGTTCCTAATGCCTGTCTCCTGATGTTTTCTGCTATAGGACCTGATACATTCCTTCTTCATGCTTGAGCCAGTACAATTGCAGTTTCTGTCACTTGCAAATATGAGTCCTAATATATGAGAAATAAAAGATAAGACAAGGAGGTAGATTAGATTAAGTTAGAAATATGAAAGGATACCTATGAAATATGAAAATAAATTAAAATTAAGGTGATAAAAATTTTAATTGAGTTTAATAAAGAAAAGATCAGAACATAAATATATAACCAGTATATGAAAAAAAATTCCAGGATGAAGAATGAAAGAACAAACAAGGTGAGTTAAATAAAAAAGAGGCAGGAATGAACAGGGCAGAAGCAGTGGTTAGAAATATAATGGTGGAAGCTGAGTTAAAGTAGTATAATAAAATATGATTCCTTAAAGCAAAGTTTATTGGTACTAGTCCAAATTATTAAGAAGTTGAGTTTAAAAAGAGAAGAAATAAAAGGAAGAGTAGAAGGAAGAGAAAAAGAAATAATACAATAGGAAAATAACAATCACAATGACTATTACTATCAAAATATTATTTATCAAATGAAGGGAAGACAGGGCTACCCTCCAGCACGTTAAGTCGCAGGAAAGGAGAGCACATCCCTACTAGGACATAGAGCTGTCACTCATGAAGAGGAGAGAGGAAAGAAATACTGCTGTCCAGTAACTGTATGCCTAGCAAAGTTGTTCAATAATAAGACCATAGAAAGATGAAATTACGTAAAGAAGATTGTTTCCCATAGTCTTTCTTTAAAAAAAAGTAACTTTGGGAATTACCAAGAAAACTATCTCATGAATTTTGTTTTAAAAGCAAGAAAAAAATGGGATATAAGGCTGTGGCAAGCATTGGAACCACACAAATGTGTAATTGTAGAACAATTGTTATGGTCATAAATACTTTTCTAAACAAAACTAATTAATCATAATTTAAGAAGATGTGTTGTATATTGATATTCATAATCATAAAATAAAAAATGAGTCTATAATTCAAAGATGATTTCAATAAAAAAGGGAAGAAATTGAGAAAAGATTATGGGAGAAATATTATTTGACTGCTAAATCTTCCACAGGAATAATAAACAATTATTTTCTTCTTGAGGTTGATAAAATGTAACATATTTTGTCAATAGATAAAGTGAATCAATTTCAGAAATAAAAACAAGATGTGTGAACACTAAATTTCTAATAAATAACTGAAAGCATTGTTCAAACACCCACAAGATATAAAATAAAGGACAATAAAACTAGTTGAAAATAAATTTATCTATGACAAAATTTCCAATAGTGACATTAAATACAAGTGTTTACCTTTTGAATTAAAAGATATGTATGATCAAAGTCAAAATATAAAATCTAACAGTGTTTATTTAAATCATTATTCTTGTACCAAATATGTACCATGTGCTTTTTCTAGGTGCAATGGATACAGCAGGAAACAAAGCAAACAGCAATCCCTGCATTCGTGAGTCATACATTTTAGGGGGAGTCAAAAAATGATAAACATAAATACCTAAAATATAAAAAATGTTAGAGAGTAGTAAGTGATATGAAGAAAAATAAAGCAGAAAGTGAGGGGGAGAGTAGAGAAGAGGTATAGTTTGTAATAGGATGGGCCAGGAAGTTGTCATTGTGAGGTTGTCATATGAATAAGATTTGGAGGTGAGGGAGTGACCAGATAAATTGGAAAAGTGATCCGGGTGGGGAGATAGCCAGTTCAAAGGCCCTGGGGCAGGATGATGTTTAGCACCATGTAGCTGGAGTGGGGAGTGTGGATGGCAGAGTAGTGGGAGGTGAGGTCTCAGGTCTGGTGGGGTCTAACTTATTGAAGGCCTTGTCTTTATTCCGGGTGAAGTGGAAGCCCAGGGGCATGAAGCAGGGAAATGACATGACCTAACATACTTTTTAGTGGGGTGCCCTGGCAGCTAAGTATAACAGCAATAGATGCAGGAAGGGAGAGGGCAGGCCAGGCTTCTCTCCTCATTTTTGGTGGTTATTGGCAATCCTTGGACTCCTTGGCTCATGGGTGCATCGCTCCAATCTGTGTCCATCTTCCCAAGGTCATTTTCTCTCTGTGCATTCACCATGTCTTTGTGTCTTCTCCCTCTCCTTCCCTTAGAAGGGCACCAGTTATGGGAATCGTTACAACCCTGATCCAGTATGACATCATTTTAACTTGATCCCACCCTCAAGACCCTGTTTCCATATAAGGTCATATTCATAAGAACCAGGGGTTAGGACATGGAGACATCTTTTTGGGGGATGCAATTCAACCCACGGCAATGGGATCTGAGCACATGGGCTCCAATCTGGGAGGCTTTGGGCAACTTCTTCAGTGGACGCTGAGGGTGCAGGGAGAACTCTGCAGTCCCTGCCCACTTGACTTGGCATCTGGTCTCCAAGCCTGTGGAATAGCCTGCCACCTACTTGGCCCTGATGCCACTCTCCCGGTCCTAACTGCCTGCTGCCTGCTCAACCCTGACTCTGCCCTCCAGGTCAGATCAGCCCTGCTGCCCCCACAGCCTGGATCTGAGGCCCTGCTAAGAAGCCCTGCTTCTGGCTCCTCCCCAGTCTTAGCTCTGAGGCTCTCACTCCAAAGCCCAAGCCTCCCCCTCTGTGGTTCCAGAGCTTCTGCCAGGCCAGGGACATTGCCTTGAGATTCCAGCACTGCACCTGGCCTCCAAGACCCTACCCTGGATCCTTCACCACTGCCACAGGAACTTCTCCAAAGTTCAGCACCCTGCCAGCAACCCCACCCAGCCTCGAACCACCAGTACACTGAGATCTGGTTTGAGCAAACACCCACAACCCAGGAACTCATAACTACTGTCTGGGTAGCCTCACCTAGATGCCAATGTCACCTCTGCAGGAAAACCCTGGGCATAGCAATCCTTACAAGACCAGCCTCAGTGAAGAGGGTCTTGCCGAGCTTCCAACTCGAACATCCTACAACTATCTGGTGAACAGCCCAACACCCAGAACAAACAGCATCTAGCATAGGCTTGAACAGAGGCGATTGCAGATGAATAGATCAAATCAGGACAGTTGCATTACATGCATCCAGTGCACACACCTCTTCCCTGCTGCATCAACACTCCAGAGTAGGGGAAAAAAGCACCATCTAGGCACCTCCCCTGCTTCTATTCAGAGCAGGAGAGTTCCCAGCAAAGAACAGGTGCCCTGAAAACCTATTAGCTCTGAGTCAAGAAAAGAGGTTTCAGATGAGAAGAAACCAGCAAAAGAATCCTGACAAGATGAAAAATCAAAACAGATTGACACCCTCAAGGGATCACAATGGAGCCATAGTAGTGAACCCAAACTACAAGGAAATTGTTGAAATGGCAGAAATGGAATTCAGAATATAGATGGCAAATAAGATGAATGGAATTGAAGAGAAAGTTGAAAAACAAAAAAGAGCAAAAAAGTATTTCAGGAAATTAATGAAAAAGTCACTAAAGAGCTAGACAACATAAGGAAGGATATAATAGAACTCAAAGAAATGAAAGAGTCATTTAGGGAATTTCAAAACACAGCAGAAAGCATCAGCAACAGACTAAACCAAGGAGAAGAAAGAATCTCAGAGTTTGAAGACAAGGCACTTGAGGTAACCCAGTCATTCAATGAGGCAGAGAAGAGAACAAAAAAGGTGGAACAATCAGTCAGAGAGATATGGGACTATGTGAAGTGAACTAACATACAAATTATAGGTATCCCTGAGAGAGAAGAAGAAAGAGCTAAAAGCACGGAAAATATATTCGAGGGACTTATTGAGGAAAACTTCTCTGATATTGACAGAGATAAAGATAGCCAGATACACGATGGCCATTGAACTCCAGAAATATTCATAGCAAATGGGACATCTCCAAGACCCATAGTAATCAACCTGGCCAAAGTCAAAATGAAGGAGAAAATTATACAAGCAGCTAGATATAAGTAACATCTGACCTACAAAGGAAAACCCATCCAGCTAACAGCAGACTTCTCAGCAGAAACCCTAAAAGCCAGAAGTGAGTGGGGCCCCATCTTCAATCTTCTCAAACAGAACAACTGCCAGCCTAGAATTTTGTATCCTGCAAAACTAAGTTTCACAATTAATGGAGAAATTAAATATCTTCCAGACAAGCAAACACTGAGGGAATTTGTCATGACCAGACCTGTCCTGCAGGAAATACTCAGAACTGCATTATACGTGAATGAGCACAGTAGATACCTACCAGTATAAAACCATGGAAAAAAGCTAAGGCTCACAACTCTCATAAAACAATAGCACAAGAGGGCAATCAAAGCAATAAGGTACTATCCAACATGATGAACAGAACAGTATCCCACATATCGGTTCTATCTCTTAATGTTAGTGGTTTGAATGCACTACTCAAAAGACATAGGCTGGCTGAATAGATGAAAAAATAAAACCCAACTATCTGCTGCCTGCAGGAAAGACATATTTAAATGACAAGGATGCACACAAGCTCAACATGAAAGGATGAAAACAAACATTCCAAGCAAATGGAAACCAAAAGACAGCAGGTGTAGCCATTCTCATATCAGATAAAATTGACTCTAAATCAACAATAATAAAGAAAGACAAAGATGGTCATTATATAATGGTAAAGGGAGCAATTCAACAAGAAGACATAACAATCCTAAATATTTATGCACCTAACACAGGAGCACCCAGATTCATAAAGCAAACTCTGCTAGATGTAAGCAAAGAGATAGACAGCAGCATCATAATTGCCAGGGACTTCAACACCCCACTGACAGAACTGGACAGATCCTCCAAGCAGAAAATAAATAAAGAAACACTGGACTTAAACAGGACTCTAGAACAAGTGGACCTAACAGACATTTACAGAACCTTTTACCCAAAAACTATTGAATATACCTTCTTCTCATCAGCACTTGGAACATTCTCCAAGATTGATCATATTTTAGGCCACAAAAGAAATTCAAATAAATACAAATCATACCATGTATCTTCTCAGACAACAGTGGGATAAAACTAGAAACCAACTCCAAGAGAAACACTCAATTCTACTCAAAGTCAGGGAAATAAAACAACCTACTGCTGAATGATTATTGGGTCAATAATGACATTAAGATGGAAATCAAAAGATTCCTCAAGCTGAATAACAAAAGGAACACAAGGTATCAAAATCTATGGGATTCAGCTAAAGCAGTACTATGTGGAAAATTCATAGCCCTAAATGCCTACATCAAAAAGATAGAAAGATCACAAATTAACAATCTAATGACACATCTGATAGAACTAGAAAAGGAAGAGCAAACCAAACCCAAAGCCAGCAGAAGAAAGGAAATAACTAAGGTCAGAGCAGAACTAAATGAAATGGAAAACAAAAAACAATACAAAGGATCAATGAAACAAAAAGTTGGTTCTTTGAAAAGATAAACAAAATTGATAGACCTTTTGCTAGATTAACCAGGAATAGATGAGAAAGGGCCCAAATAAGCTCAATCAGAAATGAAAAAGATATTACAACTGATACCACAGAAATACAAAATATCTATGAATACTATGAAAATCTCTATGTATATAAACTCGAAAACATAGAGGAAGTGGACAAATTCCTGGAAACACACAACCTCCCAAGACTCAATCAGAAAGAAATAGATTCCTGGACAGACCAATAATGAGCAATGAAATTGAGGCAGTAATGAAAAATCTTCCAACAAAAAATAGCCCCAGACCAGATGGATTCACAGCTGAATTTTACCAGACCTACTAAGAAGTGCTGGTGTCCACACTACAGAAATTATTCCATAGCATCAAGAAGGAGGGAATCCTCCCCAACTCATTCTACAAAATCAGTATCACCTTGATACCAAAGCCAGGAAAGGACACAATATAAAAAGAAAACTACAGACCAATATCCCTTATGAATATAGATGCAAAAATACTCAATAAAATACAAGCAAACCGAATTCAACAGCACATCAAAAAAATAATCCACCACAACCAAGTGGGCTTCATCCCAGGGATGCAAGAATGGTTCAACATATGAAAATCAGTAAATGTGATTCACCACGCAAAGGGAAGCAAAAACAAAGACCATATGATCATTTCAATAGATGCAGAAAAAGCATTTGACAAAATCCAGCACCCTTTCATGACAAAACCCTCAACAAACTAGGCATAGAAGGAATATATCTCAAGTTACAAAAGCCATATATGACAAACCCACAGCCAATAGCATATTGAATGGGGAAAAGTTGAAAGCATTCCCATTAAGAACTGGAACAAGACAAGGATGCCCACTGTTACCACTTCTATTCAACACAGTGCTAGAAGTCCTAGCCAGAGAAATCAGGCAAGAGAAAGAAATAAAGGGCAGCCAAATTGGGAAAGAGGAGACAAACTATCACTTTTTGCTGATGATATGATCTTATATCTAGAAGACCCCAAAGACTCCACCAAGAGACTCCTGGAATTGATAAATAAATTCAGCAAAATCTCAGGTTACAAAATCAATGTACACACAATAGCAGCATTTCTATATACCAATAACAGTCAAGGTGAGATTCAAATCAAAGGCTCAATACCATTCACAATAGCTACAAAGAAAATAAAATACCTAGGAGTATACTTAACCAAGGAGGTGAAAGATCTCAACAAAGAGAGCTACAAAACACTGAGGAAAGAAATTGTAGATGACACAAATAAATGGAAAAACATATCATGCTCATGGATTGGTAGAATCAACATTGTTAAAATGCCCAAAGTGATTTATACATTAAATGCAATCCCCATCAAAATACCAATGTTATATTTCACAGGTCTAGAAAAAATAATTCTATGCTTTGTATGGGACCAGAAAGAGCCTGAATAGCCAAAGCAATCTTAAACAAAATTAACACATCTGGAGGCATCACATTACCAGACTTCAAACTATACTACAAGGCTATCCTAACCAAAACAGCATGGTATTGGCACAAAAATAGGGACATAGACCAATGAAACAGAATAGAGAATCCAGATATAAAACCATCCACATACAGCCAACTGATCTTTGACAAAGCAGACAACAATATACACTGAGGAAAAGAAGCCCTATTCAATAAGTGGTGCTGGGAAAATTGTATAGACACAAGCAGAAAAATGAAACAGGACCCTACCTCTCACCACTCACAAAAATTAAATCAAGGTGGATAAAATACTTAAATGTAAGGCATGAAACCATAAGAATTCTAGAAGAAAATGTTGGACAAACTTTTCTGGATATTGGCCTAGGCAAAGAATTTATGAAGAAGATCCCAGTGGCAATCACAGCAACAACAAAAATAAATAAATGGGACTTGATCAAATTAAAAAGCTTCTGCACAACTAAGAAATAATCAACAGAGTAAATAGACAATCTACAGAATGGAAGAAAATATTCATAAGCTATATGTCTGATGAAGGACTAATAACCAGAATCTGCAAAGAACTTAAGCAAATCATCAAGGAAAAATCAAACAACCCCATTAATAAGTGAGCAAAAGACATAAACAAAAGCTCAAAAGAAGATAGACAAATGGCCAATAAACATATGAAAAAATGCTCAATGTCACTAATCCTCAGGGAAATGCAAATTAAAACCACAATGACATGTCACCTTACCCCAGTCAGGATGGCTTTTATTAAAAAGTTCAAAAACAATAGATGCTGGCATGGATGCAGAGCAAAAGGAACACTGATACACTGTTGGTGGGACCGCAAATTAGTACAGCCTCTATGGAAAACAGTATGGAGATTCCTCAGAGTACTAAAAATCAACTTACCATTTGATCCAGCAATCCCACTACTGGGTATTTACCCAAAGGAAAAGAAGTCATTTTATAAAAAGACACCAGTGCTCAAATGTTTATTACAGCACAATTCATGACTGCAAAGATATGGAATCAACACAAGTGACTATCAATTGATGAGTGGACTGACAAAATGTGGTGTATGTATACATATACTATGGAATACTATTCAGCCATGAAGAGGGATGAATTAAGGCCTTTTGCAACAATTTGGATGGAACTGGAGACCATTATCATAAGTGAAGTATCTAAAGAATGGAGAAACAAACACCACATGTATTCTAACACCACTATTAAATTGGAACTAACCCATGAGCAGGCATGTGCACAGAGGGAAGTAAAACTAAGTGGAAATCAAGCAGCAGGGAGTGGAGCAAAAACCTACCTAACAGGTACAATGACCACTATCAGGGTAATGGGCACACTTATAACCCTGACTCAAGCATAACAAAATTGATACATTTAACCAAAAGAATTTGTACCCCATTATATTTTGAAATAATGATTAAAAAATGGACACTTAGACAAGAAAAATATTAGATGAGACTGTGGCATGGAACTGTATGAATAACACCAGGAAATATCA